>JANRMT010062797.1:29818121-29880738 GCA_026402145.1 Polypterus bichir lapradei | reverse complement strand
AGATAGATAGATAAGCACTTTTTGCATTTGGGTCTGAGAATGAGAGAAAGACAGCATAATAACAAACAGGAAAACACATGCTACACATTTGAAACCTCGCCTCGCAATGTTTAATCATCAACCAGCTTCATAAGCATGAATAATGTGTGACAGATAGAGGGCACCACTGAGCCCCAAACTCTTGAAACAACTAACACACAGACAGTCACGGGTTCAAACCAAAGGCTTTTATTATAAAAATACCTTACAAAAGGTTTCTCCCAGGTCACACAAGCACATGTATCTTTATATATAACACGGTACCGCTGTAACTCGCAAACCATTTGACCTATTGACCTGAAATTTGATACACATATACTATGTGACATCTACTACCTGCTTTCAGGGTGATGATTGACCTCCAAGGTTATTCCTCTTTTCATTTTTATTTTATTGTTGAATCAACTCTCGGCAGCAGCAAGCAGGGCGGCTGCGTAGCGAATGCATACGGGCGCCGTTTTCATCCCTACCACCTTCGCTGTCACTTCCTCTGCCTCTTCATATTTTAAATCATTCATGAGGCACATTGAAGGATTAAGTGCCAGCTTAAGTGAAAAATTAGGGAAAACGTACTAAGCAATTGTAACACAAACACTGACTTAATCAGTTTTAACGCGAAAAGATGCAGACGAAAGAAGAGAAGAAGTGGGCCACTAGGGTGGAGAAAAGAAGAGCTGCTCAGGAAGAAGCAAGTGCATCAACGTCTGAGCAAATAAATGGTAAATGTACAGAGAAAGAGGCTGAAAACTAGGAATGATCAAGTCAAGTGTATTCACTACATGTTATCGAGCACTGCGCCGTTATTGTAAATAATATTCTTCCTTCTTTCCTCCTTTCATTTGTTCTCCCTCTGTCCACCTCCCTCCAGCTAGTGTTGTCTTCCTTCTTCCCAGCTCTGACTCTCTGTAGGAGGCAGGATGGCTTCCTTTTCTGTAACTCCAGTGCCAGGGCAGATCCCGAAGGAAGCACTTCCAGATCAATTATCCCAATGAGCATGGATCATGAAGCCCAGTATCACCCCCTAGCGGCACCCATGGGACTTAGCAGGGCTGACTGTCAGCGCTGCTTCTCCCATCATGTCCCCACAAGGCTGCCGGCGGTTCTGGGATACTGTCATCTAGTGGATGAGGGATAAAAATATACAAAATTAGGAGCTTTCCCCCATTACTTCCTTATTTTGTCCTCCCATCCGGGTAAGGGTTATGTACTCATCCTGGCTGGGATGCCAGATAATCCTGCTTGGCACTTACAAATGAAAAAACTAATGGAACTTTCTAGTGTTCAGCATTATACATAAAAACACACTGAAACTGAATCTGACAACTTTGAGTTGCTGTAATTTGATGTTAGGTTCAGAATTCTGTGTAAACGTTTACACAGTTCTGATTCTTTCAAATAAACGTTTAACAGATTTCTTGGATTTTAACATCCCTAGTTTTTTTGACTATAAAAATTTAGATTTTTTCTTTGTTATTCTGTGTGTTCTTTTTTCTCCTGATCACAGCCTTTTCCGATGCTAGCTTCTACCTCCTAAGAGTACATGTGATTGATTAAGTAATTATGAGAGAGCCACCACTACCAACTGCAGCAACAAGATTCCCAAAGCAAGGAGCATACTCACAGTTGCCCAGGTTTATTAAGTGGCTACTTTAATTCAAGGACCTCCGAACTTATCATCTGCTTGGGAGACTGCACCTGAAGTGTCTGCTGTAAATGTGTCACTTGATTGCTGAAGATCTTATATTCACACTGCCAACAAGTCGCCAATCAAAAAACGGTGCTCTGTAGAGCCAGGCCTCTTAGCGCTGATCGTCAAAAGTGACAGTGTTCAGTGTTTCATGTTGTGTGAGGTGTCACTGAAATAAATGAATGAAGCCATAAAGAAGTAAGCATCAAAATACGCCTATTTCAAGAGACATTTACTTAGTCTTTGCTTAGGTAAAATTTTGTTTTTATTTATTTATTTATTTATTTATTTATTTATTTATTTATTTATCCTCACATAAATAAGGATATTTATTTACAGTATTTAATTTTGCATTTAATATTCTTCCATATCTTTGAATGTAAGTGGCCAAGCTACAATGTGGATGTGCACATATTCAGCAGATTAGGTCCAATGGCCTCTTGGCACCTCTATTGTGTGTGGTGGATGCTCATAACAGACTTACTCCTTACGTCTTTCTTAAATTGTATCATTTCAGGATTTGCTTCTTTCAGAGAGTGTTTTTGAGGTCTTCATAGTTTCTCACATACCATCTACATAACTAAACGATGTAGAATGTTTGATTTGCATATTCCAAAGCTGACTGACGCCCTTCTCTTCCAGGACTGCTGTGTATCCTTGTCTCTGTGGATTTATCCTCCACCCACTGCCACTGAGTGTTGATATTTATTGTTCAAGTTCCTTCAAAAACAAGTTGCCCTTTATTGTAAATGTACCCTTTAAATAGCTAAATTAACAGCCCTGCACTTGACCTTGTTTGCAGGCTTGTCTGGCAGGTTACCCTGCATTGCTTCCTCATTGCTGTAAATGTTTATCTTCCTCATTTCACATTACTTTCTTTCTCTTTCACTAAGGTTTCATGGAGGACTCTGGCACCATGGTCTAAGCTTGTGCAGTTTAGGGGATGATCATGGAGAAAACTGGATTCTCACGTAAAGGGGGTGCTGCTGGGGGCACCCCCAACCTGCCAATCGGGAATGGTAAATCAGATGGTGCCGTTGTGAAGTCCAAGGAGAGCAAGACAGGAGCAGTTGCAAAGATCACATCTTTTGCTGGTTGGGACAACAAGAAGCCTTCAAGACAGATAAAAACCTCCGAGGATGAGTCTCCCCTGAAGAGAGGTGTCATCGGCAGGTTTAGTTTAAAGAATGTACGTTTAATCAACAGAGAAAGCACACCACCAAGGAGAAAGGCCGAAACAATTGTTGAAATCCACTCTGAAGAAGAGACACTGAGATCAGGTGAATATTCTAATGTTAAAAATGAGAAAAGGCACAGTGATGTCGGCTGCCTGGGTGAACGCTGTTATGGGGTGTCACTGTTAGAAGGTAATTTGGTCTAAGATGTCCACCTGACGTTATTTGGGAAAGAAACCTGGAAAGAGACAAAAATCTATAAGATTATTAACAACAACACAGGTCATCTGTATGGCGTGTATGCAAGGTTCAAGGTGCAGGGCTTTTATTGAGTCAGGTTTACACAAGAAATCATGAAAATTGCCTTCTCAGTTGCACCCAGTAACAGACAGAAATTAAATAAAACAAACACACAAAGACAAGACAGGTGAAAACTTACAAAGAAATTCTAAAATTGTTTAAAATCAATTTTTTCATATCTTTACTTTCTCCTTGTCTGCCTCAAGGTTCCAGGATTCTCTTCTTCTTCTAGAGTGTCCTCCAAACACTCTTTTCCAAAAATTCTGTAATAGCGCTCCTTTCCCTGAACATACATATAAACTCATTCTTCCACGGTACCAAATGGCTCCATAAATTTGTAATCCTAAATCTGATTACCTCACTGCTCTTCCCAAATTCCATTGTAGGCTATAGCTACCTTTACTCCACCATGAAACTTAGTCTCATTATCAGAGAGTTGTTTAATACCCGAATGTTTATATTACTGTAAGTATGTTTTTGCCATTAGCACATAGTATAACTGAAAATATTTGTATATTACAGAAACCTTCAACAAAAATAGCACTAGATATCAAAAAGAAACTAGTCATTTTAGCAGTTTTGATAATAAATTACCTCAAAGGATTTTTAACAAACTTGTTCTTTATTTAGAACACAAAAAAAAGGTAATGCTTAAACAAAAATAAAACAATTAAACTAGTTCAACTACCACACTAGAGAAAAAAAACAGAAGGTATTACTGGCAATAAAGAACTGCAGTTAACTGCATTCAGTTTAACCAGTCCCACTGCATTCATGTGTGCGCATTATTTATTAATACAACCTTAAGGTCTGAGCATATGCAAACGAAAGCAAAAATCATTCCGAGATGCACTTCGGCCATAGATAAGTCTATTATTATTCTCAAATAAATACAAACAAATGTTTTTGATTTGTTTGATAGCAGCCTGAAGATGTTCATTTTTGTCAAAAATCTCATTTTTTAATGATTGTCTTTCTCAGTCCTCTCGGATTCAGAAGTACTCTGGCACGTCTGTTTAATGTATTTCTCACTTTTCCCTTAGTGTATCCCTAATTTTTAATTTGTTTATACTCTTACTCTTTCTAACAGTTTCTGTTAACGGTTCAAATTTTGCTGCTAGAGCTCGACACTGAACACATTACATCTTAGACTGTTACAGAATGTTCATCCATCTTTTTTCAATAACGTTTAATACTCTTTTCTCTAAATTCCAATTTAGTTGTGCAACACACCTTCTGTGTGACACATGCACTGCACCTGTTTGTGTTACACCTTCACGGTCAAATTTAGTGATCTATAAGCACTTTGTTGCATTGATTGATGCTGCTGCCTCCTAGCTCTAGTAACCTTGGTTCAAATCCTTGGCTGGTCACTTTCTGTATGGAGTTCTGGGGTTTTTGTCTGGTAAAATGATTTGCTTCCAATATTTTTGAGTTAGGCTCACTGCAGAATCTAAATTAGGACTGTGTGCAGGTGTACACGAGTGTGACTGCCAATGAACTGGTGCCCCATCCTGGCTCAGTTCCTTCACTGCATGCTGCACTGCCAATGTAAGTGCCAATCCCCAAAATCCTGAATTGGATGAAGCAGATAAACTAACAATTATTTTTTAGTCTTGGCGGAGAATATTTACTTTACAACACCATCCGTTTGTTTTTGCTTACTAAAACAAATAACAATTAGCTCTAAAGAAACTAGACAGCTATGTGGTTTAAAACTAGACTATTAGAGTCCTTTATCTTTACTGACCTGTCTGCTGTTAAAACTACTTCTAGCAGTTTGATAGTACATTTAACCTAAAATGGGTACATGATACATTAAAAAAAAACTACTTTGATACTCCTTATTAAAAAGATATACGAGGTGCGATCCATAAGTTCCCGGAATGCATTTATTTAAAAGCATACAGACCAAATAACAATTAATGGTGAACAGTTCCTTCAAAATAGTCACCCGCTGAGTTGATACATCAATCCCAGCGAGATTTCAACCTTTCGAAGCACCGCTGGAAGTCGTTTTTTTCCGTGTGTTCAAGACGTCGGTTGTTATCGCTTGGACCTCCTCCACCGTCTCAAATCTGCATCCCCTGAGCCTCATCTTCATCTTAGGAAATAAAAAAAATCAGACGGCGCTAAATCAGGGGAGTACAGAAGGTGGGGAATGGCAGTAAACTTAGTAGAAGCCAAAAATTCACGCACAGTCAGAGATGTGTGAACTGGTGCATTGTCATGATGCAAAAGAAATGACTTGTCAGCCCACAACTGAGAACATGTTCGGCGAATTTGATTTCGCAGACGCCTTAGAACATCCAATGCTCCATTCACCGTCTGTCCTTGCGGATGACAACCTTCACATCAAAGAAGCAAATGAGTATTGACTTGGTGTTGCTGTGAACTTTTCGAGCTTTTTTGGGTGTTTCAAATCACTCATTTTCACTAACAACCCTTCACAGACACAACTGAAGTTTAAACGAGAACTGCGACTTGAAAAACAACTGCGCTGACGTTATAACGCGTGATAACAGCTCTCAAGGACAACTTGAACCGTTATCTAGCGCCGATTGATATAACCAAACCCTTCTGGCTGCAGAATAAATGCATTCTGGGAACTCTTGGATCACACCTTGTATGGCACTTAGGAGAAAGGAATTTCTGGAGCGATTTGTGTGGATTTTCAAAGCAGCTATTCTCCCCGACTTCTGTGTGTAATGAATGTCTGTCATCAGTTGAGATGATTTCCACTTTTTTTCACCATTGCCCTCTGATACAAACTTTACTAAATCGTCTTCATCAGCCCCAATCACTTTAGCTGCATGGCCAGTAATCTGCTGGAGCTTTTTAAAATTTGCTTTGTCTGACTGATAAACCAGGTAATAAAGCTGAAAGTGATGACAGACTGGATCACACAACGGTAAAAGGATAACAGGAGGTCCTTGTCCATTTTAAAAAGTCTGAGTTTACAGATTGCATTTAGAGAATATGTGTTTGTATTTTAGTTAAGATTGCTATCTAAAGTAGTTGTTATGTATTTATGTTCAATCACTATTTCTACCTTTTCCCCCAGAGCAATGAAGGTTGAACATGCAGATTTCAGTCTATTAAAGTCAAATATTTATTTGATCTTTTTGACATTCAGAGTAAGATGGTTGTTATTGCACCAGCGTACCAAACAGTCCACTTGATTTGAATAATCCTCATTGGCATGGTGTTGTTAGCATACTTGATAATAAACTTGGCAATTGTTCTTTCTCAGGTCACCAGTGTAAAGATTTAAAAAGTAAAGGTGATAAAGCATAGCCTTGGGGACCGCTGTGTTTGCATGAATGACTTTAAAAAATGTGTCCTGTACTTTAACTGTCTGTGAACTATTTAAAAGTGTTCCCACCAAGGGAACCCTGTCCCAGACCACATACACAGTAATGCTCAACACACTTTTAGAATTAAAATATTCACCCAAGGCACTGTCATAATAATCACCCTTTTAAAGATCATGCACAATAACAAAAAATCAAACCAATTTTTCCTCTTTCAGTCCTCCAGTTGTTGCCTGCTGCCTCCCGACTCTGATTCATCCGTGACATGGTGGGCTTCATTTCAAGCCGGACCTGGGAATGCTTCCGGTGCCATGTCATGTCTTCCTGGAAGCACTTCCAAGACATTTAGAAAGTAGAGAGGTCCTCCCCTGACAGTGCCCTCTGTTGCCACCCAGGGACCCTAACAGGGTTGCACTTCCGGACTCCCCCAACTGGGCTGCCACATGAGGATCACTGCCGCCTGCCATATGGGGGATGCAATAGCTCCCAAGTCCCGGCCTCCACTGGTCCAAACAACATATTAGTCTGACCGGGCACAAAGTTATTCCCTCATCCAGCCGGCAAACCCATCTGGCCTTCTGTTCCGATCCCCATCCGGGTAAGAAACTGTCCTCTCTCCCTGCTGGGACGCCTGTTCTCCTCCTACAAAAGAAAGTCCTGAATCCATATTGTAATAATTGAGTTTACATTCATACTGTTCAGTTTTTCAGTCGGTATATGAGGCTGGATGGTAAATAAAGCTGAAGAAAAACCAAGAAATAGTGCTCTGACGTATAAACCAGGCTTATAAAGAAAAGTGCCGATTTGATGTAAGCTAACTAGCAGAGTATCTTCCACAATTCTGTTAATGCAGTAAGCAAAGTAGAGGTTATATTGTAATGGCTTCATCTCTGTCATTAAAATGTTTTTCACCAAAGCATTTCATTGAAATGGAGGTGAGGGATACAGGTCATGTTGACTTCTAGGCCTGGAGACCTTAGAAACTACGGTAATAACTGACTGTTTCCATAGCTCAGGTACAATAGCACAAGTCACGGACGAGTTAAAAAACAAGTGAAAAACTGGAGAGAGCTGCCTAAAGCAGGACTGTAGGAGCTGACCCGATATGCCGTCTGGCCCCACTGACCTGTTGGTTTTTTCCTGCTACAAATCTTCCTCTACTTCAGCGAAACCAAACTCCATTCCTTCATTATTTCTGGTATTTTTACAAATTAGTGCATTTTAAGTACTGAAATTGTTGGTTTCAAATCTTATCCAAAAAGTCATTAAGCTTGTGATCCTCGTCTATTGCAACATTCACAGGTTTTTTTGAATCCAAACCTGTGATTGTTTTCATGACTTGACAAACTGCTTCGGATTGTTGTCTTTAAACCACCTCTTGATTTTTTTTTCCTGTGCATCTTTTTATTTTGTTTAATTAGCCTGTTCAACCGTTGCTGTAAACCTCGCTTTTCTTCATCCTTGTTTTCATGAAGAGCATGTAGTTTATCCAACAGTAGTGCTTTAATCTCTTTAAGTGATCCTTGGCTTGCTATTAGGGTACACCTTGACAGTCTATGATCATAGATTCCCAGAATGGTACTGATGATGCATCACAGATGGAGTAAGCTTTATTTTACGATAGTAGACACCATCCAAAAGGAATTAACAAGTACAAATTACAGAGTGGGCGGCACAGTGGCACAGTGGTAGCGCAGCTGCCTCGTAGTAAGGAGACCTGGGTTCGCTTCCTGGGTCCTCCCTGCATGGAGTTTGCATGTTCTCCCCGTGTCTGCGTGGGTTTCCTCCCACAGTCCAAAGACATGCAGGTTAGGTGCATTGGTGATTCTAAATTGTCCCTAGTGTGTGCTTGTTGTGTGTGTGTGTGTGCCCTGCGGTGGGCTGGCGCCCTGCCTGGAGTTTATTCCTGCCTTGCTGGCTGGGATTGGCTCCAGCAGACCCCCGTGACCCTGTGTTAGGATATAGCGGGTTGGAAAATGACTGACTGAAATTACAGAGTTGTTATTCTTACTATAGACAGAGAAGCTGATGAAGTGACTCCCTCAAAGATAGAAAATGAGTCGGTGGTGGGGATTGAACCAACACCCATGTGCTTTACAGTCCAGCATGTAAAGGTCATGTCACATTTTCCAGTGATTTTCAGTTGTAGCCTTCATTCACATAATCTTAACAAGTCAGAGGCAGTCGGTGGTACCCGCCGTGAAGTTGATCGCCTCATTTAACATACCCAAAGAGTCACTACAACTAGTTTGTGACTCACTCCAATAAGTTCAAACATGATTAATTTTACTTTAGTTGTAGTGTGGGCTCTGTGTGCATTAGAGCTTACAGCCAATGAATGCTCATCTGGAAGCACAATGCATGAAAAGTAGTGACAAGGAAAAAGGAACATAAGTGTTTTGAACCTATCAAACAGAAGAGAGGTACATCTTTCTAATGTCTTGTGCTTTACATACCACACTAAAACAGAATGTAAAAAATAAAAACAGAGCGGAGACGGTGACTGAACTCACCATACCTGTTAATCTGCTAACCCTTCATAGAACAACGGCTCCGTCAGGCAGCACAGGCGCTTTAAACCACATCAACAGAAGAGAGGCTTGTCTGTCTGATGTCTCATGTATTATATACCACAACAGAATGGAAGATAGGAAAAAAGGTGGCAGCTGAACTCACCGCAGCTGTTAACCCTTTGTACAGCGCCAGCTCTGTCGAACAGCATGTTATTGTTTGTCAGAAGAACGGGAGAGCACGACTATGCTGGAAGACCAGCACTCAGTCGATAAAGCGGCCATGACCAACTGCTTTCAGCTGTTTAAATTGACAAGAACCGGCGATGAGATCAGGAAATGCAGTCGGCCAATCTGACATATTCCATGATTATAAGTCACATAATGTGACATTGGCTTTAGCCACTAGGCCACAGTCTAGATATTAGAGATTCCAGTCTCGATGTTGGGGAAAAAAGTTGTTCTGATTTTGATAGGGATCTCATAAGCCATGTTTTTAAGCTTCTGACGTGTGTTTTTTTTTTTTTTTTTTGTACTACATTGTGGGTAGTTGAAATCTTTGCACTCTGAAACAATGCACTGTATACATTAATCACATTGACGTATCATAAGAAACTGTCAGTGAGTGTTTCCAGCTATCTAAACCTAATAATGCCTTTAGCAGTATGGACAGCGTGGTGGTGCAGTGGCTCATACCGCTGCCTCACACGTCCAGGGACCTTGGTTTGAATTCTGTGTTTTTGAAATTTCATCCCATGGCCAAGTCACTGCCTGCATTAAGTGGGCATATCTTCTCTGTGGCTGTGTGTTTTCCAGGGGTTTTCCCACATCCCAGAGACATGCAAATTAAGTTAATTATTGACTTTAGCAGCCCTTGTATGATGAAATGTGCAGGATGTACTAATAGCCCATCCAGTATTGGTGCCTGACTTGTGACCAGTAGTACCAGACTGACTGCTGGTGCCTTTCCATGAGTTTAAAGTCCAAGGAACTGCAGTCAAATCCTCTCCGGGTTTGCTGTCCTTGTGTCCACATATTTTCCCCTTATCTGGAATGGCATTGTCTGGTTGCTCCCTCGTTGCAAAGACATACAGTGGTGTGAAAAACTATTTGCCCCCTTCCTGATTTCTTATTCTTTTGCATGTTTGTCACACAAAATGTTTCTGATCATCAAACACATTTAACCATTAGTCAAATATAACACAAGTAAACACAAAATGCAGTTTTTAAATGATAGTTTTTATTATTTAGGGAGAAAAAAAATCCAAACCTACATGGCCCTGTGTGAAAAAGTAATTGCCCCCTTGTTAAAAAATAACCTAACTGTGGTGTATCACACCTGAGTTCAATTTCCGTAGCCACCCCCAGGCCTGATTACTGCCACACCTGTTTCAATCAAGAAATCACTTAAATAGGAGCTGCCTGACACAGAGAAGTAGACCAAAAGCACCTCAAAAGCTAGACATCATGCCAAGATCCAAAGAAATTCAGGAACAAATGAGAACAGAAGTAATTGAGATCTATCAGTCTGGTAAAGGTTATAAAGCCATTTCTAAAGCTTTGGGACTCCAGCGAACCACAGTGAGTGCCATTATCCACAAATGGCAAAAACATGGAACAGTGGTGAACCTTCCCAGGAGTGGCCAGCCGACCAAAATTACCCCAAGAGCGCAGAGACGACTCATCCGAGAGGTCACAAAAGACCCCAGGACAACGTCTAAAGAACTGCAGGCCTCACTTGCCTCAATTAAGGTCAGTGTTCACGACTCCACCATAAGAAAGAGACTGGGCAAAAACGGCCTGCATGGCAGATTTCCAAGACGCAAACCACTGTTAAGCAAAAAGAACATTAGGGCTCGTCTCAATTTTGCTAAGAAACATCTCAATGATTGCCAAGACTTTTGGGAAAATACCTTGTGGACTGATGAGACAAAAGTTGAACTTTTTGGAAGGCAAATGTCCTGTTACATCTGGCGTAAAAGGAACACAGCATTTCAGAAAAAGAACATCATACCAACAGTAAAATATGGTGGTGGTAGTGTGATGGTCTGGGGTTGTTTTGCTGCTTCAGGACCTGGAAGACTTGCTGTGATAGATGGAACCATGAATTCTACTGTCTACCAAAAAATCCTGAAGGAGAATGTCCGGCCATCTGTTCGTCAACTCAAGCTGAAGCGATCTTGGGTGCTGCAACAGGACAATGACCCAAAACACACCAGCAAATCCACCTCTGAATGGCTGAAGAAAAACAAAATGAAGACTTTGGAGTGGCCTAGTCAAAGTCCTGACCTGAATCCAATTGAGATGCTATGGCATGACCTTAAAAAGGCGGTTCATGCTAGAAAACCCTCAAATAAAGCTGAATTACAACAATTCTGCAAAGATGAGTGGGCCAAAATTCCTCCAGAGTGCTGTAAAAGACTCATTGCAAGTTATCGCAAACGCTTGATTGCAGTTATTGCTGCTAAGGGTGGCCCAACCAGTTATTAGGTTCAGGGGGCAATTACTTTTTCACACAGGGCCATGTAGGTTTGGATTTTTTTTTCTCCCTAAATAATAAAAACCATCATTTAAAAACTGCATTTTGTGTTTACTTGTGTTATATTTGACTAATGGTTACATGTGTTTGATGATCAGAAACATTTTGTGTGACAAACATGCAAAAGAATAAGAAATCAGGAAGGGGGCAAATAGTTTTTCACACCACTGTAGGATAGGTGAAACGCTGACTCTAAATTGCCACTTTGTAGTGAACAAGCCGTCAAAGCCCTAAAATTCAAAGGAAGTGCATTCTTTAAAGAATAAGCAGCAACAAAGAGATCATGATTGCTGGTAGAGAGTTCAGTCCTCGGAGGAAGGCGGATGTCTGAAACGTCACTAAGGCTGCAGAAGGTCAGACGGATGAGGCAGTGTGAGGATATTCAAAGATTGATATGTCAGTGATAAGATCTTGTAGATGACTCAAGACCAGTACAAGGCTTCAAGGGTGGATGTGATATGGTGCCAAGTTCTGATACATGTGGCGCTGTTCACCAGTTAGCTTTGCACATACTGCTCTTTGTATATGAGTGAATTGAAAAAGCTATAAAATATAGAATTACAGCAGTCCAGCTGAGAAGCAATAAAAGAATGGATTAGGCATTTAAAACAGGGGAAGGCAATAGGGTGGAATGTGTTCCAGATCACAAGATGGCATTAAACCCTCTGATTATAAAGCACATGAAGTGACAGGACAAAAAAATGACCTCCTTTTAATTCATCCGTCCATTATCAAACACACTTAATATAGTCAGAGCCACTGAGACAAAGGAGGGACCCGCACTGAATGGGGTGCTAGTATATCATAGGGCATATCACACATATCAAGAAAATTTGGAGTTTTTAGTTAAGAGAGAAATCTGACATGGGGAAAACATGCAAACTCTATACAGGCAATGCCTGGGCTGGGATCTGAATCAGTTATGACACAACATTGCTAAACATTGTTCTGCCATGCTGTCTTACCATTTAACTCGCTGAATTCATAATTTGTTGCTAAGTATCTGAAGTGCTTGCATTTACTGCATACGGAGAATCGTGCATATTTATCCAAGATTGCTTACAGTTGTGAAGTCCATGATAACAATTGTTTAAATACCTGGACGTTTTCAGCAGATTACGTGACGTCCTCAAAGCCAGTCTAGGTGGACTGTGACTTTCAGGTGTATTTTGTTTCTAGGCAATAGCTCACTAGTTCTTTGACCTGTAATTATCTAGTTACTTTTAGAATAAAATATGTTGTGCGGTTGGTAGTGGCATAGACTTTTAATGTCTTCTTCTGCAACTTGGTGTTGGTATTTAGAAGGTGTATAGTTAACTTCTCATTTACCAGATTGTTTCTTTGTCTTTTTATCTCTGATTTTTATGTGACTGAAGAACCTTGAGCTGAGCTTAAACCAAAGCTGAGGTAATTGCTTTGACCTCAACCCATACAACTGTCAATATTATCCTTTCAAGGAAACTGACTCTCTGCTCAATAAAAGTCAGTAATCCAAACTCCAGGGAGCAGTCTGCAACTGAGTGCTTATCTCAAGGAGTGGAGTATTTCTGCTGGTGCAAGAAACTCTCCTAGAAGGATTTTAGTGGAGGCAACTCTCAAAGGCGCATCACACACTGGGAGTCATCAGTCAGCATCAAACACTTTAGGGGTTCAAATTGCATAAACAATAATTCACTTTCGGTCCAGTTAAATGTTTTTTAGGCTGTCCCAACGGCAAGGGTACAGAGAAGGAAAGTGCTGCATCGTCGGAGGCAAGCAGAGCTCAAAGACAGGGAGATTGAGCCGACCAAATTGCCAAAATGCAGAGCACAATACAAGAATCAGAAACCAAGAAGTGAAAGCATGAAGTCAAATACCAGCAGATCAAAAATAAATAAACCACAATGAAAAAGACACAGAAAGACTTTTAGGATCCTAAAGTTGGATGACATGACATTTCTCACTCAATGCCGAGATGTTCTCATGGAAACTGGAGACGTGAATAACACAGAATAGTGGCACTCGTTGGGATCCAAGATAGCATCACTGTTAACAAAAAACAACTATTATAACACAGGCTGCCTAAAAAGTTTCATTAAATGCAGCTCCATAGTAGTGGTTACTGGAACTGCTTAAAACCGAGGATTCCATGTTAAGGAACTACCACAGTGAAGCAGTGAAGGTGTGAAGGACTGAGCCCTGAAGCTTGTGAGGCTTGAGCATTTGTATGCATTTTGAGTTTGTTCCACATGGGTGTCATTAGCTTTGTCTACACTCTTATCTCGTTTAGTCTTACCGAGGCACTGTTATAATATTGTGGCTTTGAAACATTCTTGTTTTTTTTCTGGGTTGATTCTGTTATTTCGCAATTAATTTGTCATTATGATAATTTTTTTCTTTGTTTTGGGAATTTATGTTATGGCTGTTGCTGTAGTTGTATGTCGCTTATGTTGAGAGCGACTCTTGCTGCTACCTTGTGAGCACTGGAAGTTGCTTTGTTGGATGTCAGCATGCCACTTCTGCATCAGACACATCCACGTTTTCAGATTCAAGAAAAGGAAAGCATGCTGTAGTTAGCAACTAATTATACGAGGTATAAGACAGGACTTTATTTGACTTAAGATTTTTGTTTTTTGTTTTGGATAATCAGTTTAGTTTTCACCTTCTGGTGTTTTTCCCTGCCTTATTTTGACTTTTGGTTTTTCCTTTCTCTTGCTTCAAAACCTTGTTTTCTTTTGAATCAGCCTTCTAAGATGGAATGTTTCAAAACATAACGACCAAATCCTTGATAGGAACTTGAACTCCATGTATGGTTGGAAGAGGTTAGAGGTGGTAAAGGATTGCATTATAGCTCCATTGGAATCTCTAGGAAGTGGTCCATTTTAATGTCATTTGGTACAGTTGTCACCACACTGAAAAGATCTTCATATGCAAACTACAGGCCTGTGATGGCTAAGATTTTAGACAGTAACACATAGTACTGCTCACCATTAGTCACCTAGCTAGCCAATTTTCATTTTCTATGGATTTAAAAAATAATATTTGTAAATTGCTCTGGATAAAATGCAGGAAAATAAATGAGCATGATGAAATCTGCACCCTTAAAGCTTTCAAATTTAAATTGCAATCCAGAAAATTGTTGTGTCCATTTTAAAAATTTCACCGTGATAAGGGAACAAATATAGCACAGATGATATGTGAGATTGACAAGGGTGCTTAAACTCAAAACTTTTAATACAAATAATATAAATAATTGAGTTGTGGTGACTCCATAGACCTGGGAGACAGGCTTCATACACCGTAAGGTCACTCTGTGTGTGGAGTTCTTCTGCCTGTGTCTGAGTTCTTTCCATATTCTACACCAAGATAGACAGACAGTACTCTGTTTATCTCAAGTGGGAAATATGGCTTTTACAGAAGCTCAAAAAATATAGAAACACTAGGCTGACCCGCCTTTTAAGGCGACCGACTTTTAAGTTGACCACTTCTTAAGGCAATTCAATATGTAGATTAATTTGATATTTTATACAAACTCATTAATTTGGTTATATTGCATTTGAGCGGTATTACTTTAATACTCGTAGTTTCTGTTATTTTTGTGATGAAATTTAAACTTTTTTTCTATATTGAGGTCGCCCTTTTGAACCCCCCTGATATTTACTACACGTTGTGGTATTTGTACTCCATCAACATTAATTATTTCCAGAGACATAATTTTGTCTATTTTTTCAGCGCATCACGCACAAAAGCAAGGGAATGATGGGAGCACCAGAACTCTGCTCACATCATGTCGTTTCGTACCGCAAGCTGCAAGTATTAAGTCTATGATAAGCGGAATACCGCTACGCTTTCCACTCACGGGACGGAAGGACAATCCCAACCTCTTTTATATAGTAAGAAAGAAGAAGAAGATATCTCACAGTCTGGAGTAGAAAATCATCTTTTACCTGGAAAAAAACGAAACTACAAATCCCATCGTGCATTGCAAAATGGACGGGGCGTGTGTGAAACTCCGTGCTACTCGCACAGTCTGGAGTAGAAAATCATCTTTTACCTGGAAAAACGAAACCACAAATCCCATCGTGCATTGCAAAATGGACAGGGCGTGTGTGAAACTCCGCGCCTGCATAGCACTCACGGGACGGAAGGACAATCCCGGCTGCTTTTATATAGAAGGATAGCAGACAAGAATCCCCTTCAACACATACAAGAGTTGCAAAAAGGGAAAAAATAATTATTGAACTCGATAAAGATAAGAGCGCAATCACAGCGCAACATTATACAGGCACACTGCAGTAGGTACAGTACTTGTATAAAAGAGCTCAGTAGTGTTTCTTGACACATTCCTAGCAAATAATTAGTTGGATAAAAGTCCTCAATGTTAGTGTGTCAGAGAGAGGATGCACAGCATTGATCATAATGGCCATCAGTTTTCTCATCATTCTCTCCTCCAGCAGGTCAAGAGTGAATCCAATAATTCAATTCTATTCAGTCAGAAGCACTGTGACAAGTTCTTAGGTAAAATGCAGATACAAACATAGCCAAGTTACGAATTACATAATCATTACACACAGAGACACGGACAGGAAAACAACTAATTAACATAAATGGACAAATATGGTTAGGCTCCATTAATTAATTGTTCAACTGTGGTTAGTTGGCAAAAAAACAGAGGAAAACAAAAATATCAGTCAGCAGCATCCCTGGAGAAAATAAACCTCTGGAGGGTCACCAGTCAATATTAGAGTTTGTGCTGTGCTGATGAATCTGATGAGAGTCTTTCCATCTGTTGGTTCCAAGGCTCCCAGTATCTCAAATGTCCTTTATATGGGCAGGAAATCAGCTTAGCAGTAGAGCGCTGGCACCAAGTGGCACAGTAGGATACCAAGTAGAGAACAGAATTGAGGAGGGTTAGTAACAGTTTGTAGTTATTATAATGCTTACATTTTGTACAAAGGACTAACAAACAGAGATGCACTATGCAGTAACACATGACCATTAACTGAGCCTCCCTTCTTAATCAGCTTATAGATTTGGTTGGTCTCTCTTGAAGTATTGTTACCAGCCCAGCACACCACAGCATTGAATATTATGCTGGTCATTACAGAGTTGTGGAATATGAAAAGGATGTCACTACCAACATTGAAGGAACGCAGCATCCTTAAAGAAAAAAAAAAGATTTCTCTTCCCTTTCTTCTATAGTTCCCAAGTCCAGCCTGTCACTGATGTGGACCCCCAAGTACCTGTAGCAATGCACCACCTCTACATTCACTCCCTGATTACTGACCGGGTGCAGAGATGCAATGGTGCAGTGAAAGCAAAAATTCAATTCCTTGATTTTGCTGATGTTAAGATACAGACAATTCTCTTTGCACCAAGAAACAAAGTATTCCACCTGACTCTTCTACTTTTTCTGACCACCACCACCACCCACCCCCCCGTTGTAAATACACCCCATAAGTGCGGAATTGCCAAAAAACTTCTATAAGTGACATGACCTGGTGTTATATTTATAGTCCGTGGTGAAGAGATAGATTGTCTATTATGCAAGACACCAAAGCCTCATTCACCTGGAAATCCCTGAAGTGATTAAAAAACCATATTCCTCACAGTGCCTCCATGTTTCTCTAAGCCTTGTGGAGCACATAGATAATTGCATCTTCCGCTTGTGATGGTGCAGGTTGGCCTCACGCAACCGGCTCCTACCAGGGAGCCTCTTGAACCCACTACAGCCATTAATGTACCCAATGGATGAACCTGGCAAATGAGGACACGCATACAGCAGTAAGGGGTAGGTGCATAAGTGATAGGGCTTCTATTAAAACAATCTATCACGACAAACAGTGTCTAAAACAGTGCTGTGTTCAAAATCCATAATAAATAAATAATTCAATAAAAATAGTTTAAGTGGAGGTTAGAAACAAATAAATAAGAGTCCATTAAAACAAGGTTAAAAATTCCCAGGCAGGAAGCTATCCTTTTTGATTCTGAACGTTGGTGCCTTCGCTTTAAAGCTGATGTCTCTTCATCTTATTCTGATCGGGCCTCACAGCACAGGGAGACATTTATCCAACAGGTGCAGACAACCTTTTATCCCAGCCACCATGAGGCATTCCTTGGGGAGTTGCTGAGCCCTGCACCGCTCGCACCGCTGCTGATACTTGGCTCCTCCTGCCAATTGCTCACTGTCCTCTCACCTCTGCCAATCGCTGGCTTCGCCCTGAGAGAGCACACCTTGAGCACAATGGCTGCTCCTCCTACATGGTCGCTCAACAGTAGTGATTCTGCAGCCCCCTCCTAAGCACCGGCCACACACTCCTTCCTGGGGCTCACCTTCCCGTCCGCCTGCTTCCTACCATCTTGCACTGACTCTCACTCACTCCTGCCTGTTGCTCTTAGTTTCTCTTTTTAACATCCCTTCTCTTTCTTTCTTCTTCCATTCAGTTCTCTTTCTATTTCTCCCCTTTTCATCCCATGTAAGATCCTTTATCCTCATCTTCCTAATTGGGTGCAAGTGTGAGGAGCTGCATCCTCTGTGGCATCATTGAGGAGTCTGTCTGATCAGCCCGCCTCCACGTGTGTATGCGGCGTAGTCAGCCAGTACTTCAGTTAACTGTGGAGCGAAGTGCACTCACGCATACCTGCGCCCGACTGGAGCCTGCACCTTCTCAGGGTGAGATTATTTATTTAAAATCGGACACTAATTTCTGAGCCATGGACCTGCTGTTCCACAACACTCCAATCTATGTCCAATTGGCAAACTGCAATGGGTCCAAGTGGTCTTTCACAAGAGGACTCATTTAGTCCAGGACCTGCCTATTGAAGGTCTTCATGATGTGACACATAAGAACCAGTGGTCTGTAGACATTGAATGAAGATATATATGTGTGTTAGTTTAATTGCTGATAATAAACTGGAACATTGTGAATAAGTATGGTAGTTTGCGTAAATGAGTTCTGTGATGGGTTGATGCCTAATCCAGGATTGGTTTCTGCCAAGGGCCCATTATTTTACTACTGTATGTGATACTGCAATTGGATTAAACAGGTTTTAATATGGATAAACTGAAAACACAAGCTCTGAAAAATAAGAATGTTATGTGCCAAAAGCATCCATCTCTTAAAGGGGACTTGCACTAGTAGAAACATCCAAAAGGAGGAGATGAGATGAATCTATAGAAGTAAACACATTGTGATTGTGGAAGAGAGACACACCAAATAAGCAAGCCAGTATTATGAAACATGAGGTCAATAAGCCATGTAATTAGAAGTCACCTAAGGCTATAGCTGTTATGGAACTGGCCGTGGAATTAATCAGTAAAGTTGATGGTCCTTTGTCTAGCTTAGCTTACCATGTAAAGAAAGTGACATTTCAGAAATTGCAATCTGCATTTAGTCAGGTGAAGTATTTTTATTTTTTTACTGATAATGGCTATGATTCATCTAAAGGTACACCGTCAGAAGTAAAACACCGAGATATGCTTTCTACATTGAAGAGAGGTGGGCTTAAAAGGCTGAGTATGATCGGCGTTCTTGGCAAAAGTCCATCAAATAAAAAAAATTCAGAGGAGGAATTTGCGGTGGAGTTTATGAATAACTCAATCTCAGGTAAGCCAGACAGCATAAAATATTGAATTTCTTGTAAACACTAAGGCAAGTAAGGACAGACATTTTGGCTCTATGAGCATTTTTTTAGTGTTAATGAACTTTAGAAGAACTGCTCTGCTAAAACAGACCTCTCTATGAATAATGACCAGAGGGTCAAAGAGTTAGAAATACATCAGATAGCTGAAGAAACTTTAGGAGCTGAGGCTCTGGAGAGTTGAAATATGCTGTAAAAACACAAATGTTTAAAGAATACATTTCTTCAGAGCTTGGCTACAATTCCTATTTTTCATTTCCAAAATAAATGGGAAATTCCATCAAATCTCAGGATGAGAACATGTCAGCAGGACAATCTAGAAGCAGTGGAAGTGGCCAATCTAATTTTGAAAGCATATCTGTGGTTTTTGTGGGTTTAATTTAAAGTCCCACATAGCAGTTGGCCAGTAAGCATTGAATAATTAATCCTGCCACTTATGTTTATCATCCCAGTAACAGTCCCCTTTTATGTTTTGGTCAGATGAGGCCGGCAGTCCTGAGGCAAAAAGTTCAGATCAGTGGTCTCCACTGAAGAAGGGAGGCTTTGGAAGGTTCAGTTTGAGAGATGCCCTCAAGAAAATCCCTGTGTTCAATCATAATCACTTAGACAAAGTGATGGAAAGCGCCCCAGAGCCAGACCTACCAGCCCACTCATTCTCAGGTAAGAGTCTCAAAGTGGCCATATTAGAAGTTTCATAAGAAGCAAAGCAAGAAGAATGTGCTGCTTCATTTACCTATCTATACAGAAGAATGTTTCAGCACAGGGTACAGGGTGCATTTATCCATAAATGTTTTGTACTGCTCATACTATCAATAAAATGTGACAGTATCCAGTAGAGAAATGCTTGAAGCTTAATGCTAGCACACTGACACCTTGTCCCTGATTATCATATTATTTAATTTTGTGATACATCATCAATTGCTTGTCCTAACGGAAGCTTCTTAGCAGAAAGATGATAATCACTCTTTCTAAAGGATCTTTTTCTTTATTGGCTGCAGTTGAGACCTTTCAGGAATACTTGGAGCAAAGGAGGCTGTCACAAGCCAGTCGGCTGCTGATTAATGAAGAGCAGAGACTATATGATAGCAACAGTGAGACAACACAGGAAGAGAAGGATGAACTTGATCAACGCTACAAACAGCTTGCTGAGATCATCTTTAAGGTTGCCAAGAATGCTGTTACCCTTTCAAAAGAGGACCTTTTGGGCCTGAGGTCAGCTGTCAGTGCTATTGGGCAGGAAGAGAAGCAGGATGAACTATACCTAGAGGAAAAAAATAAAAATCCAAAGATTCAAACAACAAGGCCCAAGGAATGGAGGAAGAAACATGATAACATTGTGAAGGAAGCCGCTAAGGCCAGAATGGAAAACTTGAGAGATGTACCTGGTGATGAGCAGCTGTCCTCCTGTTTCCAAAGGAACCTTTTCAGGATGGGAATGCGAATTAAAGAGGACCTGATTTCAGTTGTGGACAATGTCAAGGACTGCTACCCAGCAAGCTATGATATTTGCAATTTCTATGCTAAGCTGTACCACAAAGAATTTTCCTTGTATATTCAGCATCAGATTACGACTGATTTGGACTCAGAAGACTGCACATACCTGCTCTGCTGGCTCTGTAATTACTATCCCAAGTAAGCAAATTTTTCTTTTGTTATACTGATAACTGTGACATCTTACATATATACATAAACAATCTGATGAAATTGTATTTTTACAGTGATGTGTTAAAAGACAAGAAACTGGAAAGGCACATCAACCACCTCTCATTGAAAAGTCTCATCCCTGACGAGAGACTGCACTACCTAGAAAAAGAGTTCATTGCAGCCAGAAAGGTGAGGAAATGCCTGTGCGTGAGTGATCTACACCAGGGACATTTCAAGAAACATAAAGCATGTAGAAAGATTGGCATTGCACACATTTTCTAAAAAATAAAGGTTCAATTTAAAAATAAAGGAGTCAGTTTACAATATTGTGGTTTAATCTGGCACTTTTAGACACACACTCAACAGTTTGTTTTTATAGAGCATGTTTTACAGTGGTGGCTCAGAGCGACATTAAAACCACAAAATACTAAAACAGCACGTAAAATAACACATCAATCAAGCATAAAATTAATAATTAAGACACAGCAAATGTAACAAGACTGGTAACAGACATTAGGGAATGGAAATAAAACCTGAGTGAGATGCAGATTCAGGAGAGAAACAGTAATCCCCTATGAGACCACAGATGTTGGGCTGTCTAAAAACCTGACAGACAGAGACCACTTGGGTCCTCTCACTACAGACAAACAAAATTGTTCACACAAGTGTTCGTCTGCTTTTTGCATTGCTAGTTTCAAGTCCATTTAATTATGATGCACTTTTCCAGCTTCCGTACCCAACTACAGAATCAACCATAGATCTTTTCGAGACACCTTTAAGGATTTACAAATAACCATGTTTTACAGAATTACTTTGACTTGATTGGGGTGGCACAGTGGGTAGTGCTGCTGCCTCGCAGTTAGAAGACCTGGGTTCACTTCCTGGGTCCTCCCTGCGTGGAGTTTGCATGTTCTCCCCTACTCCGGTTTCCTCCCAATGTCCAAAGACATGCAGGTTAGGTGCATTGGGGATTCTAAAATTATCCTTAGTGTGGGTGTATGTGCCCTGCCCGGGGTTTGTTTCCAGCCTTGCGCCCTGTGTTGGCTGGGATTGGCTCCAGCAGACCCCTGTGACCCTGTAGTTTGGATATAGCAGGTTGGATAATGGATGGATGGATCCATGGCTTGGTTGCCTTTCTGAATATCATTTTGTTGCCGACTTATTTTGCCCTTCGCCTCTATCCTTTTTGATCTATTACCTTCCAGATAGACTGATTCAGCATGTTGAAGCCTGAAAGAGATTTTGTTTCACTCTGCAATTATGTAATTATAATTATATATATAGCAATCAATGCTGCGTCTTTGTGAGGATAGGAATTTTAATTTTGGTCTGTTATAACAGTGTCAGACAGTGGAAATAACAACTGGAAGGCAAGTCCAACTATGGGCTCAATTAATAATGATTCTTACCATCTGCTACACATCCTAAATACAGATTACTCAAAATCTAAGGTTAAAGAACCAATCTTAACAAATCTAGGGAGAAAGAGAGAGCAGCATGACACACAAGAGAGTTCAGATCAAGGCAGTGTTCCCCTCCATTAGCTAAAAAAAACTGGAAGTCATGTACCAAAAAGTCATTGCTGAGGAAGTCAGCCATATTGAGAAAGCTGGGTATAACATTAGCCATGCTTAATTAATGGATCTTCAGCTTTTTGGTCAAAGGGCCCTCAGACATAATGCTATAAATTTGGAGAGATACACAAATCAGCAACATTTTTCATTGGTCATTGTGGTGTCTCAGCTTAGATGGCACAACAGATCAACTGCCAAGCTGCTTTGCCTTATGGGTTCTTTGTATTCCCATATCTTTTGAAAGCTCTTGTCCACATACACACTCTTGGTGTACTATTTGCACACAAGAAATCGAATCCAAAGATGGATTGTAAAAAATAACTAGACAAGGTCAAAACAGGTAAGACAAGATTTAGTAGCACAGCATAGGATGTGAGACAGAAACCATAAGTAGAGAATCTTAGCAAGAATGTTTGAAGCCAAAAATAATGAGTAGAGCCAAAACCAGAACGTTAAGTGTAAATCTTAGTCGAGGGGGAGAAAATAGTTCAGAACCAGATATCACTTTAAATGCTCAAACAAAAAGCACTAAGTATTCAGTTGTGACCAGAACCATACACATGTGAACGTGTCCCAAACTATGGGCGCCTAGAATGAAGCCAAGATGGTGAAGGGAGAGAATGCATTTGCTTTTACACACCATTAAAATGCATCACATATAAAATCCTATGTGATGAGCAGATTCCTAGACCACTAAAATCCCAGAAGTGTTTTAGTTATTTTTAGAGGCCAAGGAAAAGTAAAAAATCAAAACTAAACTACAAGTCATGACACTTGGGCTACATAGACTTTGACTTAGACTTTGTAACTGTGCCTGTGGACTATAATGGGAAAGAATCCTACATGGGTGATTCTCTGGCTGATGTTTTTGGTGTACATCTCAGGTCATTTGATATGTCATTGAGTGAATGAATAGACTGCCAGGCTGTTCATATTTTTAATTATATTTTTATATATAATATCAGATTTGTATAGATATTTTTAATATACTACTGTAGTTTCAGGGGGTTAATAGGTTCACTCAGAGTCACAATGCTGAACTTTCAGGGTAGCATGTTTGGATGTTTGGTCCTAAACCCACTTTTCTATGGCATCTGTTGGCAGTTTGCTTGGCTAATATCTTGCCAATATCTGCATCCTCACACTGAGTCACATATTTCATAGACACAACTCCTGTGGTCTCATGTATAAATGGTGTGTATACACAAAAATGTTGTGTACACCCGTTCCCATACACACGTCGAGATTTATAATAACTAAACTTGGCTTAATGCCATGCACATTTTCATGGCAGCCTTAGACCATGCGTAGGCACATCTCTGCTCTGGTTTGTAAACAGACAGCACCCAGCATCAAAGCAGTGCTACTGCTTCTGTGGTTTCCCTTGCTTTTTCATATTCGTTTACATGACACAGACTTATCAAATATACCAAAATTAATTGCATATCGTTTACAAATTTAAAGCACTAGATTGTAATCAGTATGTGACAATATAATGGTGCATGGAATGGCCAAACTGTTCCAACTACCATGGCTGCTTTAGCGTTGATAAAAGATGTTGCAATGGAAGAATTAGAAGAGAGTACAGATTTAGAGATCGTACTGATTTCTTGCTCAGTGATAATGACTGGCTTCTAAGTCGATTTCGATTTTCAAATGCTATCCTCTTGGAGCTGTGTGCTGAACTGGAGCTGGATTTACAAAGGCAGAATTTGAAGAATTGTGCTCTACCTGTTCTTTTGCAAGTTGTGTCCACCCTCTGGTTTTTAGGCATAGCGGCTTTTCAGTGTGAACTGGCTGGCCGATTGGGTATTTCTCAGTCATCACTGAGTCATGCCATGCTAGCTGTATGAGATTGGTATTATCTACTTGTCATCCAGATATATAAGATTTCCTTACCCTGTGGTTTAACAGGCAAATATCAAGGCACAATTCGCAGCAATGCCTGGTTTTCCAAATGGAATCAGAGTGGTCAACTGCACGCACATTGCTGTAAAGATGCCTTCAGAGAATGAATTTGCTTATGTAAATGGAAAGCATTTCCACTCCATTATTGTGCAAAATATCTGTGATGCGAAAATGTGTCTCATTAAAGTTGTGGCGAAATGGCCTGACTCAACTCGTGATTCGTTCATTCTGAGAAATAGTAGTGTTGGGAACAAACTTGAAAATTGTGTTGTGTGTGATGGCAGGCTTCTTGGTACGATAAGACATTTAATATTACCTCTTTGGTCAAAAGTTATCTGTATGATGTAACCATATAACACGATTACTTGAAGGACAGCAGATATCCGCTGAAGACATGGCTTCTCAGCCCCCTCGCCAACCCGCTAACTGAACAAGAGCGGCATAATGATCTCCACTCTCAGGTTTGGGTGGTGGTAAAATGTCAGTTATAAGAGCCTCACAAATAATTGCAGCAGCTCGCTGCTCAAGCGGTGTGAGCCCCAGAACTCCACTACCAATTTCAGTGGTGTTGATGCTCAGGGGGTGGGCTGTGACTCGCCTTCTCACGTCGACTTGGATATCTGACCACTTCTTTGTCATTTTGGGCACTGTGTGACTTTCTAAACTTGAACTTTTGAGTGCCTTCACCACGCTGTGCAACTCCAGTTTCCTTTTGTTGCTTATACTACTGCTTAAGCCACCAAATAATAAGTTTTTGCTTGCCTCCACTCCACTGAGTAGACTTCCATTTCGCATTCGCTGAAATTCTTCTTTTTTACACATGCTTTTGCCATTGTCTTTTAAGAAAACACTTAACGGAAGGGGCTATTTATATTGATTTGCATATTCAAATAGGTGTAATTCTGGTAGAAGTCAGGGTGGGGCTGTAGGCGTGTGCACGTTGATTGGGATTTATAAAGGGAAAGTGCGTAGAACATCTGAAGTGCATCTGAATTTTTTTTTCCGTTCACACTTTTCTAGTTTTGTCCATATGCCATTTTTTATTGTAAATTTTACGCAAAGAGTTATACATCAGGTCCGTGCTCTTCAAACATCAGCAAACCTACTCACCATCAGAAGGGCCTCCACATGCTCTTGAGGTGCATCTTTTCTTGTCATCTTGGGACTCTCTTTGACTAGATATCATTAAGCACAGTTCTTTTAGGTTGATCCTTGAACCCAACTTACTGTTTACTCTGGTCTGGTCTGCTTCATTCTTCTGATTCACTTCTGAGATTAGCCTGGCATTTGTTTTACCAGCTGTCTGCTCTCACACCACAGCTGAATTTAAAGCGTCCTTGAAGATGACCATCTCTATCCTACTTCACCATGTTCATCACCATACTTTACTACTCGATTATTGCAAACCTTCTTACCTCTGAAATTCAAAGATAAAACTGGTTCATATGGCTGCATCTGGAGTCCAGCATCAAGGCAGTGTAACCTTTCTGATTGCTGGAAAATGTCACTGTCAGAATTCTGTTCATGTAGAGCATCCTCTGTTCTTTTCTCAACTACTCTGCTCCATACCAGCATTACCATATCATCTCTTCACACCAGTCTTTTTCACTTAATATGGAAAATATCTAAAGGGGCAACACAATTATAGCAGTTACCAACAGTAGAATTCCAAGATAATTTTGTTACCTGAATTTGCTGAGGTGTAATGTAACACTGACATCTCACTGCATTTTTTTATATAGCTTATCAATCCTGAAGGGAGATTGTGTTTTCGCATGACCTTTGGGGCTAATAGTAAATGGATCAGCCATTGTACAGTGTCCCTGGAGGCAGGTTAAGGGCCTTGATCAACAGAGTAGGATCCCTTCTGGCAGTAATGGGATTTGAACTGGTAACCTTCCAGGTACAAGTGCAGATCCTTAGCCGCAGAGCCACCACTCCATTGTTACTATAACAACTTATTAAAAATGGCTGGGTGATCGGGTGATGTGACACACACTTAGTGTGTTCATGTACTTTTTTTTTTTACCGAGAAATACTTTAGAGCAAATCTTGGAATGCTTTTTGTATGGATTGAGCAACCTAATGTTTCCCCCAAAATGCAGACTGAAAATGCATGAACAGAAATAAATGGATAAAAGAGATGTTCAACAACTCCCATTGTCTGTTAACACAGCATCTGTTATCTACTGGTGACAGGGTTTTATTCTGCTGACAGTCCAAGGTTTGTCAAGAAATAAGAACTGTGAAGTTTGTTAGATGATCCACACGTAAAATGTTCCTCCACTGCTGAACTCTCCTTACTCATTGGTCCTGTTTGCATTTTTGGCTTTAATTTTACATCTGCCAGGCATTTTGGCATGATTGCGGACCCTGTTTGCCATTTCGCAGTTCTTCCTCTAGCAGGTGCTTTCCCAGGACAATAATTGATGAATTCATGGTCCTTTGAAAACTTTGAGGAAGCACTACATGTGAATACAGTATTGTTTATGGTATGCTGCCTGGATTGTTATTTATGGGTTCTGTGATGAAGTGTAGGCCATCGGACTTTACACTGTAAAAATGCAAGTTCAGCCCTCACATGCAAGTCACTTAACCAGTAGAAATAAAATATAAGTGAGCAGTAATTTAATGTATTCTTATCATAGGTGCCATATTGATGTGGGCAAAGGGTATACTAAATGCTTAATAATTATATTAATTATTATTAACAGTCAGAGTGAGCCAAGGTGTATAGTATAGTCTAGTGAGTACAGGGCAGGCACACCCAGACTCTTATCTTCTCAAGACAATTGCTTAAAACTTCACTTTACCTATTTTTTAAATATTTAAAGCAAGTATTGATCAAAGGAGAAAAACTTTGATTCATCTGATCTTTGGAATACTGGTTACAAGGCAGGAGCCCACCTCTACACAAGCATCTTCACTTGCTTACACTGGGCCAGTGTGTTTAACATTTGACTCAATTTGTAGTTAAACCTTTTCAGAACCATGTATGCAATACAAACAGTTAGAATAAAAGACATATTTGTGCAACATGTTTCCACGACTTTACTCATGTGGTCTGACATACCCAGTGACTCAGTCCAACTCCCCTGCGATTCGCTCTGACAAAATCAAAACAGATTTGATTTTGTCTTAAGACATAGAGGTGGGCTCAGTGTGTGTGCAAGAGCCGAGAACAAATGAACGCTCACCCAGGAGTATAGTGCATATAATGCAGATACATCAAATAAGGAATGTGGGTGTTTTGGAATTTGCAAAACAGAAGAGAGGCCCATCTGTCTGATATCTCATGTTTTATGTACCATGACAGATTGGAAATAAAGAGTAAAGGGCAGAGTGTGCGGCTGAGCTGGCTGTACCAGTAAAGCATCCATGCAGCACTGGCTTTGTCAGGTAGCTTGTTATTGGCTGACAGAAAAAGGAACAAGCTCATGATACTTTGCAAATGAGAAACTGTGCTGGAAAGTCATCATGGAGTCATGTAATTTGTCACAACTCGCTGGTAATAGTTGTGTAATCTGTCAGGCCTGGACAGTATTCTAGTCCATCACAGGGACCACTGTCACTCACACACACACATACACACACACACACACACACACACCCCTTGTGTTCGTACACAGTGTCAATTTGCAATTGCCAAATAACCTAAATTAAAATTTAAAAAAAAAATGTAATTAATTCCTTCTTTGTTTGAACATATCTGGTCGTAATTTTAACAAAAAGGAACATGTCAAGCTATGCAGTTATGACAAATGTTAGGGAATAACAAAAATGAAAAGCAAACTTTATAGCATAGGTTATTATGGATATCAGATGAATGATCATAATCTTCAGATAACTGAACTGTGAGGTTGGTTTAGTGTAAAGTTAATACTGGTAAATGTTTATTTGCTCTGTGCATAAGAGCTGACACACCACAGGGTGCTTCATTCAGATCTAGATAACCTTTTGTTTTCCTTGCTTCCATTGTATACTTTACAGTTAGGAAGGTCATTTAACTTTCCTCTTATGACATAAAGCATTGACAGTGTAAGATGCTGAGGCACTGGTTCTCTTCAATTTGCACTCAAGCGGCTGGGAAGACTTTATAAATCACAAACAGTTTGCTGATGCAGAGGTTTTCGTGCACACATAGCTGGACTTGCAGATGCAGGATTGCCTGTGCTTGTGGAAACAGCCTGTGACAGCAAATACCTACCTCACGCACGCAGTCTGCTGGCATTTCATTAACTTGTTTTGGGTCATCTGCTTGACATCAGTAGCAGATATCTGAGATGAGAAAAAGGTACATGTAAAAAATGAACAAGTTGGTGGAACCGCAGTCAAGGTAAAATTGAGACAATAAAGTAATTTGTAGTTGAAATCACACAAAATGTTTCTCTGTTTTAAGATAGACAAATTCGAAGTTTTGCCAATGGTTATCAAGGGGAGATTTTGAAATTTCAGAAATTTGTAGAGCGTTGTCTGTGAGAGATTTCTCAATGAAAATTACAATACAATACAATACAATTTATTTTTGTATCGCCCAAAATCACACAGGAAGTGCCGCAATGGGCTTTAACAGGCCCTGCCTCTTGACAGCCCCCCAGCCTTGACTCTCTAAGAAGGAAAGAAAAAACTCCCAAAAAAAACCCTTGTAGGGAAAAAATGGAAGAAACCTTGGGAAAGGCAGTTCAAAGAGAACTCCTTCCAGGTAGGCTAGGCATGCAGTGGTTGTCAAAAGAAGGGGGCCAATACAATACAATACAATACACAGAACAGAACAAATCCTCAGTACAGCATAAAAATAAAAATTTTAGAAGTACGGAGCAGAATTTAACAGTAGATGATATCACATAATAAGATTTGGATATTTTTAGAGTCCTGGAGTCCTCATCCATCAATTTGCCTCAACCTTTTGGCCATTCCACGGCTAAAACAGTGCTGGGCCATCCAATCTGATGAAAGGACCCCTCTTTCCCATGATTCCTGCGATCCTCCATAGGCAGGCAAAACAACTTGGCAGGTGGGTCGTGGCACCAAATGCCACATTTGAGTACATTGAACTGTCTCGACAAGTTTCTTTGAAGAATATGCATTCCACATTTCAATAAAATCAGCCTGGGGTGCTGGGGTACAAATTGTTTCATGTGCAAAGACAGACAGACAGACATGGCTATCACAATAGGTGTTACTCCTAAAATGAATGCAAACAGTATGAGATAATCAGGCACTGTTGAGACAGAGTTTGCAGATGCTTCCACTGTCCATTTCAGTTTTCTCTTGTGGGGTCCATTTCTCTCCCACATCCTAAACATGTGCTGGTTGGGTTACTTGTTGTCTAGTTTCTGTGAGCTTTTATGTGGGAGTATTTTCTGAAATGAAAATGCCTCTTGTCCAGGGTTGGTTCCTACCTTGTGCTTTCTGCTGTCAGAATAGGTTTCACTTCCTCACATTCTTGTATGGAAATAAATGGTTTCAGAAAAGGCATGAGTTTTGATTGACTGTTTTAGAATACAATATAAAAACTTTAAACTTCCTTATTCTGTTTCATCTTTCATTGTCATTCTGGGAAGCGTACAATCCCAAGTGGGGACTGACTTTGCTGCTTATTCTGCTTTCAGGAATGCATTAAAGGTTCTCTGCCTAGCACCCTGGACGTTTACTTGAAAAGATGGAATTCAGAGGATTTTCCGCAGCAAAGTAATGGCTATTATAAGACTTCAATGGCTGACGATGTGATACAGGTATCCAACAGAAGTTTCTATTATATGTCATGTGTTATCACTAGGAAGTATGACAAATTGTAACTTGATTGTTTAATTCAGATGCAAAATAAGAAACGACTTATAAGAACAAACCTATAGATGGAGAGTGAGCATGTCTCATTTCCCCCTATTGAGTGCTGGACTTCCTTTTCTCGTTCTGGAGAATGCAGTGGTAATGTGTTCTCTGCTATGAATGAGACCATAAATGCATAATTGTAGTGGTGTTGTGTCGCTTGAACTGCCACTCCCTCTACTCATTAGACACAGCAGGAAGACAAAACAGTTGTTTTAAATTCTCTTCAGACAGATGTATGCACAGAGGAATGCCAACCACATCTGCTGAAAGAATGAAAATCGCCAAGTGAAAGGGAGCCCCTGAATGCAGTTCCAGGCCCCCCTCCCTCACTTGGTCCTCCTTGGTTTGTTTCCCTTTGTATAAGAAAGTGGAAAGATGCATTGGGAATTTGTGGTCCCACTGTCTCGGGGGATTTAGAATGACAGGAGCTTTCAAAAGCTGAAGAGCAGCTGTTGGGTGTGGCGCCTGTGAGAAAAAGCTCCATTAGAGAGTGATAGACTCACTATGGAGGGAAGCATCTGTAGAGAAACATAAAGGAGGGAATACAGCAAAGGAGTGAGTGAGGGGCTCACACAGCTGTGCAGGATGTGCTTGGGACGGACGGAACTCTGTTCATGCCCCTCACACTGCCTAGTCATGCTTCTGAGAAACCAGTTATAGCACCAATGTATTGAAATCTCCGGGACATTTGGGTCAAAGGACGTCATCAAGTTTCTGCCCAGCTTAAGCTTTATAGGCGTCCAGCGAATGTCTGAGCAATCTTGCTTACCAAAGTATTTTGTACAAAAACAGCATTTATAGTGCATTGAGAGTAAAGTGCCTTGTTCTTTTAAGTTGTCTGTAAATGAGATCTTTACAGATGTCTCTATGGATGGTTCAGAGAATGCTATGCCTGCCTTCAAGGTGGTCATTGTTGCTTTATAGGAATAGGAGACAGGAAGTCAGGCAGGAGAAGGAATCATTGACCAGCTCTGGTACACAAAGTATTTATTCACTGGAGATAGACCTCTGATTTCCTCCTGTAGACTGTCTGAGGTCAAGGTATCGTTAAGCTTTCACCATATGAGGGGAGAGCCTCAAAGAGGAAGTGACAGGTGAAGGAGCGCTGGCTACAGTTACACTTCATGATTCCTTTTGGCACTTACCATCTACAGGTCAATTTCTGCCTTTGCAGCTGATGTGTTTTGCCTTGATGGACTTATCTACCAAATATTTTCATAACAACATATCCAAAAATATTCAGCTACTGACATTGTTTTCTTTTTAAATGTTAACAGTGCTTTAACACAACTGCACAGACAGGGAAGAAAATTTCTGAAAACCTGTTCAGGAAGGTGATGCCAATTGTTCTGGAGGAGTTTGAACCGTTCTTGGAGAGGTAGGTATTAAACAAGTGCTCATTTGCCATGATCAATTAATTGTACCTGGACAACACAGATATCCTGTGGTTCTCTGTCCTTGTTCAGTAAAGTATTTGCATACATATTTTGGTCAGGGGTGCATCAGCTACCTGGAAATCAATTAATCTAGATGCACTTTGTAAGGTTTTAACTATATCAACAAGACTTGAAAAGATGGAACACCATTTTGGTTTTGTAGTATAGAATAGGAGCAGGTGATCTTCTGACATCTCATCACACCTGGAGTAATGCCAAGGAATCCAAAAGGAGCTGATGGACCATATGAATATGAAGGAAACTATTGAGTCATGCAATTGAGGTGTAAATCCCTGACAACTTTTTAAAAATAACTGGATGATCTATTGGGACAATGTAACTAGTAGCTAAACAAATGAGCTTGATGGACTAAATGGTCTCCTCATGTGTTCCCCATCTTATGTCTGTTTATTTAAATATGAAAAGGAGCAATAAAGTAAAAGACAACACAAAGTACAAAGAGCAAATACTAAGTAAGCCCAGTAAGTGCTCACTTGTCCACCTCTCAAGTACCAAACCAGGCACTCCCTTCTTACATCCCATCTCTTTCTTTATCTGTCACAACCTTTACCTGTCTTCCTCCTTACAGGTTAGCCTTCTGCCCAAAAGTCTATACCTAACTCCAATGTCAAATGCCATTGTAGAGTGTTCCAGCCTTAAACCTTTTACCCAGGTAACTACACCCCTATGGCTACAGGGACATCAAAGTAGAAATTCTCATAGGGGCCAGTGGTTTCCCTGCATCTCTAAGTCACCTGTAGCCTGGCATGGGCAGGATTTCTAAAGCAGATAATTTTCTAAGGTAGCCCAGCAAGTGCCCATTCCCTTTAAGGGCCCAACTCCATTATGTCAGAACTTGGGTGGAGAGGATTGGTCTTCTTCCAGCAGGTTCTAGAGGTAGAAGTTTTGTGCTGGCACTAGTCAGCTGAGAATTTCCTCTGTGGCCTCACATTCTGCGTCTAAGTAGAGGCTCACATCCTGACATCTTGTTTGCACCCAGCCTCCCATTCATTCTTTCCAGCTCTAGTGCCCTTGTTTCATTTCTAGACCACCATGGTGCACTCACAGAGAGAGGGGGGGAGAAAAAGAGAGAAAGAGACAGCAGCTTGACATGGAGTCATGGCTGTTTCTCTGTTTTCTGTATGTGGGACTGGAGATTTACCTGGTAGTCTCAGGTGGTACAGTGCTAGCGCAGTAAGTAGATTGTGGGTTCGCTTCCTGATTCCTCTCTGCATGGAGGGCACTTTGAGTAGTGAGAAAAGCGCTATATAAATGTAAGGAATTATTATTATAGTCTCTTGCCAAGCATCATCTCTTTACATAGATTTTACCAGCTCAGTAAGAAGACTGTAATATTCTGAAGAAGTGAGAGCACCTTTCAGTTTATTAACCTCACCAGTTAGTCAGTCAATATCTAAGATGGTTTGTCCTGGTATTTCAGCTAAATTGTTACCATGTTCATTAGTGTAAAAAAGAGCTCCTTGGGTTCCATATTGAAATTACTTCTTACTTCCAACTAAGCATTCATAGCAATAATTCTTTTTCATTTTGAACACTTTGAGCTACTGTTTGTATGAAAATGTGCTATATAAATAAATGTTGTTGTTGTTGTTGTTATTTTTGTGAGTCATCACACTAAGTAGGTCTTTGGGTTTGGCACCTTAATGTGGGTATTGTCGCCTTTTAAAGTGCACTTGTGTCATTTCATGCGACGCTCAAATGTGTGTAGTGTTGTCTGGCAACATGTCACCACAAATTGACTGCACCCATTGAAAAACATAGAGAGTGAAAAAAAAATTTAAAAAGAAAACATTAATATTATTTATGAAGAACCAACATAAGTCAATAAAACATTCAACACTTAACAATGACATTCCCTGTGTCAACATAATTGCTCTCCTGTGGGCCAATTCTTGTGCTTCTATTGTCTATTTTATTTTCTAATAGGGGGTTCTCCTCCTGCTCACTTCGCTCGCTAACCCCCCGGCCTATACTACGCACCAGCCACTTTGCATCTCTGCCTCTCATGTAGTGAAGAGGGGAGCTGAACACACCCCAAGGAGACGCGGTCGCTCCTCCGAAACCCCCTCTTAAATGGTGATACAATGGGAAACAAATACAGTTTATTTTTTACCTCCTCTTTGCTTGATCAGCTGCTGGTTTGCTGCTGCTGCTGCCGTGCCGCGTGATCTGCATCTTGCGTGGCGCTTTGAACATTTAAAAGCCTGTACAGCAGCTGTCTTACTGTTTGTGTTTTATTTCCGACCCAGGGCGTGGTTAAATCTCTTGGCACAAAGTCTTGTCTTGCGGGACGCGAGTTCTTGATATTTTTTTTTAGTTTATAATTTAAAAACCGGAATAAGAATCTGAAAATCTAACAACATCCCATTAAAGTTTGATAAACTCTGAAAAGAATGCTATCAAACATATATATGTAGGTTTTAAGATAAGCCCGATTTAAAGTGTGACAAGAAACATGACATAAAAACGTCATATAAAATTGCACTTTTAGGCTTAAGATTTTATATACACTGTATAGAGTAGGTTGTCTTTTCCACCATATCATGTTGAATTACACACAATACTCCAAAGCTGACCTTACTATGTCATACTCTGACTTGTTTGCAGGTTTGATTTGATGAGTAACCATCAACTGCCAATTGATAATAGGAAATGTATTACTATGATTTGCCTGCATTTCCCGTTTATGTGATTGTGTGGCATTTAATTGTGGTATTGACATTTGTACCGTAACTTTTTAAAAATTATTTTGAATTTTGAACATTTTAGTGAGATCTGACATACTTGATAGTGAAGTGAATCTTGCCAGTCCAACTAAGATTTCATCCTTACTTTACAATATTGTCTCCGAATTTGATAAAAAACCTTATTTGTTTAGCAGAGAGATGCAGAACAACATTATTGGTAGAGAACCTCCTCAAGGTAATCTTAGCAATGAAGTCTCAATCTGTCTGGCAGAATATTCATATAGGGAGAAGATGTGCTTTATGGCCTTCTAATGAAGCAGCACTCACAGTCATGACACACTAGCACATTATGCCATTTAAGTGTTTCAGCACTTTCTTCTAACCTGTTTTTTGCTTTAAGGTGTAATGAAAGTTTGGCATTTCAAAGGGTACAATTGAAGTTGGAAAACACCAGACTTGTTGGCAAACCTGCTTTCCTTTTCTTTTCTTTCCTGTGTTTTAGTAATTTGAGTCTTGAAAAGCACACTTTAAGACGGTTCTTTCAAGCATAGCCAATATTATTAAAGCCCACATGCTGCCTTGTCTTGGTTACTTTTTGGTGGAAGTAACATATTTCTATGCAGGGAAGCTGCGGTGTGCCTCTCAGCCCTGCAGGTGACTCGGATTTGACTTCATCTCCATTCAAATTTGCTGGAGCGATCCGTCATCTGGTATAAGTTAATAGCTTTGATTTTTTTTTTTAATCCATTGATTTAAAGATGGTAGCCAAATCTGCATTCTAAACAAGAGCAAAATTTGCATTTCTATGAATAAAAATGATATTTATCTGAAATTAAACCTGGGAAGTTGAGTGCTGCTGCAGTCTGCTCAGGCTCTACACATTTTCACTTGCATGAACAGACGGTGTGGCTCAGTGGGCTCAAGCATTAACCTGTAAACTAAACAAGGCTTCAACCTAAAACCTGATCTCACAGGTAATCAGTATGGCAGTAAAAAGAGGGAAGCAGTTGAACCTAAATTACAAGGCATGTAGGATGATCAAAGTTCCATGAAATTAAAGCATCAAAATGTGTTCCCCTGGACAGAACCCTTGAGATGCAGGTTGGCTGTTTGCCTTACGGACTGCATTTGAGTTTGACCAGACACTGGTGCCCTTTTGAGATGTTGGTGTGACCTTCGTAGATGCTGAATGCCCAGAGAATATGGCTGCACGTGTGCATGTGGGCTGATAAAGAAACAGCCAGGATGACAGTGTGGATGGCAGTTTGACACCTAGCTAAGCCTTAGCCAGTACCATTCAGCTTTAACAGATTGATTCGAATGACATGCTGGTGATATTATATGATATTTGTTTGTACAATTTCTGAGGTGCAGCTTTCTGACATTTTTGCCTAAAGATCTCAGTATTTTCAAACTAGAGAAAAGCCAAGCAAAATGACACCTTTTATTGGCTAACTAAAAAGATTACAATATGCAAGCTTTCGAGGCAACTCAGGCCCCTTCTTCAGGCAAGATGTAATACAGAAACTGGAGTTCCCTGTGTTTATATACACTCTAGGACAAGAAACAACATTGATAAATCTTTAAATGAGAAATCTTAAATGTAAAAAAATTAATAGATTCATTCAGGCTGGGGTTAATTTAACAAGAGAGAGAAGGACAATGTATGGTCAAGATAAGTTAGTTCAGAAGATCAATGCGTGGGTGAACTATTGATCCTATGAGACTATGAAAATAGTAAAACAAAGAAAACCAGGTTTCCTTCTAATTCCACATTGAATAATTTGCAGGTACCAGAACTTTGTGAAAGATTTCATAAGTGGAAAGGAAAAGCGAGAAAACCGGACTTCAGTCATTGTGGTAAACATGTCCTGCTGTGAAGTCTTCAGGTAAGCCAAAATGTAATTTTCATCTAAAACCCATTTGAGCAGTTGCATTCATTTTCCACTTCAGAGTTTGCTGCTCCACTGCATAAAAATCGTGCGTAACAGCCTCATGTAGTGGGCTTCATGCATTTGCTATGCTCACATGTCGTAGAGCATACTATGAAGAGAAGTAAATTGAATGTGAAAATGGACTGCTGCATTTCTGGAATAGCCTGCATGTGTAAAAGGGAGGACCGTTCACTGCAGCCTGCGTCTTCTGCTGTTGAGTTGTGTCTGAAGGGCTTCTTCCTCGTTCCAGAGCTCACTTGTGTCTATGACTCCCCACACAGCAGGGCACTATCCTGAGGTAGGAAACAACAGTTTCACAGCTCTGCTTGTGTTTTGCAGGGAATATATTGAAGACCAAAAGGAATTCTTTAAAGCAGAGAGCAAAGAAAAATGTTTGACCATCCTGAGAAACATGGAAACCAGTGGAGTTCAGTATCTCTTTCATGTTTTCCAGACTGCTCTGAAGGTACTGCTGGAGATAAAAGTGAAAGCTGCTCTGTCACCTGTAAATTTACTGAATCTCCACTTTAACAGCACTGGTTTAGCAACAATTGTGTTAGTCATCTTTTAGTCATTTTGCAGATTTCACAGACAGTTGCTAGGCAGGCTTTTACCAATTAATGAGTGATTTGTGAGCACGGAGAAACCTTCAACAAAGCAACCATCTTGTTTGTTTGGTAAGTTAGTATGTAAATGATCCAAGTGTTTTATTGAGCCCCTTGAAAAAGGTCACCCGTTTCAGCAGCTCAAGTCAGCAGGTGGCCAGTTCCAGAATTGAGCCACTTATTAATGTACCTGTTTATTTTACCTTCCACTGGTACACTGGCCTGCTGGATGGCATATCAGACAGGAAGCAATTACTTTCTTACAGTTTATCCTATCCAAGCAGCATTAAGGTGGAAGGCATTCCTAAATGGCCCACCAGTCAATCAGGGCATACTCACACTCACACAACACCAGTATAATTTAGTTTCATAGTTAAAGCAATCTAATCTGGATATCTCTGAGTATATCAGGAAAAACCAGCAAACTCCAAGTTGACATAGACAGTGACCAGGCTGGGAATCAAACCAAAGCTGTGAGGCAGATGGGTTGCCCATGATATTAATTGTTGTATATTAGTTAAACATTCTTAATTACAAATTAAATCAAATTCATACAGAATCACTGTTTTTTTTTATTTGACAGTATTCATTTGCAATGCAAAGCAAAATAGTTCATTTTTTGTTCACTTTAAATAAGACATATCAAAGAAAAATATCATTACTGTGGTTGGCAGGGCTGTGTTGTCCTTCTCTCAGTCGTCATAGCCCGTGCACATGCAAAACAGAGCAAGTTATTGGAAGGCTCCACAGATTGCCATCCACATCACTGCTGGCCAGCCTCCTGTCATATTTTTCTATCCACCAAGCCTATATTTTCATTTTCCCCTGTGGACACTAGAGGGTGCTGCAGTTCCTCAAACCCAGAACACAAGTGTAGTTATTCAGTCAAAGTGATTTTATTAAATGCCATCATACCTTATATACTGTAGGTTTCAATACTCCTTTCACAAGCTTTCCATCTTTGCTCCCAGCTCAGCTCACCAGGATGATGCCGGGTGGATCCTGTTATTTTAGGAGTATTTCCAGTGTCAGATGATTACAGATTGGCAGTGGAAGGTGTGTTCCTTTTGTGGCGACACCCACACACCCCAACAGGGTTGTTCTCCTAGACTAGATCTCGCAAGGTGCCCTGCAGGACCATGACTGGAAGCTCTGCCTGAGGGAATCTGCCACCTAGCATATTGGGAGAATGAACAACTCCCAGAGACAGTCCTTCAATGTTCTTCCATTTTATCCCGGGCAGGAAAGATACTGAAAACACATCCGGCCAGGACACCAGTCCATCGCATATTTCTTAATTTTCTTATCTCAAATCTCATATTTCTTGTTTCTCTCATCATCTCTGTAACTTTTGCTTTTGTTTTCATTTTTACCAGCCATTTCAAATAGCGAGCTTTGTGTAACTTCTGCAGCTTATCTAGTGCATTTGCCTACTGATTTTCTATTTTGCAAAATAATATTCCTCATGCTAGTTGCCATTTTTACATATCATATTTTAGCGCAGTTTGTTCAAGTTAATTTGGCTACCAATTGTACAATTATTTCTTAAGCTTTTACTATTTTTGTGCAATGGGGATTTACAAGCATTTATTTGTAAATTACTGCTTTGCACATTTTCAATTTTACATTTATTGTTTTAATTATTGGGCACATTTTGTATTTCCAGAATTTTCACATTCTCTTTTGCTGTGCTCTTTTATCATTTAGTCTGGTACATTGCTTTCACATAATTACTACATTTCCATCATGTCTACAGTATTGTCTACCTCTAATTTATCACTGCTTGATGCTTTTTTTTTGCATTTTTCACTACAAGGATTTGCTAAATTTTCCAGTTTTTGCATGAATGCATATTTTGATCCAAATGTATTATCACATTAAGGACTAAGGCTGTTTTCCTAGCCTGAGAAGAGGCCTAGGCTAGTAAGAGGGTGTCTTCATTGCTCTGCTTTTAGATTTTTCTAACCACTGGATAGAGTTTGCTGCATGTTGTTTTTAAGATTTCAACTTTGTATTCATTTAAACACCTTAATCCTAAAACAGAATCCCGTTTAATCCTGTGACTGACACTCAAACACCACCCTTAGCATGTTTATATGTGCTTCAATAACTTGATTATTCACATTTCTTAAGTGCCATGTAAACTCTTATTCCAATTAGGGAATTAGGTTATTGACCTCTGAGAAACCTTATTATAGAGGTAGATATTTATGTGGCCATGTAAACCCATAACGGGGTTACTGTTGAGGATTTTGCAGTCTCTCCATTGGACAAAATATAAATGTTTGTGAAATTGCATTTTTCCATCTCTTGGCTAAACTAATACATCTCAATGTTTCAGAAATTGCTAAATGTATATTGATGAGCTGAACATACAGTTCTAAACTCAGCAATACAATCTCAAGAGTTAAAAGTAATGCGCATTACAAAGTCTGATTACAATTTTAAAGTAGTGAGTAACCTAATGCAACACTGTTCTTATTGAAGTAAAAATACCTGCATTATTATTATTATTTTAGCAGCACTGCGTGTAAGAAGCACATAACTGGTTTGGTCCTCTGCAGGAAAAAAGTGAGCTAAGTGCAATCCAGTAGCAGAAACATATATATAAAGTGGCAGTTTGACCAAACATATTTATAAAACACAAGAAATTGATCACAGGTGTCATGCTTATTTTCGAACTTACAGTGGCCAGTGATGACGTTTATCTCTTTTTTGCACAGTTTAATGACATTGGAGTGTTTTGACAAAGGAGAACCCCATGAGATTACATGTACACGTACATGTAAGCACAGATTTTTAAGAAGTCAGGTTTCTGCCTTAATTGGATTATTCACCTTAACCCGGTTATGTGTGTACATATAAATGCACTGATTGTTTCAAAATCAGGGAAATGATGAGTGATTCTACTTAGCACTAGTGCTGATTGGTGAAATTCTCCAAAGCGTTTTTCACAGTGAGTTTGCCAGTGACCTTATTTGCTGAATTTTTCTCCAAAAGGTTGCTGTATGGCCAGCTTAGACAAAGTTTTTTTTTTTCCCAGTACCCCATAATGCTTTACAAGGCCTGCATGACATTGCAGAGCTATCACAGCCAATTTCAGATGGGGATGTCACTGCCTGATCTGCGCTACTTGCTTGATTTGCGTCAAACATGCAGAAGTTTCACGCATGCTTACCATCAGCATAGTCTACCTCAAATGATAATTTACGGTGTATTCATGCATGCTAGATGTTGCTATCCAATGATACTCCAAGTGGATTTACACCCTGCATATGTTTAACAAAAAAAAAATGCAGTATTTTCATTTAAGGAGTACATTAGCTGACCACAATGAGAATATTATGAAAACTAGTCATGTGTGCCCAACTACGTTGTGTGTGTTAAAGTTGTCTGTGAAGGACTCCCTGTTTAAACGCGGCTGCCAGTCGTGAACTGGGCCCTTCGTCGCACAGCATTATGATTTTTTATAAGGGAAACAAAATTACAAAAGAAAACCCTTGGACATTGATTCGATAGGAACGGCCTACTCGGAATCACTGTCCGAATAGTAATTATGTGGTGGTGTAGGAGCATTTCTGCTTCTGTCCATTCACAGTCCATCTCGTTTTCACGACGCTATCGTTTTCTCTCACGATGTCTTCTCAACCTTTCTCCAATCTAGCAGGTTGCTTTGTGGCAATCCAAAGAGTAAGGCAATATACACAGAGCAATGGTTATAAAAGGGGGACACATAGGTATCCAGGCTCTTTAAAGCATAAATAAGGATCACTTCACTGACATGTGAGCAAGGCACGGTACAACTGTGAGACGTGCAGCACTCGCCGGCTACAACGTAACAATAATAATTTCCAGAATGTGCTGTTACGTTGTCATTCATTTTACCCACTGTCTTTCTTTCATTCATATGTTACGTTTGCACGTACCTTTTATCTTCGGCAATCTCTTTCTCTAACCAGGCCTCAGGAGCTATCCAGCGTAACACTGTCCACCACCCCTTTCGTTATTCCAGCACATTGTTGACATCCGTGAGTAACAACAACATACTAAACTGGAAGGTGGTCTACGCATGCGTGGAATTCGCGGACAAACAAAGATCAAGATCTAAATGAAGATCTCTTTAGTTAATTTAAAGCACAACAATTTGTTTAGTTTGAATGTCTGTGTTTTGAGGTGTGACTGGAGTACTACAGTCTTCAGTAGTATAAGCCTGGAGGAGATTCTTAATGGAATGCCTATGTTTTAGCTGTCTCTCTACTGCCATCTAGTGCTTCTTCTTCTAATTCATTCGTGGACAAACAAAGATCAAGATCCAAATGAAGATTATATATAGAGATACTGTATGTTGTGTCTTCACTGCTTGTTTAAGCATTTTATGCTCCTCACCATGTAGCACAGATCAGGTAGGAACAAGGAGAGGTCCCCAAGTATATAACGTTGATCCCTTGACCCCATTCACTGTGGCTTTTAGTTAGTCATAGTGATAGGAGCTCTGGAGACACAGAGAGATAAAGAACTCAGAGTACTTTGTGGCACTGCTGCCTCATCAAAGCCCAGGTCACATTTTTGGCCATAATTATCAGTTCAACATAATCAGCAGATGCTTCCCTAGCCATGAGGGACACTTAAAAGGACACAACACCATTATAATCCACTTAAAATTAGTTCAGTTTCTCCTTCCCTTGTTACATTAGGGCATTATGCAGCATTGACTGCAATTCGCAAACATTTTCCAAAACTTGAAGCAAAGGAAATTCAGAGGTGTTTGCATATCACTTTTCAAAATGATGCTGTCATGATAGACTCTAGACCTCAATGACACCAAATCAGATGCAATTAAGTCACATGGCATTCTCTTCCCTCCACAGCCATCATATAAAGGCCTGGTTACCCAGGAATGGATGGATAACAGCAGTTCCATCATTGAGAATCTGCTCAGCATCGCAGACAAACAGATGCAGGAATTCAGAAAAATGAAACCAGGCTGCTTCCAGGTAGGTGACTCTTGATGCTAAGCTTAAGGGCAAACATAAGATGGTCTGGTTAAACACACACTATATTTACAGTATATGCTGAGAGAGGTTTTTGAAATAGAGCAGTAAACAGTATCGGGGGCAACAGCAAACCGGGATTTTAACAACTGAGCACATGTAGTTCATTTTCAGTTGAGATTCTTGAAACACCATTAATCTATGAGGCAGACAATTCAAGGTAAATCAAATTACAGGAGGAAACCAGCAACTCTCAACAGTAACATGTGGAGGAGCAAGAATGATCAGAATTACTGTTATCAGGATTATTGTCAGAAGTGACATGTTTTCAGAATTTTCACGCTTTCATTGTAAACATCCTGGTCCTGTCAGTGGCACTAAACAGTAAATACAAAAATTAGCCCCTGACTGTTCCAATGTAATGATTGGGTAGCTAGGCGCCCAGTGCTCCAGTTTATTCATAACACATCCTGCCATTGATGTCACAAATTCTGTGCTTATATTGCTATTCCAGGTTAATGGAATTGTCAGCAGTCTTATTGATCAATCATGAATGATGCCATTGGTTGCCACCTGCCCACTGTTTCTTTCATCAATTGTAAAGGTTTCTCCTGTGGTAATTTTGCATATGCACAATTTACATAAAAACATCAATAGCGATTCCATAGAATGCATCCAATTATCTATTCTTTTGCTCCAATGACCAGAGTGAATCAGGGAAAAAGCGTACTTTTACTTTATTTTTTTTATTTTATTTTTTATTTTATTTTATTGATTTTATTAAAGGGCACCATGGTGGCGCAGTGGGTAGCGCTGCTGCCTCGCAGTTAGGGGACCTGGGTTCGCTTCCCGGGTCCTCCCTGTGTGGAGTTTGCATGTTCTCCCCGTGTCTGTGTGGGTTTCCTCCAGGTGCTCCAGTTTCCTCCCACAGTCCAAAGACATGCAGGTTAGGTGCATTGGCGATCCTAAATTGTCCCTAGTGTGTGTGCTTGGGGTGGGGGTGTGTGTGTGTGTGCCCTGTGGTGGGTTGGCTCCCTGCCCGGGGTTTGTTTCCTGCCTTGCGCACTGTGTTGGCTGGGATTGACTCCAGCAGACCCCTGTGACTCTGTAGTTGGGATATAGCTGGTTGGATGATGGATGGATTTTATTAAAATCAAATAGCATTCCATACAAATAACTCAGGTTTTACAAAAAAAGGTTAGAAGCAAATCAACCCCACCCCTGAGAAAGAGAGCTAGGCCAGCAAAGTAAAACTTAAAGCTAATAAAAAGAAGTAAATAGATAAATTAATAAATGAATAAAGATAATTGGAGTAAAAGTGAGGAGAGAACCTGCTTCCTCAATTTAAATGCTTATTCTAAAATGTTATTGATTAGATCCTACCAGGTTTTGAAAAAGTTCTGCACAGATCCTCTAAGTTTGCAAATTTGATTTTTTCCAATTTCAGATAATATATAACATCAGTTACCCAGTGACTGAAAAGAGGAGAGTTAGGAATCATCCAGTTGAGCAAGATACATCTACGTGCCAATAGTGAAGTAAAGGCATTTCCAGTTTGTTTGTTTTTTTTAGCCCAGATGTTAGTCAGGATCATTTACAGAGTCTTGAGAGCATGAGAAACTGCCATTAAGCACAAGTCTGTGTTTTTTGGACCAGTGATGACTTGATAATTAAGGTATCCTCACAAAGGTGTCGGACAGCTTTGATATTTACACAGATTTGCCTATAAGCTCCTTTTTACTTTATTCTTTCTTTATTTCTGCCTGTCACATTCTGTGCTGCCTACCCCAGGTCCAGGAAGTGAGTCTCCCTCTGAGGTTGACAGTCTCATCAACACATTGGCCTACAAGGTTAGCTTTGAAGAGAGCCTAGCCACCCTAACACTTCTGCCTTTCTCTTTCAGAAGCTGGTGGGCAAATTGCATTCCAGCGTCATCACAGAGTACAGCAGGAGGATAATGAAGAGGAAAATTAAACTAAAGAGCAAAGAACAGCAGGTGTCTGTTGCTAACCAGATATGTGCAGAATCGAAAAAAATGGAACAACTTTTCTCAAAATATGTAAGTGTTTATACGCACCGTAAAGACTAGGGACAGTGCAGACAAATGAAGGTCAACGTGTGTTTGAGCAGGTTGGCATATTCATATGCTTACGTGTGTGACTGGATGATTGTGGCAGGTCTCAACACCTCCAAAGCAAAACTGATCTTCACTTACTTGCCAAGACACCTCAATGCATTTTCTCAGAGTCTCTCACTTATTAAATCGAAGACATTTTGACTGCAGTAATAATAAAAAAGATACATAAAGTGGTAGCATAGTGGCACAAATGTTAAACTTGCTACCTCAGAGCTCCACTGTCCTCAGTTGAAATGGCAGCATGGGTGCTGCCTTTGTGAAGTTTGCTATTTTTCCAGTTTCCTTCTCCAGATAGGTTACCTGGTAACTCTGAATTGACCCCTTAAGAGTAGACATGGTTGTGTCCCGCAATATACTGGTGCCTCCATCCAGAGTTGGTACAAGCCTGCTGTCTGATGTTGCCAGAAAAGACAATGGCCTTCCACAAACCTTAACTCGAATTAAGTGGGCTCAGTATGACACATTTTTCTTTTGTCTTAAATACTTTCACCCCTGCATACAGTATGTGTTGTTTCTTCACAATAGGCACCATACAAGCCTCTAGGTTCTTTGGTGCTTGGTGGACAATAGGTGCCCCAAAAATACCGTAGCCTGTTAATTTTGTTTCCTGTATAATCTGCAGTTCTTATACTGGAGAAGCTCCAGTGATTGGAGTCAAAGCAACATTTTAAGATAAAAGCATTTTAACCCCTTCACGGAATAATGAGTTTATCAATTTTATTTTACAAGGTGTTTTTTATTCCAGTAGTCAGTTCAAGTGTCCATTTCTTCCACTCTTCCTCTGTCTTCCTCCAGGTAGTAACATGTCCTACAGGTCTTTTATATTTCCATCTCTTTAAGCGAGGGTTCTTTCTTGGTCATCCTCAGTCGGTTCTCCTGGAGTGCAGTCTGGTGGGTGTTCCAGGGTGACCTTTTTGAGCATGGGTTCAGAAGAGGGAGGTCATGTTTTACTAACATGCTGGAGTTCTTTGAGGAAGCAACAAAAGGATATGATCAAAGTGGAGCTTATGAAATTATTTATCTTGACTTTCAGAAAGCATTTGATAAGGTGCCACATGAAAGGCTGGGCATCAAACTAAAAGAAGTGGGAGTTCGGGGTGATGTTTTTAGATGGGGCAGAATTGGCTCAGACACTGGAAGCAGAAGGTGATGGTGTTTAGGAACCTCATCAGAACTGGCCGATGTTAAGAGTGGTGTTCCACAGGGGTCAGTGCTAGGGCCACTGATATTTTTAATATATATAAATTATTTGGATAGGAATATAAATAACAAGCTGGTTAAGTTTGCAGATGATACCAAGATAAGTGAATTGGCAGACAATTTGGAATCCATTATATCATTACATAAGGACTTGGATAACATACAGGCTTGGGCAGATTTGTGGCAGGTGAAATGTAATGCCAGTAAATGTAAAGTGTTACATGTTAGAAGTAGAAAGGTGAGATTTGAATACACAATGGGAGGTCTGAAAATCAAAGTACACCTCACGAGAAGGATTTAGGAGTCATAGTGAACTCTAAGCTATCGACTGGCAGACAGTGTTCAGAAGCCGTTAAGAAGGCTAACAGAATGTCAGGTTATATAGCGCCTTGATGTGTGGAGTACAAATCCAAAGAGGGTCTGCTCAAGCTTTATAACACACTGGTGAGACCTCATCTGTAGTCTCCAGACTACAAAAAGGACACAGCAGCACTAGAAAGAGTCCAGAGGAGAGCAACTAGGCTGATTCCAGGGCTGCAGGAGATGAAATATGAGAAAAGATTTAAAGAGCTGAGCCTTTAGAGTTTAAGTGAAAGAAAATTAAGAGGAGACATGATTGAAGTGTTTAAAATTATAAAGGGAATTAGTCCAGTGGAGTCGGAAATTTGTTAAGGGTAAATTTCACACAAACATTACGTTTTTCTGCACACAGGTAGTGTGGTAGACAGTAGGATTTTAGGAACTTTCAAAACTTGACATGATGTTATTTTAGAAGAATCAAGTGGATAGGGCTGGCGAGCTTTGTTGGGCTAAATGGCCTGTTCTTATCCAGATTGTTCAAATGTCAGCAAAAGCAAAGCTGTTCTCAAAGTATGAAAAAAGTAGAAGACACTTTGGGGTGCTTCAGAGTGTTGTGCACATGTCAGATATTTGGATTATGAATCAGGCAAACTGTGACAAATTCTCCAAATCGAAGTAGTGGAGCAACTGAGCTTTCTAAAAGTCTTTCAAAAAACACTTAACCTAGGCTTCTTTCAACACATTATTTGACAGTCGTAGTTGTTCTTTATGGTATTCTGTTCTACAGTATATTATTGCACTGATGCTGCATTGAAAGAACAATACGTGTCATTTAAACTAAACTGGAAACTTTGATCTCCACAGAACTCTAAAGAGGACTGGTTACACCCCATTCTTCCAAAAGTGGCTGAAATCCTCCGGTTGCAGGATGCAAGCAGCATTCAACTTGAAATCGCCACAATGGTCAGAGACTACCCAGACATCAGGTGAGCAGAGAGCACCTTAACCTGAACGAGTGGGTCAAATTCAGCATGTCCATGTGTAATGCTGTTCTCAGATGCTGCCACGTAGAAAAATGGGTAATATGATTTTCCCAGTGAGAAATTTCCCATGAACACCCTTCAAAATGGGAGCTTCTGTGGAAATCTAATAATGTTACCTGAATTAGCCGAGCTGTAAACTAATCTGAAAGTTTCACCTTATTCCATAAAATAAAAAACATAATAACCAAATCAACCAGAAATTGCATTTTCTGGTCAAGATATACTTGAAGCAAAGCAGTAGCCTATTAAACATGTACATTTTTTTCTATTATTATGAAAAAATTAGAGCTTATTTTTAATTGCTTTCTGTGTTGAGTAGCAAATGAACAGCAACACTGCATTCCTTCCAGAACACAGACCAGAAATTCACGAGTGCAATAGAGTGGGAAGGTGAGATGTCACAAGTGGGAACTCCGAAAATTCCCATAGCACATGAGTGCAGCATTAGCACAGAGTTTTGTTTTTTTCCCATCTTCTTTTGCTGCTGTTCATGCCAGCTGGGTTTTGCACTGCATCAGTGATTAGTGGGATGTTTCTGGCAGGTAAATCCTGAGTGGCTGCATGCAGGCGCACATGACACTTGCCATTTTCTAATCTGCTTAATCGAGACCTTTTAGTGCTGGAGCCAATCTACGTTAGAATAGAGCACAAGGCGAAAACAGACCCTGGACAGGGTGCCAGTCCATAGCAAGGTAAACACACACACACACACATCACACACTAGGGCCAGTTTAGAATCGCCAATTCACCTTACCTGCATGTCCTTTGGACATTTGGAGGAAACTGGAGCACTAAGAGGAAAGCCAACAGAGGCACAGGGAGAACATGCAGACTCCACAAAAGGAGGACCCGGGATGAAAACCCTAGACTCCTTACTGTGAGGCAGCAGTGCCACCATGCTGCCCAACACGACACCTGTATAAATTTTGCATTAAGCAAATGACCAATGCTAGGGAAGGTTTCAATTATTCAATGATTGATAAAAAAAATAAAGGCCTATCTAATAAAAGTACACACTGTAATTGTTACATGCAATAATTACGAGAGGTGTAACATTTTTAACTAGTGTTTTAATTTCTAGTAAACTGGCTAATGAATTGAATTGCTTTGAAATATCTGAACAAGGTTGTGTTTGCTTGTGTATGAATGTGCCCATTTCTGGAACGACTTAGAGCCTTGCACCCCATGCTGCTAGATAGGCCCTGGCTTCCCATGAACTTGAACTTGTTGACCAGTTTGGAAAATGGATGGTTGGACAATTGTAGTGATCATCAGAAGACTGGATCACACTAACTTAGCTGCCTTACTCAAATCATATCACAACACCAAGGGCATGTATTCAGCTACTCTAATTTATGGTGAATCTTTCTAATCAGTGACATGATTTACACAATTAATCACAGTAACAAGTTAACAGTATGCAACACAAGTTACATGAGAATTTGTTTTTCTTTGTTTCAATGGACGTTTTTCACATTGATATTGGACAGAACAGATCACTGCTCAATTCCATTCATTTTCAGTTTTCTTCGTGTCTTTTTTCCACTTAAACATGAGATGAAATTTTTTTTTCAGTCACCACTACAAACTACATCGGGGAAATAATATAGAAAAAAAATACCATTTCTGGGTGGAGTATCCCATTAAACAAAACAAAACCAAAGAACTATTGGTGCTTTACACCTTCAGAAACTGAACTTTACAGATCCCAGTTAGCACAGACACTTTGACAGTTCAGACATCAACACAATTGCTGTGTCTGTCGGCACCAGCTGCTTCCTTTTGACAAACATTAGACACTCACTCAGAATGGAGCTCAACAAATCATCTCAGAGCATTGTGTGTGTGCATAAACTGTCAGCCTCTTAGGAAATATACAGTAGATGATGCCCCCCAATAAATCACTCCATATTTTTGTATGGCATCTTTAAGCACACACCATCACAAAGCACAACAGAAATAATTGTTTAATACAAAGCTAAAAATATGCAAAATACTCATTATCAGTCATTATCCAACCCACTATATCCTAACACAGGGTCACGGGGGTCTGCTGGAGCCAATCCCAGCCAGCACAAGGCTAAATTAGCAAAGTAACAGTTAAAATCAAAACCTTGTGAGAAACTGTTGTAAAAGAGGACAAAGGCAGATAAAAGTTTGGGGTGACCCACCATTGTCTGGGCTTTCCCTTAAAGATAGGGTGAGAAGCTCAGTCATCCGGGAGGGGCTCAGAGTAGAGCCGCTGCTCCTCCGCATCGAGAGGAGTCAGATGGGGTGGCTCGGGCATCTGATCAGGATGCCTCCTGGACGCCTCCCTGGTGAGGTGTTCCTGGCACGTCCAATCGGGAGGAGGTCCCGGGGAAGACCCAGGACACGCTGGAGGGACTATGTCTCCCGGCTGGCCTGGGAATGCCTTTGGGATTCTCCCGGAAGAGCTTGAAGAAGTGGCCGGGGAGAGGGAAGTCTGGGCCTCTCTGCTCAAGCTGCTGCCCCCTTTACCCGACCTCGGATAAGCGGAAGAGGATGGATGGATGGATGGTGACCCACCATGTATATTGTAAAATGCAAAATAATAAAGTGCAACACTTTGGTTAAATACAGACCAGGCAGGAAGAGGCGGATCCAGGTGGACACACACCGGAAGTGATGCCAGAGGTCAGAATGTCAGAAGAGAAGAGGCATTTTAGTATACAGCACCCCACTGCAGATCACTTAGAAATGACCACCACCACATCCTTTACGTTGTCCCTCCCCAAAGCGCACATGTGATACTACGGTATATTTAACCCCAGTGAACAAAAAAATGAACTGTATAACATTACTGACAGCTGCAATTTTCCTTGTAATGTAATGTGACATTAATCGCATGAAAACCCTTAGTTTGAAACATGGCTGTTGGTATGATATGCAAGAAAAATTGTTCCATGTACATTAAAATACTTATACAAATGGCAGTGCCGTAGTGCTGACCAAGAAGAAGGTGAACAGGGAGTTTTAAAGAAACAGAATGGCCATCTCTGCTGCCTAATTTCTGACTACTGTTGTCTTTTCTTTTCTAGAGAAGATCACATTTCTGCTTTACTGGATATGAAAGTGAACCTGTCTCCCAAAGATGTGAAGAAAATCCTGAAAGTTTTAAAAGAAAGGGAGCCGGAGAGCCAGGACAGTCCCATTAAGTCGAAAGATTTCTTCTCAGAGGTTCAGGTTGCCCAAAGTCGAAAAGGCAAATGGCTCCCTAAAACATTAGGCAAGTTTCCAATTCAGACCAAACGGTAACTGTTTCCTTTCATAAGGGATCTGTCCACATTGGACTTTGTTATTCCTTTTTAAGACTGCAGTACTCTTAAAGTAGGGCATTGTTTTAACCTGTGGGCTTTTAGTGAATATGGGGAAAAAATAGTATCTGTGACACAGCCTGGAAAGCTATTGGGTAAAATAACAAAATCAAGATGCAGAACTTGTCACTGTTTCCTCCAGTAAGGATGTTGTGTGGACAATGCAAGCTCACTAAGGGAAGTGGAGGGACCTGTGACTGAAAAAGAAATTTAAATTCATTATACTGCTTACAGTCAATGACGTGGATAGGACATATGTAGTCTGCACATCTATTCGCCGAACAGCAAGAGGGGTGCAGAATGTAGCAATACCACTTCCCAGCACTTGACTTTGGAAGACCTGGTTTATCTTTGGAATTTGAATGTTCTCCCTGTGTACGTCTGTGCTTCCTCCAATAGTCTAAAGACTTGCTGTCGAAGTAATTGAGCCAGTGTGATTGAAGATGCGCTGCCGTGGACTAGCATCCCATCCAGGGTTGTTGCCTCCACCATTACATCACAGCAGACCTGTACTGGAAAATTAAGAATCACAAGGATAGATTCCTCTACTACGAAAATCACTATTTATGAAATATAGCTTGTTGTTTAATCATTCTTTCATTTAGCCTGCTGCATACTGCCTTATGGCCATCATTGTAAAATTAAATAGACATCCTTGAACATCAATAGTAAAGTGTTAATGATTCCTAGCAATATATTTTGTGTAATAAAGGTTGACAATGAAACTGTAGTGAGACGTGTTAGATGACAGCAGTGCCAGTGAGGCTGTACTCTTTTGCTACAAAGGCTTCCTGAGGCCATTCTTCTCGAGGGACAGGTGCTAGGGCAGTAAGGGGCATCCTGACTGTAGTACACAGAGTGCATAACTGTGCCAGAATCAGCTGATCTTGTGCATGCTGGCTCGATCGAGTCAAAGACGAGTTCACATCAGCGTGTTCTGCCATGATCTCTGCATACTCCTGCTTTCATCGTGTGTGACGGGCTTCAGTTACAGCTGTTTATGGTATCGAGGACATAATCCATTTCACAAACCCAATGTGAAACTTCTCACGCCACACTTACCGAGTTGCAGAGCTTTCCTTTGGATTCCTGATTCCCTATGATGTCTGTCACTGCCAATAAAGGTCAAAATTGGCTGCCTTTAACATTCTGGCCCTCAGGCAAGGATTGTATTTGTCAGCAACCAAGAAAAAACCATGAGAGATGCTGCACATTTGTGGAGCCTCATGGATGGTATTGGTGGATGGGGAGGCGGTTGTAACATGTCTGCTTTTAACACGAAACCATAATTGAAATGTGAAATGAATAAAATATGCAAAATGTAATGCATCAGAGTGATAATTTATCATGTGAGCTTTTGATGAGCATAATTGCACAACATTCCTCTTTATAAATTGGAATATTATGTATTATTTCAATAAATGCTTTTCTCAGAGCAGGGAGTCTACTATGATTTCAATGAAATGTATACACTGATAAATTCTATTAACTAAATGTGGACTCAAGCCAATCAGATTTTCATATTAGACAGTGGATTTTGAAATCATCCCTGAATTTAACTATAAGCCAGCCAGCCAGCCAGCCATCTCAATACAGGAAGGCAATTGTCTGTGAAGACTATGGAGCAGACCTTAGCAGATGGCACCCCAGAGTGCTCCACACATGCCCTGTTAGAGACTGGTCCAGGTAGATGTCTGGTCAGCAAATGTCGCTCACATCACACAGGCTTGCCAAGAGAAGGCTGCTATGTGTGGTCAGATGGTCAGACATATACTGCTTTGTATTGTTTGGGAATGCTATTTCTGCCATCATCTTGATGAAATCCAGTTGTCAGGAGCTCCAAGGGAGATCTGAGCCTTGAGGTTGGATTTGACCCAATGCCAGTCTACTTCACTCCAGGCTGCACCACCGTGACTTAACTGTTAGCAGTCAATGGCAGATTTGGTAGCAGAATGCTGTAAACCGAAAACAGGGTCTCTGTGCATAGATGGTGAACACTGTTGGCATAGACAATATGGGAGTCTGGTACACATTTGGTCCTCTGGGCCACCATATCATTCAAGACTCATCCATCATCCATCTATGGTCCACCACCTGGCCCTCACAAATACCAGCAAGTCAAAACCTCTTTCAAAATTGTGCAGTTGGCCATACAACTGACAAACATGACACTGAGGCATTCATGACATGCTAAGCAACAAAATAAGCCTTCTGAGGTCACCATAATCCAATCCTGTTCAGTCAGTGCCATGGTGGTGTGAGTCCAGTGCGCACCCTCTATTGGGACTTGTACTCATTGCTGACATACAGACTGAACCTGGACATAACCTAATAAAATTAACCACTTAGGTTTCGTGCAAAAGAGATGACTATAAGTTTTGATTTGTCACGGAGCGTTTTTAAATTTTATGTTTAAGTGTCAGAAATGCATCTGGCCTAATTCCACAGCTTCAGACACCTGAAGGAAGGCACAGTCTGCCATTAGCACGACTTCGACTCACAGCTCTGAATACCTACAATTTGAAGGCTGAAGTTTCAGTTCTAGAGTGGCCCGAAGGTGTACTCAGTCTCAAAAGTGAATAGAACCTTCCACTAACCGCAGTCAAATTAAGAGGAAGGATTTCACTTACATTGGCAGCAAAAGGAGATATTATTAAAATCATGACTTTGAGTTAATCAACAACGCAGTTTTAAAAAGATGCTCTGAAGTAATTTCATTATTCTATGCACAGTGTGCCAGCGTGGGGCCAGGATTCTTATTGTAACAGCATGATAAGCAGCCTACAAATTGCTAAAAACAATCTACCCGGTCTAAAAATCACGCCTTACTCTCGCCCACAGGTGTTTATCAAAGTACGGAAATAAGTTCAATTTGAAAAAAAGTTAACTATTCCATGAACAATTTGTTTTAATAATGAATTTTTACTTGTAATGTGCTTGGAGCTTTAAAGCAAAAAGCTACCCACTGAATCCCCAACACCAAAAAATTTAAAGAAGCAAACAGGAAATTACAGCATAAATATTAAAACTTTGAGACATAAAAGCCATAATTAGTTAGAAACAGGTAAACATTTTCTGTTTTCTTTTGTTTTAAATCAGATTAACACCGTATGCAACACCCGCTGGTGCAGTGGTAGGTAGCACTGTTGTCTTGCACTAAGGAGACCAGGGTTCATGTCCTGGGTTCCCCCACAGTGCAAAGACATGCAAGTTAGGTGGACTGGTGTTGTGAAACTGGCCTGTGTGTGTTTGTGTGTTCACCCTGCGATGGACTCAGCTATGCGTCTACAGATTGTTCCTGCCTTGTACCCAATGCCTGCTGGGACAGGCTCCAGCTTCTTAGGAGATGGATGGATGTTTCTAGATCACTGCTCACTTAAACCATTTAGCAAAATATTAATGCCCTGACACTCTTTAATGGCCTCCTCTCATTACCATCCAAGAAATCCACTCAATAATTTACCAAAATCACTTGTTTCAGTGGAGGGTCATGGTGGGCTGGAGCACATCGCAGGACACAGTCACGCGCCTGCCCAAACTAATGAGAACGAACGTAGAGTAGACTTTATGTTTTTGGGATGTAGGTGGAAAACATAATGCCTGGTGGAGAAGAAAGTCCACACAGAGCAGGACAAGATTTCAGTAGAGGTCCTTGGAATTGTGTGCTGGCAGTTCTAAACACTGTGCCATTCTACTGCCCTCATTAAAAACATACAGACTGGCTGTTTTCCTGGCCTCTTTACTGCTTCCCCCATCTACCTGCATTCTTAGATTATTAGAAACACTTTTGATGAGAACAGGCCATTCAGTCCAACAAAGCTTGCCAGTCTTATCCACTCAGTTCTTCCAAAATAACATCAAGTAAAGCTTTTGACGTCCCTAAAGTCCTACTGTCTACCAGATTTCTCGGTCATTTATGCCATGTGTCTGTAGTTGTCTCTGTAAAGAAAAACTTCCTAACGTCTGTGCGAAATTTACCTTTAACAAGTTTCCAACTGTGTCACCGTGTTCTTGATAAACTCATTTTAAGGTCACTGCCTTGATCCACTGGACTCATTCCCTTCATAATGTCAAATATGCCAGTCATGTCTCCTCTTAATCTCTTTTAGCTTAAACTGAAAAGGCTCAGCTCCTTCAGTCTCTCCTTGTAGCTCAAAGCTTTCAGTCTCAGAATCAGCCTATTGCTCTTCTCTGGACTTTTTCTTATGCTGGTGCTAACTGGCAGTTTTAGTGACTATTAGGCTCACACAGTGAGTCATTGCTTCAAACTGATCTTGAGGTAGCCATCATCAGCCTAGTCGCTCATCTCTGGACTTTTTCTAGCCCTTCTATATCATTTTTTGTAGCCTGAAAACCAAATCTGCACACAGGACTCCAGACAAGGCCTCACCAGTGCATTATAAAACTTGAGCAGAAGCACCTTGGGCTTGTACTCCACACATCAGGGCGCTATATAACCTGACATTCTGTTAGCCTTTTTAATGACCTCTGTACACTAGATGTTAATAGTGTGTCATGGGACAAAAGAAGCAAGGAGTCCTCAGGAAATGTTGTGCGGACAAGCAGGTCACCCTATTTAAAGCCCAAGTCCAAGCAATAGAATTAAAATACTGAAATAAGAGCTCAGTGGTTCAAGAACAGAAAACCGTCATGTAAACTACCTGGCTAACCTGTTTGGTTTGTCTGTATTAAAGGCTTTATTGAGCTGGTCAAGATCAGGCACAGCATGTCTAACATGCAGAAGGTCTGTTTCACATCTGACGCTATTCCTTCTGGGGTCATTGGTACTTATAGCTCTTAATGGGAAGAGGCAGGTTTTCAGAGAGGGTCATGGGCAGGGCTCAGTTACCCTCACTTGGCGTTTTCTTGGCACTGCAAAGGGAAAAAAAGAGATGATAAAGTTAGAAACAGCACAACATCTCACTCAGAGGCAGTATTGCAAGTATCAGCAGAATCTGATAGGTGATTCTCAGATGCCCATGCGTGACAAGTGATGATAAGTCCACTATGACTTCCAGGTCCTTCTCATAATGAATGTTTTTTTAAATTTCAGACCTCCCATTGTGTCTTTAAACCTTACATTTTTCATTCACACATATAATACATTTACAAACATTAAACTTCATCTGTCCCAAATCTACTGACGCCTGTATTCTGTCCAAGTCCCTCTATAATGATTCAACATATTCAAGATTATCTGCCAATCCACCCAGCTTAGTATCATCTGCAAACTTAACCAGTCATGTTGCCCCCCCAGATCATTTATGTATATTAAAAATAGTAGTGGCCCCAACATTGACCCCTGAGAGACACCACTGTAAACCTCAACCAGTTCAGATAAGGTTCCTCACACCATAACCCTCAGCTTCCTATATTTTAGCCAGTTCTTCATCCATTTACGCACTACACCTTGAACTCCTGCTTCTTTTAGTTTGCTGTCCAACCTCGTTTGTAAGGCTCAATACACAGAAGACAAACACCGATTCTCTTCCCTAATAAAGTGAGGAATACTGCCCTGTTTGTATGAGATGCACATTGACTAAAATGTTTGTAGATCAACAGGATCACACTGGACCAGGGAGCAGACCTATGAGCAACAAACATTAAAACTAACTGTCCTGATGGCTGCTATTTTCACTCCCATTTGTCTCTTTTGAAATTACTGAAATCCAGGCCGTCACATACACACCCTAGAGTTTGGGATTTCAAATTTTAACAGCCACTTCTTGCAATTGGTGACAGCACCAGGGCCAAGGGGGTGTGTGACAGGGGATAAAAGCACAATAAAAAATCACTGTTGGAATACTTGGCAGTCAAAGCCCAGCCCAGGCATTGCCTGTGTCAAGCTGTCCCAGCTATCCCCAAATCTGTGTAAGTTGTTCTACCACTTCCCAAAGACACATGTGTTTGCTTAATTGCCAGTTTGCCCTATGTGAATGAGTTCTGTCGTGGGCATAAATGTGCCATATGAGCCACTGGCACCCTTTCTTGGACCGGCTCCTGCCTTGCACTCAGTGCTGCTGGGATAGGTTGGCTCCCCATTACCCTGAATTAGATAATAAGTGTAGGAAATGGATGAAGATGTGAACTGTGCAGGCAGTGTGGTGTTGGGGTTCAGACTACAGATCCTGAGGTTGTGAGTTCAACTCCCACTACTGACACTGTGACCCTTAGAAAGTCACTTCACTTGCCTGCGTGTTCTCCAACTGGAAAACTCAGAACAAAATGTAATCAATTGGATACTGGCACAAATAGGAAGAACTGTAATGAAGGAAACAAATAGAGTTTGTAATACATTTCACATTCTTTGCATACTTTACCTGCTACCGACCAATATATTGTTCCGATGTAATCAAGAATGCATCTTATGATGGACTGACATCACACCCAGTGACAATACCGGCTTCGTGTCCTTTGTTGTTTGGATTGGCTGTGGCTCTTCGCCGTCCTACAGTAGACGGAGTAACGTAATTCTTGTACCAATATAATAAACTGAAACAAGTCTGAATTAACGTAAGGCGCCCTAATACAGGCTGTGTACATGCAATGTAATGATTTATTCCATGATGTAGAAGTGCATAATAAACAAGAATAGTTGCATTATATGTTTGAAAGATTAAAATGTGTCCTTCAGTTTAAAGTCTAAATTGTAACAGAAATGTGTCATCTTTCACCCACTGATAAAGGTCCGCAAGATCTCTAGGAAAGGTTAAAAAAATAACATCATATTCATAATAACCCACCTTGAAATAATCCAGAACAATGTCCCACACACATATCTATATGTTTTAAAGTTGACATTTTAACCTTCAGGTATGGGCTCTTAGGACCGCCATTAAAGAATCAAATATAAAAACGATGAACATATTCATAACCGGCAATCTCAAAATAGCATAAACCTACATTCCTGATCACCATTTTTTCAAAGTCTTATGAAAAGGAATACGTTTGACTCCTCGTGTCTCATTAGCGAGTGAACCCTTGGGGTCTGCTGATGTACATCTTCATGTCCTTTTGCTGAAGGCACCTATTAGCTTACTCTTTATCATCCATCCATCCATTATCCAACCCGCTATATCCTAACTACAGGGTCACGGGGGTCTACTGGAGCCAATCCCAGCCAACGCAGGGTGCAGGGCAGGAAACAAACCCCGGGCAGGGCGCCAGCCCACCGCAGGGCACACACACACACCAAGCATACACTAGGGACAATTTAGAATCGCCAATGCACCTAATCTGCATGTCTTTGGACTGTGGGAGGAAACCGGAGTGCCCGGAGGAAACCCACACAGACATGCAAACCCGGGTCTCCTTATTGCAGGGAAGCAGCGCTATCCACTGCGCCACCGTGCTGCCTACTCTTTATCATGATGGCGTCATTTTCCTGGACAAAATATGTTTCCATAAAGGCCTTAAATATAGTTTTCTTTGGGTCCAGGGGGAACACCGAAAAGCTCGATGTCTTGTATAAGTGGAAATCAAGACGAATCAAACTGTATACAGTATCACACGCGGGAGTTTCTCATACCGGTAAGACAGGAGGCTTCAGAAAAAAAATCTGAAGTGATTCTGAAGCGTTCATAAGTAATTCTTACGAACACAGTAACTATATTTATGCATTCGTTTATAGTTATATACAGTATCTATGTTTCTTTATTAATTAACTGCAACAATAAACAACAATAATCCATCCATCCATCCATCCATCCTCTTCCGCTTATCCGAGGTCGGGTCGCGGGGGTAGCAGCTTAAGGAGAGAAGCCCAGACTTCCCTCTCCCCGGCCACTTCTTCCAGCTCTTCCGGGAGAATCCCAAGGCGTTCCCAGGCCAGCCGGGAGACATAGTCCCTCCAGCGTGTCCTGGGTCTTCCCCGGGGCCTCCTCCCGGTTGGACGTGCCCGGAACACCTCACCAGGGAGGCGTCCAGGAGGCATCCTGATCAGATGCCCGAGCCACCTCATCTGACTCCTTTCGATGCGGAGGAGCAGCGGCTCTACTCTGAGCCCCTCCCGGATGACTGAGCTCCTCACCCTATCTTTAAGGGAAAGCCCAGACACCCTGCGGAGGAAACTCATTTCAGCCGCTTGTATTCGCGATCTCGTTCTTTCGGTCACTACCCATAGCTCATGACCATAGGTGAGGGTAGGAACGTAGATCGACTGGTAAATTGAGAGCTTTGCCTTACGGCTCAGCTCTTTTTTCACCACGACAGACCGATGCAGAGCCCGCATCACTGCGGATGCCGCACCAATCCGCCTGTCGATCTCACGATCCATTCTTCCCTCACTCGTGAACAAGACCCCGAGATACTTAAACTCCTCCACTTGGGGCAGGATCTCGCCCCCAACCCTAAGAGGGCACTCCACCCTTTTCCGGCTGAGGACCATGGTCTCGGATTTGGAGGTGCTGATTCTCATCCCAGCCGCTTCACACTCAGCTGCGAACCGCTCCAGAGAGAGCTGAAGATCACGGCCTGATGAAGCAAACAGGACAACATCATCTGCAAAAAGCAGTGACCCAATCCTGAGTCCACCAAACCGGACCCCTTCAACACCCTGGCTGCGCCTAGAAATTCTGTCCATAAAAGTTATGAACAGAATCGGTGACAAAGGGCAGCCCTGGCGGAGTCCAACTCTCACTGGAAACGGGCTCGACTTACTGCCGGCAATGCGGACCAAGCTCTGACACCGGTTGTACAGGGACTGAACAGCTCTTATTAGGGGGTCCAGTACCCCATACTCCCGGAGAACCCCCCACAGGACTCCCCGAGGGACACGGTCGAACGCCTTTTCCAAGTCCACAAAGCACATGTAGACTGGTTGGGCAAACTCCCATGCACCCTCCAGGACTCTGTTAAGGGTGTAGAGCTGGTCCACTGTTCCGCGACCAGGACGAAAACCGCACTGTTCCTCCTGAATCCGAGGTTCGACTATCCGACGGACCCTCCTTTCCAGAACCCCCGAATAGACTTTTCCAGGGAGGCTGAGGAGTGTGATCCCTCTATAGTTGGAACACACCCTCCGGTCCCCCTTTTTAAAGAGGGGGACCACCACCCCAGTCTGCCAATCCAGAGGCACTGTCCCCGATGTCCATGCGATGTTGCAGAGACGTGTCAACCAAGACAGTCCTACAACATCCAGAGCCTTAAGGAACTCCGGGCGTATCTCATCCACCCCCGGGGCCCTGCCACCAAGGAGTTTTTTGACCACCTCGGTGACTTCAGTCCCAGAGATGGGAGAGCCCACCTCAGAGTCCCCAGGCTCTGCTTCCTCATTGGAAGGCATGTTAGTGGGATTGAGGAGGTCTTCGAAGTACTCCCCCCACCGACCCACAACGTCCCGAGTCGAGGTCAGCAGCGCACCATCCCCACCATATACGGTGTTGACACTGTACTGCTTTCCCTTCCTGAGACGCCGGACGGTGGACCAGAATCTCCTCGAAGCCGTCCGAAAGTCGTTCTCCATGGCCTCTCCAAACTCCTCCCATGCCCGAGTTTTTGCCTCAGCAACAACCGAAGCCGCATTCCGCTTGGCCTGCCGGTACCTATCAGCTGCCTCCAGAGACCCACAGGACAAAAAGGTCCTATAGGACTCCTTCTTCAGCTTGACGGCATCCCTCACCGCCGGTGTCCACCAACGGGTTTGGGGATTGCCGCCGCGACAGGCACCGACCACCTTACGGCCACAGCTCCGGTCAGCCGCCTCAACAATAGAGGCACGGAACATGGCCCATTCGGACTCAATGTCCCCCACCTCCCTCGGGACGTGGTCGAAGTTCTGCCGAAGGTGGGAGTTGAAGCTACTTCTGACAGGGGACTCTGCCAGCCGTTCCCAGCAGACCCTCACAACACGTTTGGGCCTACCAGGTCTGACCGGCATCTTCCCCCACCATCGAAGCCAACTCACCACCAGGTGGTGATCAGTTGACAGCTCCGCCCCTCTCTTCACCCGAGTGTCCAAGACATATGGCCGCAAGTCCGACGACACAACCACAAAGTCGATCATCGAACTGAGGCCTAGGGTGTCCTGGTGCCAAGTGCACATATGAACACCCTTATGCTTGAACATGGTGTTCGTTATGGACAATCCGTGGCGAGCACAGAAGTCCAATAACAGAACACCGCTCGGGTTCAGATCGGGGGGGCCATTCCTCCCAATCACGCCCTTCCAGGTCTCACTGTCATTGCCCACGTGGGCATTGAAGTCTCCCAGCAAAACGAGGGAATCCCCAGAAGGTATGCCCTCTAGCACCACCTCTAGAGACTCCAAAAAGGGTGGATACTCCAAACTGCTGTTCGGCGCATACGCACAAACAACAGTCAGGACCCTTCCCCCCACCCGAAGGCGGAGGGAGGCCACCCTCTCATCCACCGGGGTAAACCCCAACGCACAGGCTCCAAGTCGGGGGGCAGTAAGTATGCCCACACCTGCTCGGCGCCTCTCACCGGAGGCAACTCCAGAGTGGTAGAGAGTCCAGCCCCTCTCAAGGAGATTGGTTCCAGAGTCCAAGCTGTGCGTCGAGGTGAGTCCGACTATATCTAGCTGGAACCTCTCAACCTCACGCACTAGCTCAGGCTCCTTCCCCTTCAGAGAGGTGACATTCCACGTCCCAAGAGCCAGTTTCTGTAGCCGTGGATCAGAACGCCAAGGTCCCCGCCGCCGGCCACCACCCAACTCACATTGCACCTGACCTCCTTGGCCCCTCTCATAGGTGGTGAGCCCATGGGAAGGAGGACCCACGTTACCTCTTCGGGCTGTGCCCGGCCGAGCCCCATGGGTGTAGGCCCGGCCACCAGGCGCTCGCCATCGAGCCCCACCCCCAGGCCTGGCTCCAGAGGGGGGCCCCGGTGACCCGCGTCCGGGCAAGGGAAAACGTCGTCCACAGTTTTTATTCTTCATTGGAGGTTTGTTGAACCGTTCTTTGTCTCATCCCTCACCTAGGACCAGTTTGCCTTGGGTGGCCCTACCAGGGGCATAAAGCCCCGGACAACATAGCTCCTAGGATCATTGGGACACGCAAACCCCTCCACCACAATAAGGTGACGGTTCAAGGAGGGGCAAAACAACAATAATACACAACAAAAATAATAAACAAAATAATAAACAGCAAAAATACACAACAATAAACTCAAAATAAAATTCGGCGTGCCCAGTCTCTCAGTAGGTGGCGCCGTCACTCCGCGCCAGACGTCACAAGGCAGCTGCTCCCTCCTATGGAACGCTTTTTTGGGTCAAATGTATCAGAAGCGAGCCTATTACCGTACGCATTAGCATATCAGCCAATCAGAACCATCGGTTTATGATCAAAATGCGTTCCAGACAGTACCGCTACTGTGTGTTTTTAAGTGAAGCAACTTCGTCTCTTCTTTTCGTTTACCTTATTTGGTAAGTATGCAAACTTTAATAGGGACATGATAAGGTATCATAAGTTTCCAAAATGCAAGAAAAGTAAAGAAAAAAATAAACCGACTCGGGAGGAAAAGGAAGGGCAAGAGCATTACAAGCTGAGCAAGCGCTGAGAATTTGCACGCGGACGCAGAGACCGCAGTACTGGTAAGTTTGTTACCCCGCATTCAACTTGTGCCCGAGGAAGTGCCACACAAAAATGAAGGTAGCCTTCGTTTTGTCCATAATGGTTTACTATACCACATATTAATTTTAAATGTCTGACTTAAGAACTCACAGGCTGCCCTAGCACGTGGTAATGCAATACGAAGATTATGAATCAAACGGCTCACTATGAATAATACTTCCGAGTCAAGTTAAACCCGGTCAATTTGCAACAAACTTTCCGCCATACTTTAGGCAAATACAAACACGGATTGTGTAAACTACAGACCCCGTATCTTTGTCCGGGGTGACAGCCACCCCTTCTAATGATCGTAGCCTAGCAGACGGACGTGCACTACCACCAGCCGCCACTTTCTGTCACCGTGAGCAGGAAAGTGGCATTGCAACCAAACTGAACTCATAATATCGTATAGACTTAAGTGTATTTGCCTAACCACGCCCACTTCTTTCAGCGCACTGCCTGACTTGGACAAAACCACGCCCATCATGTTACGAAATTGGTGATGCACGTGTTCTGTTGTTATTTTTTGTATGTGTGTATGCGTTACGTATTGGTTATTATATCACAGTTTGCTGCCGGAGGTGTCAACATGACAGACATCTGACAGATCACTCATCCTATCAATTTCGGCTGCCTTTACTTCACAGACAGTAAAGGGACATTTTGTAAAACCAGAATAAAAAAAACAGAAAAATAAGGAAAGGGGTATATGTGAAATTAGTACTCGTAGAAGGCGATTTTAAAATGACATATTTTCTTTTTAGTTATGGCAGCAAGGGCATATGGGAAGTGTTTGTAATTAGTTCAGACCATTTTGCAAATATCCGTTTTTATTTTAATAATAACAAAATAATGCGTTTTATTTATATAGCACTTTTCCCCATGTTCAAAGCGCTTCACAGAAATTCAGAATGAACAACAGTGAGTATACAGCACTGGATACAAATAATATCGGCATGAAACACTAAATAAAAATATGTATAGTTAACAGAAAGATTTAAAATTGCCTGAAAGAAAATAAAACAGAATTAAAAAAAAAAAAAAACACACAAGAAAACCCCGAATGACAATCTGAGCAGGTCTGACCTCATCTTACTGTCAAATTACAAGCATGTTTTTGACAGCAACAGTTCTCTGTTATCCAAACCAGAATTGTAATATCTATCTATCTATCTATCTATCTATCTATCTATCTATCTATCTATCTATCTATCTA
>JANRMT010062797.1:29707110-29818111 GCA_026402145.1 Polypterus bichir lapradei | reverse complement strand
CTATCTATCTATCTATCTATCTATCTATCTATCTATCTATCTATCTAATAAATAACATAATCTGTGACTGAAACACAGATTACCCTGAGCACCTGGATAGAGAGGATAAACTGAAATAAGGGGTCAGAATGTCAGGGTAAGTTAAAAGCCTTCCTGAACAAATGAGTTTTAAGTTGTGTTTAAACAGAATTAATTGAGTCAGCTGGCCTAAATAATTTAAGGTCATTCCAAAGTCTGGCTGCAATGGAGCTGAAGGTTCCGTCATCCACAAGGCACAGGTTAGTTTGTGGCACAACGAGAGAGCCAGAGTTGATGGACCTTAGTGGGTGAACAAGGCCATAGGAACAGAGGAGGTTACTGATGCAGTCCGGTGCAAGACCATTTAAAGCTTTATAGGTTAGTAACAGAATTTTATACTCAAATCATATAAGACATGGAGCATGTGTGGATGGAGTAGAATGGGTGTGATGTTCTCTCCAGTGTGGGTTGTGTAAAGAATCTTGCAGCAAAAGTTCTGAATGAAGTGTGGCTGTGATAACAGATTTGAGGGGGCACCTGCCAGTAGAAAGCTACTGTAATCAATGGGGGAAGTTTCTCAGCATTTGAAAAGGAGAGGAATGAGCAAACACAGGTTGCATTACAGAGGCGGAAGTAATAAAATTTCTTAATATGCTTTATGTTTGTAGAAAAGGAAAGTAAGGAATCAAAAATGACCCCAAGATTCATTGCAGAAGAAGGAGGTGTGATGATAGCATCACTAAGAGTGATTAAAAAAGAGATAATTTTATTAAAATGAGCTTTAGTGCCAATTACCATTACTTAAGTTTTGTTCCAGTTTCATTTCCAGTTTAAAAGAGTTATATTCCATCCATGTTTTACTTTCACTGAGAGAAGTTGTGAGCTGGGAAAACTCCGAGGAATTTTCACTTTTTGTACTGAATACAATACAACATCCCATGTTGCTACATTCTTATCTTTTCATAAAATAAGCACTGGGACTTAAGTTGCCCATTTATAAAAAATTATCTGCATACAAATGAAAACCCAGAGTCTTTTTCTGTTGATCAGTGTCAAAAAAGACAAATTACATCCCCTGGGATTCAATGTTGTACAACAAGAAAATATTAAAACATTCATTGGTGAATACATCTTGTTGGCACTGTAACTGCAAAGCACTGAAAAATGTGTGAGCTTGTTGAGAACAAATGTCTCACTGCACCAAAGTTTAGAATTAAGCAACCAATCGCACTGGGTTAGAAAACTGAGCCTTTTATTGGTTACTCGTTGTTTTTGGGTAAGCAGTCTTGAAAAAAAAAAGGCAAAAACTTTGTCCACTTCATTTCTATTTCTAAGAAAAAAGAAAAGAATTGTTTCCCCAAAATACCTGAAGGTGTCCACGGGAGTCCACCCAGGAATGAACTGATATTCTGATATTTTATAAATGGGCAACTTAAGTCCCAGTGCTTATTTTATGAAAAGATAAGAATGTAGCAACAGGGGATGTTGTCTTTAATATAAGTGCTGAAGAACTGTTTAAAAAACATATTTATTTATAAAATGAATTCCAAATAGGTACTCGTGTTTACCAAGCCTTTTGAGGTACTCATCTGATACGTTATGTTAACATGAAGACCCTTCCAAATTATATATGCCCGGATTTCCCACATCACAAATAATGTGAATCAGAATTATCTATAGTATATTTTTTAAAACCTTGTTATAAACATTAGATATAATTGTAGCAATATGAATTGTACAAAGCTTGAATGCAAAGTAATATTAAATGGCAATGGAACTGAACAGAATACTGTACATCCAAACTATATTAACAGAAATATTAAATATTGCTGAGTTTTTGTTATTAATTTGAGAAACAAAGGAAAACAGAAAAAAACAGCAACCATGCAAGTCACAATGAGAAAATGTTGCAAATGTACTTTTTGCATATTACATATTTCTTCTGCGTATTATTAAAACATAAAAATGCACAATAAAACATGAATGTAAAAGAGTGACCATGTATCTGTAAAATGTTGCAAATCCCTTTGCATCACATTTTTCTACCAGAAGGCACGATAACATTGTAGCAGTTGGTGTTCTGCCAGTTTTGCTGCCCTATTAAATACAAAAGTTATTTTGTAAATAAAACATATAAGATAAAAATGTGCATGAAATAGTGAGTTACTGCTTTCAAATGTAAAAATGAAATTGTCTGCCTGCTCTGTTTTCACAAAATTATACTGTGAGTCTTCAGCTGTTTACTTGTACGTAGTGGTAAAGCATTAGATTTGTTGACAGGATTGAACACTGGTTGTGGTGCAAATGTGCTAAAAACCCCAAGCTGACCACAATATGTCTCCTTTAACTACCCAGGTGCCCAGTGACCACTGACAGAACATCCAAGGATCAACACATAAAACACCAAAAGCAGGATCTCTCTGCATATATCATTCAAGCCATAGTAACCCATACCTAAAACTTGTTGATGCTGAGAAGTCCAAGGGTTTGATTGTTGAACACGGTGTTAAACCTCATGTGACAAACACATTCTTTTTTCTGATATATTCTTGCACCAAATAATAACATTTATTGACCACTAACAGTGCCAATTTTCTTAAGTAGGGCATGTTGGTGTGCACACAGTGTATTGACTTACGTGGCAATTTGGAAAAGAATGCCAGTAGCACTGACGAAAGTGTCTCCAGCAGGGGGCGCTTGCTCCCTGGGATTGTGTTCTTTATTGATGCAGAACAGACTGGAGTGTAATCCCTTCACTAACCATGGTGGAAATAATCAGATGAGGGCGCTTGCTGGAGACAGTAAGCTATATCTCACTCTGTACACCCTACCTGACATGCATTCACAAACAATTTACTGATCACTGTCTTTGATAGCTTACATTTGGGTTATGGGGCTTCATCTTTTATCACCACCTTGGCAAAAGGTAAACTTTTAAGTTCTGTCGGTGTAAAGTATTTAACTTACACTTTGTATCCTCTTCAGAGTTTAATTTGGTGTCTCGGAATGAGTTGCCATATAAGCAGATTTAACCTAAGGGTGCACCTAAGTATTCTACAGAAATAATACAGAGATATCTGAGATCATGGAGCAGTGGTCACCAGTTATATGAGATATGGTCAGTTATCAGGAGACAACAACCCAGGTCCAGTCAAGTGTAACTATCACTTCTGGGCTGGGTTCACAGTCAACCCAGAGTTTATGGGACACAAAGGAACATTCTGCCCTATAGTCTGGGAATGAGATGTCCAATTGTCCATAGATACAAATTATTAATATGCATACTTTGAATAGGAGTTAGGAGTTCTTTTGGGCTATTGCCCAAATGAATGCACATGAAAACACCATTGATATTCAGTTGTTATTTCTCAAGAAGACAGTTTAAATAAACTTTGCAAGTAATTATAGGATGGAAAAAACAAGCCAAAACTCTACTGACTTCCCACCAGGTGAACAAATGGTCATCAAGAGAAAATGATCCTTGTGGATGTGAAAAAACACAGGCCATTACCCTTCCATTTGCATAATGCCCTCCATAATGTTCAGAACAAATACTCATTTTTCTTTGATTTACCCCTTTGCTCCACAGTTAAAATTACAAAGCAAACAATTCAGATCTGATTAAAGTGCACATTGCAGACTTTTCTTTTAAGGGGATTTGCCTACATTTCGGTTACACCACGTAGAAATCACAACACTTTTGCTCTGGTGTTGCTCTGCCAAGCCTGGGATGTAGCCATCTTCAGCTCCTGTTTGTTTCGGGGGCTTGTCCCCTTAAGTTTTTTCTTCAGCATATGGAAGACACGCTCAATTGGATTTATTGGCTTGGCCACTCAACAATTTTTCATTTTTTCAGCTTTGAGAAGCCCCTGTGTCACCTCAGCAGTATGTTTGGGCTCATTACCTTATTGTAGTATGAAGTGTCATCCAATGAGTTTGGAGACATTTACTGAAACTCAAGCAAATCAGGTGTTTCCCTACACCTCAGAATTCATTGTGTGTCTGCCGTGAGCAATTTCATCATCAATGAAGACAAGTGTGCCAGTACCTGTGGCAGTCATACATGCCCAAGCCATAACACCCCCATGTTTAACAGATTAGGTGGTCTGCTTTGGATCGCGGGCAGTTCATTTTCATTTCCACACTTGCCGTCACTTTGATGCAGGTTGTTTATCTTTGTCTCATCTGTACACAAGACTTTTTCCCACAATTCTGCAGGCTTTTTTTAGGTACTTTTTTGCAATCTGTAATCCGGCCATCCTTTTTTTTTGGCTAACTAGTGGATGGCATCTTGTACTGTGGCCCCTGGATTTCTGCTCATGAAATCTTCCTCAGGTAGTTGTCTCTGACACACACATGTCTACCTCCTGAAGACTGTTTCTGATCTGTCAGTCAGGTGTTTGGGGCTTTTTCTTTACCATAGTGAGGAATCTTCTCTCATCAGCAGTGGAGGTCTTCCTTGGCCTACCAGTTCCTTTATGATTACTGAGCTCACCAGTACGTTCTTTCTTCTTAATGATATTCCAGACAGTAGATTTAAGTCATCCTAAGGTTTTGACAGTGTCTCCAATGGTTCTTTCGGCCTCATAATGGCGTCTTTGACTTTCATTGGCACAGCTGTTGTCCTAATGTTGAACAATGGCAACTGCAGACTCCAAAGGGTAGACGCAGACCGAGGTATCTTATAAAGCAGTGAAGCACACTTGAGTCATCACAAACACCTGTTTTGCCAATTGTTCCCAAACATTATGGTGCCCTTTATACCTGGTGCTATTTACATAAAGTGTTGTCATATCTACGGGGTGTGACCGAAATGTATGCAAATCCCCTTAAATGAAAGTGTGCAGTGTGCACTTTAATCACGTCTGAATTGTTTGATTTGTAATTTTAAATTGTGGAGCAGAGGGGTACATCAAGGAGAAATGTGTTTTTGTCCCAAACATTATAGAGGACACTGTAGGTAGAGTCATTGACACTCTTGGAGGATAGCCAACCCAGGACAGATAGGGTACTTTGTGTGATTGCCTTTAGACTTAATCAGCTCCTCTTTTACTTTAATAATAATTGTTAAAAGTGTATATGATATATGTTCTTTTATTTTAAACCTTTAATGGTAGAGCAGTTGCTCCTGTTTAAAAAAAAAAAAACAAAAACAGTGATCACCATTTACTTTTTCGATTCACACTTACAGCAGAATATGCACATTTTGTTAATGTGAACATCTACAGGTATTTCCATTTAATTTAGTATCTTCCATCTAGTATATATTTAATGTGCTTTGCTTGTATTACTTGGCATGCATCTGCTGTCCCGTACAATCAGTGGCATTTTCTGAGCTATTTTTTTAAGTCTTGGGAGTGGCACAGTGAACAGCACTGCTACTGCATAGCTTCAGAATGCTGGATCCAAATCCCAGCCTGCTTTCTGTCTTGATGAAATTTGGATATTCTCTACCTGTATATTCTGGGTGCACTGGATTCCTTCCATAGGCGTGCATATTTGTTTGACTGGCAACGATTAATTGGCCCAGTGTCTGTGTATGACCTGAGTTGTTGAATTAGATCCTATTTTCCACTAATGATGCTCAGAATAGAACTCTGTATAAGTGTGTCCAGGAAATGAATGCTGAGCTTTAAAGATGGCCCAGAGAGAGACAGAGAAGTTGGGACCACAGATGATTATTAGTTTTCCACCCTTCAGTTTTGTTCTTCTATGAACATTTAAAACCTTTACCTGAGTCTGTATATTTAACACAAATTATTAGGAGCTGGTCATGTTCCCAGAGCTCTCTGCTAATTAAACAAGGAGCTTAGTGGGACCTGCCTGCTTATTAAATTGGCTGCAACTTCAGTCAGAATGTTGAGTAGTATAATACTTGAGACCAACCTGCTAATATACACAAGGCATGAGAATAGCCAAGCAAGCTTATTTTATGTCAGAAACAACAGAAGATATTGTGCACTTCGAATGCGTCTCTCAGCCTGTCTAAGTCAAAAGGCCCTCTTCTAGCTACTAGTCATCAAGCCAATGTTGAGCTTTGCCAAAGCCATGCTTGACAGATTTGCCCCCAGGTTGCCTAGAGCTAGTTATGTAAACTGGAAAGCATAGCTTTGTGCAATTGCTGAAACCATGAGATATTACTCTTTAGCCAGGCCATTACTGGGTCTTTATCCTTAATATTTTTAGCTCGGCTTTTTAAAAGCTATTCCAGGCTTTTAGCCTTGACTGGGTTTTTACCATGATTTAATGGTAATCATCATTAATAAATGGGGGCTCAGAGCTTATTTGCTCGCATTCAGTTTATCCAGAGGCCACAGTGCTGATTTAACCCACGCGCTCAAGTAGGATGACTGAGGAGGTGGTGTCATGTGACTTGATTTATATATGAAAGAAAGAGAGAGAGAGAGAGAGAGACAGAGGCTTTTAGGCCCCGCCATCTGACCTAGCACTTGAAAGCCTGCCTGATAGTTACCAGAACTTTATGCTGCAGCTCCCAGATGCCGAGTGTACCTCTGTCCTTACTTTCAGTAATGTCTTTACATTTAGGCTACATGTGGCAGAAAAATAAAATATGCCTTAGTTTGATTATTGTATAATAGATCTTTTCTTTTGTACAACATTTGTCAAATATCCTTCATTGCAGGTTGCATCAAACATGGGCAAATGATAATACACTGTATTTATTTCATACACCCTAAAGTGTCACACGATATATTTATATTCTATTTTCAGTCTGTGTTCATCTATTGTGTAAATGTATTTATTACTGTTTGTCAGTCATTATCAGTATGTAATTTGAATGGTTACCTATACATTACGAGTTTGAGACCTGGTGAAGGCTACACTGCTGACATGTTGTGTCTCTAATGTTGTTTTCTGAATTTTTAGCATGAAAATAGCCTTTACACCTCTTTGCACAGTTCTACTGAAGTCTTCTGTGTTTTTGATTACTAATACTTAGTATGATTAGTTTTGCAGTGCACAAGTGCCAGATTTCATATTAAGTGATTGAAATAAGTGATATAAATACATTACACCTTGGCAGTGCTTACAACCTTGTTGCTGAAAAATTTGAAATATCAATATATATTAGGAGAATAAAAGAACTGTTAACATCTATTTAAAAGGTCATTGTCAGGAAGGTTGCGGAATGCAGAATTCTTTCAGACAAGCAAACACATTTACAGCTGTCAAAAACCAGACAGCTCCGACATACTTGCCTGGTTGCCGTCTCACTGTGGTTTTCCTTTCACATCCAAATGTCTTGCAGGTTTGGTTCATCTGTGACTAAACTGACCAGGGGCCTCATGCATAACGCCGTGCGTAGAATTCACACTACAACATGGCGTGCAGATTAAAGGGGAAATGTGCTTACGCACAAAAAAGTCCAGATGAATAAATCTGTGCGAACGCCAACTTCCACGTTCTTCCGCTCCATAAATCCCGGTCAGCATGAAAAGTAACGCAGGTGCATGTGCCTGCTGTCCCGCCCCAACTCCTCCCAGAATTACACCTCTTTGAATATGCAAATCAATATAAATAGCCCTTAAGTTCAAGGCAAAAGCACAAGGGGAAATACAATAATTTCAGCGAATACCAAGTGGAGGCAAGGAAAAACGTACTATTTGTTGGTTTAAACAGTGGTATAAACAACAAAAGGAATTGATTGAGTGACATAGCATGTCGGAGAAACTCAAAAGCTCAAGTTCACAAAGTCGCACATTGCCAAAATAAAAAAGAAGTTGTCAGATATCAAAGTCACCATGTAAAGGCGAGTCGTAGCCCACTGTCTGAGTGTCACATGAACGCTTATTAGGGTACAGAGAAAAAAAAAGGCACACAGTGGGAAAAAAGCACAAAATGTCAACTTTATTCTCTAAATTTCCACTTTAATCATGTAGTTTATTTTGTTGTTCAAGTAGAACATCCTAAACTTCATCTTAAAATGGTTTAATTTACTAGTTCCTCAAATCCCATCATAACTAAACTAGCACGTTAAATGCTTTGTTTTGTATTTGATCTTCTATGTGCTCTATGTGTGTGAATCACTACGTGCTTCCGGGCTTTCTCTTCCTCCGACAGGACACAGAATCCATTACATTTGTAATATTACAGCTCTCTGAATAATTAAAATACTGAGATGTATATGTGATATCATTTTCATGATGATAGGAGTTAAAACATGTTATTAAACATTGGAACACGATGGCGCAGTGATTGTTCATGTCCCATGCAAGATGCTTGCTGCGCCATGCGCGACCTTCAATGAAATACTTTATTGCAGCAGTACTGTCTCTTCCAAACGTGCCAACTCCCAATTCCTGTCCTTACTTTTTTTTTCTTCAAATACCCAATCGTCACACAATCAGCTCTGTAATAGACGTTAAGCCATCTGTAAGCTTAGAACGCCGATTCTTCAAAACTTTTAAGGATCATTGAAATATCTTCATAGTACGTGTTTAATTATTGTATAGATCTATCCTTCCAGTGTCGCACCAGCACCAGCAAGAATACAGCACGAGGCAGGAACAATCCATGAACAGGGACCAGATTGTCGCTAGCAATGTGCCTCCGTGTCCTCACATGTTTAATTATTAACAATATAGATTATTTAAATGAAGTTAAAGTTTTATCTGTATAATATAATAAACATATTTTGCTGCATTTCATCTTAAAAATGATATTGTCATCATATGTAAATACGCACGTTATAAAGTAGCTCAAGTTGTGCAATATTATAACTGTTTCGTAAGTTTACCGTGAGGTAATTGTACTTATAAGTACAAACAGTTCTACAAGGAGCACTTGATGGACTGATTGAGTGCATTTTAGTTCTTGGGATGGGATATTCTTTCTGAACAGCGAGGTCCATACAGGAAAGGCTCTGAAGTGTTGGCCGTGTGAGAGCAGTTCAATAGACAGCATGGCTGAGGCAGCATGTGCTTGATGCTGTATACCAATAATTCTCTTTCTGATCAGCTGCTGTACAGCTGTGATTCCACACTCAGATACAGTGATATAAATACTCTGAGTGGTGCAGTGAGAGTAATATGGAAAAAGATGATCCGCTGTGGCAACCCCTAATAGGAGCAGCTGAAAGAAGAAGAAGAAGGTGCAGTGAGAGTAACAACGCTAAAGCAGTTATTGTATTTAGAATAGTTTGACCATTCTGTGAACCATTATATTGTTAAAGGTTAATTACAATCAGATGCATTAAACTAATAAACAATATGCAGTTAATTTCAGTGTATTCGTAAAGCCGCTTCAGGGATGTGGATCTAAAAAAGAAAGGGTAACCACACAGGAACAGTAGCACTGCTTTGATGCTGGGTGCTGCCAGTCTGCAAAACTGAGCGCAGAAATTGAGTACGCCAGGATATGAGCTACGGCAGGTATAGGTTTTATACATCGCGATTTGAACGTGGAAACGTTCTTATGCAACATTTTTGTGCATACACACCGTTTATACATGAGGTCCCTGGTGTGAGTTTGCCCCACACTGGAATGGTGCATGCAGTGTTGCCAGGATAGACTCCAGCTCATGTTGACCCTACATTTGGATTAAATAGATGGAAGATTTTACTAACATAAGCAAACAAAATTTTTGATAAAGTTATTTATCAAAAAAATATTAAGTATTATGAAAAGGTAGTTATTTAGCATTAAGGAAGCTAATGGATTTTTGCCCTCACCTTCCTGTAATTAAAAATTAATTTTTGACTTACTTTGTCATTTTTTTCACAATTTAGGCTACATTTGTAGCTTGCACTTTTTTGGTTATGTGTTTAAAGGATTTTGTGTATAAAAAGGTCAAGATACTGTATCTACCATGGAATCTTAGGTGTGCACATAAAGCGTCATGGCTGCAAACTTGCCTTCATGAATGACTAAGAGGTATTCCTTTAGCTAGCTACCACTCTTTAGATATATGTGTGTGTATTATACATTTTTAACAGTTTTTGGCTCATAATTGTGTTTGTTATTGCTCTATTTAAGGAGTGTGATGGGATCCTCGGGGAAAGATATTATAAAGACTAATGTAGTGACTAATGAAAATATGTGAGAGTAGATTAGTCACTAGTGAAAATGCTGCCTTATTCTTTACAGCTGAGGTTAGGCTTTGGTTTTATTAGGCAAAAGTCATCAAATGAGTGGAAATATTTTACAGATGTTTTGTTTGTGTTTGTTCCAAATTGCGGTGTACTTGTGAATGGTCAGATGAACTGCAGAATAAAGAGCACCATACAGGACAGACACAGGGCACAGTAATGCTCTAGGAAATGTACCCTATATTGCCAAAAGTATTGGGACACCTGCCTTTACACACACATGAGCTTTAATGACATCCCATTCTTAGTACATAGGCTTTAATATGGAGTTAGACCACCCTTTGCATCTGTAACAGTTTCAGCTCTTCTGAGAAGGCTTTCCACAAGGTTTATGAGTGTGTTTATGGGAATTTTTGACCATTCCTCCTGGAGAGCCTTTTGTGAGGTCAGGCACTGATGTTGGATGTGAAGGCTCACTCGCAGCCTCCACTCCAATTCATCCCAAAGGTGTTCTATCGGTTTGAGGTCAGGGCTCACTGCAGGCCACTCAACCTCCTCCACACCAAACTGGCTCATCCATTTCTTGCTTTGTACACTGGTGTGTGCGCAGTCATGTCGCCATCCCCAAACTGTTCCCACAAAGTTGGGAGCATGAAATTGCCCAAAATGGCTTTGTATGCTGAAGCATTAAGAGTTCCTTTCACTGGAACTAAGGGGCCAAGCCCAACCCCTGAAAAACAACCCCACACCATAATCCCCCCTCCACCAAACATTACATTTGGCACGGTGCAGTCAGGCAAATACTGTTCTCCTGGAAACTGCCAAAGCCAGACTCGTCTATCAGATTGCGTGATTCGTCACTCCAGAGGACACGTCTCCACTGCTCTGGAGTCCTGTGGCGGTGGGCTTTACACCACTGCATCCGACGCTTTGCATTGCACTTGGTGATTGAAGGCTTCGATGCAGCTGCTCGGCCTTGGAAACCCATTGCATGAAGCTCTCTATGCTGTACTGTTCTTGAGCTTTTGGAGGTCTATAGCTATCGACTCTGCAGAAACTTGGCGACTTCTACACATTGTTTGCCTCAGCGTGCGCTGTCCTCGCTCTTTGATTTTACGTGGCCTACCACTTCGTGGCTGAGTTGCTGTTGTTCCCAATTGCTTCCACTTTGTTATAATACCACTAAAAGCTGACTGTGGAATATTTAGTAGTGAGGAAATTTCACGAATGGACTTACTGCTCAGGTGGTATCCTATCGCGGTACTACGCTTGAATTTACTGAGCCCCTCAAAGCTTCCCATTCTTTTACAAATGTTTATAGAAGCCAGCAGTCTGCATGCTGAGGTGCTCGAGTTTATACACCTGTGCCCATGGAATTCAGTGATTTGGAGGGGGGTCCCAATACTTTTGGCAATATAGTGTATCTGCAATATTAGGAATGTCTAATGCAATTTTAGTGTATAAGGATTGGCAAGACCGGTGGTACTGGAAAGGAACAGGCAGGTATACCTATACAGCAGAGTAAGGGTTGTAGAGAGCAGACAGTTCAAACTTTACAAGGGATACTTGACCCTCAGCCTCCTGCCACCCCATGCAATGGACTACAGTGCATTATGGCTGGCTTAGAGAGGCAGTAGCATTTTCTTTCTTTTATAGTGATATCGTACTTTGTGTTTCTCCTGTAACGCGAATGACTGATGAGCATCAGGCACCAAAATGGAAGCCCTGTTTAATTGAGGGAAAAGATTCAAAGGAAATTAATGAAATAACAAGGAGTAGGACCATGGCCCTTAAAAAGTCTGCTGCTCTGCATGCCAGATATGGAGGTCTGCCCTTCTCAGTATCGGAGTCCAAAGTGAAAACCAAATTCCAGTGGAGTGTTGGTATATACTGCATAAGGGCTGAACAGGAAGAAGTGGAGCTGTACACTGAAGGGCACAAGTAATATCATAGTTCACCTGGAAATTCTTCCTCCTGCCTAGGGAAATGAAAACAGGAGCCATTCAAGACTGTGTTGCACCCTCATGCCCTCATGTTTTCTCACATTTGTCACCTGCTCAAAGCCAGCTTGCATGTGTGACTCTCCCTTTGCTCATCCCTTCCTTGTAGGTAATTAGTGTGAACAATATGTATAATCAATAATCAGTACATTTTAATCATATGCTTTAAATGGCTACATAGATATATTTACACACAGTTTCAAATTGCATTTAAAACTTTTAGCCTTTAGTAGGAAAAGCTTATTACTTAATGTAGACACCGTAGACTGACTTAAAAACCACCTAATCCCACTTTGGGGAGCCACAAATGCACAGCCTTCTGGCCACTCTGCCATGGTGAGTATGTCTTTATTTGTCTAGCTGACCTTAAGCCAACAAAAAGCAGGTGATATATGACTAGATTTTAAAAAGATGTCAGTGGCTTCCAGTTCCTTCTGCCTCCATGACTGGCGTGGTTTTAGCTTTTTGGACCATTCTGAATACATTTTCATGTGTATTTGTTAATTTGGATTTTGTTTTATTCTTATGAAAATAAACTCTTGTTATGTTTATGATGTCACTGCAATTCTATTTTGTTTCGTTTTGAGTTGTGGTCGCTGCCATTTTGAGCTTTTTTTTTTTGATAGCTCTGGTTGTTTTAGTGCAGCGTTGCTACCACGTGATTGCCAGATGCAACAACATGTGGTTGCACACTATTTAACAAAGGCAGAAAGCTACACAATTCATTCAAGTTAGCTAAGGGCTTTTAAAATTACTTTTGCTTAGATATTTTGGCTTTGGTACTTGGGTATCATGTGATTTCTGGGTTTTTTTCTCCTCCTTTCTCCATTTTCTTGACTAAGATTGTTAACTTCTTTTCCACATCCTTGCCTTTGCCTTCTCTCTTTTCTGCTCTTTCATCAAAGGCACAGCAATGGCACAGTTAGACTCAACATGACTAAACAGATTATTTGATGTTGGTCCAGCCAGGGGCCCTGAGCTAAAGACTACTTTTGAAAATGTGGTCAGCCAAGCTCCCTTTGGTGCCAATTAGAATTCTCCAGGAATGTGCCTTTTCTGGCTGTCAGGTAGAAATGTAATTCTTCTCCACTCCTTCCTGTGAAGTAAAGACCACCAGCAGGTTACACGAGGGCATCTCACACCAAATGGCATAGCAAATTGAAGGAGGTGTAGCTCTGTCGTTTTTCTGTGCTGACTTCAGTTAAATCTGTTTTATCACGAAATGAGAACCTGATGATTAGGATGATGTGAGATGTGGCAGCTGAACGGAGTGCCGAAATGTGTCACAAGAAGAAGTACTTGATGGGATTCTAAATAGTAATAATAATATCAAGTGCAGCAGTCTCACAGTTCAACTTCCGGACAGAGCTGGCATTTCGTTGATACCTGCATATTCACACTTGTGTCCTGAGGCTCATGGAAGTGTAGTTTTTTTTTCTGAAACCAGACCCTGCAGTGGTAATAATCATGAGCCAATCACAGCACCTCAGGATGGAGCACCAGTTCATTGTGGGCATGTTCACACACAAGCCCATGTTGTGCATTATTTACTGGACCAGTCTACAGTTTATGTGGCCTGTAACACTTTTTTGGAATGAGGGATGAAAACTAGAGTCCCGAGAGAATATGCAAACTCCACTCAGACGGAGACTACGTTTGGATTTGAAGCAACTTTTATGAAGCTGTAGCATAGCAGCAGTAACTCAATGTATCGCTATGCCACATATCCAGAGGGGTCATTTCATGAAAATTGTGTCCTGTGATCATCATTGTGGCACTGGTCAATATAATAATTTGTTTTATGTTTTCTTCTTAGCTTTGCCACACCTAGCCAACTTTCAGTTTTGGGCAATTCATCAATAGTGGTGGGTATCTCCAACCAGTTTCTCTTCATTTGGGTAGCATTCCCTTCCCAGCACATCCACGTTGGGTTCTCAGGATGCAAATTCTTGTGCATTGCGGAAAGCAACTCTCTTAGCAAGTTGTGCCAAAATAGAACTATATCAGCTCAAGTGACTAACTGGGCTACTGACTACTGGGGTGTCAATTCTTTGCAGCAGACTTGTTCAATATGAGCCCCACTAAACTTGTATAGTTCTCAACACTTTTGACTTAATGCAATTGTATATTCTAACTATCCTAGATAAATGGGTCTGTTGAATGAGAATAATTTTAAATTCTTCTGTTTTTGCAGGCCTTAGACCTTTGAATGGTTTGTCAGTTTCCTTTCCTCAGTTCTTGAGCTGAAGTCAAAGCAGATTTTCCTGTGGCTAAGAGGGCAGAGGACGGTGGGTGGATTTTGAGACTTGAGCATTATAAGTAGTCTGCCTCAGCACAACTGTGTGGTGTGGTGTTAGGGTAATACATCCAGATTAATTGTTACTTTGGTGTGCATTACGGGAGGCTGGCCCTGCTTTTCTTTACTTTACTTACTTTACTTTAGGGTTGTCACCTCAACAGGTCCAGCCTTTGCTCTGCATTACTTATTTTTTCCCACCATTTAAAATTTGCTTCTGTCTGCCGCTTTAAGAAAGCTTGTGCCAGTTGTGTCCTGATGGATGACGTCACTCGATGTGACAGCCAGTTACGCTAGCAGGCAAAGCAATTTAGCTACAGTCTTCACACACCTGCTCAACCTGCTCTGAATTGCCTCCCCTGCTAATTTTGTAACAATTTTCCACTCTCATTCTCTTTTTTTTTGCTTTGAAGTTGAATGTTTTTCCAAGTCTTTGAAAATTGCATTATACATTATATAACATTTACTTATTTGTCTGATCCTTTTTTCAAAGTGCATCCATCCATCCATTTTCTGAACTTGCCGTTTCCATTACAGGATCTCAGATATTTGGGTCTTGTCTAATGAGTAGGCCTTACTCATACACACTCTCACCCCAACCTCTTGCCACATTAGATAATGTCCTTGGGAGGTGTAAGGAAACTGGAATATCTTTAAAAAAAAAACCATAACTACTCGGGTGGAGTATATAAAATCTACAAACAAAGTGACTAGATTGGTAGTAGCACCCAGATCCCTTGAGGACTGAGGCAACCATGCTAAACAGTATGCCCCTGAGCTGTTGATTACAGCAAACATGTATGCACTGGCAAGTTAAGCAGAAATGTTCCCATATTCAGACTTGAAATGGGGACCTGAAATAGCAATCTATATAGAGTAAGAAGAGTCTGCTACTCCTTAGGACACCTTGCACTTTTTATAGCATGGGTGGACATGTAGGCTACTGGCTCGTGCAGAACTCCAGTAGCATAATGCCCAGGAGCCATGTCTGCCTGACAGCTGTCCTACATCCTCCATCTCATTTCCAAACTTGATGCTAAGATGGCATGACAGTCCGCCAGGAGGCCGGTCTGTGACTTTTCTTTGAACGTGTTGGATGGCAAGAATGTCCATTAAAATCCCAGTTGTTTTCTGGTTGTGCTCCACTACTCTGGAAAAGCACATTTCTTTCTGTTTATCCTTGACATTTTTTGTTATCTGAACCAGTTCATTATTTTTTTCCCAGCTAAAAATTGTATCTTAAAAATTTACACTCTGTACTAAATAGTGGGATTATAGAACTGTCTGATGCTATGGGGGCAAGCTGTGGCACATCATGACCCTGATGTGGATTAAGCATTTTTGGTGTGTTATGCTGTATTTAATATAGAACTGGTTACAAAAGGCTTGTCATACAGTTTTAAAATCATGCACATTCAAGTCAGCTGATTGACTTTTTGTTGTTTATTGATATTTTGAAAGAAATCAAACTAATATAGCAGGGGGTTAAGAAAATGAAGAAGTTCCAAAATTAAATAGTAGCTCAACAATTTTCATTTTATTAGCTGGTCTTTCCAGGGTTTTCTTTCACTTCAGATTAAGTGGTGTTCCCTGGCGACGCAGAAATAAAAGTCACAGTTATGACTTCTGGCACATGTTTCCATGTGAGGATGAAATCATAATGTCACATCTGGGCAAGAGCCATGTGGAAGTCTGCCTTATCTTGCAGTGATGCTAATAAAAATGTGAAAGAACATGCTTTGCCAGGCAGTAACTTAAAGAGCCCAAACATGACTGCACAATATTCCAAAAGCGCTGACTCACTTTTGTCTTTAATTTTTCTAGATTACTTATCATTTGGATTCAGATTCATCTGGCTTCAGAAGTTGAGGAGGCAGGGGATGTGTAAGCCAGTTAAGCTGTTCCTCAAGCATATTTGGAGATTAGAGAGTCTCATAGAATACCATCCAAAGAGCATACAGAATACCCACAAGACAAGTCGTACAATGCAATACAAAAGAAAGAAGCATGTTACATTAATTCTGCTGCCATCATCATAAACATACCTTTAAGACTAGCCAAACTCATCGTAAATTTTCATTTTTTTCCATCTTGCACCAGACAGAACTAGTACATCTGAATCAGCACATTTACCATCAATATCACCACTGCCATGTGGGCTTACGGAACGTGCAATTCACTATCTACAATTGCTAGACAATGGCTTCAACCAGTGTGCTTAGCTCATCACATAGCAGAAATCCAGTCGATAAAGCATATTACACATGCCAACGGATTAGTCTTTGGTATTATTCTCAACTTTTTAGCCCCTTTAGGATTTTAGATTAGCTCGGTTTTTGACCTAGTACCTTCTTTCTTGAGATCAGTTTTGCTTCAGTACTTTTTATTGTTTACTGACCACATTACCTATCAAAGATGGGTAGCAGAATTAATTTAAAAATATTTGATATCTCTTTCCCTTCGTGTGCCCTCAGCACTTTTCCTCGGTATCCGTGTGCATCTGAGCCTCTCCTTACTGGTTCTCCCACTTTTGAGTGCGTTCCCATAAAGCCTGCTTCTCAGACTGTATCATTTCACGGTGCCCTATTCGCTTTCTGTGCACTATTATACCAAACCCCATTTCCAAAAAAGTTGGGACACTTTTTAAAAACGCAGTAAAAACTAAATCTGTAATTTGGTAATTCACTTGAACTGTTATTTAACAGGTAAAAGGACAAAGAAAAGATTTTCACTGTTTTCACCGACAAACTTAATTCTATTTGTTAAACATAAATTTAGAAATTAATCCCTTCAACACACTCCAAAAAAGTTGTGACAGAGGCAAGTTTACCACTTGGTGACATCCCTTTTTCTTTTAATTACACTTCTTAATCATTTGGGAACTGAAGAAACTAATTGTTTCAGTTTTTCCAAGTGGACTTTTTGCCCATTCTTGCTGTCTGATTCTACTCTTCATGATGCCCCAGACATTTTCAATAGGAGATAGATCTGGACTGCAAGCAGGCCAGTCAAGCACACAGACTTTGTGTCTAAGAAGACATGCTTTTGTAATTTGTGCAGAAAGTGGCCTGGCATCGTCCTGCTGAAATATACGTGGAGTTCCTGGGAAAAGACGTCATCTTGACTGGAGCAGATGTCTCTGTAACATTCCAATGTAAGCCTCCACATCATTGATGCCATCACGTGTATACAGATCCCATATCTCATGGACACTGATGCCCCCCTGTACCATCATAGATGCTGGTTTTTTTTCCCTTTCGTTGATAACAGTTTGGGTGGTCTTTTTCATCTTTGGCACATAGAATCCGATGTCAATTTTTCCCACAAACAAGCTGAAACGTGGACTCATCTGACCACAGAACACATTTCCATTGTCTTTTGGTCCATCTTAGATGAGTTTGGGCCAAAGAAGTTGACGTCATTTCTGCACAAAATTGATGTATGGCTTTGCCTTTACATAATACAGTTTCAGTTTCATGTTGCAGCAGTGGAATGTGTTAAGAGACAATGATTTCCCAAAGTACTCCCAAGCCCATGTGGCTACGTCCATCACAGTAACATGACGGTTTCTAATGCAATACCGCCTAAGGGCTCGCAGGTCACGCACACATCAGCAGTGGTTTCTGCCCTTGGTCTTTACGCACAGAGATTTCTCCTGACTCCCTGAATCTTTTCACAATGTTATTAACTCTAGATGGTGACAGACCTAAATTCTTTGCTATCCTGCGCCGAGACACATTGTTTTTAAACTGACAGATAATTCTCTCACAAAGTTCAGCACAAAGTGGAGAGCCATGACCCATCTTTGTTTGCAAAGACTGAGCCTTTGGTGGAAGCTCCTTTTATACCCAATCTTGATACCCACACCTGTTATCAGTTAACCTGCTAATTGAAGAACCTTACAGAATATTAACTTGTTTAACCTTTACAGTCTTACTTTGCCTCTGTCCCAACTTTTTTGGAGTGTGCTGCAGGCATCAATTTCTAAATTTGTTTATGTTTAACAAATATAGATGCTATAAATTTGTGTTCAACCAGACTAATTGTATCATTTCAATATAACCCTGTATGTCCTTTGAATTTGTTCAGTTCAAAATAATAAACATCAATTTCTCTGGAAATCTTGTCTCATTTATATTTGTTCAGTATTACAGTATATATAATTATAAGATTACTATGATTGGTATGATGAGATTAGGTTTGGCATATGTGGAAACAATGTTTCTAAAGTGATGTTATTGTTGTTTTACAGACAGTTTGCATCACTGCATTGCTCCCGGGTCTAGCAGCCCCAGTACTGCCAGTGAAATGAAAAATGTGCTGGGGGGCACAATATGTACTCGACAAAAAACTCTTCCTTAACATGCCCTTTAAAGAAAATGAGCCATTTTTTTTAAATGGGTCCCACATACCCAATAGCCCCACAAGGGTTAAAAATAGATCGATGGGTGACTTTTTTGGTGCAATAGAAAGCTCTGTTTCAAGTATATTTACTCCTCTGCTGCAGAGTCAGAGTTTTTGTTCTGTAGTCATGACTGTTTTCATTGTACAATGTGAAGAAACAGACATTCCAGTGCTCACATGATCTGAAGTAAAAGCTGGGCCTTAGATTAGCTCTCATATTCATCATTTGAAAGTTAGCACTACCCATGAACTGCAGACTAGCTGTGTCTCTTATTTAAGGGTGACAATGTTATTTTGAGCAGAGGAATTTTAGGTGTGTCTTTACAGCCAGAGGACTTTTTACCGTTTGTTTGTCATAAACTGAGATTAACTATGTCAGAATACGTTTGTGGTTTACTTCTGTATATTTCTGTACTTCTGCTCTTTTTCACCCAACCACTAATTCTTTTTTTTTAATAAATAATAGCCCCATTTAAAGGTCATAATTTAAGGAGGGTGTATTGTGTTAGCAATTAGATACACTTCTGCTCTCAGCATTGCCAAAGGCTAGGCGTTTATTTTTCCATAACAGGTTTTTATTACAGCTTAAGTGAATTGTCAGATCAGGCCCAGAATGGTAAGCAAATAAGGCAGTACAGAAGCAAGGCGAGACCTGTGAAGGAAATTATATGATGAAAATGGAATGACTACTGTCATGGGCGGTAATTCAGTTTTATATAGTAGTTCCTTGGAAGTAATTATTCTAGGGATTAAGAAGTGAAACAATGGCATTGGACATAGAAGCGTCATTTAAGTGCCCCGATGTGACAGGTAGCAGCAGGTAAGCCTGTTATGTTTTCTGTGCTCCTCTGTTCTCTATTGAAAACCTAAATGTTTTAGGTTTGGATTTTGACATTCAAAAATGCCTGCACCTTGCAGAAGAAACCATAGTAGGATGTTTCAAAGCCAATTGTAACTCCTGTCACCAATGCAAAATCACTCAGGTCTCTGTCCTCACAGTGGGAGACTGGCCACAAACTCAGCATCTTTGAATCAGAAAGCACAGGTTTAGCCAGTTGAGCTGAAGGGAAGTATCCTCGCCTGAGTGAGCAAGCAGGCTTCTCACTTCTAACTATTCATGGGTAAGGCTGCCCCTCAGTACACACACCCCAGTTTACCTACTTGACATAATGAGAAATTCCCCCTTGCTGTACTAAGCAAGCAAGTGATTTCTAATATGGAGATCTGAGGTCATCCTCTCTGTGTGAGAATGTGAAGTGGAGACTAAGGGATTTCTCACCAGTGACAATCCTAGAAGCAGATTAGGGGATAAACCCCAAAGTTATGCCAGGCTGGGTCTTGAAAGCCCCCTCCTGTTTAGGGATCAATAACTTTCAGGGGGTAAACTGATGACAGAGCTTGTTGGGTGAGAGGTCAGCAATCTAAAGAGTTATGAGATTGAGACAAAGAAATGCTTGTGTTGACCAGGGACCTCTCTTAAAAAGACAAGGCTACTATCCTAGTTGAAAAAGGCTCACAGAGGCATCAGAATTTAGTTTTCTCTTTTTATACTTTTTTTTTATATATATTATTTGGCCTTTGTGCGTAAATTCTGGATTCCCTGACAGTTCAAGATTGTCTGATATCTTTCATAACACCATTTGTATTCCAGCCTGTTTTTTAAGAAGATAGGTGCCACTTTCCAATGGCCACTCCTGATGCTTGTTCAATTTTCTAGCCCCTTCAACATTTCCATGTATTACTTGTTCTTCCTTATTTTTGACCTCATGACTACTTTCTTGTCTTCAGTTAGCCTTAGACTTGTTGTTGTTGCATTATATTATCATGTGAACACCCATCTGCATATAATGCAAGATGTTGGTTTGTCTCTTTGTGTGGGTTGGTTGGTTAAACCATTCAACATTCATCCTTCTTAGGCCATCACTTACACTGAAACTGCAATTAACACAGGATATTCCACTGGTTATTCTAGAGATGGCAGTCATTATGCAGCGTAATGATCACCTCAATAAACATGCTATTCTTGATAAATTTCAGTTGGGTTTCAGAACAAATCACAGTACAGAAACTGCACTCGTTAAAGTAGTAAATGACTTGCAGGAAAACGCAGACAGAGGCCGTTTATCTGTTCTCATCCTCTTAGATCTGAGTGCCGCATTTGATACCATTGACCACAATATTTAAGAAATCGTCTTAGTCAATGGGTGGGCCTCTCTGGCAGTGTCTTAAATTGGTTTGAGTCCTACCTGGCAGGTAGAAAATTCTTTGTTAGTTGTGGTAATTGTACTTCAAAGACACATGATATTCTATATGGTGTTCCACAAGGCTCTATCCTGGGTCCACTGCTTTTTTTGATTTACATGTTTCCATTCGGTCAGATTATCTTGGGGCATAACGTGAGCTACCACAGCTATGCTGATGACACAACTGTATTTATCAATAGCGCCTGATGACCCCAACTCTCTTGATTCACTGACACAATGTCTTACTTGTGTTTCTGAATGGATGAGTAGTAATTTTCTCAAACTAAATAAAGAGAAACCAGAGATTTTAGTGATTGGCAATAATGGATATAATGAGGTTATTAGAAATAAACTTGACGTATTAGGATTAAAAGTCAAGACGGAGGTAAAGAATTTAGGGGTAACTATTGACTCTGACCTGAATTTTAAATCACATATTAATCAGATTACTAGGACACCATTTTTTCACTTAATATAGCGAAAGTTAGATCTCTTATAACACTGCAAGATGCTGAGAAATTAGTTCACGCTTTTGTTTTCAGTCAACTAGATTATTGCAAAGCACTCCTCTCAGGACTACCCTAAACAGAAATAAATCGATTGCAACGAGTGCAGAATGCAGCTCCTAGAATCTTAACTAGAAAAAGAAAATCTGAGCACATTTCTCCAGTTTTGATGTCACTACATTAGTTACCTGTGTCATTCAGAATTGACTTTAAAATACTGCTTATGGTTTACAAAGCCTTAAATAATCTGCGCTCCATCTTATATTTCAGAATGTCTTACACCTTACACTCCAAATCGTAACCTTAGATCTTCAAATGAGTGTCTGCTTAGAATTCCAAGAGCTAAACTTAAAAGAAGTGGTGAGGCGGGCGGCCTTCTGCTGTTATGCACCTAAAATCTGGAATAGCCCGCCAATAGGAATTTGCCAGACTAATACAGTAGAGCACTTTAAAACACTGCTGAAAACACATTACTGTAACATGGCTTTCTCATAGCTTCATCTTAGTTTAATCCTGATCTGCGCCACCACCAACTAATCAAGGCACTGTGATGTCCCTACATTGATGGATTAAAAGGCCAGAAGTCCACAAGACCGTCATCATCAAGTTCTTCCATGGGAACCCTGAATACAATGAGGACTGATTAAAGTCACTTATGTTAGGTAGAATGCCTAGAAGGGGCTGGGTGGTCTCGTGGCCTCGGAACACCTGCAGATTTTATTTTTTTCCTCCAACCGTCAGGAGTTTGTTTTTTGTTTTTTATGTCCATGGCCATCGGACCTTACTTTTATTCTATGTTAATTAGTGTTCCCTTATTTTAATTCTTATTTATTTTGTCTTTTTTCTCTTTCTTCATCATGTAAAGCACTTTGAGCTACATCATTTGTATGAAAATGTGCTATAGAAATACATGTTGTTGTTGTTGGTCAACTAATAGACAATGGTGATTGTTTGTGGCAGAAGAACCCATCTCTGGGGATGATGATTTTTGCACACAGTTGTCATCTTTACATCTACTCTTTTTCCATGTTGCATGTTTTAAAGTACCCCAGCCCTCTTAACTCAGCTTCCTATATCCCACATAGTGCCATCCACTAATTTTGTTTTAGGATGATAATTTCTTTATCCTTCTAAATATTTATTACAGCTAAAGCTTAATATTTTAAATGAAAGTTCAAGAGGATAAACAAGATATTTTTGTCAGGATTTTGCTTTTATTTCTGAAAGGTGCCAGTATTAGTGGAGGGCACTGTGTACTCTGAGAGACTCCAACTTCACCGTAACACTTGTAGTCCAGGGTTTTTTAAATTTATGTCAGGGTCTTCAATCACATGATTCCAACCTTTGTCCAAAAGTTAATTTTGTGTATTTGTGTGAATTGAAGCTGTGCATCTCTCTCAATGCAAGTCCTAAAGGAGCTTGAAAATTCAGAAATGGGCTTTTGCTTTTCAAATAGATTTCAATATGATGGGGGCAGGAAAATAACTAAAAAACGAACTTGAGTCAGGGAGTTATGGCAAACCTCTTTCAGATAGCATAATGTAGCACTTAAAAAGGCAAGAAATGTGTTAAAATGTATTAAAGGGAGTGCCGAGTTCTAATCTAGCAAACCCATGTTATACGCTGTATGTCACACAAATCTTCTTCACTTCTTTGAAGCACTTTAAAGTGTAACAAAAATGAGCATTCCAGAAATAAGAGGACTGTCAAACTAGAGAATATTTTTCTGGAGGATCGCAGCAGCTGCTGGTATTAAATCCAATCAATTTCTTTACCAGATGTTTCTGTCTTTAATTCCATCTTTCTTTCATTCAGCTTCTTTTTCTTAGTTAGAAATGTCCAACAATTTGTGCTTCGGTATTTCAAACTTCATCTGAATCACACTATGATTTTACTTTTTTTGCTTTCTGATATTCAGTTTATTTTGGGTTGTCACCCCTCTAAGCTTGGGGCAATTGCAGCAATTTGAAATCACATTACTGTATCTGAGCTTCTCGGATAAACAGTCCTGGAGCTGTTAAAGTGAATTAAGTGAAGAAGAAATGTAGATTACTGTAAAAGTTATATTAAATGGTCCTATACTGATACATCATACATATAATTTATGACGTTTTAGACTATGATGGGTTGAAGGCTGTGCTAAGAAGTATCAAGTACAAGATAAGGACCAACCTTAGGTGTGACACCAAACCATCATATGGCGCACACATCTAGGTCAGTTTGCAGTTGGAGTCAACATTTAACCTGAAATGTATTTCTTTGACTTGAAGGAAAATCTACAGGTCACAGGGAGAACATACACACTTTGCAGACTGTGGCAGGGTTCTGAATTGAGTTCCAGGTCAAACAACATACTGCACCCTCGAGCCTCCCCATTACCAACACACATTTAAAAAAATTCTCATAAAAGCAAACTATAAAGGTGGGTATTACTAAATTTGTAGATTAAAATTTAATGTCCAACAATACGAGATATTTGGGGAATGATCTGCAATTGAGAAATATATCTTCAGCTCAAAAGCAACATTTTTAAATTCTGTTTTTGTAAATTATATGGCAGTTGTCATTGATGTTGTCAGTACCACTGATAACTGGTTGTGAGGTGAATATTGTAGAGTTTGTGGTTAGTAGTTTGCATCTTATGAAGTGGTTATTTTTCTCTTTTTTGTTGCTATTCTTGTCTTGATGTACATGATCAGCTCTGTGCCAAATATAATTAGATATGTGTTTGCTATTTTCTATGCTGCTTTTATTTGAATAATGTGTTTTGGAATTTTTCAAGTTAAAAAGGCAAGTTTCAAGGAAAGATACTTGTACTCAATGTCATTGTATTCTGTGAACATGACAATAATGACCCTATAAACCTCTAATGCTAATAATTTTAATGTAATATGTGACTTTTTTCTGTGTTTTGATTGGTTTTTTTGTTTGTATTTTGGGCATTGCGCCAAAGACATCTGATGTGTTTTAGTTGTTACACTGATTATCAGGCATGCATCTGTTTTTGTTGTGTGAAGTTGTGTGTGTGCTGGCGTGTGATGTCAGTTGCAGCCATGCTGTATACGAATGCCTAAATAATGAATCAAATCTAAGTAAAAACTTGACCTCTGGTCATCCTCATTCCTTGCCTTGCCCTTGTACTCCAGACATCAAATTGATAGTAATGACTCTTGCCTCTGTTACACGCTTTGCTGTACCTCTGCCACTTGGAAAAATATTTTTCCTAGAGTAATACATTCTTTGTTCCTTCAGACAGACACTGCTTTTTACAAATGCAGTGGCTACAGTGTAGTAATAACTTATATAATTTACGAGGATGTGTTGGGGCCTTCTTCTGTGTAGCTGTCTTATTTGCAAGCACTATTAACTTCGGTGTGTCCTCTAATACCAATATTATAAGAAAGAAAAATATAGAAAAAAAAATAGAATTGAATTCATGAATGATTAGAAACTATATAACCAAGAACCACTAAATATCAGTATTCGGTACTGGATCTGGGTTAATTGATTTCCCTAACATTTTCCAAAGAAGGATCCAAATCACATAAATTGTTCTGTATTTGCACAAGTGGAGAATTGGCAGTTCAAAGGACATGTCTCATGTCACTTAGTGAATTAGTGTCGGTATTAGAAATTCATAGTTGATAGTCCCTCGCCTTGGCCACTAGGCTGCTTGCCTGCACACACAGTAGAGTATTAGTACTGCTCAGAAAAGACAGTTTTAGAATCTTATTAATGGATTGAGAATTCTTAATGCTTAACACGTTTTAAAGATTAGTAGTGAAACACAAATTACAGGACACCCAGCTGGAGAAATGATATCAGGAGGAAATTCCTTATGGAGATGATGGTGTAAGTGTGGGAGGGCTCATCTTTGAAGAAGCCTACATAAGTCTAGACTCAGTCTTCACACAATTGATTTCTTCTTCTAGTGTGCATTGATTAATGGTGAATTGTTTAATAACAAAAAAAAATAATCAGTTAAAAGAAAGATTTTACTTTCCAAATATGGATACATAAGTTGTGGGCATTCAGTTCTTTATTTCCACAAAAAAGTCATTGTTATGCAGACCCTTTAAAAGGACACATACTTCAAGCATATTACAAAATCTTTTTTTTTTTTTTTACCCCACATATTTCAAGTCATGGCTGGTTAAGTAACAGTGAGCAAGTGTATGAAATTTCAGGCCTGCTTATTAGCCATGACAGTAGAGTGCCTATCGAGTGGCCCCAGAGACAGACTCAATCCCCTGGCTCCTAATTCCAGGGCCCAATCTGTCCTCTTCTGTACTGGGGATCACAGAGCTTTACCTTATGCTGAACTTTGTCCAAACAAACGTGGTCATTAAAGTGTTAAGTTGCTCTGAATAAAGACTAAGTTCCCATTTCAAATAAAGCCTCCCCTGCATTAGAGATGCTGTAAAGAACAGTAAAAGAACTCGCGCTGCTTTGAATACTGAATTTTAAAGGGCTTAAGCAGTAAGCTTAGAAATTACCCACCTGAAGGATGATTGATGACTAACACTTTTTGCATCTAAGTGCTCTTTAGACCGAAAGGGATATTTTTGTGTCAGTGTTTTTGTTAATACAGTACTGTGAGATAGAGAACCTTTAAAAAATAACTAAAAGGCAGCTTCTGATAGCAGTAAATTAATTAAGTGCAAATCAGTGGAATCTTTTTTTATTGTGTGCAGCCTCTTTTTCCAGTAAATTTTATCATGTAATAGGTTTAAGTTAAATAGGCAGTGTTTATAAATCCATTAGAAAATTGTGAATCCTGTATTTTAGTGCGGAGAAATCTTTATATTTTATTTTAAATTTGGCTAAAACATACACCCTCACATTTTGTAATTATTTGGGACTATTAGACTTGTATATTTAACATTCAATGTAAAAATCTGTTGTGTGGCTCATATTTGAGTATTGAGGAAAGGCTTGTCCAATTGATGGAGGTAATTAAATGTTATCAGAAAGAGTGGACTTGAGACATGCAGAGATCGTAGCACAAAGTCAGGAATATCTAATAATGAAAATGATAGCCAAAATTTAAAAAAGCCATTTCCTACTAAAGCAGTAGTATTTCTTTGTTTTGTGATAATGTTTTATTCCTTGATTATTGCAAAGCCATTTCTTTGTTTTTAAGCCAAAGTTTGATGGGAAGTTTACATGTGCTGCCATTTACAAGGTCGGTGTGGTAGAGACGTGTGTTGCATCATAGCATCTATGAAAAATAATGCACTAAAAACAACTCCCATTGAAAAACATCAGACAAAATAGCAACATAATAATGTCAGAAAAATAATGTGAAGAATCTACAACAACAGTACAAACAGTACAACTGAAAAAAATAACTGAAAGTTTTCTCTCTGTCAGTTTACCTGCCATTTTATAGGGTCACCAGGTTGGCCCCCCTTAAGGGAGATATTATAACATACATTTTTAAAGCTGGATACCCTTTGTGGAGCCTTTTATGACACACAAGTGGGATAGTGACTTTTATTCTAATCCACATAACAAGGGTAAAAAAGTATCAAATAAAGTAATGCTAGAAAACAAGATCCTGACACTCAGGTGTTCATTGGCTTTTTAGCACGCAGTCCCTTATAAGCTTCCCCATATCAGTTTGTCAGAGTCCTCTGATGTTTTGGTGCTTGTTGAAAAGCCAGCTCTTATCAGATACACAGACAGATCAACAATGGTTGAAAAGTTCAGAAAAGGAATGGAACTGAATGATTCATAAAGTGTGGTCTACTGTGCCAAGCATGCCCTAATACAAATAAAAATTGTTCATTGGTCAAGCATGTCTAGTCTACCACCAAGGGCAAGCGCTAAATCTGTAAGTGATGTCATCAAGCAGCCACAGTGCTAGGTCGCATGTTAAGGGAATGTCATACACTTAAATAATCCATCCATCCATTATCCAACCTGCTATATCCTAACACAGGGTCACAGGGGTCTGCTGGAGCCAATCCCAGCCAACACAGGGCCCAAGGCAGGAAACAAACCCTGGGCAGGGCACCAGCCCACCGCAGGGCACACACACACACCCACACACCAAGCACACACTAGGGACAATTTAGGATCGCCAATGCACCTAACTTGCATGTCTTTGGACTGTCTGAGGAAACCCATGCAGACACGGGGAGAACATTCAAACTCCACGCAGGGAGGACCCGGGAAGCGAACCCAGCTCTCCTATCTGCGAGGCAGCAGCGCTACCACTGCACCACCGTGCCGCCCCCACTTAAATAATTTGGAGCAAATTTTTTTGTATACCTCCCAGATGGCCATGGATTTAAAATCACTTCACTCAAATTCGCAAACATCAAATACTCTCCCTGAGGGCATCTGTTAAAAACTTTTTTTAGAACCTGGCAAGAACTCAATAATGTAATCCTAAAGTTAACATCCTGGGCCTTTCCTTGACGTTTTTACTTTGTGCGCTGTTTTATCCTATATAAAATAATTATTTGAGATGGGGCTCTCTAGTAAATAAGCACTCTTGTTTGGGTGAGTGTTGGATTGCACTTGCTATGTTATTCTCATTTGTTTGATTGAGTTGTCTTCCGTTTGTCAGAATCAGGCTTTTGTTTTAAGTTTTTCCCAAGTGTTCCTTAACTTTTAAAAATGATATATAATTTCTATAGTTTTAAAGGATAATGAATCCCAAGTGTTTTAATGTGGTTAAACATGATTCATATTCTTCTGTGGGGCTGTCTTGTTTTTCTTATGGGCGCTGCCATTTTGGGATAACTTTGCCGACAGTTGTTATGCTTTTGATAGGCTAGATGACCAAGAATGTGTAACACGTGACATCATGGCCTCAACATGAGGTGTTTCCTAATCATTCAAATAAAAGCCATATTTTATTAATATTTATTGCTGGTAATGTCTTATTATGCATAATTTATTAATTAAACTTTGTCACAGGTATGTATATAAACCAAAAAGACATATATAGTATTGGGTTTGCTAATATTAGGTTTTGGAATTATCACGCGCGGATACAGGGGTTCTAATGTATTAGTTTTGCATTTACTGGTTATGACAACTCTTCTGCCCTCTGACTATAAATTAGGTCTCACTTATTTTTGCCTTTGCTTACGTGTTCCTTTTTTTGGCTTATGACTTACTGCCCTGTTCTTTGACTGTGATCCTGGATACGTGTTCTGAGCTTGTTTACTTCCTGATTATGATCCCAACTTAAACTTTAACCATTAAACCATTGCACGCCAACTTCCAATTCAGCTTTCTCTCTAAAAACTGCTGTCACCCAACACAAATCAAATGGCTTAAGTTTTTCTATGAAAGGAATTAAATTAAAAAACTTTAAAATAAATATCCCTCACATCCAACATTACCTTTAGCCACTCTTCTCATTCTCCACCTGTTTGAGTCTTGACTACTGTGCTCTGCAATTTTGTACTTTATTTACTAGTACGTTATTATAAATGCAAGGTAGATAAAATAAAACAAAAAAAAAAGCCAGCTCCTACTAAATACACTGTTAGATTAGTGAAGATTTGTGTTTTCAATATCCCAGAGTCCATGTTCATGGCCTAATCTTTGTTAGCTCTGCTTTCCATTTGCACCATTGCTTCAGAGCATAAATCTGTGTTTTTCTGGTTAAAAAGACCCAAACTGTCTCAGATTTCCAGATGATTGTTATCATAATATTCAGGAAATGTGTAATTTCAAGAAAGCTGTACAAGTGGCTGGACAAGTATTGTTAACAAAGACCGGTCGTTCAGGCTGTCTGACAGTTTGACCAGCAATAAATGTTGAATGGTTAAAATGTTTTTGTTACTGTACTTGGCATTTTGAAACTTGCAGAACAAGTAAAGGAATGTGATGACAAATAATTAAACTATTTAGCTTTTTCTTGATGTAATTTAAAACAAATTGCCTTTTTGACTTCTGCTTGTATACTCAGCAAAAAAAGAAACGTCCCCTGACTTTCAACTGTTTTTACTTTCAGTAGACTTAATGTGTAAATATTTGTATGAACACTAAAAGAGTCAACACCATAAGACATAAACTAAAAATGTTTCACAATGTGTCCCTGAATGAAGGGAGGCTCAAAATCAAAAGTACCAGTCAGTATCTGGTGTGGCCACCAGCTGCTTGAAGTACTGCAGTGCATCTCCTCCTCATGGACTGGACCAGATTTGTCAGTTCTTGCTGTGAGATGTTACCCCACTCTTCCACCAAGGCACCTGCAAGTTCCTGGACATTTCTGGGGGGAATGGCCCTAGCCCTCACCCTGTGATTCAACAGGTCCCAGACGTGCTCAATGGGATTGAGATCTGGGCTCTTCGCTGGCCATGGCAGAACACTGACATTGCTGTCATGCAGAAACTCACGCACTTTTTGCCACTCCTGTCTGGTCCAGCGAAGGTGGGTTTGTGCCCATAGGTGGCATTCTTGCTGGTGATGTCTGGTAAGGACCTGCCTTACAACAGGCCTGCAAGCCCTCAGTCCAGCCTCTCTCAGCCTATTGCGGACAGTCTGAGCACTGATGGAGGGATTGTGTGTTCCTGGTGTGACTCGGGCAGTTGTTGTGGCCATCCTGTACCTGTCACGCAGGTGTGATATTCGGATGTACCGATCCTGTGCAGGTGTTGTTACATGTGGTCTTCCACTGCGAGGATGATCAGCTGTCCTTCCTGTCTCCCTGTAGCGCTGTCTTAGGCGTCTCACAGTGTGGACATGGCAATTTATTGCCCTAGCCACATCAGCAGTCCTCATGCCTCCCTGCAGCATGCCTAATGCACATTCACGCAGATGAGCAGGGACCCTGGGCATCTTTCTTTGGGTGTTTTTCACAGTCGGTAGACAAGTCTCTTTAGTGTCCTGCGTTTTTAGAACTGTGACCTTAAATGCCTACTTTCTGTAAGCTGTTAAGGTCTTAACGACCATTCCACAGGTGCATGTTAATTAATTGATTATGGTTAATTGAACATGCATGGAAAACATTGTTTAAACAATTTACAATGAAGATCTGTAAAGTTATTTGGATTTTTAAAACATTATTGTTGAAATACACAGTCCTGAAAAAGGGACGTTTCTTTTTTTGCTGAGTAAATATTCATAAATTTTGATCTCTGGTCTCACATTGATTTTTTTTAATTAGATATTATTTTAGAACTCATGATGTTTGATTTTTCTGTTGTTTACAACATTCTCTGTGGTTCTGTATTGCTCTGATTACTTGAAGGTTTAAAGGTGTTCGCTTTATAATAATGATGAAAGGAGCATTGCACAGTATTTTAATGTCAGATTACTGTATCATTAATGTAAAGTAGCTCAATGATATGTACATAAAAATAAACAATAGCTTATTTTTCTTAATAAAGTGTTTTTACATGCATAGTGTGGCATAGTACTGCTTTATATGAAGTATACTGTACTGTATGTAGATTGATATTTATATATCAGTATTTCACAATTACTTATGTACTAATTAAAAAGCAAGGATTTAAATAGTCAGAGCAGTAAAAAGGGTAAAATCTTAAAAAACAAGGAAAGGAAAAAGTATAACACACATAAATGCTTGCTACATTCCTGTAACATAGGAAAAAACAGTTTGTAATTTCTGAATTGATTGCGAAGAAACAGCTTATTTAATACAAATAGGAGTCCATTTAAAAGGGAAAGGTGTTTTTTATGATCCTTTGCAGCCACAGTGGTACACATTACTAAATTAAAGAATCATTCATTTGAGTCTCATCTCATGTAATCTAATCTTCATATCCACTTATCCTGGTGAGGGTCGCAATTGACAGTAGGACATGCACAGGCCAAGCAGGGCAATCCAGGCTTCCCTGTCCCCAACTACAAATTCCAGCTCTTCCTATGCATTCCCAAGCCAGCCAAGATATATAATCACTGCTGCGTATCCTGGGTCTGCCGCAGGGTCTCCACCCAGTGGGACTTAGGGGGAGCTGTATGGGAGACACTCTTTTGACTTTCACAAACCAACTCAGCCGTCTATTCTTGGTTTAGGATGAGCAATGACTCAACTCTGAGGCTCTCCCTTTTCGTACTAACGAGTACAATAGTGAGTACAACACTAAAGTAGCTGTTAAGGTGAATTACAAAGATAGTGGTAAAAGAAAGTTTCTGTAGTCATTTCAAGTAAGTCCCCCTGATTTGTGAAACTGTTCAATAGAATAAAAACCTGTAGTTACACAAGCACTTTAGGACTAAACTTGAGAACCACTAATTTAAAAAGATTCAATTATGTGCATTAATAATTTTGATCAGACACATTTTCGTTGTGGGTCATTTCATGTTGGTGTTATATTACCCTGGGTGTCACAGTGGTTGGCTCTGCTGCTTATTTGCTCCAGGAGAGGCTGAACAAAGTCTGTATGGTGTTAGTCCATTCCCCTCATGCTCATGTGTCATTTTCTACAAGTCCTCATATATCCTTCTCCATCCCAAAAAAATGCAGCGAGCCTATACTCGCAATTGATTGTGTTAATGTGTCAATTTGTCCCACAATGCACCTATTACTGGGTTTGCTGTTACAAAACACCCAGTGTTGCAGTAATACAGGTATGCTCTAATTCCTGCAACTCTACCCTACAATTAAATTATGCAGTCTCTGTGTGATGGGATGTTACCTTGTGTTACCTTGTTGCCAAACACAGATTCAATTGTTTTTCCATTTTTATTTTCATTTTTGTTCCTTGCATCCATTATTTGTATAATTAAAATCATTATGAAGTATGGAAAGAAACTTTCAGCATTTCTAGGCAGGCTCTGTAATTTTCATTGTTTTTGGCCATTCTTTGTTAAGCAGGGGCATTGATAATAATCATTATCATCCCAGACATCTTTAAGGAATCAATGTTTACACCAAGGTAAGCCCTGTGTGACCTCAAAGTTAGCATTCCCAAAAAGGCCACCACTACATGTCAACCATCCTTTTTCATTTAAATTGTTTACATGCCCTGGGCGTCATTGTATGGAATCCATGTTTTTGTTATCTAAGGGGGCTTATGTGCTGGAGATTTCTTCCTTGGTGCCGCACAGTTCATTATCCTGCCGTTTTAGAGTGTTTTTGTCAGTAGATGGCAGACTTTCTTTCTGCCTATCTGAGCAAAGTCTGATGTTAGGACAGGGTTCCAGACTGCTCACTGTTCTAATTAGTTCCAAGTCTTCCAAGTTTTGACAAGCAGAACTAACGCCTTAACAACCCACTGCTTTTCATGTTAAGAATGACAGGTCACCAATGAGGGCAAAAGTCAAGTTCACGTCAGATTTCAACTTGTAAATGAGTAATTCTGGTCTCACTAGAAAAGTGGCAAGAGATAAATTTAGGTAAGCAATGACAATGTTAGTGAACATTGCTGGTAAAATATAAAGCCAGTAACAAGTGTCCAGTTCTGGTCAGTATTACTTAGGTACAATAACTAATAAGTATATATCAACTTAGTGTTCATTGTTGGTGAATACTGGCATTGATCCATTGAGTAATTACAAGCCAGTGGATTCATAATCAGCCTTTGGCACTGCTGCCCAGACAGCTGTTGTGAATGAAGTTAAAACAAAATAAGAGGAATAGGGATCATGAAGAGTAATGATGATACCAATACACATATAAAAAAAGACATCCAAGCCTTCAGTTCAAGTATTCAGTCTATAAGCAGTAATGTTACTTCTGCAACACACTCCAACGTCTAAATTCAGAATTCCCCTTCCACTTTACCACTTCTGGTTCTGAAGGGATCGGATCACTGGCCGCCGTCTTCTTCCTGTAATGCATCGTTTCCCCTTCACCTTTGAAAGTCAGGCAATAAAGACATATTTCGCAGCCATCTGCTGAAATGCCACTTCCCTCCTGAGAACTGATTATGCAGCACTTGACCTTCGGCCAGGCTGTCTAACAGAGACGCAGGTGGCATCTCTTGCAGTATGTAAAGGTCTTCCGTCTCCTCCCTGTGGGGCTCCCAGTGTTGAGCTGTGGCACACCCCTTGCTGTCTGCTGCGTGGGTGAGCTGAGTAGCGGTGAGTGCCGTTTATGAATTCTGTGCACCCTTTGCGTTCCACGTGTAGTTCTTTCTCTTTTAAATTGAGGCCTACTCCAGCAGAAACCATGAAGCAGCTCTTTGTGCCTACACACTGAGTGGACAGGTCCTAGAGACAACACATAAGGAATCACTCTTCATGGAAGGGTCACTTTAGCCCTCCTAAAACACATTGAAGCCTTACCTGCATCTCCTCAGTCTGACATGAGCTCCAGGCTTGCTGTGTAATTACTCCTCCAAGACTGCCATAATTAATGTCAAATACAACCGTTTAAACTGCCCCAATGGCAGTGGCGCAGCTCATCATAAATACAGCCTAACTGGAGCTGCCTCAGCCATCATGAAATCGGCTCTTCTCCTAACTCTTCCAATCTCATAAGCCAAGCTACTCATGTGACTACAGGGTACCTTTCTTTAGACAGTTAGGTTGCCTATGATTCTAATTAGCTGCTGCACCCTGAGAACAAGTCTGACTCCTTCAAACAGCTGGTAAATGCTACACCGCTCCTGATAGACTCTCCCACAGTGAACGCTGTTTGACAGCCATTCAGAGATGCCCCACCGAGAACAGGCAGGTGCCAATAGACAGCAGGAGTCCTCTAAATCCCAGCGTGAGCCAGGCCACAGAGGGCTGTCACTATTGTTCAGTGTTAGAAAAAAAAAAAAGGTCTGCAGGAAACTTGTTGGCAATAAAAAGAGGCTGAGTGCTTTTAGTGGCAGAAGTGAAAGCAGTAAGTGCTCTTGAAACGGAGGTACCTCTCATATTTAGATCAATGCAGGACATTTTTATGTTATTGTGAAAGGTCATGGCCTGTGACACAGCAGGTCATCTAGCACAAGCGATGCATCCCATTGGCGGCAGTGCTTTGAGGCTGGCTGAAGTAAGATCCACCAGAGGTTAGGGCTGAACTGGGAGACAGTGTAATAATGTTGTCAAACTTGGAAGTAACACAAAGGTGCACTGGGACGTCTGTAGCTATTCTGTGAAATGTCTCCTGCATTCGTATGAGGATAAGCCGGGTAAGTGGCCAGTAGTTTAGAGACACACTAAGATCTGACCGCACTATAAGGGATCACATAGATGCAGAGGAAATTTGTGTCGGCTACAGGGGCCTCAGTGGGGATTAGTGGGGAGGAATTCAACAACACACTAGAATGGCGATTAAACTGACAAGTAACTCAGAAGTTTCTGGAAGTCTATGACTGTATTAGGAGTTGTCTCAGAAATAACCCAGTAATCAGAGGGATTTAATTCAGGGATACGACTGGAGTCCAGCTGAACTGGGAGTTTAATCAACACCCCTGTAAATGTCTGGTTAGTCTGTGAGGTGTCTCAGTATAGCATACTTTGGATTAGAGGCATTAAGTGGCTCGTAAGTTTGGGAGATAACAACACTGCAGAGGTTCAACTATAAGGTGATTTAGAGATGCACTGGAAATTTGTAGCTTTGCAAGAAGATATCTGGGGCACGTCAAGATTTAATTAATGGACATAGCAGTCCAACTGACTCTCATTCAAAATGAATAACTAGGTGGACTTGTATATGCACACTGGTAATGGAAGTGGCTGAAGTGAATGTTAGTTTATTGACATAGGTTGGGAGCATCCACCAAATACTAGTAGTGACGTTGAAGAAGCAGTTAACTCACAATTGCAGTGAAAGTCAGGAAGTAATGTGAGGCGTCTCATAGATCCACTGGGAATCGGTGACCAAAGGGATAGTAATTTAGGGATACAACAGAAGTAGTCCTGAACTCAGAAGTCTGTCAGAGATGTAGTGAAAGTCTGAACTGGGAGGTGCGTCAAGAGTACTATTGAGATCAGGGCCCAGAGTGGATTTTCATTTAGGAAGACATTAAGACTCTGTAGCCTGTTTTCTCTGTGGTTGTATCAGGGGCACAAATGTTTCTGTTTTCAAAAGCTTTATCTGTAAGCACAGTGTTGTATAAGGCTGAGAAGTTCGCAGCGGAGAATCCTCTGTCACATAACACTTTATCTTCCTTTCGGAAACTTTGTGCTTGTACTGATAGACCCTAATCCATCATGAAGTGATTAAAAAAAAAAAAAAAACATTTTATTTTATAGGAGACTAAATGTCTGCATTTGCATGCTGATTTAGTAGTTGTGGCCAACTGACTCAGTGAGCAGCTCTGCATCCTCATGAGCTCAGATGCTCCTCACGCTTTTCTGGCTGCAGCTTTCCATTATTAAGAAGCCAGACTGCTGTGAGCTGCTCTGAAATGACACTCAGCAGGCGGACGGAACCACAGCAGAGGCGTTCAGCGAAGCAGTAGAATCTTTCAGTCAGGTTTTCTTTGTGTCACTCACATCAATTATTGTTACTAAACCTGCATTGCGCACTGCATTACGTAAGTGCTGTTATCTAATAAAGCCAAGCCGTCACTCGGTGTAAAAAACAGAAAAAGAAAGCAAGTTTTCAACAAGTGCAACATAAAGATTCAAGAGGGCACCTAATCTATAGCAGGGTCCTTGCTGCAGGGAGAATATGCCTCTGACTTGCTGTCAGGGAAGTTCCTTATTATCACTTAGTGAGACACCGACGGGTGGCGGATGCCCATTGTCTCATTGTCACTAACTTAACCTCTTGGGTAGTGCTAATTATTTCTAAATGAAACACAGGGGGAGATGCATGCATATTGAGGGAGTGGAACAGCCATCTTATTAGAAATATGGCTGTTGTCAATATTTTAACCTCAGTTAGGAGATTATATGAAAGATAAACTTAATTTTGTAAAGGACCTTTCTGTAGTAGAAAAGCAAGTAGCAAGAGTCTGTTCTGGTAGCATTGACCACAAGACAGGAATAATTAAGAAAATGAATGGTTTGTGGGATTAAAGCAGTTCACTGTTTCGGATCCTGGGATTCAAATCAGGGTATAGTCCTTGTCTTAACAAAGTTGTGCCCATTCTCCCCATGTCCATGTGACTTTCCTCTGGGTAGTTAGAGTGGTACTTCTGATTTGTGGTAGACGCGATGTCCTTTTCAGGTTTAGTTCTGGCCTTGTAGCTGATGCTCTTGGGATAAACTCATGCTTAGCCAACATTTAGATTGCATTATGTGGGTTCAACAAATGAATTGATGAACGGACAACCCTTTCCATAGTGCATACCATACCAAGATAAATTACAGAAGACATTTCAAATGTTTCTGTATGTCCAGAATTGCTCCCCTGGCAGGTGAACGATCTTAATAATAAGCAGTCCAGATTGACCAAGTGACCTTGTGCTTTACAGTCCAATGGCTTCATAACTAGGGGGCGTATTGACTGTCAGCCCCAAGCTGTGGTGGTCCTGAGTTGGCATATGTCATTGGTAAGCTCTTGTGCACCCCATTTGCCATCCTGTACAAACGGGCTTTGACATTCAGTCTCTTTTTTCCTTCTTTACTGCCTTTTGTACCTCAGAAGCGGGCATTCCCTTACTAAGGCTTCCCAGTATGGAATGTGTACATCTTTGGCACTTGTGACTTCGCAGTTTTTTTTAAATGGTATTTTAAAATTGAACCATAAAAAATAAAATAATTGCAGCTAAGAGCTTTACACAGCAGCAGAAAATGCCCTCATGCAAACATAAGGCGTTGATGAGAGATGCAGGCAACTGCTGACGCCACTTCACCTAAAGAGATTACATAAAGGACTTGTTTAGCACAGATATGTTGTGTTTTGCTTTGGGTGAGTGTTGCATTTCAGTAGGCAACCACCATGGCACATTTTAATGTTTGCATTATTATTTTTGAATCCATGATTGCATGGGAGTTAACACTGCATGACATGTACTAATGTACTTGTGGAACGTGCCGCAGTCCTCAGTGATGTGTAATGTTAAAGCATGAAAAAAATCATCTTTGGGCCTTCAGATTTGCTGTAATGCTCTGGTGGATGATATCATGTATTGTATTCTGTAGTGACACCAGTTATAATATTTAGTTTAACACATTTCTTTTGTGGTGATATTTTTCAGCTTCAGGAACTGAGTTTATTTCCTTCCTCATGTATAAAGTTTATGTTCCCCCATTCCTTTGCTGGTTTCCTTTAATCGCTGTGGTCTTCCACCTGCATGACAAAGATGTGCATTTTAAGTCAATGGCAACTATAATCTGGCTCCATGTGAGTGAATATGTGCTGGGATGGACTGCCACCCAACCGGAGGTGGTTCCTGCCTTGCTCCCCATACTGCTGAGATAGGCTTTTGCCTCTGACAAGTAAAGGAAGAAAAAGGTATATTTCCCTGTAAATCTGAGACCTGTGGCCATCCATTTAGTCTGTCAGTCTATACTTTACATTTAGTAGCCAACCGTTTAGTCTGTCAGTCTACGTATACATTCCTTACCTGCAGAAAGCCGTTGAATAATAATGGGAACTTTGGAAAGCTTCAGGCAGGCTACGTAATTGAGTATTACTGGTGTCATCTTTGGCAGTTGCTATCATAACTGCAGAATCTGATGGATCGATCTCGTAGGCCACAGGCTTGTATGATTATATAGTGAGATACATGTGTTTGGACAGGATTTTAAGGACACTTTAGCCAAAGGTAAGTGCACTGAAATTGATCTGAAATGGGAAAACCAGGGGTCTCATTTATAAAACTTTCCATGGATTTGAGCATGAAAATATGTATAGTCCAAAAAACAAGATAATGCATATGACAAAAAAAATCAGATTTATAGAAAGTGACGTATGCACATTTCTGTGCAATTTACCTTTATAAATCAGAATCATCTTGTAAATGTGCATACATGAACGCACCTGCCCAGTTGTCACCCTGAAACAACCACATATGCACTATGCTAATCAGCCTCATACTGTACATATGCAGTCATGATGTTGCAGAACTTCATTGGCTGGTAGAGCAGCCTCCCATCTGATGCATCATGATACCACATCTTACCCACATCTGAGGAGTCTGTATGGCATTAAGTGTGATGTCAGGAAAAGGTATAAGGTGCCAGCATCTAAGCAGGTAGGCAGTGTCACATGGCACATGTAATGACATGATTGCTGTTACAATAAATCGTATTGGCCATAAGAAAAATTTCAGGTTTAGCCAGTTACCTCACCAACAAGGCATCTATCATGTACAGCAGCACCATGAGCAAGTCCACTGCCAATGCTACTTTTCTGATTTGTAAACGAATCATGGGTTGAAGCAGTTGGCCAAGCCATGATGTTTGTCAGTCAAACCTTGACATCACAGATGACGTGTGTGAACATTAAAACAATGTAGACGAGAACAGGCCATTTAGCCCAACAAAGCTCGCCAGTCCTATCCACTTATTTCTTCCAAGAAAACATCAAGTTGAGTTTTGAAAGTCCCTAAAGTCTTACTGTCTACCACAATACTTGGTAGCTTATTCCAAGTGTCTATTGTTCTTTGTGTAAAGAAAAACTTTCTAATGATTGTGCAAAATTTACCCTTAACAAGTTTCCAACTGTGTCCCCGTGTTCTTGATGAACTCATTTTAAAGTCACCGTCTCGATCCACTGTACTAATTCCCTTCATAATTTTAAACACTTCAGTCATGTCTCCTCTTAATCTTCTTTTGCTTAAACTGCATAGACTCAGCTCTTTTAATCTTTCCTCATAATTCATCCCCTGTAGCCCTGGAATCAGCCTAGTAGCTCTTCTCTGGACCTTTTCTAGCACTGCTACAGTATGTCCTTTTTGTAGCCTGGAGACCAAAACTGCACACAGGACTCCAGACAAGGCCTCACCAGTGCATTATAAAGCTTGAGCAGAACCTCCTTGGACTTGTACTCCACACATCATGCTATATAACCTAACATTCTGTTAGACTTCTTAATGACTTCTGAACACTGTTGGGAAGTCAATAGCTTAGAGTTCACTATGACTCCTAAATCCTTCTCATAAGGTGTACTCTCGATTTTCTGACCACCCATTGTGTATTCAAATCTAACATTTTTACTTCCAATGTGTAATACTTTACATTTACTGACATTAAATTTCATCTGCCACAAATCTGCCCAAGCCTGTATAGTGTCCAAGTCCTTCTGCATTGATATACCGGATTTCAAATTATCTGCTAATCCACCTATCTTGGTATCATCTGCAAACTTAACCAGCTTGTTACTTATATTCCTATCAAAATCATCTATATATATTAAAAATAGCAGCGGCCCTAGCACTGACACCTGTGGAACACCACTCTTAACATCGGCCAGTTCTGATGAGGTTCTGCGCACAATCACCCTCTGCTTCCTGTGTCTTAGCCAATTCTGCACCCATCTAAAACCATCACCCTAAACTCCCACTTCTTTTAATATGATACCCAACCTCTCATGTTGCACCTTATCAAATGGAATGTTGCAATGGAATGTCACTGCTCACTGTTAACAAAAGCAAGTTGAGAAGAAGGTATACCAAATAGAACTGCTTAATCGCAAGACTGTACTCCTGTCTCAGCTCAAGTACCAGATAACAATCACCACCTGCATTTAGACGCAGGACTAGGAATTTCTGAATTTGCACTTCTGTCCTCTGTGCCACTGTTCCATTGCCAGTGGTCTTATTTTAGTGAATGTTTTGTACAGATAATTTATACCTCTGACAAGTCTAACTCCATAGTGTATGCTAAATAATTCAGGTAACCTTTCCAGTTTGGCTTTAAATATATTATTAGAATATTATATAGAATAATCAGTGGTACTCCTGCCATCTTAACCAATGTGGATATCTTCACCAGCTTCTTACAAAGATAAAATATAAGTAACAGAAGCTGTTTTGACTGATTCAACAGAATCAGCAGGTCCAAAAGAGATATTATTTTAGCCAAATATCTAATAATAAGTTGGATCTAATGCAGTGGTTATTACTAATAGCTACTGAGGCGTTTCATACTCAACACGTTGAATATTGAGCTGCATACCATCCATTTTGCTACCTTGAAAGCAAATGACAGTCATTTAACTAATGCATTTCTCACCCTGACTTTTTGGACAGTGTTTAATACTGCAGCAGGCTTCAGATAAGAGAAATCAGCAACATCTTTTTATCACGGCATGTAGTCACTCTTAAATGGAAATCACAAACTCATTTATCTATTTCCTGAGTTCTCCAGTTGGTGTGCTTGCATCTTAAGCACAGGATTTTTCTATTTTGATTTCACATTTTGTGTATAAATTTCTGTACTTTTTTACTTAGAAGGTGGCTTTGTACTAAATAGCTAAAGGTGCTTCCTGTGCTTTGTTGCTTTAAATTTGACTTATCTGGTAAGTTTTAAAGCTTTTGTCCAATACTTAGGATGATATGTCATTGATGGTAATAATATCTGAGAGAGAGAGAGATTCATTATTTTATAAAATTATCAAATAGTGTATCACTTAGCAAATACAGTAAAAGCATGTCATTATCATGAAAAATAAGATCAGCAACTAAAATACAAAAGTTATCTGGTAATGCACATTAAAAGTTGGTTTGAAAATTTACATTTCTGATACTAATTAACCTGGTCTGATATGTGTTTATAATACTTTAGTGGTAGATAATTCTTAACACGTCCTGAGATATGTCACAACAATTTAGTGAAAAATCATTCTTATTGTTTGCTGATATGAGTTAAAACATTTTTACAGTAAGATAATCCATTTGTACCCTGACATGTGCTATTACAGTTCATAGATCATTCTTAAAACGCACTGAGATGTGTTACAGCGCTTTAGTGTGAGGTCATTTTTAGTTATACTAACATGTTATAAATAAGTTTAGCATGAGATGCTACTTAATGCACAGTGGGGTCTGTTACAATACTTCAGTGTGTGATCATACTTAATGTATGCTTAGATGTATTTAGAACAATTTTACCTGAGACAGTACTTACTGTTCACTGATCTATGTTATACAATAGAACATTAGAACATTACAACTATCTAGACCAGAACAGGCCGTTCAGCCCAACAAAGCTCCCCAGTCCTATCCACTTAATTAAGTCTAGTTTTGAAAGTCCCAGAAGTATTACTGTCTACCACACTACTTCAGGCTTTTTCCAAGTATCCATGATTCTCTGTGTAAAGTAAAACTTCCTAATATTTGTGTGAAATTTGCCCTTAACAAGTTTTCAACTGTGTCCCCATGTTCTTGATGAAGTCATTTTAAAGTCACAGTCTCAATCTACTGGACTAATTCCCTTCATAATTTTAAACACTTCAGTCATGTCTCCTCTTAATCTTCTTTCACTTAAACTGAAAGGGCTCAGCTCTTTTAATCTTTCCTCATAATTCAACCCCTGTAGTCCTGGAATCAGCCTAGTCGCTCTTCTCTGGATCTTTTCTAGTGCTGCTATGTCCTTTTTGTAGCCTGGAGAGCAAAACTGCACACAGTACTCAAGATGAGGCCTCACCAGTGCATTATAAAGCTTGAGCAGAAACTCCTTGGACTTGTACTCCACACACCGTGTTATATAGCCTAACATTCTGTTTGTCTTCTTAATGACTACTGAACACTGCCTGGGAGTTGATAATGATGTCAAGTCTATTACAACTCCTAAATTCTTCTCATAAGGTGTACTCTGGATTTTCAGACCTCCCAATGTGTATTCAAACCTAACATTTTTACTTCCTATGTGTAAATGTTACAATTACTGACATTAAATTTCATCTGCCACAAATTTGCCCAAGCCTGTATGCTGTCCAAGTCCTTCTGTAATGATTTAACGGATTCCAAATTATCTGTCAATCCACCTATCTTGGTATCATCTGCAAACTTAACCAGCTTATTACTTCCTATTCAAATCATCTGACCCCTGTGGAACACCACTTTTAACATCAACCAGTTCTGATGAGGTTCCTCGCATCATCACCCTCTGCTTCCTGTGTCTGAGCCAATTCTGCACCAATCTAAAAACATCACCCTGACCTGCCACTTCTTTTAATTTGATGCCCAACCTCTCATGTGGCACCTTATCAAGTGTTTTCTGAAAGTCAAGATACAGAATATCATATGCTCCACTTTGATCATATCTTTTTGTTGCTTCCTTATAGAATTCCAGCATTTTAGTAAAATGTGACCTGCCTCTTCTGATCCCATGCTGACTGTTCAGAATAACTCCTGTGCTTGCCATGTGCTGCTCAATCTTATCCTTAATAATTCCTTCCAATAGATTTCCTGTGATGCACGTTAAGCTTACTGGCCTGTAGTTACTTGGATCTGCCCTGTAACCCTTTTTATATAACGGGATAATATTTGCCATTTTCCAATCCTTCAGAATCTCCCCAGAGTGAAGTTGCTTCCTAAAAATACGTGTCAAAGGTTTATATATGTACTCACTAGTCTCACTTAAGAACGCATGGGTAGATATTATCTGGTCCTGGTGATTTTTTTTTTAATTTCAGCCTATTTAATCTGAGCAGCACATCTCCCTTTACAATTTATAAATCACTCTGAGTCTCCTTAGTAGTCCTGTTTACCTCTGAGAGGTTATCCAGTTCCTCACTTAAGATGTTATGACAGTTTTAAGTGGAAAAAAAATTAATTTGTTCAATGACATGTGTTATAACTCTTTAGTTTAAGAGAATTCATAATTTGTTCTGTGATGTGTTTTAACAGTTTAGATGGAAATGATTCTTCATTTTTGCTACACATTGGTGTAGTGGTAGTGCTGCTGCCTTACAGTAAGGAGACCAGGGTTTGCGTCCTGGGTCCTCCCTGGATGAAGTTTGTATGTTCCCCCAGGTTTCGTCCCACAATCCAAACAAAAAATCTAGTTAGGTTGGAGAAACAAACAAGATATGCAGGGGTTCCAAATCCAGAAGACCACCCAGTCTCCACTGGGCATTCTACCTAACATAAAAGTTTTTAAATCAGTACTGTTTTTTTTGTGCTTCACATGATGAAGTTGTTCTCATGGACAGCTGAGACACCCACCTTCATTCCATCATTTCAGGGGGCTTCATGGTGTCTTGATCAGATGGTAGTGGCACAGACCGCCACCACAGAAGAACCAGAAAAGACAGCAGAGAATAGCAGAGATTAGTACAGAGGCTGATCCTTGAAGAAGATGATAACTCCATGCCCATATAGTCTATAACGAATACAACTGAAATGTACCTATGATAAAGCCAAATTAAAATAATTGATTTTTAGTAGTTTTTTAACATGTTCCACAGTATTAGCCTGGTGAATTTCTGTTGGTAAATTATTCCAGATTTTAGGTGCATAACAGCAAAATGCTGCCTCTCCACTTATTTTAAGTTTGGCTCTTGTAATTATAAGCAGACCTCCATTCGATGAGCTAAGGTTATGACTTGGAGTGTAGGGGAACAGGCATTACACAGACAGAGTAGAGAAAGATTATTTAAGGCTTTATAAACCATTAGTAATATTTTAAGGTCAATTCTGAATGACACCGGTAACCAATGTAATGATGCTAAAACTGGTGAGATGTGTTCAGATTTTCTATTTCTACTTAAGATTCTGACTGATGCATTCTGCACTAATTACAGTCGATTGATGTCTTTCTTAGGGCTAGTCTAATTAGTCTAATCATCTAGTTATATGCAATTTCACTTTCAACAGAGTGGAATCATTTACATTTCTTGGCACAAATATCACTCACAGCCTGAACTGGGATGAAAACAGAACTACTCTTATCCAAACAGCTCAGCAGTGGATGTTTTTTTCTCCATCAACTTAAAAGTTTAACCTGTCCTGATCAGTGCTGGTCCAGTTTTATAGAGCTATAATTGAAAGCATTCTCACTTTAACAGTCTGGTATGGCAAAGCATCTCCTCAATCAAAACATGCGTGCTATTCAGACAGCAGAAAAGATTATAGGCCTGTAAGTGGACTCCATTGAGGTTCAGTATACATCAGGGGTCAGGAAACATGCCAGACATGTAATCAAAGAGTACACTCACCTGGGCTGCCATCTCTTTCAGTTATTGTCTTCAAAGAAACTTTACCAGTCACTTAAAGGCAAGGACTACTAGACATTTAAACGGCTTCTCTCCTACTGTAGTCAATATGGTTGAACACTGTCTCTGTTTCTTCTTCATTTCTAAACTCTTCCATTCAGTCTAAATGATGTTTTTTTTCTGTTTATATTATAAGGACTTACTTGATATATTAGTGGGCGGAAGTGCAATTACTTTATTTATACTTTACTGTATTTTTTGATATTTGTGTTTTGTGCAGTAGGTTTTTTACTACTACTGTATATAATGATATGATGGTGCCATGTATTATATATTTTGTTGTTTAATTGTATTTACCTTGTCAGGTTTATGGATGTAACACCAAAAAAAACTCTTAGCAGCTATGTTTCCTGTCAATAAAGTTCAAGTTAAATAAAACAGGAACAAAGCACGACAAAAGTATCGCATAAAAATCTAATGCCTCAAAGGGCTGACCTACACAAGTGGAGACAGGTCCACATAGGCAGAGTCCCACACTATCACTGCTAACCCTCCATCAATATGCTCCTTCTTCACACCTTGACCTCCACCTCCTCTTGCCAGTTAAGCCTCTGACTATACGGCCAGACAGTAGTGTGGAAGTATGCAGGGAACTGGTACCCCACCCAGGGGTGCCTAATGTTGCTGGAGTGATTCTGGCATCCGGTGGAATAACTGGGTTCAGTAAGTGGATGAGTGGATAATATGTGTGATATAAAATGACAATTAATTAAAGTACTCAAAGACTTTCAGTCCAAAAACCTAAGTTTAGAATCTTTTTTTAACAGCTGGAATCAAAAATAGCCCCGACTTTTCCTCACTAGGATTAGAGTGTCTGCGTGGAGGAGGGGTGTTTAACACGGCTGCCCGTCTTCTTGCATTTTTTATGAAGGCGTCATGTGATTAGCAGAGCTGATGATTGTATTTTGCTGAATTTGCTCACACTTTATTAAGACTTATTTTAGCAGCAGGGCTGTCTAGAACATGATAACCTACTTCTAATGGAGCTGATTTATCCATTGAAGGAATGCAAATCTAGAAGCAGTTTTCTTAAATATCATCACCTGAACATGCCTGTTGGTGCTTTTCCTGTAGAGTGTCATTTCAATGTTTTTTGAATCTGTTCTGTTGGTCCTGATGATTTCAGCAGGTTTTTGACAAATTCACTCCCTCTTGACCAAGCCAGGCAATCAACCCCACAGACATGTAAGAGATACAATGGCTCCTTGTCTCACTGCATTTGCCTGTCATGTCAGATTTGCATTTCTTGAAGGTTGTTTGCATGTCACCTTTTAAAAGGACTCTCTGACCCCATCCCCAGTAAAACAAGCGGCAGTCAGAAACTCAGCAGAGCGCGCCAACCTGCTAAATCATGAAAGAGATGAATATGACCAGTCTGGCTCTGACTACTTTGACTGCAGTGGGTTAGAGGGCTCTTCAGATTTATTTCTGCTGTGTATTTCTATTTCCACTGGCATCGCTACAGTCTCCTGCCAACTGCCTCCCCCCCACTAAACCCCTCAAATTGGCTCCCACAGATTAGCTTTGCAGTTCTTGAGATCAGCTACCATTCTTCTCACCAGAAGATGAAGCTACTCTTTTCCTTGAAATCAGCTACCATTTTTCTCACTAGAAGATGAAACTACCTTTTAAAACAGGAAGAAAAAAAAGTCATAATCAAGCCTGTAATAAATGATAACAGTAGTGATCTAGTGCCCTGGAGGCTGAGAGGTGTACCAGAAGTTTTAAGTGCTGCTCCAGAGTAAATGGGAAAAAAAATGAAAATGCCAAGCCACTTGAGAGCTGAGAGCTTAGCCTGCTGCCAGTTGGACGGTTGATGGCTTTGAGCCCCCGATCCGGCACATCGCCCATAACATTTCGGCCATTTGCTCCCATCAGCCATTACCTCCTGCTTAATTTGCTTTTCTGAGAATTGTATATGTTTACTTCATATGCAGAGAGCTCTTGAGGAGCAGGCTTGTTTTGAGAAACTAACTTTCATCCCACATCCCATTATCACTGGGAATGACAGAAGATCTGAGGGACTGCAGCCTCCCTGCCTCACGCATTTCAGCAGCAAAGGATTCATTGCAACACGGCATGCAGTAGGCAGACGCACTTCCAATTATTTTTAACGGCCTGCTTAATTAATGAAACAGTCAAACTCTTGCCTGGGCGTCTGTAATTATTTGTAAAAATCCTCCTCCGCTTTCTTGTCCCAGATATAAATGTACTTGCCAATGCTTGTAAATTCAGTGGGGGTGCTGGGTTTCCTTTAAAGTAAAAAAAGAAAAGAAAAGAAAGGAAAAGAAAGAAAGAAAAGAAAGAAACAGCTCAATTTGTGGTTGATGCCGTGGCTGCCTTCCAGTTCCTCTGATGTGTCTCTCTCTTCTTGATTTTGCACATTTTATTCCACATACCAAAACCTGGCAGGTGTGATCAGTAGGCATCTCATATTTCGGGATAAGCGTGAATGCTGGCCAGGGTGTTTCCCAGACCTTGTACATTACATCGCTAAGTCCCTGAGTAGGAAAAACAGCATATACAGCCATGTACGAGAGGCTGACAAAGGTGTGTGGTGCAAGTGTGAAAGGAGAAATATGTGGGTGAACCAACAGAAAGTTGGATGTGTGGATGAGTTAAGATGGGGGTTACAAATAAGAAATCATGTTATGGATGTGTGATGAGTGAATGAATGGCTATATGGGTATGAGTAAGGATGGGAAGACTGTGCGTCAGGTCGCATATGTGAGTAGGCATGTAAGAGTCGCATGAAGGATTGTCTGCATGTGTGGAGGGTAGAAAATTGAATGCAGGGTGCAAAGGGAGAATTAATAGAAAATGGGTGGGAAAATCATGCATCAGCAGATGTGTGGGCCATTGAGTAGATGATTGCATTTATGACTAGCTTAGATAACGTTGTCTCAGGGTGTGTTTGTGCTGAGTGTGGGTGTGGGTGAGTGCATGGGTGTAAAATTGAATGGACAAACGGCTGCGTGCCTGGATTTAGAGACTGGGTGTGTATTCTGTGAATAGGCAACATCATGAGTGTGTGGAAAAAGTGTGAGGATGAGAGGTTTTCTAGTTAGATTAATGAATTTATGGAAGCACTTGTATACAACACAACCTTAATTTGAAGTACACATTTTACACAATGGATGGAAATGTAGGCAGATGTGTGAGTGGATGCGTCGCCCATTAAGTGGCTGAGTATGAATTTCTCTAGATGAATGATTGCATGGATGGCTTTGCTTGTTGTTATTATTTAAATGAAGGAGTCCTTAGGAAAGTATAGGTGAGTTCATGGGTGCGCGACTGAAATGTGTCAGCAGCTGTGCGGCCTGATTTTCGATTGGATATGTATATAGTGAACAGATGAATAAATCAGGGTGGAAAGGGGGGAATATTTGAGTAGAATACTTAATTTATGGATAGACACGTAGTTATATGTGTGAATTACTGAGCTGGGGTGTCTTGGTGGGGATAGAAAAATGATGATGTAGGTAGTCATATGGGCAATAAGGGACTAATTAAAAGCATTAATGTTTGGCAGTGTGATGTCAGAAGAATATGTGATTGCCGTAGATTAAAGGTCCAATGGCATAGAAATGCAGGTACAGATGACAAGTCAGTGGGGTGGTTTATGCAAGTGTATGTGGTAGACAATCGAATGACTAAATGGGTCTATAAATGGGCATGTGGATGAACTAGTGCATTTTAATGTGCAGCTGGGGGAATGTATGAAGGAATGCATGGAAGTGCAGATGAATGTGTGAATGCAGAACTAGTTGATTAAAGTAATTATACCATACATTCCAGAGAATAATAAAAAAAAATAAACCTTACTCGGTTTCTACAGCCTTTTACATCAAGTATTTTGCTGTTAAAACCTCCAAATAAAACATCTTGAGGCTGGAAGGCTCAGGTTGTGAAGATGTGCTGCCTTTCCTTTGTGTGCTGGAAGAGACAGAACCAATTAGCCATTTTGGTATGATTTTAACACTACTGGATTATTTAATAAAGCTTTCATGCATGTTTTGTTATTTTTACCCCTTTTATTTTAATTTAAAATGAATACATAATTTAATGATGTCCACCGCACCATTTTGTGTTTTGTTACTGCCAAATTCCACTGCCATTTTGTGTGTTTTATGAGTGGTTGTGACATATTGCTGTGGCACTTGTGATGCTGTGATGTCATCTTATAGATTGTGACAGTACAAGGCTATTCACTTCAAAATTTGTGTGCAAACTCTACTGAGAATCTTGCAAGCAGTTATCAAGTACACAATCTTCGGGTTATGACTTCTTACAATCATTCCTCTCTTCTTCAAATTTTTATTTTCGTTTAGGCATTCACAGTTTTGTTGGCTAGATCTTTTGGTTTTTGGCACAGCTGTGTACTTTCTGTTTAACCTCCATTTTCTGGTAATACAGTTAAACTGTGTCCATTTATTATCGGCCTAGCATACGTTTATTGCCCTTAATCAGGATCCCATGTTCTCAATATATAGTTGCTTGCTCCCTGTTCCTTTATATTTAATGAGCAAGTTCTCTCTCCATAGGCACCACATATGTCTCACTTCCATTTTCTCATCAAAGCTTTGGGTAACAAAAATAAATGATTTGCATGCTGGCTGTTGTCACCTTCAGGGATTTTACAAAGCAGCTGTTGTGCTGTGGAGAAGAGAAGCAGAACTCTGCTGCTGTTGGAAATAATTATCTTAGTGTATCTAAATATATTGTGGCAGAGCTGAAAGATCTAACTGGGCCTGAACCGAAGGAACCAGCAGAACAAGAAGTGATTTTTCACTGCATTGTGGCAGAGGTAGAGTGGAGCTTGTCTAATTTGTAATTTCTTAGAACTTCTTTAAGTAAATCCATCATTTTTTTAACCTACTAACCAGGTCATTGATAAAAGCCCAAACACACCTTTATCAAGTTGAGATTTGAATTTAGAGCTGTTAGGCAGCATTAACTAATGTTCCATCATACCACACTCTTTAAATACTGTAAATCCATTTCAATCCATTATCAGACCCATGTGAAAGGCTACCAGTTCTTTGGCCAAATAACATTGCTAATTTTTTAAGGACTAAAGGTGAAGCTTACACCTTACTAAGTATTTTGGGTGTGTTGAGTCTTAAAGGAATACTCCACCTCAATATTTTTTTTAAATGTTACTAACCTCATGTTTTTATGTGACTTTTCTCAATTTAATTTTGAATTTGTTTTCCCTTGGTTTTCCTACTGGTCTTTTGTGCTCATTTTGGGTTTTCATTTCTGTAAAATCTAAATAGGACAGTAGTTTCTATTTTCTGTTTGTAATTATGATTGCTAAAAATTATTTGTGTCATTGCTGATGCCATTTGGTTACAACGGGCACTGACATTTTGTTAGGGTTTGCTTCCAAGGGTTCGCCTTGGAAACGTCCAGGATATTAACAATTACCTGCAAACTTTGTGTTTCCTTTTCTCTCTGTTTTTGATCTTTTTTCTTGACTTCAATATCTCTTTAAAGTATTGGGCTTAGGTTTATTTTTGTTTCTTTTCTGATTTGACCTTTGCTTTGTTCTTCAACTGTGTTTCTTCCCCCTGATCCTTTAAAGTCTAATGTGCTGCTTTCCACCTTAACAGTTGTCACAAACTCCACAAAGAGCCATAGCAAGCCACCCGTATATTATTTTCCTGGCTGCAAATAGCAAATAAATGACAGCACAAACTGGAGTCCAAAACATAACTGAGGGTATAGGGAAAAAGTGGAGGCTTTTAAAGGTCAGGGTAGGAAGTGACGTCAAAGGGGCCGGGATTGGAAGGGTCTTCAGCCATAGGCTCGAGCCCGGACGTGACATCTAGGGGGCCGGAGCTGGCAAGGCCTTCCTCTATAGGCCCAGACCCGGAAGTGACGTCAACTGGGTCATATGGAACGTACCATGAATGGTCTGCAGGAAAGCAAGAAAAAGAGTCAGTGCACTCTGCCACGTCAGATTTGGAATTGCCCTCACTCAAGCCCTTTAGCTGCCTACCATGCGCACGTGTGTGACACAGTATTACAAGCAGTTTGTAGTGATCAGCAGTTTGTAGTAGTTCATCTCATGTTTTTTTTTTTTGTTTGCCTTATACAATTTCTTCTATTAGCAATTTGTTAGTTTTCACATACCCCTTGGGGTCAGAATGCAGGGACAGCCATTGTACAGCGCCCCTGGAGCAATTGTAGATTAACGGCCTTGCACAAGGGCCCAGCAGAGTAGGATTTCTTTTGGCGGTAACAGAGATTTGAACCGGTAACCTTCCAGATATCAGCGCACATCATTAGTCTCAGAGACACCACTTTGCCCTATGTTTGTTTGAAGATAACAGTTTCTGATAGAACAGAAGCCAATGGAGACCAATGTGTGACAAAAGCAAACAATACCAAAAAAGTACATGAAAAAATCTAATGTTACTCATATTGCATAATCCACAGGTCAAAGTCATTCTTCACAGCAGAAGCTCTACTTTAAGTTTACAGGCTCCTTACCTTTTCACTGAAAGTGAGCTCTATCGTCTTCCATCTTCTACTTAATGTTGTTTATAAATTCACTACTAGAAGCGTGTGAGTGTGTCTGTAAAGTAGGGGCAGTTGTTCCTCTGTAACCTGCAGCAAACAGACCAATCATTGCCTTAAAATCAGAAAGTAAGTTCTCATTGCTATACATTTGTGCAGCCCCCCATCAGACCTACACCTTCAACCTACACCTACCTGATACCAAGCTGTTTCTCCATTTGACCTCGGTATAGGCTGAATCCTTTGATGCATTTACTCAATAGAGTGTCAAAAGTGCAGCACAAGGCTGTGACCCCACACTGACAGCAATGTATCCTGACAGCAGTTGACATTTAGCTGGAGGTGAATGTCAACTCTGAATAGTTTGCTCCATTTTATCCCATAGATGCACAATTGGACTGAGATCTGGAGCCTCATGTATAAACGGTGGGTATGCACAAAAATGTTCTGTACACCCATTTCCGCTCTCATATCGAGATGTATAAAAACTAAACTTGTTGTAAAGCTACGCACATTTCACAGCAGCCTCAGACTATGAGTATGCATGTTTCTGCTTGGTTTTGTAAACAGGTGGCACCCAGCAACTGTTTCTGTGTGGTTTCCCTTTCTTTTTCATATTCGCATCCATGACGTGGGCTTTATCAAATACACCAAAATGAATTGTATTTTGCTTACAAATTTAAGGCACTTGACTGTAATCTGTCTGTAAGAATATAATGGTGCATGGAATGGCCAAACTATTCCAACTACCATAGCTGCATATAGATTGTAAACTTCATTTAAATAATGTATACTGGAATCAAACATGTGGGGGCACAGTGGCGCAGCAGAAGCGATACTGCCTTGCAGTAAGGGGGTCACATCACAGGTGTCCTCTGCCTGGAGTTTGTATATTTTGCTGGTGGGTTTCTCGGTATGCTTTGGTTTCCTTCTAAAGTCATGCAGGATGGGATATTTAGTGATGAAGTTGACACTACAAGTATATGTGTGTGCTCGTATTCACCCTGCGATGAGCTGGCGCTCTGTCCTGGGATTGTTCCTGCCTCATGGTCTATGCTTGCTGGGACTGGCGCAGCAGCACTACTGTGCCCCCACATTTTTAATATATACTTTAATGTATTTCATCATGAAAATGATATCAAGTATAAATCTTAGTATTCTAAAATGTTCAGAGAGTTATAATATCATTAATGTAATGTATTCTGTGTGGCGATCACTGTTTGCTTGCTCCTGTCGGCGTAAGAGAAAGCCCATTTAAGAAGCAAGTAGCAATTAACGACTGTGTCAGAGAACACAAAGAAAATAAAGCATTTAATATGCTAGTTTAGATATGATGGGATCTGAGAAACTCTAGTAAATTAAACATCAATGCTAAGATAAAGTTTAGGATGTTCTACTTTAATGACAAAAAAGTTGAAATTTTGAAATTAAAGTCGATATTTCAACTTTAATCTCGACATAGACCTTTTTATCTTCACTGTGTCCCTATTTTTTTTTCCTTCTCTGTGGCCCTAATACACTTCCGTATGACACTCAGACACTCACCTTTTCACATCAACTTTGACATCTGACCACTTCTTTTTTATTTCGGGCACTGTGCAACTTTGCCATCCTTTGCAACTCCATGATTTCCTTTTGTTGTTTATACCACTGTTTAAGCCACCAAATGGTACATTTTTCTTTGCCTCCACTTCACTGAGCAGGACCTCCACTTCACATTTGCTGAAATTTTTCTTTTTTACAGGTGCTTTTGCCATTGTCTTTTCACAAAACACTGAATGGATGGGGCTATTTAAAATTGATTGATATTCATATAGGTGGGAGGAGTCAGGGTGGGGCTGTAGGCATGTTGGTGTGCGTTTAAAATTCACACTGATTGACATTTATAAAGGGAAAGTGCATAGAATTTGCTTACACACAGTTTTATGCATCTGAATTTTTTTTTGAATATGTACATTTCTAGTTTTGTCCATCCACCATTTTTATGTGTGTGAATTCTATACATGGCATTATACTTATATAGGCCCTAGGTGACAGGGAACACCATGGCATTGAACTTAATTCACTGTTATTTTCCCAGAAGTATGCCAGGACTGTCCGAGGATGTACTGAAAAAGTATCCCTTTAAAAAGACAATTTGGTGTCAAATACACCTAATCATTCATGTTTTTTTAGGTATTTGATGGTATTCAACCATTTCCTCAGCACATTTCCAGGGACCCTTATGCCCTCCAATGTTAATATATGGAATACAAACTGAGATTTAATTCTTCTTGTAAAACGGCTTTAGACACAATTGCTCCGCTCAAGATATGCTGTAATAAGGGAAGACCTGCTCCCTGGCTAAATGAAACTACGCGATCGCTGCGCTGCACCTGTCGAACTACGGAATGGTGTTGGAAAAAAGATGGACTGATTGTTTCTAAACAGATTTTTAGGACTTCTCTATTCAACTTCCAGGTTGCAGTTAAGAAAGCTAAACATGATTTCTTTGCTGATTTAGTATCCCATCATTCTAAGAATCCTAGGGTCTTATTTAATTCAATTAATGCGGCCATTCACCCTCATTCTGTGATGGGATTAAATAGTACTGTTCTTTCATGTGAGCAGTTTCTTTCATTCTTTGTCAGTAAAATTGATAAAATCCGCTGTGGTATTGTTCCAACTGGCTATGAACCTCCTACTGTTAATCATGGTATTGTCTTGGAATCTTTTGATCATGTCTCACTTTCACAGTTAAAAAGTACTATTGACACCCTTAAACTAGCTCTCAGTCCTCTTGATATTGTACCACCACGCCTCGTAGTGGAAGATTTTGATGTTTTGGGTCCATCTTTACTAGCCATTATCAATGGCTCTATTAGTGAGGGAGTTGTGCCGTCATTTTTTAAACATGCTGCGGTACGTCCCTGTCTAAAAAAGGAAGAATTAGATCTGGAGTTTTAGCCAATTTTCGCCCGATTTCCCAATTGACATTTCTGGCTAAAATATTAGAAAGAATCTATATATATAATTCACTAAGGCAAGACACCCATGGAAAGGCAAGACACCCATGGAAAGCACGCCGGAAGGGGTGTGGATTCACTAAGCCGCCTACAAGTAAGACTCCCATGGCGCACGCCCACCAACTCTAAGACCATTGGATACGACGACAACTCGCAGAACCACGCGCCAGAGACAGACAGAGGCACACACACAGGCAGCTGGTGGGCGGGTCTCCGTGAGTTTCTCTTGCGAGCGGGCACATGACCAGGCAGTGTGTATGCTTCGAGAACGATGGTGGACGTGGCAGGACTATTTAAGAACAGGCATGTTTGTCACGGATGTAAATCGCTGTATGCGGCGTGTAAAACAGTTTGTTTGTCGCAGATGTGAATCGCTATATGCAGCGTGTAAAACAGTTTCTGAGGGGTTTCCCATGGTCTTACAGTTGGTGGGCGGGTCTCTGTCAGTTGCTCTTGCGACCGGACACATGACCAGGCAGTGTGTATGCTTCGAGTGCGAGGGTGGACGCGACAGGACCATCTAGAAAAAATCATGTCGCGGATGTGAATCGCTGTATGCGGCGTGTAGAACAGTTTGTGAGGGGTGTCCCATGGTCTTATAGTTTGTGGGCAGGTCTCTGTTGGTTGATCTTGCGAGCGGGCACATGACCAGGCAGCGTGAATGCTTCGAGAGAGTGGGTGGACGCGACAGCACCATCTAAGAAGAATCATATTTGTCGCGGATGTGAATCGCTGTATGCGGCGTGTAAAACAGTTTGTCGCGAATGTGAATCGCTGTATGCAGCGTGTAAAACGCTGTATTGTATGTTGCCCTCTCCAGAGTTACATCTTTTCATTCACCTACAGTCATATCCTCAAAACCAACCCCATTTGGACAACTGTGTCTTTCAGGAAGTGTTCACCCATCAATACATAATTATGCGGCGTATGCTACGCCGCAAGTTGGCTAGTTATTTATAATCAATTGGTTGATCACCTTAACTTCAGTAATTTATTTGAGATCTACCAATCTGGCTTTAGGTGTTATCATGGTGTTGAGACAGCCCTCCTTAAAGTATTCAATGACATCTCTATTATTACTGACTCAGGTGACGCTGCAGTCCTTGTCCACCTTGACCTGTCTGCTGCCTTTGACACTACTGACCATGAGATATTGCTGTTGCGGCTTGAACATCTTGTTGGGCTTAAAGGGCTGCTCCTAACTGGTTCAGGTCATATCTAACTGGTAGACACTTTTCAGTGACTTTAAATTCCTCTTTTTCGTCTACTGCTCCTCTTAAATATAGTGTTCCTCAGGCATCCATTTTGGGTCCTATTTTGTTCTCAATATACTGTACCTTCACCCTATTGGAGCTATTTTTAGGGAATTTAACATTTCTTTTCACTGCTATGCTGATGATACTCAGGTTTATATCCCTGTCTGCAACTCTGCAATAAATCACCTGCACAACTGTCTTTCTGAGCTAAGATCCTGGATGGTTAATAATTTTCTTGATCTGAATCAAAGTAAAACAGAGGTGCTTATAGTGGGTCCATCAAAATTGGTCTTGGGCTTCTCGGCTCTTTCTCTGTCTTTTGCAAATCTCAAGTCTGCAATCTTTGTGTTATCTTTGACAGTAATCTCTCTTTTGAGAAACAGATTAATTCTGTAGTCAGGAGTTGCTTTTTCCAGCTTCATCTTTTAGGTAAGATGGAGCCTTTTTTATCTTCTAGGGATCTTGAGAAAGCTACTCATGCTTTTATCTTTTCTTGCCTTGATTACTGCAACTCGCTGTATTCTGGAATTAGCATATCCTGATACGCAGGTTACAGTTGGTCCAGAATGCTGCCGCTCGTTGGGTTTCTGGTTGGGGCAAGAAAGTCTGATTCTGTTTCTCCAATATTAGCTTCTTTACACTGGATGCCTGTCAGTTTTCGAATTGATTTTAAAATCTTGTTACTAGTTTTTAAATATTTACATGGGCTTGCTCCTGCCTATTTATCTGAATTGTGTGCTTTACACCAGCCATCCAGAGTGCTTAGATCTTCTGGTCAGTTGTCTCTTGTTGTCCCTCATACTAAGTGTAAAACTAAGGGGGACAGGGCTTTTGCAGCTGCTGCTCCTCACCTGTGGAACTCTTTACCTCATCACATAAAGGAGTCATCTATAATTGAACTGTTCAAAACGAGATTAAAGACTCATTTCTATTCACTTGCATTCCGTGACCTTCAGTAATACTGATGGTTTCCTCATTGTTATTATGTAACATTACTTCTATTTATTATTTATGTTCATTTATTTTACTTCTATTAATGTTATTCATGTTAATTGTATGTTTTTCTTTTATTCTATTACTAGCAGAATACCCGCGCTTCGCAGCGGCGAAGTACTGCCTTAAAATTTTTATTAAGAAGAAAATTTAACCTTTTTAAACTGAGGGAAAATATGCCAATAATTATTTGTTAATGATCTCTTTGTATACCATGTTGTCAGTTCGGCCCTCCGGTTGTAACATGACCAAGCTGTGCGCTGAGCTTACTCTTGAGCATGTAACTTACAGTTGGCCATGTGAACAGTAATCTTGTCCCAAATCTCACAGCTTGGATTGCTGCTGTCATAATCGGTTTGAGTTTCATGGTTTGTTTCAATTACGCAATCAATTTGCAGGATTTGTTGTGTTGAAGTGACATTCGGCATCTTTCAAGCGTTGTAAGCACACAACCGGTTTCATCGATAACTTCACATCCAGCTTTTGAGAGTTTAAACATTCAAAAACATCAAAGTGTCCACTACTGAAATCGTCACCTGTGAATCTAAGATGTTTAAGAGGCATTGGCGGTTGTCGAAAGGTGTAAAATATTTGGCCATTTCGGTACACTTGAAAGCGACAACCGAACAATTCAGCTGCAGCCATCAACTCACATGCAGAACCATAGGTGAAGGGCTTAAGCATTTCACTCTTCTACTGCTCCTGTGTAGTATAATTATCTCCTGTACCGTCATCAGTCCACACTTTGAACCTGTCCCAGTCATTCAATACTTAAGACACAATGTTCCTCTGGATATCAAGAGTGAGCCTGATATGGCCGCGCAATATGTAACAAAGAGAATGGAAAAGGTAGATGCCATCTCCGGGCATGGAAACCACTCAGTAAGTGACAGTTCTTTGATCGATAGTGATCACCTCGATAGACATGGTAATGGGGGTTGGAATGATAAAGGAAATGGGTACCTGAGCAATGTAAAGTAAGTCTAAAATACCTATACAATAACTATAATTGTAATAAACAAACAATAAAACAGCGGAGAAGCCGTGGATTAAACAAAAAGGCTGTAGTTATCAATAGGGAGACGTGAATCCCGTGGCGAAGCAAGGAAGGGAATGTAGAGACCGGAGCGACGGACGGTCTTATATAGGCAGGCAGACAACAACGTGGGAGGCGTTGGGATGGGGGACCCAACACCACCTCACACGGTGACCGAGCTGCAGGCTATGGACGTATATATGTACGTAAGTAGGATTCAGTTAGCGTTGGGAACCTGTGTACCAAATTTCTTGAAGATGGGCCCATAAGTAACAAAGACCGTTGAAAAGTTCAATATGGCGGCCGACAGTGGCATCATACTACTGAAATAAGTATGTACATTGGTTTCAGTTAGCTCAGGGAAGCCACCTACCAAATTTCGAGAAGATCGGGCCATAAATAAGAAAGTTCAACATGGCGGACGTTGTTGACCGTTATGACCGTTACGCGTAGAATTTCGAAATGAAACCTGCTAAACTTTTGTAAGTAAGCTGTAAGAAATGAGCCTGCCAAATTTCTACCTGCACGGGAAGTTTGAGAATTAGTGACGTTGGAAAGTTCAATATGGCGGCCAACAGTGGCATCATACCAACGAAATAAGTAACAAATTTCAGCCTTCTACCTACACGGGAAGTTGGAGAATTTATGACGTTTGGAAAATTCAATATGGCGGCCGACAGTGGCGTCATACCACCGAAATAAGTACGTACATCGGTTTTGGTTAGCACAGGGAAGCCACCTACCAAATTTCGTGAAGACGGGGTCAGCCTGCTACCTACACGGGAAGTTGGAAAATTGGTGACGTTGGAAAGTTCAATATGGCGGCCGACAGTGGCGTCATACCATCGAAATAAGTAAGTACATCGGTTTCGGTTAGCGCAGGGAAGCTGCCTACCAAATTTCGTGAAGATGGGGCCATAAATAAGAAAGTTCAACATGGCGGACGTTGTCGACTGTTATCGACCGTTATGACCGTTACGTGTAGAATTTCGAAATGAAACCTGCTTAAACTTTTGTAAGTAAGCTGTAAGGAATAAGCCTGCCAAATTTCAGCCTTCTACCTACACGGGAAGTTGGAGAATTAGTGACGTTGGAAACTTCAATATGGCGGCCGACAGTGGCATCATACCACTGAAATAAGTACGTGCATCGGTTTTGGTTAGCGCAGGGAAGCCACCTACCACATTTCGTGAAGATGGGGCCATAAATAAGAAAGTTCAACATGGCGGACATTGTGAAAATTAGTGACATTGGAAAGTTCAATATGGCGGCCGACGGTGGCGTCATACCATCGAAATAAGTACATACATCGGTTTCGGTTAGCGCAGGGAATCCGCCTACCAAATTTCGTGAAGATGGGGCCATAAATAAGAAAATTCAACATGGCGGACGTTGTCGACCGTTATCAACCGTTATGACCGTTATGTGTAGAATTTCGAAATGAAACCTGTTTAACTTTTGTAAGTAAGCTGTAAGGAATGAGCCTGCCAAATTTCAGCCTTCTACCTACACGGGAAGTTGGAGAATTAGTGACGTTGGAAAGTTCAATATGGCGGCTGACAGTGGTGTCATACCACCGAAATAAGTATGTACATTGGTTTCGGTTAGCGCAGGGAAGCCGCCTACCAAATTTTGTGAAGTTGGGGCCATGAATAAGAAAGTTCAACATAGCGGACATTGTTGACCGTTATGACCGTTACGCGTAGAATTTCGAAATGAAACCTGCTTAACTTTTGTAAGTAAGGTGTAAGGAATGAGCCAGCCAAATTTCAGCCTTCTACCTACACGGGAAGTTGGAGAATTAGTGATGTTTGGAAAATTCAATATGGCGGCCGACAGTGGCGTCATACCACCGAAATAAGTATGTACATCGATTTTGGTTAGCGCAGGGAAGCCACCTACCAAATTTCGTGAAGATGGGGTCAGCCTTCTACCTACACGGGAAGTTGGAAAATTAGTGACGTTGGAAAGTTCAAAATGGCGGCCGACAATGGCGTCATACCATCGAAATAAGTACATACATCGGTTTTGGTTAGCGCAGGGAAGCCGCCTATCAAATTTCGTGAAGATGGTGCCATAAATAAGAAAGTTCAACATGGCGGACGTTGTCGACCGTTATCGGCCGTTATGACCGTTACGTGTAGAATTTCGAAATGAAACCTGCTTAACTTTTGTAAGTGAGCTGTAAGGAATAAGCCTGCCAAATTTCAGCCTTCTACCTACACGGGAAGTTGGAGAATTAGTGATGAGTGAGTGAGTGAGTGAGTGAGTGAGTGAGTGAGTGAGTGAGTGAGTGAGTGAGTGAGGGCTTTGCCTTTTATTAGTATAGATTGTAAAGCACTTTGGCCACAGCATTCCTATGTTGTTTTAAATGTGCTATATAAATAAATTTGACATTGACATTGACATTGAGCTGAGTTAAGAAACTACATCTTATTGTCCCAAAGCAACAGTACAGACTGTATTCCAAGCTTCTGTCTGACATGGCAACACAGACACTTTTTCTTGCTCCTTGGGGGCAATTCTTAAATTGCTGACATAAAAATAAGTGTCTGAAGCAAGTGCATTGTCCTGTTTGACAGGTGGTGGTAGTGCAAACTGCATATGCTAAAACAACATGTAACCCTTAAAAACTAATACTGTATCTGACAAAGGCTGTAAAATATAACAACTCAGCAGTAGAAATGCTTTTAATTTTGGTAAATCTCAGACACTGCGGTAGGTTGGCACCCTGTCCGGGATTGGTTCCTGCCTTGTGCCCTGTGTTGGCTGGGATTGGCTCCAGCAGACCCCCGTGACCCTGTGTTCGGATTCAGTGGGTTGGAAAATGGATGGATGGATAAATCTCAGACAAGTCGTTTAGTTATTGAGGGAGCAAAGGATTAAAGAGACAGAAGAGTAATAAAAAAGAAAGAGGACAAGTTAGAAAATGTATAGATGGTGCAACTTTCAGGAACATGCTGCGACTTTGATAACTGTTTTGAAAGTTGGAGCATTTTAAATTGGTATTATTTACTTTGTCAAAGACAGATAGATCACCTTAAGTTTATTAAATATTTTTCTAACAATGAGTCAAAACTAGTGAGGATAGAATATAATTTTATATGTGTTAGTAGAGTGTGTAAAATACATATTCTTTAATAGCATTTTACATTATCACATAGTTAAAAATGGAGCTCAAATAGCTTGGGGCGAGGCTGCTCAAGAGACTGCTTCCAATGATGCACTATTAATAGCTGTTTGCTGAGGGAGATCTAGGGCTAATCATAGTTCACATTTCTTAGACATAACATTTTTTTTTAGAAGTACCCGATAGTGAATTAAAATCTAAATTAAATGTTAGTTAAAGTCAAAATCTATAATTGTTGGGTGCAATAGCTCCATGGGATGGGAGGTCATTTTGGCACTTTGTCAGTAAATTATATTATCAGTGAAAAATGTAATCATTAAAATCTGAAGAAAATGTAACTATGAAGTAATTTTGGTGTAACATCATTAATTAGCACATGTTTATTCACTGTATTTATAACAGCACAAAGAGCCATGCCTCTTTTCCTCTTTCACTCATTTCTAGATAAGCTGAGTGACGTTTTGTTTTCTTTGCTTGCATTTTTATGTTTGTGGTTACTAAGATCATGCAAGTTAGGTAGTGCAGCAGGAGAAGTGAGTTGGTGTGGCATAGAGCAACTAATATGAAGGTGTGTTTTCACCCACACATGCGGCAAATGAAAGATTTTTTTCTATTTTAAGATAGACAGTTTCAAAAATTGAAATTTCCTGATAAAATTGGTCCACTGGGAGCAAAGATGTTGCATGTGAACCGATAGGCAGGCAGACAGACATGATAAAGACATTAGGTACATCTCACATTTAAAATAACTCAAAATGTTACAGAGGCAAAGTGGGACCAACATCAGCATGGTCTGACAAACCTGCCTAAAACAGATGCCTCATCTACCTTCATCATTTGCATGTTGGACTGTTATTGTTCAGAATAATGAAACTGTTGGTTTTATGTACTTGAATTTATCTTTTGAAGCTCAGACAGTCAGAACAGAACACACATCCCTGGAAAATTAACCCCACACCTGTGTTTCTGCTTTAGTCTGTTCAGCCCCAAATTCCCATTGATGACTCTTTAATTAGCCTCGTATAAAGTGCTGTGAAAGCTGTGAACACACCTTTGTCCATTTTCATAACTCTTTGGTTCAGTTGTGATTGTGGGAAAGTGGAACCTAACCATGTGGCAATAGAGATATAAATCAGTAATCTGCCCAAGATGTGATGCTTGCAACACCAATATAGCCAAATGTGTGTAGGGGAAATTGCAAATGATGCCATGCCTTTGACCTTGGAAGATGAATACTATTGGACATTCCAGATCAGACCCACACAAGAAAATAAAGAACATCAAAGTCCAAAGTGAAGTTAGTCTGACAAGCAAGAGATGTGAGGTGGCAGTACTAGTTATAGTGGCATCCAAAACACAAAATATATCAATTCTAAGCAAGAAATGTCATTAACGTGAAAAAAACAAGAGTTAAATTAAAGTATTCTTTTGAATTACATTAATGATCAAGAAATCTCTTGCACTGGGCCAAAGGTCACAACAATCACAAAGACAAAGTCAATTTTTGCTCTAGACTAATCAAGCATGCAGCATGGAGGCAGGGCTCAAGTCCCGGGTGTTTCCTGCATGGAGTTTGCATGTTTAACACGTGTCTGAGTGGGTTTCCCTCAGTTCAAAGACATGTAGGTCAGGTGGAATGGCAATGTTAAATTGGCCCTTGATGCACATGTGTGTGTGTGTGTTCACCCTGTAAACAGCTGGTACCTTGTCCAGGTATTATTCTTCATTTGCATCTAATGCTTGCTATGATAGGCTCTGGCTTCTCCATAACCCAGTCTGTTTGAGAAGATTTGGAAAATGGATGGATGGATAGACTTATCAAGTGTGATACATTTGTTGCTGCACTGAAAGACTCAACCTATTCAATTCTATGAATTGCCTTTTTCACATTCTTCATTGCTGTATCTCCATGGTGCTGCTTTAAAGATCCAAACTATGCCAGTCTGAAGGCAAATGTAGAGAGCAGGCGCCCCCCTGGGCAGTCACCGTGAATAACAAGTGAAGAGGTCCAGGAGCACGTGGGCCAGCAGAGGGCTTTGATCACTCAGTATACTGTAGTACCCTTTTATGGTAACAGTGAGGTTTCTTCATTTAGCTTATGATGTGAAAAAGAACAAAATTCAGATGAATTCCTATGGGTCTCAGGCTTCCTGCCAACTAGGCCTTGGGAATGGGCAGAAATAGGAGCAAAGTGCACTCTAAAAATACTTTTGTTATTGATGTGAAAGAAGGGAGTAGCAACAGGTGATTTTTTGTGTCCTCTTAGCATCAGTGGTACTGCGATACTTTCATTCTGATCATAAGTGAACTCAAATAAGTGTTTTTGCTTGGCAGTCTTTTACAATCTTTTGTTATTTGTATGGCCTGGATGTTAAAGTAAATTGCAAAGTTGCGAGTTCAGTTCCAAACAGAAAATTCTAAGTAAACAATTGTACTAAAGCTTTCTACTTGGAAAGTACATCGGAATGACATTCACTATAAAACGCAAAGTTTTTTTGGTTGAGTTGCTGGGTAACAACTTAGACACTACCTGAGGCAAAATCTGTGGAGATACAGCAGTTCTGTGCATTGTGAGCGCTATTCTTCAGATGTCCAAAAGGCCCATGAAAAGGACTGCTATTCTGTGAGCTTCTCTAGAAATGATATCTGAAAAGTAATCCTCTTCAGCCCAGTGACTGGTGGACCAGAGCTTGGAGCATCTCACAATAAGGCACAAAGAGGAGCCTGCCTCCTTCTCTGTGTCACAGTTCAACCAGTTTTCTTTCTCTAGCTCAAGTGTTTTTTTCTGTTCATTTAACTTTTGTATATGTTTGTTATTTACTAGCCACGGTACCTGCCACAGACAGACAACAGAATAATTAACAAATGTTTGCTATCTCTTGCCCTATGTGTACCTTCAGCTCCTTTCCTCAGTATTCGCGTGTGTGTGAACCCCTCTTCTCCCTCCATTGAGTGTGTTCCTCTAAAGCCTGCGTCTCATATTCTTTCTTTACTTGTGAGGCACCTTTCTCGCCTCCTTTTATATGTTTCGTCTTTGAAGGCAACTGTCTCTGTGTGGGTCATACACCTTTACTCCTCTTTGTGCATCTCCCATTCTCAATTCCTCTTTCATTGTGCCACCAAAGCCAAACTGACCAATCAGATTGCTCAGAGAGACTGGACACACAAACATTAGCATTTTATTATATAGTAGACAGATTCTGTTTTTGATTGTGTTCTGTTTGTGTTTTATTTGTTCAATATTTGTTTGATAAATATTTTCAATTTTGCATTATATTGAGAATACACAGTACCTATCAAGGTTATTATAGTTTTGCCTTTTTATATTAGTTTTTATTTCTATATTTTTTCTGACCTTACTTGGAAATTCAGTTTAGTTTTAGTTTTCCTTCATTGTGTATTTTTAGTTTTAGTTTAGTTTTTATTTCACAAAGGTATTTCTATTTTATTTTTATATATATTAGTTTCAGTTTTAGCTTTAGTAATTATGGTATGGAGCTCCTACGGAGTTACTTTTGTGTCACAATCAGACAGAACTGCACACTTAACAGATTTGGATATGAGTTTAATGTTAGTGGAAGCTTACTACACTGCCTAGTTTACTATCTGGTTTTGTTTTTGTCTAATAAAAACAAACATAATCAAAACTAGACACTGAATATGAACAATTTTACATAATTTTATAATTTTTAAAATATTTTCTCATGAAAATCACAAGGGCTTAGGAAGAACAGGACTCTTAGGCTTGAGTCAGTGTGCAGAACGCACCTCGCTGTATTGAGGGAAACAAAGAACAACAAGCATGTAGTGTCAAGGTTAGGGGTGGTGAGTCTTGAATAGCCCACCATAGGAACAGTAAACCCATAATGAGCAGAGCAGGAGCAGGTAATAAGAGTATGGACAGGCACAAAACAACAGAGACAGCGTCTGAGATTAAGAAAACATATACATTATCTAAACCTGTTTATCCAGAGTAGGATTGGAAAACTTACAAGGGTTAAAGACTAACGGCAAGAATATTCATTCAAAAACTAAAAATATTTTAGTAAATTATTATTTTATTTCAGTCAGTCTTTCCAGCTACTTTAATAGTTTTGTTTAGTTTTAGTTTTTAATTTTGGCTTTGTTAATTATTTTATTTCAGTTTACGAAAATATTTTTTTAATAATAGTTTCAGTTTTGATTTTAGTTTTCGTTAACTATAATAACCTTGGTACCTATGAAAAGTATTCACCATCTTGAAAGTTTTCACATTTTCTTGTTATACAACACTGAATCACAGTGCATTTCATTTGACTTTTTGACAATGATGAAAAAAAGAAAGATTTCCTAATACTAAAGTGAAAACAGATTTCTGCAAAGTGATCAAAATTAATTACAAATATGAAGCACAAAATACCTGATCTCATAAGTATTCACCCTTTTTAATATCCATCTGTCCATTATCCAACCCGCTATATCCTAACTACAGGGTCACAGGGGTCTGCTGGAGCCAATCCCAGCCAACACAGGGCGCAAGGCAGGAAACAAACCCTGGGCAGGGCAGCAGCCCACCGCAGGGCACACACACTCACACACCAAGCACACACCAGGGACAATTTAGAATCGCCAATGCACCTAACCTGCATGTCTTTGGATTGTGGGAGGAAACCGGAGTACCCGGAGAAAATCCACACAGACACGGGGAGAACATGCAAACTCCACGCAGGGAGGACCCGGGAAGTGAACCCAGGTCTCCTAACTGCGAGGCAGCAGCGCTACCCACTTCATCATTGGTGAAGCCTATTAGTTTTAGATGTCCCAGAATTACTTCAGTGGAGATCACCTGTTTGTAGTCAAGGGGTTCCAATTGATGATAGTATAAATGCACCTTATCTGGAAGGTACAGCTTGTTGTACATTTATATAAGGGCCTAACCTACACAGTGAACACTCCGAGCAACTCTGTGAAAAAGTGAGTAGAGACAAGGAAATATCCAAGTCACTGAATACCTCTTGGAGCTCTGTTAAATTAATCATTATGAAATTGAGTATGGCACAGTTGTAAATCTTCCTAGAGTAGGCCATCCACAAAAATTTAGTAATCATGCAAGAAGACATCTAGATAGGAGGGTTACAAGTTACAGTGGATGAGACTAGAGAGATTATGCATATCACAGCTGCTGCCTGGGTGCTTCACCAGTCACAGCTTTATGGGAGAGCGGCAAAGATAAAGCCACTGTTAAAATTATACGCACATGATATCTCAGCTAGGGTTTGCCAGAAGGCACATGGGGGACTCTGAAGTCTTTGTTTTGACAGTCAAACTAAATGCCATATTTTGTGTCAGCCAAACACTGCACATTGTCAAAAACACACCATCCCCACCATGAGACATGGTGGTGACAGCATCAGGCACTGGGGATGCATCTCTGCAGCAGTCCCTGCTAGGCTTGTGAGGTTAGAGGAGAAAAAAAAATGCAGGGAAATCTGGAGGAAAACCTGAGGCAGTCTACAACAAACCTGTGCCTTGGGAAAAGATTTGTTTTCCAACCATAAAGCCAAAGCTACACATGAATAATACATTGTAAAAACTAAACTTCCAAAGGGGTAAATGATTTTTCCAGGCACTGTATGTGTCTGTCTTCCGCCTTGTTCCCACTATGTAGCATGTAAATCGCCGGGACCACCTGATAATGGCGCTGGGGTTTGCTCGAGCTGTATAACAGGAGAAGCACTAGTTGAAATGGCAGCGCTCTTTAGAGTCCTTGATTTCTGTTTTCTCAGATTTGTTTATTGGTTTTTAACTTTTACATTTGCCAAAGGTACAATTTATTGGTCTTATGATTATTTGTTCTGTTTGCTTTTAGTTTTACCTTTTTAGACAAAACTTATGCTTGCCTTTTTTTGTACTCTTTTTTTAAATTTTTCAATAAAATTTCTGACTACCAAGAAACTTTCATTTTATTTGTACTTTACACCGGAGGTTAATGGTTTGCCTCTCCATTCTGGAAATTTTGTGAACATTTCATATTCAAATACCTTAGCCCCATTTTTGTGCCTTTGCTGGGTGAGGCCCCTCCAGTGAGCCAGATCTACTGTATATAGAGGGCAGGTCTGACTTTTTGTTTTACGTTTTAATGCTTGTACCCATTTTTTGAGCTTTCTTGTGCAGGAATCGCAACACTCTGTGCTGCCAACTGAGTTTATGCTTTTCTTGACCTTAGGACTCATTTTCTAATTGGATTAAGGAATGTTTGGAGGAGAAAAGCCCATTCAGACTTATTTGTGCAAAACAATATTGAGTCAAGTTCTCAAAGTCTCCAAAAGTGGCACTTTCAATTACATTTGCTGGTATTATGTACCATATATCATATACACTTTATGTAAAGATGCCTGTTTGAGTAGCTAAATATGTTAATTACAATTTTTAGTGCATTTTTTCTTTTAGTGTATTAGTACCTCATCCTCCCCTTTAATGGTTCCTGGTTCTGGTTCATTTGTGTTTCTGTCTTAGTTTCAGAATTGTGTCTATTCTCCCTTATCAGTCCTTTACTGAATTTTTGCTTTGCTGTATGTTATTTTTGCTTATTGTCCTATTATGTGTATTTGTATTTTTCAGTATCACTGCAGTATTTTTCAAGATATCCTGAGGTAAGGTATTTATTTCAGGTAAAGAAGACAGATGTTTGGAGGTGAGGCAGTTCTTCTCACTCACAGTGCAGGAATGAGTGATATGTTGCATGTTGATTAGCACATACAAGTGAAAATTTCACTGTACTCTGACAAAATGTAAACCCTATAAACATGTTAGTATATTCTTAATCAGTTTCCATCTATGTTCCCTTATTATTTTCAGAAACAACTGGTATCCACTTTACTTACTCCCTCAAAATGTTAAACACTTAAGTCATCTAGGCTTTTCAGGACCCGCTTCATTCAATTCAGGGGCATGAGGGCTGAAGGCTGCTGGCATAACTGGCTACTAATGAGAAACTACACAAGGCTTACTCGCACATGCATGTCTGTGGATTGCAGGAAGAAAACATACATAAACAAGGAGATCATGTGACCTTCACACAAACAGTGATTGGGCTTGGGATTTGAGCCCAGGTCTCTGGATTAGTTAGGCCACATTTATGCTTCAAAATTCAGTCCTCATACTGCACTGTCCAGGAATCAGTAATGTTGTTCCATGTTTGATTTTTGTTTAGCGGTGTTCTTATAATATGGGGAGCACTCCTGCATGTGGTATTCTAGCTGAAGCTGATGCTTACTTGACTTGTTAACCATTTTAAAACAAACCTCCTATCCTATCGCATCCTGTATAACTTCTTACTCTTTTTTATAAGAAGCTACATACTCTTACTAAAAATTAAAATCATATTTTACTTTGTGCATGTATATTAATGTATATTAAACTCCATTTATCAAACTCATCCATCCATCCATTATCCAACCCGCTATATCCTAACTACAGTGTCACGGGGGTCTGCTGGAGCCAATCCCAGTCAACACAGGGCGCACACACACACACACACACACACCAATCACACACTAGGGACAATTTAGAATCGCCAATGCACCTAACCTGCATGTCTTTGGACTGTGGGAGGAAACCAGAGCACCATTTATCAAATGTTTCCCTAATTTTGTATCCTTACTGGTTTATATGTTTTGCATTTGTTTTCTCTAGGATATCTGGAAATTTATTGTAATCCAAAAATGTTGTCAACCTGTTTGCTACAGTCATTAATCCAGCTACAGTATCTGGTGTCTAAACCTCCTTGTTTTAGTCGAAGGTCACAAGAGAGCCAAAGTCCATCCCAGCAGTACTAGGTACAAGGCAGAGAGCAGCCGTAAACAGGATGACAATCCATTCTTAGCACACACTCACACATGTAGTTGCCGGTTAACCTTAACTGCTTGTCTTTGGGGATGTGGGAGAAAAGCCAGAGCACATGAAGAAACATCAATAAACATTGGGAGAACATGCTGACGCCACACAGGCAATCACCTAACCGAGAGCTGAACCTGACTTCCTGCACTATCTACAATATCACCCTTTTATTTAAATTACTTATAAAGATTAAAGCCAGAGCTGTGGTCCCAGCTCTCCTAAAACAGGAGGGGATCTTCACGTCATGAGCCAGTTCTCAGTCTGTTCGAGCCACTTGTTTCTTGACATGCACTAATCACCCTAAACCTACAAATTTCTGCAGCTAGTTACACCATAATTTTGTCTGCTAGTGACTATATTTTATTTTATGTGTATAGACTGTTTAAAGATATGTTGTCAGTTGAATGTGTAGGCCTGCCTCAGGCCTAGTAAGAGTTTACGTTCTGTTTTTGCTCTTGAAAGTGCCTTCCATGTGTGTTCTTTGTTGTCACTCTTTAGTGATGGTAGCAGCCTGTGTGAAGTCTGCACGTCCTATTCATGTTTATGTTTTTTTTTTTTCTGGATTCTCCAGTTTTCCACCCATACTCACTCCCTTGGGTTCAGCTTAGAGTCATGGATTGACCTGACACACATGTCTATGGCATGTGAAAATACAAAAATAGAAGGTTCAGCTATCTGGAAAAAGAGCAGTGCAGGTCCCATGGGTTGCTGACCATTTAAAATGAAGCCAGGGCACTGGACAAAGACCACCACAGTGGTCATACCTGTTCAGACACTACCTACTTGACACAAATATGGAGTGTCATCAGGTGAGTTATAAATCTTGCTGTACTTCTTGATACAAGAGAGTGGATTAGGTGCTCGTTCCTTTTTGTTCATGTTTATGTTTTTAGTTGTTTTGTCTGTCTGCATTGTCTTGTGTTTGCCGTGTTGATATATCCAGTGGGAGGGCTCGTTTCAGGCCTTTGCTACCAATGTTATTTGCCCTGCAGTCTCTCAATTCCCACAGAGTATGTTAGATGATGTATTTGGGGGCTGTGTTTGTTTAGCTTTAAGAAAACAAGAAATATATTCCTTAGAAAGTTTTCCTGGGGGATTAAATCTGGGAAAGAGCAACCAAGTTGAATAAAAGCAGCCAGCTGCTGAGGACAGCATGCCAGAAGATGGTGCCACTTTAAGCAGGCGCATTAATAGGTGGGTCATTTTTTGTCCCCATTTCTTGTTATCTTACACAAAAATAATGTAGTGTTACCAGTGTCCCTAACCCTATAGGAACTACTCTGTCACTGTCATTTTCCTTGGGTGAGATCAGTCAGCCTTTTATATGGGGAAAGAAGATAAATAGAAAAGAGGCCACAGAACGTAGACTGAACATTTCCAAGCAGGTGTCCATGAATGTCTGTAAGCACACAGCCCACCCGATTCACTGTGTGCTAGCTCTCCCTGGGCTCCCCATGGCTCTGTCTCAGTGTGAATAACAGCACTGCCAGTCGCTCTGTCTCTGTGACTGGTGGGCTGCTCATCTCTGAAGACACTCGGAGGCTCTCTACACATTTCGGCAAGATGACCATTTTACAAAGTGGTCACTACCTTACAAGCTGAGAACATTACAAAGGAGCCCAGAAATGGAGCTACACTATAGGCTGGTATAGTAGATGTGAAAGAGGGCAGAAACTGGGGGGTTGCCCAAATATTAAACTGAAAATGTGAAATGGCAAACCCCTTGATGTAACAGCTGAAAATAGTAGAAGGGGGGGTCTCAGTATTACAAAATAAACTATGAGACGAAAACCCCCTACAGGCAAAAAATATATTTCAAACAAGCGCTCCCATTAAAGGATGGCATTAATAGAAAGGAGACCCCCCGGAATTAAAAGCTAAATATTTAGAAGAATTCCCCAGTTTGCAGGCTGAAAATGTTCACAAGAAGACCACCCTCATTATAAGCTGACAGTACTAGAAAGAAGGCTTCCCCTTAACTGCAGACTGAAATAACACAAATAACACCCCATTCATGTGTGCAAGGGGCTTCCTCCACTGAATATGTTTGATAGGAGAGACGCAACAGTTACTACTTTTTTGAAATGGCAAAAGTAGACACCCACGGGCTGAAATACTGATGAAAAACACCAAAAAAAGAAAAATTTCTAAGCATTATTTAGCAACATTCTTCAGTTTGAAGGTGAAAATGTCACAAGCCAGACTCCCTGATTCCCAGATTACAAATGAACAGAGCCACCTACGCAAACGTTTTAGCCTTTCTCCACTACAGGCTAAACATATCAGAAAGGAGACCCCCATCCCACATAAGCCTTCCCTAAAATATTCAAAGACTTCATCAGCTTCCAAAGTGAAAAATTACAATGGAATCCCACAAAAATGATGCTCTAAAATATTAGAAGCAATCCAGTAAAATATTTATAAGGTGAAAAAAAAAACGAACATACTAAAAAAAAATGAATATTTCAATTACAGCCCTCTTTAGGTTGGCTACTGCATTGTGTTTTTCCACAATTTACAATTTCAGTTTTTAGCTGGCATAATTTGTAGGCTAGTGCTATGAAGTCTTCACTGTTAGCCTGTTAAACTGATGTTTTGTGTTTCTGTGGTATGGTTTTTCCCTTATCTCCAAGGTGTAAAATAAGCTTCTAGGAATCATCAAGGTATATTATTCTGCATCCATCCATCTTTACATCTTCATTTAAGAAGCATCTGTAGAATTGAGTGTCAGTCTGTAATGATGTTTGATGTCCAGTAGGTTTACATGAAGCTCAGGGTCACAATACACCTGTTGTTGTGTACAGCCAGGGGTCCTGCCCGGCCAGGACACCAGTCTGATGGAAGGACTCAGGGAGAGAGAGTGGGTTCAGGGCATTATCTCTCCCGGGATGCTAGAGGGCAGTCCCTCTGGGGTTTGCTGTGGCACTATGGATTCCCGCATGGCACACTGGGAATTGGAGTTCGATGTAGCTCTGTTGAGTTCCGTGGGCACCACCAGTGGGTGCTACAGAGATGGTGGAGCCCTAATACTTTGGACTTTCACCACACCTGGAAATTATTCCAGACCTAGCCAACAAGCCACCTGGAGCACTCCCAGGTGCTGCTTAAAAGGAGCCAGCAGCCACTACTGTGGGAGCCAGAGTCGGGAGGGAGAGGAGGACTGGAGGAAGAGGGGAAGAGGGAAAGAGAGAAAGATAAGAAAGAAGAAGAAATGAAAGTGCTGCCTTATTGTGATGTGCTTATTGTTATACTGTGCCCTGAAGGTGGGAACGATTGGGAAGATTTTCCCATTGCAAAATGAAACGTGTTGTGTGCTGAACTTGTGCCTGGTGTCTGTCTGTGTCTGGTTTGGGTGGCTGGTGTGCCCGCTGCGGGTCACACTGTACCATCATGGTCTTCCCTGTCCTCTGTTTGTTCAGGCCATTCATCCAGCTGTTCACTTTCTAACCAGTTCAGTGCTTCAGGAAGCTGGAGTCCATCCTGACAGCATCAGACGCAAGGTGTAAACATGATGATTGGACCTGCATTCAGACCAAGTATCAAGGAACTGTAGCATTACTGTCAAGCGCACAGAGTATACTGAAACACATCAGTGCTATGATAAACAAGAATGTATTAAAATATATAACTTTATTTTAATGAACAGAAAAGATCATTCAGCGCACATGGTATATTCCTTTTGTGCTACCAAGCCACCCATGATTAAGTCTTCGTGACTTGCCAGTGCTACCATATATACTCACGTAACCAAAAAAATCGATCATAAAATCAGACCCCGACTTAATGGCCCGTTCAAAAAAGCGAAACTTAATTTTTTTTTTACATCTTCTTGCCTCCTCCAATCTCACACCAGTTTCTCAGACACATCGAATTTTGTTACAGCAGCACAGTTACCAATTTCTTTCGCTACTTCAACGGCGTTTAATTTAAAACCAGCTTCATATTTTCTTCTGATCGAACGCTTCATCGTAGATAAGGGATGCTCTTACGATAAAGGTGTATGAGGGTGTGAGATACAAAAAACACAAATAGATTGGGTATCACCGTGTGGTCACGTAGGCACAATAGAGAGAGAGAGAGAGGTTAGGAGCACACGCTGATACAGTGCATTGCCACACCCACATAGAAAAAAAAGGCAGTGTGCTCCGTGGTTACTCTCTCAGGTGGGCGTTAGCATATCATAATCTCTTGGACCAATAGCATGAGTTTTCGGCATTCGACTTATATGACTGGCATTATAAAATACCTGAAATTATACGATAAAATCAAGTCCCGACTTATCCGCAAGTGTGTATGGTACTTATGTTAAGAACATGAAAGCAATTGTATTTTTCAGTATCTGTAAAACTCCTAGAAATGGTGTTTGATAGAGAAAGATGCTATATAGGAATTATTAAAAAACGCACACACTGGATAGCATTCAGGTGTGTTTGGAGACTTAGTTAACTGTTTTAAATATTGGAGCATTTTTAATATTTTTTTATTTGCTTTATCAAAAACAGAGATATCACATTTTTGTTTATTACATATTTTTGTAACAATGAGTCATATCAAAAATAACTTTGCAAATAGAATGCATTTATAGTAAATATAAACAGCAGAGTTCCTAAAATACATGCTTTTTAAAAACAGTTTACAATATTGTGTCATTAAAAACTGCACCAAAATAGGCCTCTGGTGGCTGAAATAGCTTTCGAAGACACCATATTCAAACTACAGTGATGTCAAGATTACATTTTTGCACTATTGTTACATGTTGATTGTGAATGGTTTATTGTATATTTCTTAATTATACACTTTTTAAGGAACTACCCAATGGGGACTTCAAATCTGTGTTGAAGTCTGCCCATGCGACTTTTACCATTAGGAGTGTCTTTCAGAAAAGTTGAAATAACCTTTGTCAAGCTAAATGTAAAAGAATATATTAGTAATCCAGGTTGCAGAGAATGTTTCTCTGTTTAAAAAAACAGATGATTCCATACTTGAACAATGCCTTTTAAATGGGAGATTTTCAGATTTTAAAAATCTTATCTTTTTAAACAGAGTTCCTTGAAGAGCAAATGTACTAAATTCTAATAAAGTTGACCCAGAGGGAGCCGGGTTGTTTCATGCAGACAGGCAGCTGAACAGAAAGACAGACATGATGGTGCATAACTACAGGTGCTTTTGCATTTTATGTCCTTAATAATGTGTTGGATTTAATAGTATTTTGCTGTAAATGCTTGCCAAGATGATCTTCCCTGTAACTTACATACGGTAATACACTTTATTTGTTTCATATTTCTTGCATCTGTTTTATGAACTCATTGGCTCCAGTTCACAGGCGCAGGAAGCTGAAGACTTTTCTAGAAACATTGATCATAATGTAAAAATCAAAGCTGGAATGGCCAATGTTCTATCATCCAGTGTTGTTGTAGTTATTCACGTTTTGTCATAGATGTCATTCTCCATGATTATGAGATATACTATTGTGTAATTTTATTATTTTAAACTTTTTGTAACCATTTTAAAGAGGTGTTATTGCAGACATATTATTGTTGATCCCTTCCCACTCATAATAAAGCACCTATGAAATTAGACCCCATTTTTAATAATAAGAGGGAAATGGGGGTACCATACTATTTAAAATCATAAACAAAAACTTCAGTAAAAGATGCCAACACTCCTGTCCCCTCATTCCGACCAGAATGGAAATATTACCAAACAGGTGATTCTTTAAAAGACTCCCGCTCACTGTTTGCAATCCATTTTAAAACAAGAGGATAAGGGGACTGGCGGAGGCAGAGGTGAGCCCGTTGCCCTTTTACACAGCAGTTGCCAAGTCTTTAAGATTAAAGAAATCCTACCCCTTTCTCGTTCCTGCCCTCGGAAAACGTGACTTGAAGATGCATGTTGGAGTGTCTTATGTTATGCTGTAATGCTGGGCTCGCTGGTCACGCTGGGAGTACATTTGCAATCTAGCCCTTGTTAAGCTCCATTATTTTTACTGGGTCAAGTGCCTGACAGCAGTGGGTTCCACTAAGCCTCATGGAGGGAGGTTGCCATGGCAACATTCCAGCGCCGTCAGTTTTAGAGATTAATGTCACGAGCAGGCATAGCACGGGACAGAAGATGGACCCTAAGGGAACCAGCAAGATGTTGGCCTGGCAGACACCCTGAACTATTGGTATATCAGAGGGTTGGAAATGGGCACAGAAGAATTGCTCATAAATGGGCGGCAAATCTTGAAAGAATCTCAACTATACTGCTTATTTATGGCAGCACATACAGTATAGGTACTATGTAAAAGTCTAGACAAATCAAAGCCAAGCAGAGCATCACAGCTTTTAATCTTGGCTCAGGTCAACTACCCCACCACCAAAAGGGACATCAGTCTCAGGACAAGCTGCTTTTTTTAATCCTAGTTGCTGATGGGCGCAATATGCTTACTTTTTCATCTGCAGACATGCCATGCATTCTCATTTTAAAATCCAAATTCAGTTATGAAATTTTACTTGTGACACTATTGTCATTCCAAATCACTTTGTTATCACTGTATCTCTTGAGACATTTTCCACTCTATGCCATGAGAGCTTAATGGATTGCCATTGTGCTTGTGTTTCATCTTGTCTCTAGAAATGTCATTGTGCTCTTTGATGGCATCTTCCCCAACACTTACTGTTCAGGTGTTGGTTCCTGCCAACCCCCTGGGTTCTGAGTGTGTATTATTATCTTAATCACTCGCTCACAGATTCCTACCCTTAATTTCTGAGCCATCCTTGGTGGGCCTGTCTGGGATGGTACTTCATGCCACGTAGTTGGTATCTCAGAGGTCTCTAATTAGAACTTCAATTAAAAATCTGTAAATAGAAGTGTGAGCATGTGTTTGCTGTTCCCACTAACATCCCCCCACCTCCGACTGGCATTCTGAGGTCTAAGGTGGGCAGGGTGGCAGCACTGTGGGCTGAATTATTAATGTTTCCTCTGCATCAATCAGATCGGCATGCTTATCCCTGCTTTTATCTATCTGAGAATCATCTGAAGTGTAGGCTGTGCTGATCCAGGGACGCCTTTGATGCATTTCAGATACAATAAGTGAGAAATGTTGAAAGTAAACAAGAGACGCGCCTCTGAAGAGCCGATTGGAAGCGAGGAAATGTTTCCGGCCAGCAGATGTCTAATTGAAAGCTTGTTTTCATTCAGCCTTTTCATCAGATTTGCTGGCCGGCTCCAAACACTCCAGTCCCCTCTAATCCTTGGCCAGTTTGCTACATGGAAGCGGCCTCTGTTATTCACTTTATGCCCAACCATTGCGGAAGCACAGCAGGCATTCCAGCTGACAGTTTTCAAGTGTGCTGCACCCAAGTAGAAAAGAAACTGTTTAAGGCCAGCGTGGTGTATGAAAGTAGATGAAAGGTTTTAAAAATCAGTTAAACTCCAAGTCCATTGATTCCTGTATCTTCTCATCCCCTAGCTTAGTTACAGTCCTCCCCTTTGTCACTCCATTTAGACCTGGGCAACACCTCAGTGCCTTGAACTACAAATGTGCCTCTTGGTCCCTTCCACCTACAGTACTTCACCCATCAACATCTAATATTTTTTTCTTGATTGACTTGGCTTGCTTTATATGTATCAGTCACTGCCGACTATGTCTCCTGGTCCCTTTAGTTTCCTAGCTAAATGAAGCTGACAGATAGTAAAGTGTCAGGCTTATGGGTTGAAGCAGAATCAGTCTATAGTATGTCACACATGTGCATGTGGGAAGCAGTCGATGGGCTCGACTAAGAGTGTGGTAACACCGGATCAAGGGTTGACAGGGTGTACTAATGCCTCTCTTCCTTCTTCTGCAGATCCACAGAAGCCAAACTCACCTAACAACACTTCCAGTTCCTCACCCAGAGTACCCCTCCAGTCCCGACTCCAGAGAATTCCCATTTACCTTCCAAGCCTCTCATCACTTCCGCTTCTGGCCACAGAGACACGCCTCTTCCTCCCAACTCTCTATAAAACCACCTTGTTCCTGTTATTAGTCAGATAACGTGTGTTAGACTCAGTTTTACGAGACTACTCTGTCACACTGCAACCTTCCCTTTTTTTGTCAAGTATACGGGGTGGATCCCCAAATCTTTCTCTTATTTTCTTGTCGTTCTTGCAAGCAGTATGACAATTGCTCCACAAGCACAGGGAGTTAAAGTTGAAGGTTACAAAACCTTAATAGTTCAGATGAGAATTTGAAGTAATAAAGAAAGTAGAAAAATCAGCTGGGTCAAACTCCTATCAAAAATGTGTTTAGCACCTCTGACTTGACTGGATTAAACTCTTAGGCTTTGTGATATGAGTGTTGTTATGATATGACAGATTTAGGGTAAAGCAGTAGATCTGTGGGTTGTGGATGTGTAAGGATCAGGTTTTGTTACACAGTAGCACCAGTCTTCTAGACAGTGAAGCTGCTGGCCTGTATGTTTGTGCAGGATCGGACCTGCTGGTAGACCTGTATGATCTGGAGAGGTCATACTCTTAGGAAATCAATCTGCAGGCTTCATTAAACAACCACCATTTAAAGTAATAAAAGTACAGCTGGCTATGATACAACACGATCAGATCTTAGCCAATACCAGTGTAGGCCTGTATGACCTTGCAAATTCAGACTGTTATGCAATAAAGCAGCATGTTTTTTTGATCTACTATAATCAGACTTGAGTTATTAAAGAGACAGACCTCTATAATCTGGCAAGATCAAAAAAAGCTGCAGATCTATTCACAGAGAGCCTATGAGAGGATCTTCGGATTAAAAAAATGGATGTTGCAGGACGTTGTGGTTTGGATGGATCTTTTCTCTCCTTAAAAAGGCACAGTCCTCTATAATCTTACAGAATATGAGTCTTGAATAATAAAGCCGCAGGATTCTATGATAGGATGCGATCAGAATTATATTGTAAACCGCCCAGGTCTGGCAGGATCAGGCTTTCAGATAATCAAGCTACTGGCCTCTTTGACCAGGCAAAGATAGACTCCTAGTTAGTGCCATTGTGCATGTTGTCCCTTTAAACTTGCAAGAAAGTTACTTGTATGTTACCTTTATGTTCAATCTCTGACCAAACTGTATCTGTTGGTGCCCTTTATAGATTTCAGTCCACTAGTTTCCAGTGTCCTGGTCACCCCACCCAAATAATTTTTGTAGTTGCACCATTCTTCATTGCCTCTCTCCTGAATGATGCCTACTTGGCAGGACTTATGGGGTTTCTTTTTTTAGCTTTCGAAAAGGGGAGGCATTGACCTCAGGCGGGAAGGGAGGATCAGGGTTCCTGTCACTGCTCTGCTGTTGTCAGCTTTCAGAATATTTGTTAGATTGTGACCTGAGGGTGTTGGTGTAAGGAAGTGTGCAGAGAGCTGAAGGGCCGCCGCATGCTGCTTCTCGCTGAGTCATCTTCTCAGTGTCTCTACAGTATGTCCTGCCGTTTTGTTCCCATGCTGCGGTACTGAACCCTCTTCCCCCTGCAGATTAGTGACGCTTTACAAAGTGAGAATGTTTCCACAAATATGTGACTAGTCACTTGGAAACATAAAATGGAGCTTGCATGACTAACCGCTTTGGCTAAATGTATAAATTTATCAGTAAATAAATGCTTAATTATGTTAATATTACTGTACATTAGGAAGGCAAATAAATCATTGTGCTTTGTATGATTTATTATACACACATCACCATTTTACTGTATCTTTTAGGTTTACAAGTCTGTCATTAAAGCACATCTAAAGACAAAACAATGGAAATACACCTTTCACAACCCATAAAAATGCCTCAGGACTCAGCTGGTGCCCAGTCAAGAGTTTATCAAGTGGGACAATTAGCCAATGTGACAGGATAAGATTCTGAGGTAATTAGTCTACAGTCCTCTGGTATCTGGTATGGTCAGCTTAAGCTGCATTGCTCTCCATTGTCGCAAAGTCCCTCTTCTTAGTAATAAAGTTGTGGGCGTCTTAACAACAACTGCCACCAGTACTGTTAGCCAACAGGATGCTGGCGGAAATTGGGCTACTGTTGGCTGAAGAAGAAGAAGGAGAAGAAGAGGGGGGAGACGTGCCGGAGGCAGAAGGAGAGGAGGACAGTAAAGAGAGTAGAACTGAGGGTAGGAACTTTGAATATTGGCAGAATGACTGGTAAGGGGAGAGAGTTAGCAGATATGATGGAGAGAAGGAAGGTTGATATATTGTGCATGCAAGAGACTAAATAGAAGGAAAGTAAGGCCAGGTGGATTGGAGGTGGATTCAAATTGTTCTATCATGGTGTGAATGGGAGGAGAAATAGGGTAGGAGTTATTCTGAAGGAACAGTATGTCAAGAGTGTTTTGGAGATAAAAAGAGTGTCAGGCAGAGTAATGATTATGAAGCTGGAAATTGGAAATGTGATGAGGAATGTTGTTAAGTGCATATGCACTGCATGTTGGGTGTGCAATGGGTGAGAAAGAAGATTTTTGGAGTGAGTTGGATGAAGTGATAAACAGTGTACCCAAAGGACAGAAAGTGGTGATTGGAGCAGATTTCAATGGACTTGTTGGTGAAGGGAACAGTGGAGATGAGGAGGTGATGGGTAGGTATGGTGTCAGGGAGAGGAATGAAGAAGGTCAGAGGATAGTGGATTTTGCCAAAAGGATGGGCATGGATGTGGTGAATACATATTTTAAGAAGAGGGAGGAACATAGGGTTACATACAAGAGTGAAGGAAGATGAACACTGGTAGATTACATCCTCTGCAGAAGAGTTGATCTGAAGGAGATTGAAGACTTCAAAGTGGTGGCAGGGGAAAGTGTAGTTAAGCAGCATAGGATGGTGGTCTGTAGGATGACGTTGAAGATCAAGAACAGGAAGAGAGTGAGGGCAGAGCCAAGGATCAAATGGCAGAAATTGAAAAAGGAAGACTGTAAGGTTGAGTTTAGGAAGGAGGTGAGACAGGCACTGGGTAGCAGTGAAGAATTACCAGACAGCTGGGAAACTATAGTGGATGTAGTAAGGGTGACAGCAAGAAGGGTGCTTGGTGTGACATCTGGAAAGAGGAAGGAGGAAAAAGAAACCAGGTGGTGGAATAAGGAAATACAGGAGAGTATACAGAGGAAGAGGATGGCAAAGAAGTGGGATAGTCAGAGAGATGCAGAAAGTAGACAAGAGTACAAAGAGTAATGGCGCAAGGTGAAGAGAGTGGTGGCGAAGGCTAAAGAAAAGGCGTATAATGAGTTGTATGAGAGGTTGGACACTAAGGAGGGAGAAAAGGACCCATACCGATTGGCTAGACAGAGAGACCGAGCTGGGACAGATGTGCAGCAGGTTAGGGTGATAAAGGATAAAGATGTAAACGTACTCACAAGCAAGGAGAGTGTGTTGAGCAGATGGAAAGAGTACTTTGAGAGGCTGATGAATGAAGAGAACAAGAGAGAAAAGAGGTTAGATGATGTGGAGATAGTGAATCATGAAGTGCAATGGTTTAGCAAGGAGGAAGTAATGACAGCTATGAAGAGGATGAAAAATGGAAAGGCCATTGGTCCAGATGACATTCCTATGGAAGCATGGAGGTGTTTAGGAGAGATGGCAGTGGAGTTTTTAACCAGATTGTTTAATGGAATCTTGGAAAGTGAGAGGATTCCTGAGGAGTGGAGAAGAAGTGTACTGGTGCCGATATTTAAGAATAGGGGGGGTGTGCAGGACTGCAGTAACTACAAGGGGATAAAATTGATGAGCCACAGCATGAAGTTATGGGAAAGAGTAGTGGAAGCTAGGTTAAGAAGTGAGGTGATGATTAGTGAGCAGCAGTATGGTTTCATGCCAAGAAAGAGCAGTAGGAGTGACTGATGCATTCAATGTGGAGGTGGGATTACATCAGGGATCGGCTCTGAGCCCTTTGTTATTTGCAATGGTGATGGACAGGTTGACAGACGAGATTAGACAGGAGTCCCCGTGGACTATGATGTTTTCTGATGACAATGTGATCTGTAGTGATAGTAGGGAGCAGTTGAGGAGACCCGGAAGAGGTGGAGACATGCTTTAGAGAGGAGAGGAATGAAGGTCAGAATACATGTGTGTAAATGAGAAGGAGGTCAGTGGAATGGTGAGGATGCAGGGAGTAGAGTTGGTAAAGGTGGATGAGTTTAAATACTTGGGATCAACAGTACAGAGTAACGGGGATTGTGTAAGAGAGGTGAAAAAGAGAGTGCAGGCAGGGTGGAATGGGTGGAGAAGAGTGTCAGTAGTAATTTGTGACAGACGGGTATCAGCAAGAGTGAAAGGGAAGGTCTACAGGACGGTAGTGAGACCAGCTATGTTATATGGGTTGGAGACGGTGGCACTGACCAGAAAGCAGGAGACAGAGCTGGAGGTGGCAGAGTTAAAGTTGCTAAGATTTGCATTGGGTGTGATGTGGATGGACAGGATTAGAAATGAGGACATTAGAGGGTCAGCTCAAGTTGGACGGTTGGGAGACAAAGTCAGAGAGGCGAGATTGTGTTGGTTTGGACATGTGCAGAGGAGAGATGCTGGGTATATTGGGAGAAGGATGCTAAGGATAGAGCTGCCAGGGAAGATGAAAATAGGAAGGCCTAAGTGAAGGTTTATGGATGTGGTGTGAGAGGACATGCAGGTGATGCGTGTAATAGAACAAGATGCAGAGGACAAAAAGATATGGAAGAAGATGATCCGCTGTGGCAACCCCTTACAGGAGCAGCTGAAAGAAGAAGAAGAAAAAGTGTGCGGTCCTGGGTAACATAACATAATAAACTTAAGCCGGCCTTGGCCAATTCAGGGTCTTGGGGCAGTTCTAGCTAACGGTAACTCATTTGTAGATCTCAAATGTTCAACCAGATTTTACTCCAAGGCGGTAAATCTGTAGATTCCTGGTATCTAACAAGATAATAAAGCTACAAGCCCTGGACTTAAGGAAAGGGTATAGTTCAAGATAATAAATTCAAATGAGCAAACACTGACAGGCTCAGACTTCATTGTAATGAGACACAGAGGCAAGAATCAGGCTCTGTAATACTGTAGTGACAGGCTGCTGGATGTAATTAAAGCTACAACTCCATAGACTTGAGCAAGATTAAATGTGAATGTTAGATTTTTTTTCATTTTTTTCTTAAATTGTGCTCATCACAAAAAACAAGCATACAGCTGATATAAAGTAAATGCCTATGTTCCGCTAACATCAGACTTTTAAGGATCAATGCTGAAGGCCTCTATGATTTGATAAGATAGTGCGGCTGTGCATCTCTATTATCCAGCAGATTTTTTGCCTGGCAGTATAGTGGAAGATATATCTGAGATACGGCACATACAACTGTGGACCTCTCTGGCTGGCAGGTTCATACTCTAAAGAAAGCTTTAGGATTTCATGATATGGCATGACCACACTCTTGAGTAATAAAGCTGCAGGCCTCTATATATTGTTGGCATCAGCTTTTTAAGGAATAAAGCTAGATTCTTTGGCCTGGTAGAATCAGACTGTTAGAAAATAAAACCATGGGCCTCTTTGAATGGGTAGAATAAACGATTTAAGTAATTAATAAAGCAGCAGGTCTCAGTAATCTGGAAAGCTCAGATTCTTAGGTAATAAAGTACCAGGCTCAATAACCTCACAGGGTTAGACTCTTTGTTAATAAATCTGTAGGCTTCTGTGATCTGCCAGATTCAGACTTTTAGATTAAAAAGCTGCAGGTTTCCATCATCTGTCAGGATGTGACGGTTATGCAATAAAACTCTGGAATTCATTTAGTTAGCGTAACAAGACTTTTAGAACTGGGCATGAATTACCTGGAATATTCAGATTCGTAGTGTAGAAGATCAGCCCGGCTACAGACAGACTCACAGACCAACAATGTCCAGAACACACGTGTTTATTTTGTTCTTGCACAACACACAGTGTGCCAATCACCAGTAAAGACACAGAGTCCCCTCTTTCTCTTTCTCTCCTTCTGCTGCCTCTACTCCTCTCTCGCAAGCTCTGTCCTCTTCCACCCGACTCTGGCCCCCTTGCTGGAGTGAGGCGGCATCCTTTATACCGCACCCAGAAGTGCTCCAGGTGTTCCTTGATCAAATTCCAGCAGCACTTCCAGATATGGCGGAAGTGCTGCAGACCACGGCTTCGGAACTGTCCGGGCACCCCGTGGTGGTGGCCACGGGCCCCCGCCAGATTGAGCTTCTAAACTCCAGTCCCGTGGCCCCAATGTAAACCAGGGGATGCCCTCTCGTGTCCCGGGGAAGGTACTGCTGGTGATATGCCCTCTCCCCCAGGCTTCTCCTCAATAGGGCGTCCCAACTCACTTCTGCAATTCACTTCTGTTCTGGTTAGATCAGACTCTTAGGTAGTAAAACTATGCACCTCTTTGATCTGGTAAAAATGAACAATTAAGGAATAAAAACATTGGCCTCTTTAAATGAGGAAAATCAGACAGCTTTTTGATAAGCCAGCTGGTATGTAGTGGTTGGTCATAAGCAATAAAGGTGCAGGTCTTTGTGACCCCCTCAGGTTTAAGGTCCAAAGACTATGTGATGTTAGACGACTTTCAATTCAGCAATTTTCAGTCATAGCCTTCATTTATATATTTTTAGCAAGTCAGAGGCAATCGGCAGCAGACTCCCATGAAGCTAATCACCTAATTTAACATACCCAGTAACTTAGTCCAACTAGTCTGATAAAATTAAACATGTTTGATTTTGCGATTGGCTGTATTATCTGTCCTCTGGGTCTGCATCCTTGGTTTTTATGTTTCCCCTCGGGATTAATAAAATGTATGTAATCTATTCTAATCTAATGAGAGCTGAAATCCAGCAAATGCCCATCCAGAAGCATAATGCATAGACTGTAGCAATGAAGAATAAGCTACATGTATGTATTGAACCTTGCCAACAGAACAGTGGCTTGTCTTTCTTTTGTCTCATGTTTTACATACTAAAACAGAAAGAAAATAAGTAAAAAGTCCCGAGACTGCAGCTGAACTCACCATACCTGTTATACCTTTGTATAATAGCACTGCCTCCATTAGGCAACACGTGAGCTTTGGACCACAAAGGCAGAAGGGAGTCTCGTCTGTCACATGTTTTACATACCATGACAGACTGTAAGAAAGTAGAAAGGGCAGAGGTTGCTGCTAAACTCGCCACAGCTGTTAAATACTGTCAGACAGCACGCTATTGGCTGTCAGAAACGGGTGGACACAACTGCACTTGAAAATCGGCACTCGGCCAGTAAAGTAGACATGGGCAGTGATTTTCAGTTGTTCAAGCTGATATGGTCTAGCGACGTGATCAGCAATTGTGGTTGGAAAATCTTACATACCCGACAGCTAGAAGTCACGTAATGTGACATTTGCCTTAGTTAACAAAGCTGCAGTCCTCCATGACCTGGAAGGATCAGACTCCCACAACACAGCTATTAACCTCTATGGTTTGGCAAAGAGTCACACAATATGAGAGTTGGCAGTCTGTGATCTTTTACACTCACTGTTTTATGTAGGCCTCTATTATATGCCAGGGTAAAACTTTGAAAACCCAACTTCCAACCTCTGTGATCTGGCAAATGTAGAGAATAGCAAATTTCACCATAGGTGCCTGTGATCTGGCAGATTCATAATTTTTAGGTAGTAAAGCTAGAGGTGATTCTAATCTTCCTGGATCAGAATAATAAAATTGAGAGTATTTGTGATTTGTTGGGTTCAGAAATTTTGGTAACAGAACTTTGGACATCTTTTATCTGGCAATGTAGGATCAGGTAGATCCACAATTTAACTGCACGCCTCTTTAAACTGACAGGATCAGGATCTTGGTTAATAAAGCGATGGGCTTTCCAGTTCATAGCGATCTATGAACTGGAAAGAGCAAGTTCAAAAAGCAACAGAGAAGGTCTCTGTGAACTGGCAGATGTGGTCTGTGAGATCAACAACATGCAAAATGTAGAAACCAGAATTAATAATAACCTGAAAACATCAAGATGTAGGACAGGACACAACAAGAGGAGGGTGAGGGAGAGGATTCTGAGAATTGATTCAGCAGGATCAGGTATTAGTCACCTTAGTAATTATTACTCCGTTTCTGTGTGTCTGCTTTTAGGCTGCTATGCCCACCAGATGGACTTAACACCAGCTCTCCTTATAAACCTTGCAAGTATTATCCTATAGAAATGAGCTTCCATCGTTAACAAATGAGGAGACGCCATTACGGTTTAATTGAGCACTCAAATTTAATACAGTATAAATGCTCTATTCTTCCCTTACATACATGGAAATTGAATTGCAGTGTTTGCAAATACCTTTTAACAGAAAACTAGACATTCGGTACCTTAGTAGCTCCAGAGCTCTAAATAAAGCACACTACAGTTCCCACTCATACATATCCAACTTTGGATGCAAACTCTATTGTTTGTTTGTTTTTTTGTTTTTTTTGTTTTGTTTCATTCACTTACAGCTACACAAAGAGAAAATGGAATCAGAAGGCACAAATTTAAACAAAAACACATCTGGGAGAAATCTGCAAATGGGATACTTTCACTAAAACATGACACATGGAAAGCAGACAAGGCCCTGTAGGCTCATGGGTATGGGGCAGAAGAGAGGAACTAGACGTGCTGACCAGCCACTCCTGAGCACCTGGCGTTGAGCCGTCCAAAATGCTCAAACAACCGGGCGGGGAGAAACCTGGTGGCCTGCGTGGTCTTGGCTTATTGTGTCTGGCCCACTGTAGCAGGGTGCCATCATGAAGTTGGCAAAACTTTGATCGAAACAACTAATGCAAGACATTTTGCTTTTTTTTGTGGGCTGGTGGGGCATATTTGTAAGGTTTAAAGTGAGCAAATTTACACACAAAAATAAAAATCTCTGGAAGGCAGCCCACTCATTCTTTCATTATTGCGGTTTTGCTCTCACAGAAGAGCTGATTGTTCATTTTTAAGCAATTCCAGAAATGCCTGACTTTGAACATTTCTCTGTAGGGTGGAGGAAAAACAAAGTTAACTCAGTGAACTTGTGCACCCTGTTTGGGAATATCTACTGCGCACACAGTACAGCGAGCTTAGAAATTGCACGTTTGTGAGGCTTCCACGGAGAAAAGCTTGCGCTTCACTGTTCTCTCTTAAAAATTAGAAGACTGGTGAAGAGACTGTGTCTAATGGAGGAGGGAGTCTAACTTGTTTAAGTGTTCTGAGGCAGGCATTCAAAAAATGGATTTCTCTTGTAGCTAGAATTTGAAAATAAAGATGAGAAAGTCTAATTTAAAATGTGTCAACTTGTGATGGTGGTGCAGTTATTTACTTAAGCAGGGTTCATTTGTGGAAAAAAGTAAAATTTACAGTAAAAACCTGTCAAATAAGGTTCAAAAATGGTAAGAGTGCTTCATGTGATATGCTAATAATTTAGTAGAGGCCAAAAACTTCATGATAAACAAATGTAAACTTTTAACACCACCAATCTTTTTCTTATATAGTGCCTTTCTAGAGTGAATACCATTCTGAGGTGCCTCACAGGTAGAATATAAAACTGTCGTTTCCAAGTTCCTAAAGCTGTAGTATACGCAGATTAAGGGCTTTCGCTCAGGATCACACAAAGAGCCAGCAGTGGGACTTGAAATGACAACCTTGTGTAGAAAGCTTTTACCACAAGTCCACACCTCTTGCTGAATTTTTACAAATGGTGTATTTCAAGGCAGCAGGAATCGGCTTAACGTCAGTGTAGGGGCATACTGCTTAGTGCCACTGACTCGCCTCTCTAAAGATACCTGGTGTGAATCCCCACCAGTGAATATCTTTGTGGCATTTCATGTTCTCCCCACATCTTTTCCAGGGTTTTTCCTACCACATCCCAAAAAGATGCAAATTGTCAGTTCCAAATTAGCCACTGTATGAACGAGCGTGCCCCGTGATGGCTTGGCACTGTGTTCATGCTTGGTTTCTAGCTTGCTTCTGATAGTGATAAGCTTCACCTCTCCACAAATCTGAAAGTGGGTTAAACAAATTCAGTAACTGGAGAATGGATGGATGAATCAATGGAATGCATCGTATCACCGACTTAATAGAACTCAAAAATAAAAACTTACGATGGAGTAAAACCCAAGGCCTCAGGTTCAGTCACAACATGAAGATCAACAGTGGAATTAAACCTGTTATTTCATTATGCTGATTTGTATCTAGTTGGGTAGCTTAGGGCTCGTAACGGTCGAGTGATTATGCTGGGGTAAGTGGGCCCAGCAGTCAGTCAATGATAATTTGCTTCAGACTGATGTGCATTTGTATTAAATGTCTATAATGACTCAAATTGTATCTCCTACCTAACCATATACAGTGTGGCCTACTGGTTAAGTTACAGGAGTGTAACCCAAATGGTGCTTATCCAGCCCCCTCCAGTGCACATTCAAACTACTGAACAATACCTGTAAAGACCCTGCCATGGTATTCAGTATGAAAAGGCACAACAGAAAAGAAAGTTTGTTTTTTTTAACATCATTCTAGAAAAATACGACCCCTGCCTGAAAGCACCAGAGTCTTTGCCCAAAGTCTGTGTGGAATCTGTACATTTTCCCTGTGTTCCAGTTTCCTCCCATATCCCAAATGTGTACTTGATGAGCTGAATGGTGGTTGGTTGGCCATTTGTGGATGTGTGCGTGAGTATGCATGGCATCCCATTCAACACAGGACCCTGTGTTGTGCTAGGGCAGGCTCCTGCTCCCCTTATCCCAGAAGTGAAATAAGTGGATTTTTAAAATGCACAGGTATGTGTTTTTTTTTAGGTATAAACTACTGGAAACCCCCAGCTGTTACTTTTGAACCATAAATCCTATTTTTTTTTTTTTTTTTTTACAGAGTGCAACTGCATTAAGGGAACTCAAGTGGCATGCAAAAATGTATGAATGTGGACACAGAGCCAAGGTAAGCGGGGGACACAATTCACACTGAACCTTTGTTAAGCAGGTCACAAATGTGGGGAAATCTGGCTCAGATTAAAAAGGCTTTTGATTCCCCTTACTGGCCTTCCCACCCTGCCGTCTACTTACTCTGTGGAGCTAAGATGTTGAAAAAGAGTTTTTAACTGAACACCCGCCAGGTGCCTAAACTGCTCCTCCAAGTCCTCCACACAGAGAGAGAGAAAAACCAGAGAGGTAGGGAAAAGGCGCAGAAACAAAAAGGAAGCAGAGCCCAGAGTCCTAGGATACACACACGTTTTCCGTGCTAACCGCCAAGTTTGGCACACATGAGCTATGTGACACAGTCTGTGAAACACTGCAGAAGCTTCAGGGCTCCGTGGAAACGAGAGTGGTACCACGCCGCCTGCCAGCTGACATTCACAGTGAGAGTCGAGTGGTCGTTCCTCGCCTCAGTTGGATTCATCTTGGTGGCCCTGATCTATGCCTGCATCAGGCTGGGCAGTGCAATCTGGAAAGGAGGAGACAGAGAGATGCTAAGTTAGGTTGGGGAGGAGATGCTCAAGCAGCCAAACTCTTGGAGTCCCTAGTTCAAATTCCCATTAAAATAAAGGCACGCAGACCAAAACCAGTAAATCAGAGGCAGTAGCATTGGACTATCTATCACCCCGGGTCTCCTGCATCACTGGCCTGTTGGTAGAAATATTGGCACTGACTGGCTGACCTCACCCAGAAAAGATGAACTATGATAATCAAATGAGGAACATGGGCATGAGAGCCCGCTATACTTCTTCCACCCATGACTAGCAGTATACCACAGGCATGCTTCATATTTCCCTTACAAATAGGCCTATGTGCCATTTCTAAATTAGCTAAGATACCCTAACCATGTAAAAAGAAAGAATAAAGGCTAGGCAGCTAGTGTTCCAGAAATTTCCTGAGTGAGTGATAATGACAATGGTGCATACACAAGAACACAAGACATGACTCAAGCTCTGTCTTAACATCACCCTCATGTTCACAAGCCTATTCTTTGTCATCCTCAGAGTCCTCAGCCTCTCTAATCATCCACATTACTCTCTTTCTCATCACCCTATTCTTCATTGCTTATAATGATCACCATGTCCCCTTGTTCTTTACCCTCTGCTTCATCTTCACTCCACTCTTCATTCAATCTAATCACTTGTGTCACCCTTGTTTTCATTTGGTTCCAATTCATCATAATCCCCTCACCAATAACCATGAAAACATCTTTATCACGTTTGCTTCATCACCATATTCTTTGACATCTCACATCTCCAACATCACTGGCTTCATCTCACTCTTCTTCATCACTTATGAACATTGTATCCTTTACATTTACCTAGTGCTTCATTGCCTACCATCAGTAGCATCACCTTCTTTGTCTCCTTTCTCACATCACCATATTCTTCATTAGTTCCAATCATCAATATTCTCTACATCATCATCATCATCATAGTATTCATTGCCTACAATCATTAAAATCACTCCTCCTTTATCTTCCACTTCATCATATCCTCCAGCAACTCAAATCACTAGCAATACCTTCTTCATCTCCTTCCTCATTATCATTACCGTTTTTTTTTTTCCATAAGCTCAGTCACCAACATCTTCATCAGTACCTTATTTGTCATCAAACCTAATCACTGGCCCTTCATCATCTTTATAGTCTTAGTTGTCTCAATTATGAAGATTGTTCCTTCTTTACCTTCCTCTTCATTATCACTATATTTTTCAACAACTCAAAGCATCAGCAATACCTTCTTCATCGCCTTTAACATCATCATAGCCCAATTCTTCATATGCTCACACTCATCACCTTTCACTTCCTTGTCACTATACTCTGCCAGGTTTCTTCTCTAACAGCACACTCATCTTCATCAAAGCTCCCTTTTGCATGACCTCTAATCACTAATTCTACATTTACCTTTATAGACTTTCTCTATAATCACCATATTACTCATTGTCTTAAATCATCTTCCTGCCTCCCATTGCTTACACTCAAAAACATCATCCTCTTCTTCATCATGCCATTTATCAATGGCTAATCACTCACTTTCTTTATAAGCATCCAGTCCTTTGTTAGCTGACATCACTCACCTCAGTTTCCTCATCGTCTTCGTCTTCACGCCTTCTGATTTTAAATGCAATACTCCTTAGTATTGCCCAAATATAAATCTGCTCCACCTGCAAACATCACCTTCCTTCCTCTTTTCAACATTCCCCTTAATTGTCAATCATCCATGTCTTCTTTTTCAACAACACATTATTCTTTGTCAGTATTCAATTACAGATATCGCCTTCCTAATCATCTCCTTTATTCTTCATGTGATCTAGTTGCCCAAATCTCTGTCTTCGTTACCACCTTCTTAGTTCATTTTAGCTTTAATAACCAACATTGGACCTCTTCATAGTCAAGCTACTCTTCTCCAGCTCCATTCATCCAAATCACCCTAATTATAAATACTCATTCATCTGCCAGCTTAACCTTCCTCTTCATCATTACTATAGAAGCCATCATTCCATCACTGTCTCTTTCCTTCTTATTATCACCAGATCTTCATCAGAATGGCTGCATACACCCCTCACCAACTGTGATCAACTCAGCCAGGCAACATTGTCCTCCTGTTCGTCATCTTTAAGTTTGAAACAACCTCAACATGTCCTCTTTCTCTTTTTTTTTTTTAATAAACCTTGAGCTAAGAGCCTCTGTTTTCTTCATGGCCCCTTATATGCTGAACTTCTCTATTCTTCTTTGTCTCACTTTCTTGCCTGCATCCAGCTCTGAAGGTACTCACCTGCTCTAGTCTCTCTGGGGTGGCTCTGGTCTCCACCACTTTTGTTTTCTGCAGAGCTCACATCGTCAGGGGGCCAGCGCAGCTCCCCACTCTCTACCTCCCCGCTCTCTGTTGGTTCCACCACTATCGAGGGAAGGCGTTTGGACAGCTTGGGATAGCGCTCATGGGTGTCTGGGAATATCTGGAGAAGACGATACAGCTTGATCAGCAGGGAGTTACATACATGTAGTAAACTGAAGAGGCACAATTCCTAAGGGGTGGCCCTAAGGATTGTACTGCTGAGGCTAACTGCAATTGTACTTGCCAGTCAACAGGGATGCCCAGGAACAGGCCCCTCTGAAGTCTAGATGGCATAAATGCAGAACTTGAGGTGGCAGATATATGCCGATGGGGAGGACCCCCATGGCTATGTGTGTACCCACCAAGTTCTCATATCACACTTTCCATATGGCTAAGAACAAAAAAATACAAGTGAAGGTTGGCACGTGCATCTTGATTACATATCTAAACAGATGTTTAAAATACATCTTGTGACTTATTCATATCAAGCACTGTTTGCCTCATTCACCTTTAGTTCATTTTCATAAACAAAATAAGCAGCACCTGAAAGGAAATCCCGTGTTCCTCTGAGGTGGCAGCTGCTTCCATGACCGGCTCACATGTGTTGAGGACCTCATTCATCCTGTAAAAGGAAAGACACTGGGTTGTGTTAACTGGCATGTGCTCAGGAGGTAAACACTGCGGGTTTGGTTACCCTTTCCAGTCCTTGGCACTGTTGAGCTAATATCTCCAGTTGCAACTGGCACTAGCGTTGCTTTTGTGGAATCAGGCACTCTGGTACAAAATAGAGCAGTGTGTTTCGTCAGCCCAGGTCAGTCCTTTCGGCACAAATTACGGAGGTAGATTAGAGGCCTTAAACTCTTGAAATGGCCTGGAGAAAATACATCCAGGTGACCTCTTCTATAGCAAAAACAGATTACACCTGAACCAAGATTTTAACAATCCCACTGAACAATCCCAAGACAATTGTATTATTTTATATAGTGACTTTCTTGAGTAAACGTTCAGGCATCCATTATCAACCCTCCTTAACGCAGTTCAAGGTAACAAAGGCCAGAGTCTATCTTGGTTGATCATGAGCAAAGCCTCAGCCCAACCCTAGCACAGATGCCTGTCCATTGCAGGGCAGCCCATGCTAAAATGTTTGCTTAGAGTTGCTCAGCAAGACAATAAATGGGATTAAACTGTTACTCTTGAGACCTGTAGTCCAGCTCCCTAACCAGCAGCACACATTGCCACTGACCTTCACGGTTTTGCTGTAAAGCTCTCAATGCAAAGCCTGCCTTTTGTACAGTGTAGACAACAGCTGTTTAAATAAAAAAAAAGTTGAGAACTTTACACTCTACATAGAAGCTCATTTCTTTGTGCAAATATTGAACCTTGCTATGGTGCTGTAGATTACTTTTCTGGCTAGCGCTGATGTTGAGTCCCATGTCCAAGATAACCTTCAGTTAGAAGCTGGAAAGTGCAGAGGTGCAAGCAGCAAGCACCATGTCTGAGAGCTCCAAACATGCAGTGCTGCCAAAGTGAAAGCCAAGGTAATGGAAACAACATGAGGTGCCAGGCTGTGTAGACCAAGTTATGCCAAGACTTGGCAGACTTCTGTTTCCTTGAGACACTTGCCACCTGTAGCTCTCACCAGTGACATTATCTGGCACCTCCATCAACTGTATAAAGAACTGATAAGGAGATGATGGCCACCCGTTGTCTGCCGCAGGTGGTGAAGCAGTGCCATCTCTTGTGGCTATAGTGGTAAAGATTCAAATCTGATGCCTTTTGTTCACTCAGACGCCACCCTGTCTGCCAAATGTTCAGTGGTGTTTGGGTTTCCCTAATAGTTAAGCCCGGAGCAGACTGTGTATGCGATCCAATTATTTAACCTTCAACGCAAGATAAGCAAGCAGCCCTGGCGTGAGAGGCATGTGAGTGTAAAGGTTTTCAAAAGAGCAGCTTCACACATTCAAATTCATAAGATGTTTTACTGGCATGACTAGTGGCATTGTCAAAGCATTAGAAGGGAACACAGATTCTGACCAGAACAAGGTTTAAATGAACAGAATATAGTTAGAGATAAAAAATAATGATTAAGAGAGAAATCAGAAGGAGAGGCTTAGGATTCAATACATAATGAAGGGGAGTGTGCAGATAGATAGATAGATAGATAGATAGATAGATAGATAGATAGATAGATAGATAGATAGATAGATAGATAGATAAGCATTGCTTGTCAAGCAAATATATTAATACATATGGCACTCACCATATAAAATGGACCATTAGGAAGATATGAGAGACACTACTTCTAGGTGGTAGAACATAGAAAGAGAGCTATGAAAAGCACAATATAGCAAACAGATTGAAACAACAGTATATAAGACAGATATGTATGAAAGTAATTATATAAGATAGATATGAAAAGTACTTTATGAAACAAGGGCAGCACGGTGGCCCAGTGGTAGCACTGCTACCTTGCAGTAAGTAGACAGAGGTTCACGTCCTGGGTCTTTCCTGTGCGGTTTGCATGTTCTCCCTATGTCTATGTGGGTTTCCTTCAGGTATTCTGGTTTCCTTTCATAATCCAAAGACATACAGGTTAGGTGGACTAGTGATGCTAAACTGGCCATAGTGTGTGTGTGTGTGTGTGTGTTCTCCCAGTAATGGACTGGCACCCTGTCCAGGGTTTGCTCCTGCTTTTCACCCTGTGGGAGAGGCTCCAGTACCCCCTCGACACTTTTCAGTACTAAGCAGGTTGCAAAATGACTAACTATATGAAATAATCAGAAAAGGTATGATATAACAGCTAGGTAGTGCATGTCTCTGACGGAGGTAGTTAAAGCTGACTTCTTTTTAGGCCCCTAACTGTCCAGTATACTCAGATACTGCTTACCACATTCCCATAATTCTTTTTGTTCTGCGTTTCTTTCCTAGTTAACTCTGATTGGTTGTTCACACTGCTCAGAGACTTTTCTTTTCAGCATCAGTTTCCACCAGCTCTGTTTTCTCACTTGAGCTCTAGACATTGGAATTTCTGATCCTGTATCTGGTCCAGTTGACTTTATTGGAGGTGTATGCACAGCATCAATATCCTTTTCTGGTTGTTAAGGTGAGGTAAAGAGTGACACTTCCCCTTTCTCTATCCTTCATTAGACATTTTCTACTGCTCTATAAGACCTTGCAGAATGCAGGATCTTTACTATGTGTTGCTTATATTGAGATCGATTAGGTGGTAGTAAGGCACACTAGACTGAATTATGCTATTGAAAATTTACCATCTGAACACTTAGCCGTTGTTTCAGTGACACATGCAGCTCAAATTTTTTAAAATGACCAAAGTCAGGTGATCAGATGCTACAGATGTTCTATCAGATGGTTATGGCGAGTGCCCTTTTCTACGCGGTGGTGTGCTGGGGAGGTAGCATAAAGAAGAGAAGGACGCCTCATGCCTGGACAAACTGGTGAGGAAGGCGGGCTCTACTGTAGGCATGGAGCTGGACAGTTTGACATCCGTGGCAGAGCGACGGGCGCTGAGCAGGCTCCTGTCAATCATGGAGAATCCACTGCATCCACTGAACAGGATCATCACCAGACAGAGGAGCAGCTTCAGCGACAGACTGCTGTCACCGTCCTGCTCCACTGACAGACTGAGGAGATCGTTCCCCCCCACACTATGTGGCTCTTCAATTCCACCTGGGGGGGTAAACGTTAACATTATACAAAGTTATTGTCTGTTTTACCTGCCTGTTTATCACTCTTTAATTTAATATTGTTTTTTGTATCAGTATGCTGCTGCTGGAGTATGTGAATTTCCCCTTGGGATTAATAAAGTATCAGTCTATCTATCTGTCATACAGCACTAGATATTTTGGTTTAGACTGAGACACAAAGGTCATCACAGCTGGGCTTAAATTTGAAAAAAAAAATCTGAGTTAAATGTAGTTTTGCAGATTCCTTGATATTGAGAAGTTGTTTCTTGTTTCCCCTCTACCAGCAGATAAATGTATCTATGCCTTTTGGTGTGCTGATCCTTTTTGACTGGTGTTCAATTTTAGTTTGATGTAGTTTGGTTGTTTTTTTTTCCCATTAAGGTCACAATTTAGTCTTTTTATTTTATCTGGTATCATAGGTCTCAAAAATATCCCCGTTATTTAGTAACGATTTGAGGAGCTGAGGAGATCTGACATAAAGTTATGAGGAGTGTCCAAGGTTTGAAAAAGAAGTAGAGTCTGCAACACACCATTCTTCGTCCTGACATAATATAAGAAGATAAGAAGAGGATGAGAATGAAGCATAAGGCCAGTGCCAGCTATAGGTAATATAACGTCCCTACGCGTTTAGTTACTAACTTTATATAACCTAACCTAAAAAGGCCAAGAACAAAATGCTGTCAGAATTCAGAACTTTACCCACACATTATTTCCTGAACCCACATACTCAATACGTTATTAAAAGGACCTGGAACCTATGCTATTCAGGCCACACTGGACGCATGGCAGGAACTAATCCTGCAATACCTATGATGTAGGTCAGGTAATGCCCACAACGTCAGTCACAAAACACCCTTTGAGTCACCTTTTGATAATCCTCCCACAACCCTAGGGTCCTAATGTTAACCATATTCTAATGCGACAGGTGTTACGTGAGAGATATTGAGGGCATTTCGTGATGTTGGGGCATTACATGACCTCAAAGCTACTGTGGTCTGCAATTGCACTCCATTGGAATGAAATGCCAGTCTGTAGCAGGGTACAGTCACCCACATCGCCACAACACATCGATTATAGCAGGCTGATTTAGAGTCATCAATTAAATAAAGCAATAAACAACCTTTGTTTAATATAATGCCTTTCTATAGCATACAGTATATAACTTCACAGGTACAGATACATAGCCCCAGTGTGTACACGTATTTGTTAACTGTTAAAGCACAGACAGGTTTAAATGGCCAGCCTTTCATGGGGTACCAGTCTATCTCAGGGGACACTCACACCGAGGCAGCTTAGACCCGCCAACAAATTTAACTTTGGGATGCAGGGAGAAAAATGGAGCACCAAAGAGCAAATCAATATAGATAAGAGGGGGACAAGCAGACGGCACACACACACACACACGCACACACATACACACAGTGGCCAGGCCAGATTTCAAGTCCAGTCCGGAGCAGTGGAGATGGCGGTGCTCATAGCTGTGCTGTGGTGCTGCTTAACTTCACGGCTAATTTACTGATGTCATCCCACTGGAAAATCCTATTTCTTAATGTGCCAGTGTCACCGTTTGAAAAATGTGCATACTAATTGCCTCTGAATAATTTATATTTCCACACCTTAAATGAAATGGGTAAAAGAACATTACCCAAATGGCAAGATGGTTTAGAAGTTCAGTATTCACATTTTGTTTGAAAGTACTTAAGAACATGACTTAATTAAAAAAACATATAGAAAAAGGCTGTTGTCCAGCAATTAAAAAACGATGCAAGGGGCTTATTGCTTATCAGTGAAAATACTCAAAACAAGTGCTGCTTAATAGTAAAAGGAGAGGAAATAATAGCCCATCAAAAATTCAAAATATGATGGCTGCTGTCCATCAACATGAAGTAGAGATCACAAAGTGCAGGAAGGACCACCACCATCCATCAGTAAAAACTGGCAGGGTGGACTACTGTCCTTCAATAAAACTACAGTTCGGTCAGTGGTATGTAATATAAAATTATGGATGAGGGCACTTTTGCCCACCAGATAGAAGACAGTCAGCTGCTATCATTAACAAAATACACAGGAGGAGTACTGTCCTACAGAACTGTAGGAAGGGATGCTGTCCTTCTGTAAAAATACAAAGTACCAACAATAGAAAGCGAGAAATTAATTCCACCACTTAAAAGACAGAGGCGTATGGCCTTCTAACAAACAATAAAGCAAATGAAAAGGCAGCTGTCCATCAAGATGGATATAAAGGGTGAGGGGGCTGTCGTCCATGCAAAAAAGCACAAAGAAAGGACTGCTGTACAACAATAAAATACAGTCGGGGATGGTGGGCTGCTGTCCATCATTACAAATGAAAGAGGGGGTGGCTGTCAGTCAAGAGTGAAAAGAGGGCTGCTGTCCTCCAAGGGGATATCCATCCTTTAAAAAATGCAAGAAGGGACAACTGCTGTGCACAAGAAAAAATGGAGGGGACAAGGCTGAGGCTGAAGTGTCAATTAGTCCTACAGAATATTCCAGGTATGCTTAATTTAACAACACCTTGTTAGTTCAAATGTCTCCCTATGTGTTGTGCACTACAGCATTTGAAATCTGTAGAAAATTGTAATTTGTAATTACAAATTAGAAATGTATGGCACTGTGTTGGTTTTGCAAATTAGGATGAACTTAGTAGACGGAGCTTGGCAGGTCTCATCTATAAACAAGGCTAAAGTGAAGTGAGAAGTCAAATCTGCTTAGCAATTGGCCTTACAAGAATAAAGATAGATAGGAAAGGCACTATATTACAGGTAAATATAAAGATACAACAGGCAAGATTGATAGATAGATAGATAGATAGATAGATAGATAGATAGATAGATAGATAGATAGATAGTGTGCTGTCTCTAATGGACATTTCTCATCACAATCACAAGATTATCTGCCCAGCTGTTTGGCAGTGGCCGTTAGATATTTAATTTAAATTTTCAAAAAAAGGGGTTCCCATGGGGAAAAATAACCAAACTAGAATCAAGACTGCATTTGTAGTTACCTTACGACTTCTCCCACGACTCACTGATTTATTTCGCTGAAATCAATATTTCGCATCGGTGTCAAGTCCATGTCAGAGGTGTCAACACCTTTGGGTGTTGAGGAGACACCGAAAGAGTGAGAATTCTGTAAGAACGGAATGCAATATGGGGAAATCTTTGCGTACAATTGTGGTCTGCGGGAATTCTTTTCTATTTGCACTTTTGGCTTGCAACGAACCATCTGACATTTTTATTTTTTTTTTCTTTGTCTGTCCATGACAGACATTCTAATGTACATGTGATCTGTACCCTCCAAAATTCCTTGAAATGCGAGGGTGTGTTGTGCCTTTCGTGAGTTCTTTCCCGTGTAGATTTCAGAATCGAATTGCACACTTTGTCAGCTCCCGGAGGAAATCGCAGACGCCCGTGAATTCTGCCAAACACATCAATACACCCCCGATCATTCTGCTCTTCTCGCATTATAAAATCGCTTTGAGGACCCCAATGTAATGTATCCATCTTCCTTAAAGTATCCAAACCCGGAGCACAGAGTGTGGAGGCGAATGCCTTAAACCCTCTCAGTCATGTCGTGAGTGCAGTAGGAGCGCACTTTAAAGACCCTCGATCTCATTTGCTGCCTGGCAGTATGGAAGGGCAGTTCGCACTCTAGGAATGCCGATATATTCCTGTATATCCCAGTGTGCACCGGTCACCCGTCCGCTGTACTCTTACCTTTGTCAGCTTGTTCCCTGAAGACTGGTTAGCTTTAGAGCTCCGCGAAAAGCCGGCGATTTGTTCGCTTCGGAGAGAGAAAGAGCGCGCCGGTTAGTCAAGATGCGGCTCGAGCGCCTCTCTCTCTCTCTCTCACTTTCTCTCTCACTCACTCACGCGCGCGCACGCTCGCTCTTTCTCTCCCTCCCTCCGTCCTTCTTTCGCTCTCCACCTGATCAGAGGAATCATGAATTGCAAACAAATCACCAAACAGGTTGGATGGAAACATTACATCACGAGTGAGCTGCCTGCCACAAAAGGCGAATCAGGCACGCGGTATCTGAACTGCTTCTCCATACAGGCAGAAAAAGGTTTAGTAGCGCCCCCGTAGCGAAGCTCTGGGACAATGGGTGCTGTACAGCATCCTTAAAATAGACGGTTCGCTTTTCTGCTCCGATTGCCCCTGTGAGTATTTGAGTCAGGTTCTTTTAGACATAAAGTATCAGTCATGCAGTGTGTTTCATTTCGGTCAGTCAAAATGAAGTGCCTTTGACATATACCCAATATAGTGTCTGTTTATTTAATACGATGCTTTTTAGATCTCTGTATCAATATATCTTCTACAGGGTCCTGAAGAAGTGTTTGTCCCCCTCCTTATTTTCTCAGCACATTTTTGACAATATATGCTTCATGTATTCAACTACCAAAATCTAACATTAAATAAGGAGCACCTGAATGAACAAACAACACTTAAAAAAAAAAACTTACTTCGTTTATCTAATGAACAGTGATATCCAACACCAGCTGGTGTGTGAAAAAGTAATTGCCCTCTAGGTAAATTAAGCCAGTTAAAGGGATAATCAGTGTCAGCTGAGTGAATATTGTAAGGTTTAATTACAGCCAGCCCTGCTCAGTATAAACCTCTCTTAACAACAGTCAAGCTGACCAGACACTCAACAAGCGCATGATGCCATGATAATGATGCCATATTGACCATGGACCCCCAAAGGTGCATTTCCTCCAGGGATGCTGCTGACTAAAGTTTTTGTTTTCCTCTCCTCTGTTGTCAAGTGGCAATAGTTCAAAAATTAATTAAAGGACAAATAATTACTAGGCTCCATTTATTTAGATCAGTGTCAAACCACTTTGATTTCCTGTGTGTTTAAACAAATCTGTGTCTTTATGTGAACTAATTCTGTATTTAATCATTTGTAAAATTTATATTTGCAATTTACATGAGAACCACACTCTTCTAGCACTCAGGGAAAAGAATTATACAAAAATAAACTAAAGTGAATTGAATTAAATAAACTCCCTTAAAAGATCAGAACAATATTTGACATCTATCAGAGTGGAGAGGGCTACAGAGTCATTTCTAAGGTTCTGGGATGCCACTGGACATGCCATTATCCTGACACAGAAAATGCTTGAAACAGCAGTGAATATTGCCAGTAGTGGCCAGCCTGCCAGAAATCAAAACCAACAAGTAAAATTCTCCAGGAAGTTACAAAAGATCCTCCCAAAAATCAAAAGAACTACCAAGTTATTTTTCCTCAGCAAAGATCAGTCTCCATGAACTCCTTTGGGAAAAAATGGGCTTCACTGCAAAATAGAAAGGTAGCAACCTCTGAAGTTCTTAGATGGTCACCAGGCTCCTTGTGAGAATGATCTATGGACAGATGGGACCAAAGTGGACCTTTTTGGATGACATCGGCCCCATTATGACCAGTGTAAAGCAAGTACGGCATGTCAGTGTGATGGTGAGGTGATTCTTGACTGCCTTCAGATCTGGACGACTTGCCATAACTGAAGAAGCCATGAAATCCAGTCTTTCTTGGAAATTCCCAATTTCCTTTACCTCTCACCACATGTTACATTACATTTGCTTATTTGGCTGACACCTTTATCCATTTCTTTTTATTTTTCCAGTTGAAGCCCAGGCAGGTCAAGTGACTTGCTCGGCTTACACAGTGTCAGTAGTAGGATTTGAACCCACAACCTCAGGGTTTGAAGTCCAAAGCCCACATACAGTATCTACACCCAAAGCAACAATTGGGATAAAGTTTCAGAAATCTTCCCTAGCGTACAGAAAAAAATATTTCAAGGAATTTTCCCTTATAGTCCCTTTCTTTTACTGTCAGTTACTGCAATTGCACTCTCTGTTGCCGTGTGTGCTTATTGATTTACCGCCCAGTGTCTTGTCTACTGCACTATATGTTGTATTGTGTTATATGTTGTATACACTATCTTGTCATATTATATGTTGTTTGTTTTGCACTGTGGTCCAGAAGGTACGCAGTTTCGTCCCACCCTGTACTTTGTACTTGATGAGATAACAACAAAAAGACACTTGAACTTGTAATAATCCTAAGGAATGATGGGAAAGGGATCTCTCGATTTAAATCTCCCTGAAGAAATGGAACTCAGCCATTCATTGTTCATGTTCTGGTTCAATACAAACACACCCTAATTCAACAAAGATGTTTTCATCGATCACTTAAAGTTTATTTAAAATGTACTCGGCACATGAGCCAACTTGTGAGTGTTGCCATCAAGCGCCTCCATTGCACTTTTCTCACTTAAATCATTTTGGTCAAATTTGTTTGCAGAGCTCTTGGTTAGCCTTGGATTTCAAGTAACACAGTGATGTTGATATTTGGGCCACTACTAGGGGGTTTTAAAGTGTAATATCGTATATCACAAAGCTGCCAAGTAGACTCGATTTCATTCAATTGCAAAATTCCCAATACACCTTCCTCTACCTGGGTGGGAAACATGAAAATTTTAAATTGGAAAAAATCAAACTCTCCTCGCAGGGATCTTTTTCAACCTTTCTCACAAAACGGCAAGAACTCATTTTTTTCTTTTTACTTTACTTGCTGTTTCGTCACATATAAAGAACTGTTTTAGGTGCCACTCTCTACTCGTGCTGCTCTCTTTTTGCTTTAAGGATGGTGGCTGGATGTTGATTTTTTTTTTTATTGCTTTTGAGGCACCCTGTAGTCTTTCTTATATTAATTGTATTTGTTTGATTGGGTTATATTCTGTAGGAATGTTTTCTTTCCAAAAAATGAAAAAAAAAAAAAGAAAATTCTTAAGTAGAATGTCTGCTCATCTGTCTGTGACCGGAAAGCTAAAACATACAGCAGATTCAGAAATACTCAGTCCCCTTCACTTTCTGCACACTTCATTGTGTTTGGGGTCCTGCCCAATCATTGCATAGACAGGTGAAACAAGAGGTTATTTGTGTGAGGGGCGGCCCGGCTTCTTACCCGGCCTGGACGCCCTTGGAATAGAAAGACCGGGGGAGAGAACGTGCATGAGGTGTTATCTTCCTTGGAGTGCTAGATGGTAGCAAGCCCAGGCTTGGATCCCTGTATTGGAGCATGCTGGGTATTATAGTCCCAGGGAACAGCTTTGCTGGGGGCCACCAGGGGGAGCTGTGTGATTTGGGAGTCCCTTGTTCCATGGGGCTCCAACTTAACTTGGAAGTGCTTCGGAGCTGCAGCATCATATCGCCTTAAGCTCTCACGGGGGATTAGATAAAAGGAGCTGCCTGCCTCACATTGATGAGCCACAGTCGGCTGGAGGTGGACAAAGTTTGGGAGGAGGAGTACAGGAGGCCGTGAGGGACTGAGACGGAGAACAACAACATTTATTTACTTATACTGTATAGCACATTTTCATACAAATGATGTAGCTCAAAGTGCTTAGAGAAGACAAAGAGTGATTTATTGTGCTTTATTGTACTTTATTGTACTTGTGGCTGTGATAGTGCACTGTAAAAAATGTCAGTAAAATCTTATGGTAAAAATACTGTGAATGGTGAAAGTACAATACCTTTTCTGAAAAAAGGAAAGTTATCTTATATTCTACTGCAAATTATTTGTATATCTCAAATAATCCATCCATCCATTATCCAACCCGCTATATCCTAACTATAGGGTCACGTGGGTCTGCTGGAGCCAATCCCAGCCAACACAGGGCGCAAGGCAGGAAACAAACCCCAGGCAGGGCGCCAGCCCACCGCAGATCTTAAATAATGCATTTAATTAATTTTTACATCCAAGTTCGGAAAAAGCAGAATTTTTCTACCTTCAAAATATACTACATACCGTTTACTGACACATTTTGGTTACACTGAAAAAATCGCTGTTAATTTTACAGCGAAGGCAAACAACTATAAAATGTAAAAAGTAAATCGCTGTTTCAGTAATACCAAAGTTACGATATTTGCATAAGGAAACGCCCCCGTTTACCATATTGTTCCTGGTGAACCGCATACCTTTGCACACTAGGGGAAAAAACTTAAAGTTAGCAGACTTATTTTTCCGTGCATGCTGAAGGTTTATTGAGGTCATGGAAGCTGATTTATGGTGGGTTGTACACCTGCACACCACAAAAGCAAACTTTACTTCTCCACCAGACAATGTGCCAAATCTTCTTTAAACATTGAATTCTTTTTAATATATATAATTGAATGATACAACATGTTTGTTATTAGTTGTTGTTACTTTACCGTTGCACCATTTTCTAAAGGTCTAATGATTGTCATATTTATACCAGTGAATGGATTATAGGTTATAGTTAAACGTTCATTTCTATTGTAATGCGTTGTAAACGGAGGCGGGGGCCGAGGGCTGAGCAACCGCACGAGGAGCCGGTTACGTCAAACGCTGTTACCGGTATGTGTGGACTGTATAAACTTGGGTGTTAATTTACTATAAATAACACCAGATTTTCTCATTACAGTATTCAGCAACATTTTTGCAAGATAACACGTGGACTTTATCAAAATATAACTGGAGAATATAACTTGACAAATCCGCTCAAACCTCAAAAGCCGGGTCCCCCTTAGACGCTGGGCCTGGGGCGGTCACCCCAAACACAGCTCTTAGTTGTAAAGCAAAAAGTTATTTACTACAAAGTTAAACCATAGACCTAAAAATATTGTCACCTTCTCTTTTATGGCAAAAATCTGGCAACCACAGCTACCAGTTTTTTTACTGTAAAGTTAACTTTTTTCTTTTTTTTTTTACAGTGTGGTGAGAAACGCTTATAGAAAAGAGTTTGCCACAAATAAAGACTCTGTGCTTTGAACTTGTGTCCTAAGCCGGCTTGTGTTGTATGTTTGGGGAGCTGGAGCGCCCCCTACTGTTCACAGTGAGTAAATATTTTCTCACACATGTACTGTAGTATTTGACAACTTTGTTCAAATAACAAGTGAAAGTGTTACCTTTTCACTGTGGTGCCTTTTGAATACTTACAGTAGCGCATAAAGATTCACAAAAGCCAGCTCCGTTACAGGCCTGAGCCTGGACACTCTGGAAGCTGTTGCAGAAAAGAGGATGGTAGCAAAACTGGATGCTAACATGAACGATCGCCCACATGCCCTCCAGGGGACGTTTTCTTGGTGTTAGTCTCGCCATAGGAGAGCCTCTGGGGATCTTCTCAGCGTTTCCCCCCGACGTGCCTTCCTTCACACCGGGCACAAGCTATAGGAGGATAGATAGTATGACTCAGTCCACTCCAGTTATTTTAGCGTAATGTTTGTTTTATTGTGTGTTACATTGTATTTCGAGTCGTTACCTGTATATTCGGTGATTTACTGCGGAATATGCGTTTGAATTTCCCCTTGGGATTAATGAAGCATACCTAATCAAATCTATTAAGGAATACAGCGTTGTGTTAAAATGCACACACACACACTTTGGTTAGGCACTGCACAAATGCAGGTATAATGCTGCGTAACAAGACCTTAACAAATGCTTCTTTTCCTCATAATGACACCTGTACAAAACATTAGTACAATTGTCATTTTATTTTTGTAACACAACCTTCTAAAATAACCGATTTGGAATGATCAGAGTTGGCGTAAGTCTCTCTTGATACTTCAGTATATGACCTATGGATCCTTCATATTCATATATACACAGCACGGAGATGAATGACCAATTTACCAAAGCTTTGTAAGTATTATTAAGACCAAAACAAGCTTTTGTTACGGTCTTCTTACGTAACATTTTTGCAATACCAACACTAAAATGTTACCCTTGTACCTTAGATTTTGATTGAAAACCTGAAAACACTCAATGTCTCAATATGTTTACAATGGAGGAAATCCGTAAGTGGTAAATACTGTTTCACAATACTATACAATGTAGCATCAGGCTACCTAGAAATAATTAAAAAAAAAAAAAAAAAAAAACTGAGTGCCATTATGAACAAAGCTGCACATCCTCTCACTGACACACCAATACAGAGCACTTCTCATGCAATGAATTATCCAGAAGTGTATCATGAAATGCTAAGGGGGCTCCCTTATACCAACAGCAGCGCACCCTATAATGCCGCACTGTAATGCCAAGTCAGAAGTTCGTTTTCTTTATTTTTGGTACGTGTGTTCAGAATATAGCGCGCGTGTATATTTTTATTCGTGAATTTATTTAAAGCATAGAAAGCCAAATTTCCGTCATGGGGACAAATGAATAAAGTTCTATCTCGTCTGCCTTATATAGTGCCTTACATGTCTGTTCTCCAGTCTGTTACGCATTTCCTTTCTTATTTATGTATCCATGTAAGCGTCATGAACATCTGCATCCACCAAACTATTGCCACTGCCGATTTACTTTCATTATGACATCCATTTATGGGCCCAACAGAACGGCAGAACTGAGCTCCAGCCAGACGCAGCCCAGGGCACAACATGCACACACACTCAACGTTGCCATTTCTTAGCTTAATAACACGTCTTTGGAAGATAACTAGGAGGAGTAAGCAGCCAAGAGAAACGTGCGTGTGAGGTGAACAGAAATTGTATGCCAGTTTGTGCAGTAACGGCGCTAACCACTGCGCCTCTGGACTGACATGATACGTGCTTCTGTTAATTATATTTCTTTGACTTTTAATCCAAGAGGTTGATGGGGGAAAAAGTGAGGCGCCGAAGCGAGTCTGCTGCATAATTTACTTTGTGAATTATTCATTTTCTGTTAACGGATCATGTTATTAATACATTTGGGTTCAAATCGCAGCCACTGACTCTCTCGAGAGTTCCGACGTACGTTTTCCAGTCAGCTGGTTGAACTTGCATTGATCCATCCGTTCACGCCAGTGGAGGAAAGAAACACTTGAGATGAAAACCCACACGAGCCCAATGACAACATGCCAACTGCACAAATACGCAAAATCTGCCGCAGTCGCACTGTTAACTGTCTGGACGGAAGATTATGACGGGCGGGATGCCACAAAACCCTTCATGTCTTCAAAGATAAATTCACGATACAAACTCAGCTTTGAACGTATAAAACTGGGGTCACCAGGGAACACACACGTGAGCACACAGAGGCCATGTCGACTCCACGCAGATGGCACCGGGGTCCGAGCGCTTTGGCCGACCACCTCTCTGCCTGCTCTCATCACCGGCGTGTCTGTCAGTAAACTCAATAGCAAAGCGATTTAAAACGCCGATTATAATGGACATACATACCTGAATAGCGCATCTGCCGTCGACGAGCTGCGACTGGATCTGCTCGGCTGGGTGCAAGGCGATGACCTGCTGCCCACTGGCCGACACCGCAGCCGCACCACCTTCCGCGTCTCTGCTTTCAGTTCTTTCCATCGCTTTGCCTTCTTGTGAACTCTTCTCTGTTTTGTCTGGTGTTATTTAAATATTCATCTTGGCAACGTACCGCATGTGACTCACTTTAAAACTTTAGCTTCTCGTTACAAGGGATAAAAGAGCATTAGATTTCCCCTCCGTTAGAGCACCAAATGTGCCATCAGCATCAGGAAAAATGAGCTAACGTCCTATCAATAATGAATAGGGCAATACGGATTGTAGCAAAGCCCGAAGTCTACCTTCTCTGTGACCCACAAAAAAAGAAATAAGGAGGTCAATCTGCACTCGCTGGTGACCCCTCGAAGGAAAGAAAAAAAATGTGTGTGCTAAAAAGAAAGCAGGACAAGCGAATTATTAGCAAACGCGTCGTACACAGTAGTTGCCGCTAGGGGGAGACAGAGACGAGCACCCGATCTCAAAGTCACTTGGGCGCTTCGAAAGTTCTACATAGAAGGAGATGAAAACAAATGGACCTAGAAGACCCCAGAAATCTCTCCAAACTAGATAATAAGATGGTTGACGTGAAGATGAAAACAATATACACTGATGACCAGATTTGTACCCCCCTTTTCTTTATTTTAGTTGTGAAGTTGTGCTCAGAGATAATTCGCTGCCACATGCCATTTCTGTCACACAGTGCCAATGTGTATTGCATTTTAGTGACGTTCAAAGAGTGCTTGGGTCTTTTTCTGTGTGACACTTTGGGTACTCTGTTGTCTATAAAACTTGGAAATGCTGTTTTTTTTTTTTTTTGATTTGATATACTGGATTAATCCCCATGGAGAACCCAGGGGATGCACAAACCGGTGTGTTTCTTCATGCCAGTCCCAAGCCTGGATAAATGGGGAGGGTTACGTCAGGAAGGGCAACCGGTGTAAAATTTTGCCAAATCAATATGCGGACAACAATGCAAATTTCAATACCGGATCGGTCGAGCCCCGGGTTAACAATGACCGCCAACAGGGTGCTGGCAGAAATTGGGCTACTGTTGGCAGAAGAAGGAAAAGAAGAAGAGGGAGACATGTCTGAAGGCAGGAGGAGAGGTAAAGAGTTTGGAACTGCGGGCAGGAACTTTGAATGTTGGCAGTATAACTGGTAAGGGGAAAGAGTTAGCAGATATGATGGAGAGAAGGAAGGTTGATATATTGTGCATGCAAGAGACTTAATGGAAGGGGAGTAAGGCCAGGTGGATTGGAGGTGGATTCAAATTGTTCTATCATGGTGTGAATGGGAGGAGAAATAGGGTAGGAGTTATTCTGAAGGAACAGTATGTCAAGAGTGTTTTGGAGATAAAAAGAGTGTCAGACAGAGTAATGATTATGAAGCTGGAAATTGGAGGTGTGATGATGAATGTTGTTAGTGCATATGCCCCGCAAGTTGGGTGCGCGATGGATGAGAAAGATTTTTGGAGTGAGTTGGATGAAGTGATGAACAGTGTACCCAAGAGACAGAAAGTGGTGATTGGAGGGGATTTCAATGGACATGTTGGTGAAGGGAACAGAGGAAACGAGGAGGTGATGGGTAGGTATGTTGTCATGAAGAGGAATGAAGAAGGTCAGATGATAGTGGATTTTTTCAAAAGGATGGACATGGCTGTGGTGAATACGTATTTTAAGAAGAGGGAGGAACATAGGGTGACGTAGAAGAGTGGAGGAAGATGCACATAGGTAGATTACATGCTATGCAGAAGAGTTGATCTGAAGGAGATTGAAGACTGCAAAGTGGTGGCAGGGGAAAGTGTAGTTAAGCAGCATAGGATGGTGGTCTGTAGGATGACGTTGAAGATCAAGAAGAGGAAGAGAGTGAGGGCAGAGCTAAGGATCAAATGGCGGAAGTTGAAAAAGGAAGACTGCAAGGTTGAGTTTAGGGAGGAGGTGAGACAGGCACTGGGCAGTGAAGAATTACAAGACAGCTGGGAAACTACAGCAGATGTAGTAAGGATGACAGCAAAAAGGGTGCTTGGCGTGACTTTTGGACAGAGGAAGGAGGAAAAGGAAACCTGGTGGTGGAATAAGGAAATACAGGAGAGTATACAGAGGAAGAGGATGGCAAAGAAGAAGTGGGATAATCAGAGAGATGCAGAAAGTAGACAAGAGTACAAGGAGATAAGGCGCAAGGTGAAGAGAGAGGTGGCGAAGGCTAAAGAAAAGGAGTATGATGAGTTTTATGAGAGTTTGGACACTAAGGAGGGAGAAAAGGACCGGTGGGCTAGACAGAGGGACCGAGCTAGAAGAGATCTGTAGCAGATTAGGGTGATAAATGATAAAGATGTAAACGTACTCACAAGTGAGGAGAGTGTGTTGAGCAGATGGAAAGAGTACTTTGAGAGGCTGATGAATGAAGAGAACGAGAGAGAAGGTTGGATGATGTGGAGATAGTGAATCAGGAAGTGAAACGGATTAGCAAGGAGGAGGTAAGGACAGCTATGAAGAATGGAAAGGCCGTTGGTCTAAATGACATGCTTGTGGAAACATGGCGGTGTTCAGGAGAGATGGCAGTGGAGTTTTTAACCAGATTGCTTAATGGAATCTTGGAAAGTGAGAGGATGCCTGAGAAGTGGAGAAGACGTGTACTGGTGCCGATATTTAAGAATAAGGGGGATGTGCAGAACTGTAGTAGCTACAGGGGGATATAATTGATGAGCCACAGCATGAAGTTATGGAAAACAGTAGTGGAAGCTAGGTTAAGAAGTGAGGTGATAATTAGTGAGCAGCAGTATGGTTTCATGCCAAGAAAGAGCACCACAGATGCGATGTTTGCTCTGAGGGTGTTGATGGAGAAGTATAGAGAAGGCCAGAAGGAGTTGCATTGCGTCTTTGTGGACCTGGAGAAAGCATATGACAGGGTGCCTCGAGAGGAGCTGTGGTATTGTATGAGGAAGTCGGGAGTGACAGAGAAGTATGTAAAAGTTGTACAGGATATTTACAAGGGAAGTGTGACAGTGGTGAGGTCTGCAGTAGGAGTGACTGATGTATTCAATGAGGAGGTGGGATTACATCAGGGATCTGCTCTGAGCCCTTTGTTATTTGCAATGGTGATGGACAGGTTGACAGACGAGATTAGACAGGAGTCCCCATGGACTATGATGTTTGCTGATGACATTGTGATCTGTAGCAATAGTAGGGAACAGGTTAAGGAGACCCTGGAGAGGTGGAGATATGCTCTAGAGAGGAGAGGAATGAAGGTCAGTAGGAACAAAACAGAATACATGTGTGTAAATGAGAGGGAGGACAGTGGAATGGTGAGGATGCAGGGAGTAGAGTTGGCGAAGGTGGATGAGTTTAAATATTTGGGTTCAACAGTACAGAGTAATAGGGATTGTGGAAGAGAGGTGGAAAAGAGAGTGCAGGCAGGGTGGAATGGGTGGAGAAGAGTGTCAGGAGTAATTTGTGACAGACGGGTATCAGAAGAGTGAAAGGGAAGGTCTACAGGATGGCAGTGAGACCAGCTTTGTTATATGGGTTAAAGATGGTGGCACTGACCAGAAAGCAGGAGACAGAGCTGGAGGTAGCAGAGTTAAAGATGCTAAGATTTGCATTGGGTGTGACAAGGATGGATAGGATTAGAAATGAGTACATTAGAGGGTCAGCTCAAGTGGGACAGTTGGGAGACAAAATCAGAAAGGCGAGATTGCATTGGTTTGGACATGTGCAGAGGAGAGATGCTGGGTATATTGGGAGAAGGATGCTAAGGATAGAGCTGTCAGGAAAGAGGAGAAGAGGAAGGCCTAAGAGAAGGTTTATGGATGTGGTGAGAGAGGACATGCAGGTGTTGGGTGTAACAGAGCAAGATACCGAGGACAGAAAGATATGGAAAAAGATGATCCGCTGTGGCGACCCCTAACGGGAGCAGCTGGAAGAAGAAGATTAATCCCCAAGGGGAAATTGTCTTTTTGAATGACCTTTGGACATTAGAGCACAGCATCAGCCATTGTATGCCAATTTTCAAGTTAAGGGCCTTGCTCAAGGGCCCAACAGAGGAAGAACCCTTCTGGCAGTAATTGAATTTGAACTGGCAACCTTCCAGATACCAGCAGAGATCCTTGGCCTAACAGCCTTCCTTTTCCTGATTTTTGATATTTGGAAGCCTGACTCAAGTGTTTCACAGGCTCTCTCTTCCCCCTAATAAATCCATGAGATCTGACCAGACATTCTGGAAATCTTGGAAATGCAAGAAGTCACCCTGGATGGACACCATGTTTGCTGCTGGAAGACTCCTGAAATTTTCCTTTGGTCCTGTTCAATCCTCACCAGACATTTTCCCTTTTCCTCTTATATGTGGAAATGCCATTTCCCCCCTTTTCAGTAATGCAGTATGATCTAAAGTGGTCCTTTTCTTTCTCTGTTGAAAATGGTCTCTCTCTCTCCACTGCAGAAGTCCTAATGGCTTATTTTGTAAGTTCTGGAGATGCCAGTTGGCTCTCTGCCATTTCTTGTAAATCTAATTGATGCTTTCTCTTGTGAAATTCTGTAGGTGGGCACTTTGCCTCCACATCAGAAGCCATGATACCCAGCTGAGCATTTTGTTCTTCTTCTTCTATAATGCTTGAAGATGCTAGCTGGCACTATGCCATCTCTTCTGAGTCAAGATGACAAGTTCTCTGTCTTTAGATCAGATGTTACGCTGTGTAGTGGGTATTATGTCTTCTTCAATAAAGTGGGTGATGGAGGTGCATTCCAGCTTGGAAGCTGTAGGAGTGCACCCTGCCTCCCCATGGGATTTCATGATTGTCAGTTATGAGGCCTGAATATATGGAAGAGTCGACCTGTGCCCTGCATTCCTTTGTGACTTTTTGGGTGACAATGTGTGTCTTCTGGGGGAAACTGCAACAGAAAATGCTTTAATACAAGATAGTAAGCCTTGGCAGTCAACAACTCTTTTAAAGACCAAAACTCTCTGCAAGCCCCATCACTAATCTCATCAGAAGCTAACCTTTCATCAGCAGCAACCCCTTTTTAAATTTGTATGAAGTGTTCAATACGTGAAAACTCCCAGTGTCTCTTTGCACTGCATCTCATTCCAATTGATCCTTCCATTTTAGTAACCAGTGCCAAGTCGAGACAGGGTGCCAGTCCATAGGTGGTCACACTCCTCCACACCTCCACATTCATTCACATACTCGTATCGATCCTTTCCGGTTACACTCACATGAACATCATTAGGACGTTGGAAAAACCAGGGTACTTCACTGAGGCTGATGCCACACAAGCAGGGCTTGGATTCAGGAGCTCAGGCCTTCCAGTCAGTTATATGAAAGTACAGGGAGGAGCGCATGAATCATCAGTAAGTATCTCGTGGGCACACACAAGTTACTGGGATCTTGCCCTTGCCCTCTTTACCCAGAAGAGTGGAATCAAACTGTAATCAATAGAACCGGTCAGCTGTAGCCACTGAGCCACCATGTGGTATCATTACCAAAATTATAGCAGGCTCACACCAATAACCCCACCCTGGCCCTCCATCTCAGAATTATGCAATTTAGTGTCTTTGGTGACTGGTCAGGACCGAGACTGAGGGTGCATTAGCATCAGTCATGGAAATGGCAGCCCACCCAGGGTTGGTTCTGCTATGTGCCCCATGACGCTGAAATATATTCTGAATATACATAAGGACCCCATAACACTACACAATTTTTCAGTCACAGATGTCTATTTAGTTAGCGAGTAGGGGGCGGTCGTGGCACACTCCCGTGAGTGCCAGTCATCTAGTCTGCCATCCCCAGTGATTCAGCCCAGCCAGGCTGTGACTCACCCAATGATATCAAACAGGTTTAAGTCATAGTGGGTGGTGGGTGGGCTCTGTATATGTGACAGCTGAGAACGGCATACCATGCAGAGACGGAATAAGGAATGCAGTTGTTTTTTAACCAGACGATTAGAAGATAGACAGATAGATAGATA
>JANRMT010062797.1:29662759-29707010 GCA_026402145.1 Polypterus bichir lapradei | reverse complement strand
CCCCCCCCCCCCCCCCCCAGGTGGAATTGAAGAGTCGCAAAGTGTGGGGGAGGAACGATCTCCTCAGTCTGTCAGTGGAGCAGGACGGTGACAGCAGTCTGTCGCTGAAGTTGCTCTTCTGTCTGGAGATGATCCTGTTCAGTGGATGCAGTAGATTCTCCATGATTAACAGGAGCCTGCTCAGCGCCCGTCGCTCTGCCACAGATGTCAAACTGTCCAGCTCTGTGCCTACAATAGAGCCTGCCTTCCTCACCAGTTTGTCCAGGCGTGAGCTGTCCCTCTTCTTTATGCTGCCTCCCCAGCACACCACCGCGTAGAAGAGGGCGCTCACCACAACCGTCTGATAGAACATCTGCAGCATCTTATTGCAGATGTTGAAGGACACCAGCCTTCTAAGGAAGTATAGTCAGCTCTGTCCTTTCTTGCACAGAGCATCAGTATTGGCAGTCCAGTCCAATTTATCATCCAGCTGCACTCCCAGGTATTTATAGGTCTGCACACTCTGCACACAGTCACCTCTGATGATCACGGGGTCCAGGAGGGGACTGGGTCTCCTAAAATCCACCACCAGCTCCTTGGTTTTGCTGGTGTTCAAGTGTAAGTGGTTTGAGTCAAACCATTTAACAAAGTCCTTGATCAGGTTCCTGTACTCCTCCTCCTGCCCACTCCTGATGCAGCCTACGATAGCAGTGTCGTCAGCTAACTTTTGCACGTGGCAGGACTCCGAGTTGTATTGGAAGTCCAGTGTATATAGGCTGAACAGGACCGGAGAAAATACAGTCTCCTGAGGTGCTCCTGTGTTGCTGACCACAATTTCAGACCTGCAGTTCACGAGACGCACATACTGAGGTCTGTCTATAAGATAGTCCACGATCCATGCCACCAAGTATGAATGTACTCCCATCTCTGTCAGCTTGTCCCTAAGGAGCAGAGGTAGAATGGTGTTGAAGGCACTAAAAGAGTTCAGAAACATAATTCTTACAGCACCACTGCCTCTGTCCAAGTGGGAGAGGGATCGGTGTAGCATATAGATGATAGCATCTTCTGCTCTCACCTTCTCCTGGTATACGAACTGTAGAAGGTCGAGGGCGTGGCGGACCTGTGTTCCTCAGGTGGTGAAGCACCAGCCGCTCCATGGTCTTCATCACATGTGATGTCAGAGCGACAGGCCGGAAGTCATTCAGCTCACCAGGACGTGATACCTTTGGGGCTGGGGTGATGCAAGATGTTTTCCAAAGCCTCAGGACTCTCCCCTGTTCCAGGCTCAGGTTGAAGATGCACTGTAGAGGACTCCCCAGCTCCAACGTACAGGCCTTCAGCAGTTGTAGTGATACTCCATCTGGACCCACTGCTTTGCTGGCACGAAGTCTCCTCAGCTGTCTGCTTTCCTGGGCTGCTGTAATTGTGGGTGGGGGGAAACTGTCTCCTATGCTGGTATCAGCAGAAGGATGTGTGGAAGATGCAGTACTCCGAGGTGAGAGTGGGTTAGGGTGGTCAAACCTGTTAAAGAAGTTGTTCATCTGGTTTGCTCTCTCCACATCTCTCTCGATGGTGGCACCCTGCTTCAAGCTGCAGCCAGTGATGATCTTCATCCCATCCCACACTTCCTTCATGCTGTTATTCTGCAACTCATCTGTCTGATGTCTCGTGCTTTATGTACCACAGCAGAATGGAATAAACGAGAAAAAGGGGCTGCGACTGCAGCTGAACTCGCCACACCTGTGAAGCGTTCATACAGCACCGGCTGTGCCAGGTAGCACGGTATTGACTGTCAGGAAAATGGCCAAGCTTGAGATACTTTACAAATGTGAAAGAGTGCTGCAACGTTCTGATGGATTTGTGTAATTTGCCATGCCCTGTGATTTTTCTTTGTGTCATCTGACATCCTCAGGTGACGAGATTAGCAACCACAATCGTGAAGTCTGACATCCCTTCCAAGTAGAAGTCATGTAACATGCCAGCGATTTAAACAGGTTCAGCATCCTCAGCAGGTGTAGAACATGGCCAGCTGATATGATCCTGGGGCAGACACTTTGTGAGACAGAGAAAGGACTGAGGACAGGGAGGAAGGAGCAGGGCGCACAGGTCATGGCCTACTGTTAGAAAGCTTTAGGCTTAATTAGTGACAGGTGAAATTCCACCCCGAGTCACGCAGCCACCCTGAGAGGTACACGTGTACATCTGTTGGGTCCTGTCAAGTCACACACCTTCCCCTCGTTTTGTGTCACTGCACACTCATGGCTGTGTCATTTCAAGTCACCATTACTTCCAGAGGGAATGTTTAACACATGTGGGTCAAAGAATAGCATAATCCGTTCAGGGTAAAAGACCCCAATTCAAGGAACTGGAAAGACGAGAGAGTTCAAGGGCTGCCACCTACTAAAAGTAAAAGAAATCGTAGCCAGGCTGTCTCACAGAGTTCGGTCACCACTATAAAGCATTGGTGCCCTCTGAAAGAGTGTAGGGCACAGGGGGCTGAAAGTCTGTCTATCATCGGGCACTGAGGGGTGCAAGGAGGATGAAATTAAAGATGTCCAATATTAGCCCGGCCTCCATTGTTTGCCTACAGCTGGTGCAAAATGCCGCTGCTCGATTTTTAACTGGTACAAGCAATCATGAGCACGTTACCCCAATCTTGGCTTCCCTTCACTGGCTTCCAGTTCATTTTCAAGTCCATTTTAAGATTCTTGTATTTGTTTTGGTTGTGCCCCATTTTATTTCTCGGAACTGCTGCACCCTTATGTACCATCTTGCTCTGTCAGGTCAGCAGACCAGATGCTTTTACGTGTTCCTAAGACATGATGTAAACTCCAAGGTGATCGGGCTTTTTCAGTTGCAGCTCCAAAACTCTGGAATGATTTGCCGTTGCATGTTAGGCAGCCTCCTTCACTTGCTGTCTTTAAATCTTATTAAAAACAGACTTTTACTCCCTGACCTTTGACCCAGTGTGAGATGCTGACTATCTGTGTACTTTTTTATTGTGAATTTCTTCAGCCCTTATGTGTTTCTGTTTCTTTTACCCCTTTGGTTATTGTGTGTCTTATATGTTGGGTTTTATTGTACAGCACTTTTGTCAGCCTTGATGTTGTTTTTAAAGTGCTTTATAAATAAATAAATGATTGGATATAGAGGAGCACAGTCAGGCACAAAGGGTGTCCATCATTAGGCACATGGCATACAACCGAGACGAAGGCTCTCCATCCTTTATCACAATGGGACACAACCAGACAGGAAAGCTTGGGTATAGAGGGGTACAGATGGGCTGAAAGGTTGTCCATCTTCAGGCACAGAGGGGTACAAACAGAATGAAAGGCTATCCATCACTGGGCACAATGGGGCACTACCAGGAACAAAGGCTGTCCATCAACGGGCATAGAGGGAAGCTGAAAGGCTGTCATTCATTAGGCACAGAGGGGCATATCAAGGCAAAAAGGAAGTCCTCTTTTGGTCATAATGGGACACCACTAGACTGAAAAACTTTCTACCATTGAGCACAATGGGCAGCAGCAGGGCCGGATTAAGGTGGGCGCTATTGATGCTGCAGTATTAGGCCCATTCCTGAAATAGGCCCAGATGAAAACAGACGAGAATTTTCCGGAAGCTGAGCAGTTTTCCTTTGCTATATTAACCTCAAAATAATTCTTAGAATGAAATTTGGAGTCCGACTTTCGGATGCCTAGACACAGCATTACGTATTATACAGTTAGTATTGTTCGTTGCGCTGTAACGTAACTATAACGTCATTGTGTTTATTGTTAACCGAAGATTTCAAGTTAATGCTATCAATTTTACGTTTAACGGTTTACTTAGTAATTTAGCTGCGTTTTTTGCAATATCTTGGGGATTCTTGCCACTGTATTATTGTTCGGTAAGTGCCCGTAGTAAATTTTTCACCTTGAAAGTTAGTTGTACAGTAAAAATCGATGGCTATTTAAATAGTTATCTGTAAAGGTAAAGCTAAAAGCCGGCCCGCGGGCCCGGTGTGGATGTTTAGAATTTTTAAAATCCTCAACAGGATTCTGGTCTATTATGAAATTTAAATCGTGGACAAATTTTTACCCTCAAGAGCCTGAACTGAGTCACTTTGACCCGATGTCTCTGCAAATTCATTTTTTCTTACTCTCTTTTGTAAGAGAATTGCGAAATTGTGTGTATTTCATTGTTACGTTTTCTCCATTAAGTGCACTTTTCAGACAATTGCTATTGAATGTTGATGTTACATAGTTTGATGTTAATCTCGAGTTGTTACAATACTATGTCGTTACTATTATTCATGTTCAATAAAGGCTGGCTGGTTGCATTGCAAGCGATTAAGGCTCCTTGGTCGGTCTGAGTGCGCATGTACGGTGAGTGTCGAATGCACAGGCACCAATGCCGAGAAAAAATAGGCCTTTTTTGCGCTACAGCATCAGGCCCAATTTTGTCTTAATCCGGCCCTGGGCAGCAGCCAGGCACAAAGGCTGTCCATCATCAGGCACGGTGGGGCACTGCCAGGCACAAAGGCTGTCCATCATCAGGCACGGTGGGGCACTGCCAGGCACAAAGGCTGTCCATCATCAGGCACGGTGGGGCACTGCCAGGCACAAAGGGTGTCCACCAGGGTAATGGGGGGTGGGTGGGGGGGGGTAACATAGGAAGAACATGCAAATTACACATCACAGTCAGTACTGATGCTAACATTTGTAACATTTGTAAACAGGACTCTGGAGGTGAAATGCAGCCATGACACTCCAATCGCAAAAAAGCTTTCCAACTGTCTTATTACTATTTTTATTAGTAGCATAGCTTATAAGTGCAATTAATTGTTTTGTATTTTGTTTTTGTAATTAATTTAGATCTCTTTACAAAGATCTGATTTCACTTGACGGTAAAGAGTATTCAATTTAAAAATAGGCAAATTAAACCCGCCATGATTCAATTTTGTAGCATAATATTAAACTTCCAAGGGATTGAATACTTTTCATATGCACTGTATATAATTTATAGATAGATATGAAAGGCACTATATAATGTAGTTTCTTGTATTTTGCCTATTTTATGGAACGCCATTGGGCAGGGTCACGGCTACCTTAATTTGTCCCTTCAGAGGTGCTCATTCTGTCCATAAGATATTCCTCTTCACAGTTTCAAGAACCTGCTACCGGTAGCAATTGGCGCCTGCCCTTTGGTGTGATTGAGCTCCACTCACCTTTACCCTAAAGCAGACAGAAACTGTTTTAATACAAAATAGACTGCCTGGTATCTGGTTACATAAATGTGTTTTTAAGCTGAACGCTAAGTTGTAAAATTAAATCGGTTTATGATGCTGCTCACCATCCTCAAGCTGCATAATAAAGTAATTTACTACAGCAGTGTAATTGGACTTTCTTCATGCGTGCCGTGCCTCTGGAAACCCATGCGACAGTCGATAGCGTGTCAGTGCCGTCTGTTGCCACAAGAGGGAGCCATTGCCCGCAGACAGTGACACGCAAGCCAGAGGCGTTTCCTAATGTGGGCTTTGGTTTCGCAACAGTGACTCTGCCGTTCGTGATATGTTGGTTTATTCTTTTCGAGCTCAAACGCTAACCCGGCCGCCAGTGAACCCCTCAGAATTGAACGTGACCACTGCGCCCTCGCACGACGTCATTCCGCGCCTCTGATGCCCACTCCGGTGTGTTCTCCCGTCCTCTTATCGCCCAGCGCTCATCTCCCGTCAGATTTCTATTTAGGCATTGGGTTGTCTGAAGTGCCATTCTCGTCAAGTGAAACGTGACGCAGCCACCTCCTACAGCCAGACTGCTGGGATTTTCTGACTTGCGTTCACAGTGTCAATAAACCAAGAAGGTCCTCGTCCTCGATTCCCTAATGATCTTGTCAGGCGAGGTGTGGCCTGGGTGGGGTGTGAAAGTATCGCCGGGAGTCTTCGTGCCGCGGGTGTCGCCGGCCCGCTTCGTTCAGTGTGGCTCATTCTCCTCGTCTCAGTACGGCATACCGGTGGTTGTCTTCATTGTCATTGTCTGGAGAGCACGGTGACACAGTGCTCAGTGTTAAACTATGGCTCTGGTCGTGGTCTCTGTGAAACCTGGGCCTTCACTTCGTGACTGCATGGGTTTTCTCTGAACTTCGTGAAAGTCAGATTGGCAACACTAATGTGACTCACATTTAGTGAGTGTGATCTGTGATAGACCGGTGAACCATGCAGGTCAGGGTCCAGTGCTGTCAGATAAGGTCGAGACATGTGTTTGCTTATCAAATGCTTTTATTTAAAGTGACTTACCAAAAAAGTGAACATAACAATTACATGTGTTTGCCTATCAAATGCTTTTATTCAAAGTGGCTTACCATAACAGTCAGCGTAATCGAGCAAACGCCAGTCTTTGGGACTGCTTGGGAGCAAGAGTTACAGGGCAAGGGTACAAAATTGATCGCCACAAGTGAAGCACTTAGAACAAAATATAAGCGAGTTACAATTCCTGGGTTATAAACCCTAACAGCCATCAGATAGAAACATTGAGGGAGTCTGAATGGAGGTGGGCAGCTCGTTCCACCAGCGAGGAGCTAAACATAAAAAGATTCTGGACTGAGATTTTATACCATGTAGACTCTGGTGGGCATCACAAGTGAGGGGTCGAGAAGGAACAGAGGACCGCACAAGTGTCTCCACATATATAGGTGCTGACCCACTGACTGCTCTGTAGGAGTTATATGTGTCACTACAGGAAGCCAGGGTAGTGATCTGATGAGAGGAGTGACATGTGACCACCTCGGCTGATTGAACACCAGACATGCCGCCTGATTTTGAATCATCTACAGTGGCTTGGTGACACATGCTGGTACTCCGTGGTCCAGACATGACAAGACCAGAGCTTGGACCAGGAGTTGTTCTGCTCACTCCATCAGATCTTGTAGAAATGGTATAAAGAGAATCTGCCAGACCGAGAGACCGCAGGAGTAGGTGGGTTCAGTAGGCAGATGGAGACTCCATCCACCATCGGTTCACAAGCCCTTCAAATGGGATGCTGCTCTCTCAGGTGTTTGTGCCTTTCAGCGCAGCTGATGAGCACAGAGACAGCAGCACACAAAGGCCCTCGTGGGCTCTTTACCTGCAGCACAAAGCTTTTATCTGGTAACCATGGAGAACTCGACACCTGTAAACAGTGAGTCACTCTGCCATTAGACCGAGGACACCCGCCCTCAGACACTCAGAGACAAGCAGAGAGGGGCCGGGTAGCTGACAGGCCGACCCCTTTGACCAGAGGTATTGTGATGTTTCTCAGGGAGAACAAGGCCCAAACCAAGGGCCTGTGGGCAGACCGAACAAATGAAACCCGATAATTCTAATAATTAATTACATTTTTATAGCGCATTTCCGACCTACTCAAAGCCACCTCAGCCCCTGCCAATGTGTAGCACCCACCTGGCAGCCATTTTTGCACCCCTACACTCACCACACATTAGCTGTTTAGGCGGTGAAGGAATGAGAGAGACAGCCAGTTAGAGACTGGGGACGATCAGTGCAGGATTTACGTATAAGCTACTCAAGCTATAGCTTAGGGCCCCCGCCTTCTTGGGGGCCCCCAAAACAAATTGTCCGAGTGAGCAATTGTCATATATACTTAAATATACTACAGCATATCTGGACTTATAAAGGGCCCCATGTCTAAAATAGCTTAGGGCCTTATCAAGTCTAAATCCGGCCCTGGGGACGATTGGAGGGGAAGGAATGACCAGGCTATGGTGGGCAATTTCGCCAGGACATCGAGAAACACGCAACCCTTTTGAAAAGATACCCAAGTGATCTTTTATGAACACAGAAAGTTAGGACCTCCGCTTTACATCTTGTCAGAAGGACAGAGCCTGTTTTACAATAGCACAGTGTCCCTGTCACTGCCATGTGGCCATTGGTATCCACACACACCAAAGGATAAGTGCCTCTTCATATACTGTATAATGAATAAAAGAGAAAGGGCAATTAATATGGTTATTGAAGTTAAAACAAAAGGAAAGCAATGAGCCCCCAAATTAACATCTGCAAACTGGCCCACACCAAGCAGGTTTGATGAGGGACAGAAGGATGGAAGTGTAAACGATGGGACCAGAACTTGGAGTGTTATTATCATGTGTGACACGTGGACCGACTCCAGGCAGCTCTAAACGCAGGCCTGCTAAGGGAAGGCTGTTATAAGTGGCATATTTTGTTTACCATAATGTTACTTGTGTTTTCTGTAAGAATTATAAATAATGTATACATCTTTCCTGTTTTTTTGCTCAAAGGCTTCCTTCAAAAGTTATTCATTTTTAAATGTTATTATTCAACACCATTTTGTTTTACTGGGGAACGGGGGCACAGTGGTAGTGCTGCTGCCTCGCACTAAGGAGACCGGAGTTTGTGTGCCAGGGCCTCCCTACGTGGAGGCTGCGTGTTCTGCCCGTGTCTGCGTGAGTGTCTTCCCACAGTGCAAAGACCTGCAAGCTAGATTGGCAATGCTACATGGGCCCTAGTGTGTGTGTGAGTTTGGGGTGTGTGTTTGGTGTGTTTAGTGTATGTGAGTTTGGGGTGTGTGTTTGGTGTGTTTAGTGTGTGTGTGTGAGTTTGGGGTGTGTGTGTGTGTGTTCACCCTGCGATGGACTGGCACCCTGTCCAGGGTTTTGTTCCTGCCAAGTGCCCTATGCTGGCTGGAGAGGCTCCTGCAACCCCGCTCTGGATTAAGCAGGTTAGAACCTGACATGACATTTTTGTTTTCTCTTCTTCGATTCAGTTTATTTTTGTGTAGAGCTCTTCACCAAGTGCAGGTGCAGAATTCTCAGGTTAAAAGCAAGTATAAGTACAAATATAAATTTGACAAATTACTAAATACAGAATTAGGCCCATTAAAGGCACACACAGAAAACAAAGTAGAAACTGATTAACAAACATGCCAACCAACTGTATCTGTCCATTTATTGATTGTTGTGGTATGGCTGGTTGAGAATAAAACAAAAACTCCAGTCAGCTGCATCCCTGGGGCCAGGGTCAGCGCCACCATTAAGGCGAATTAGGCATTCGACTAGGGGGCAGATCTTAAGGGGGTGAAACCCAGCAGCATGGGTTAGCTACCGAACAGTTGGTTGGCGCACTAGTAAGCTTGACCTAGGGCACAAAATAACCTGACATTGGCACTGCCTGGGGCTAAAATAAACTCCCCTTTCCACAGTCACACTACTGGAGACCTTGGACAGCTGGCTGCCCACCCCATCCTGGGCCGTCTAAAGCTGGTGGCACATTACGCGACTTCTAGTCATTGCGTATGTCAGACTTGCCAACCACAGCTGCTGATCTCATTGTTGGACCACGTCTGTTTACACAAGAGAGAATCCCTGGGCATTTCACCAACTGAGCACCAACCTTCCAGCACAGTCGTGCTCTGCACCCTTTTTCTTGACAGCCAACACCTTTCCAGGGTTTAACAGGTATGCCAAGTTCAGCCATAATCTCAGCCCTTCTTTTTATTTTTCTATTCTGTTGTGGTGCGTAAAATACGAGACTTCAGACAGACGAGCTTCTCTTCTATCTGTGAGGTCCAAATCACACGCGTTCCTTACTCCTTGTCTCTGCCTTTTATGCATTGTACTTCTGGATGAGCCCTCAGCTCTCATACATGCAGAGCCCACCATGAAAATACTTTGATTGCATTAGTTGAAGTGAGTGGCTGGGTTTGTCACATTAGTCGACTGCCTTCACGAGATTGCGCCGCAGACCATCTCCAGCTATAACATTTTGTAAATGAAGGCTTTGACTGAAAATCGCTCATGTAATGCACCATGGCCTTAATATGACAGCAGTATCCTTCCATGTGATGATTTCAACACTCCCAGATTCTCAGATGAACTCCCCATGTGCAGGAGAACATCTTCGCAGTAGAGCAGTGCCACTAGGTGCCACGACAAGACACCAACAAGAGAAACAGAATAGAGGAGGGCGCATCCATTCTGGGGCCTTTTTTGTGGTTCGTTTCCAAGTCAGTGTATCCCATGATTCACCAGGAACGCTCGACAGTTGACGTCAGCGCTGTGACCATACATGCCATGCATTCCTGAATTATCCAAGATTTTGGTTATAAAAGCTACCACATATGATTTGCTTATGTGACTCCCAGTACTAGAACTTTGATTTTTGGTTTAACGGTAGTGAATTTGACAACAAGATTTCTGAATTCCCAGCTTTGACTTTGGCTCGGATTGTTTTTTTCTCCTGGCCCTTCCTCATAAAATCTTTACTGTCTCAGGTTTTCCAGTCAGTACAAAGGCATGAGTATGTGGAGATGACAATTGGCCTGATGTTTTAATTTCATGACCACCAATGCAATCCATCACTTAAGCCATAAAAAGTCACATAACCTGACAGTGCACTGTGCACTGAAGGCCAACACACTGGGGAGGCACAATATAAAAGAAGTACTGACTGATTCCACAACCGGCCCAGTCATTGACTCTGTGGAGTTTGCATGTCCTCCTAGTGTCTGTGTGAGTTTTCCTCTGCCATATCAGGGATGTGCATGTGCAGTATGTGGAGGTGGCAGTGGCTCTTGTGTCCAACGCTGCTTAGATAGTGTGCATGAATGTAATCCATGTGTCAACAGTGTGCTTAGAGTGTGACTCGTGAAGAGACTTTCTAAGTGCATGTGCCCCCAAACCAAACCCAATGGTAAACACTTTGAAAACGCAGGAGGGAGGATAAAGGTGCATTTCTGGGAAAATGGAAAGTCTTCTGTTGGGATGGTTTGATTTTTGTAGAGGCACCACACTGTGAATGTGGCCCAGAGACGCAGTGGTTGTCTCACAGGTCCGGGGCTCTGTGTGTGGTCGTAATCCGCTTGTAAATTCTCTGTTTGCGTGGGTTTCCTCTGACACCCTCAAAGACGTACCAGTTAGGTTAATTGGTAAGCGGGCATTGGCCCAGTGTGGGTGTGTGCGTGAGTGGTCTGTCTCCTTGCCTTGCACCCAATGTCAGGACGATTGGTGACCCTGAATTGGATTCCACAGGTTTGACAAAGTTAATTGACTCGTGTGCAACGAATGACTAACATTTCAGCACATGCATATTGCACCATGAGGCACTCTTGATGATAATGCTCGTGAGCTCAGTTATCTGTCATTAAATTGATGGCGTTCAACCTTCTCAACCCCTCAGTAGAGGCCCAATAGCCTACTCATCATAAAATGGTGAACACCAAAGTGATTATCCATGTGGACTGAGAACAAATCCATCGTTTGAAGCATTAACAAACTGGAATGGAAACATGAACTCAATAGAGGAGCTTGGAGGATCTCCAGAGCCACCTAAAAATCTTTGTCTACATAAGACTGCAATGGACTGGCATCCCACCTAAGGTTGGTTCCTGCCTCTAGCACTCGGCTGCCCTGAACTGGAATAAGCGATTCCAAATAATGGAAGGTGTGGTGGACGACCAATGCCCATACCCAGCTGAAACACCTCTGTGGTGGAAAGACAGGGGAGAGAGCAAGCACAGGACATTATCTCCCCCGGAGCACTAGATGGCAGCTCCACTGGGTTGCAGCGGTGCCTCAGATTCTCACAGGGCTTCATGGGAGTTGGAGTTTAGTACAGCCTTGTTGTGTTCCGTGGGTGCCACAGGGGGTGCTACAGGAACTACAGAACCATATTTCAATGGGCTTCTGCCTCACCTGGTTGTGCTTTCGGACCATGCTAACAGGAAACACAGCATGGGAAGTGCTCCTGGGTGCAGGATAGAAGGCGCCAGAGTCGGGAGGGAGAAGACAAAGTTTGCTGGGAGGAGTAGAGGCAAAGATGAAGAGAGAGAAAGACAGACAAAGCCGTATTGCTGTGCTTTGGTACTGTGTTGTACTTTTGGGAAGCATTTCCCACTGAATAAAAGCCTGTGTTGTGCTGGACTTGTGTCTGTCTGTGTCTGGTTTAGGGAGCTAGAGTGCCCCCTGCAGGGCACAAAGGACAAATGGACAGGCAGAATGCTCTACAAGTGTCAGACAGGGCCGAAGAGCAGCACATCAGTTTGAGAATACCCACCAAGGCATTTGAAAGCAACTGCAACTCAAATGGGCTTAGAGGGTCACAAGACTGTAACCCTGAAGGATAACAGGAGGAGGAAGGCGATGAACCGAAAACACACCATTCAAGCCCATGATATTCTGTGTGTATCAAATGACAGTAAGGAAGAGGAGAAACTCTGCAGACGCAAGATAAGAAGGCTGAGGAAAAAGATGGTGCTGTACAGGAAGGAGATAAACCTGCACATGAATAATACATCCTCCGCAGGGAAGAGGATGACATGACATACTGAAGGTGCTGCATGGGATTGTCATTTAACTACTGACAGTTGGCTAACATTGCAGGACACAGTGTGCGCCTCGGCTGTTCAATCTGCCCTGCTGTTTAAGAGTGCAGCCATGGCGGGTCACTGTCTAGGCTCATACTCACCTGTGAGATGGATAAGCAGATAATGTGGCCATTGAAAAGGTGCCAGTTGTGAAGAACAGGGTACAGTATAGAAATGGAGAAGTGGGCAAAGGTGGCAGGCTAACATGAAGGAGACTGCCTTATCTAATGCAGGGCTTAAGTGTTGTTGTGAAATTCAACGAGCATCAAATCTACCAGTAGAAGGGCCCATCGTGACTAAGAATTGTTTTTCAAAATGACAACTTTTTCTCCTGAGCAGCTCATGATCATTCTTTTAACATGTGATGGTTTGGATAGCATGAGTAATGAACAGGAAAACATTAAAAAAAAGGTCAGAGAGAATATGTAAATGACTTTGTTTAAGGTTGAATTTTGTGGACTTTTTTGCTTACTTTAGTTGAGGGTTACATTCAGTGCCCACGCACAGCCAGCAAAGTCATTAGGTCAATTTAGGCACTTTAATATATGCTCACTGGGCAAAGTACTAGGAACACCAGTGCACCTGCTTATCCATGCAATTATCTAATCAGCCAATCATGTGGCAGCAGCGCAAAGCCTAAAAATCACACAGATACAGGTCGGGAGCTTCAGTTCATGCGCATATCAAACACCAGAATAGGGAAAATGTCATCTCAGTGATTTCAAAGTTGGCATGATTGTTGGTGCCAGATGGGCTGGTCTGAGTATTTCTGGAACTACTGATCTCCTGTGATTTTCACACACAACAGCTACTAGAGTTTACACAGAACAGTGTGAAAAAAAAAAAACATCCAGTGGACAGAAAGGTCTCCTTGATGAGAGAGGTGAGAGGAGAATGGCCAGCCTGGTCTGAGCTGACAGAAAGGCTCCAGTAACTCGGATACCCACTCTGTACAGCTGTGGTAGGTAAAAAAGCATCTGAGAATGCACAACATGTCAAACCTTGAGATGGATGGGCTAAAATAGCAAAAGACCACATAGGGTTCCAGTCCTGTCAGCCAAAAACAGAAACCTGAGGCTGAAGCGGGCATAGGGTCACCAAAACTGGACAGCTGAAGACTAGAAAAACGTAGCCTGGTTTCTGCTGAGGCACGCAGATGTTAGATTCAGAATTCGGTGCCAACAGCATGAACCCATGCACTTAACCTGCCTTGTGTCAACACTCCAAGCTGGTGGTGGTGTAATGATGCAGTGAATGTATTCTTGGCACACTTTGGGTCCATTAACGCCAATCAATCATCTCTTGAATACCACAACCTGTCTCAGTATTGTTGCCATCCACATGCATCCCTTTCTGGCCACAAGGTACCCATCTTCTAACGGCTACTTCCAGCACCATGTCACAAAACAAACATCATCTCAATCTGGTTTGAACATGACAATGAGCTCAGTGTTCTTCAGTGGCCATCCCATTCACCAAATCTGAATCCAATGGAACACCTTTGGGATTTGGTAGAATAGGAGACTCACTGCATGAATGTGCAGCTGAGAAATCCGCAGAAATTGGGTGATACAATCAGATCAACATGGACCAGAATCTCAAAAGAATGTTTCCAACATCTTGTGGAATCCATGCCAGGAAGAACTGAGGCTGTTTTGAGAATAAAAGGAGGCCCTACCCAGAATTAGTGTAGTGTTTCTAAGTGTAGGTTTGCAGATTTATATGGTCATTATTTTCACGTGTACAGATGCATCTAAAAGAAGGACTCTGTGGTCCACCCAGTCTGGCTAATGTCAAAGATCTCAGGTTCTTACTGTTTAATAAAAAGACAGAATGGCTGAATTCAAAAACCAGCATTTGCAGGCTGTTTGCCCCGTGATTCAACATAACCAGAAACAACATGGGGACAAAGTGTTGAGGAATATGAAGATAGCCTGAGAGTCAATGATCAGACTGGCACATGACCAGAGGACACAAGGTGGGGGCGTGAGAGGTAAATATTGAGATCTGCTTTTGATCAAAGACCCCACTTTGATTCACACCCACCGTGTGGGATCTTACCCCTGTCCTTTCAGCTGTACCTCAAGTGACTTCAGAGGACGAGTACAGAATTAATTTAAACAGCTCACCTAGCTAAACACACCTAGGCGACTAGCATTACTGGATCTACAAGGGAGGTGCCAGCACTGTAACATGCGTAGCTTGCCTGCTGAACATAATTACATTCTCCCCTACCTAAATTCTGTCTTTGACAAACTGATACCACTGTTAAAGGGAGTGTGTTTTTGCTGCCAGCACCCACCATGGCATCAAACCCCACCCCTTATACTCAGGTCTACTGTGGATGGATACAGTTAGCTGAACTAAACACTGTACCTGTAATCTGGGCAGCTGGCATGACACTGGTACTGCATCATAAGCGCCTGTATGTTGGAGACCCCCACACCACACCCCACTTAATTATATCGAGTTTGGCCTGCAGTCTCATGAGAAAGTATTCAGACCCCTTCACTTTTTACACATTTTGTTATGTTGCAGCCTTGTGCTAAAATCATTTACATTTTTTTTTTGCCTTATCAAACAACAGTCAATACCTCAGACTTTAAAAGTGAAAACAAGATTTTAAATATTTTTTGCAAACTTACTAAAAACCAAAAAAAACTGAATTATCATATTGCCACCAGTATTCCAACCCTTTGCTATGACACTTGAAATGTGGCTCAGGTGCATCTCATTCTATGGATTATCATTGAGTTGGTTCTACACCTTGTTTGGTGTCCACCTGTGGTCAGTTCAATTGATTGCACATGATTGAGGGTCGTTTGATGAGGGACAAAATTGATTTAAATGATTTTAGCATAAGGCGGCAACATATTACAGTGCCCTCCGTAATATCTGGGGCAAAGACACATTTCTCCTTGATGTGCTCCTCTAGTCCACAGTTTGAAATTACAAATCAAACAATTCAGACATCATGATTAAAGTGCACATTGCAGATTTTAAGGGTATCTGCATACAATTCCTATCACACCATGTAGAAATGACAAGACGTTTGCTACACAGTCCTCTCATTTCAGGACATCATAATGTTTGGGACAATTGGTGTCACATGTGTTTGTGATGACTTGGTGGGTTTCGTTGCTTCATAAGATACCTCAACCTTCTTCTACCCTTTGGAATCTGCAGTTGCTGTTGTTCAACATGAGGACAAGAGTTGTACAATAAAAGTCAAAGAAGCCATTATGAGGCTGAAAAACAAGAATAGAACCATTGGAGACATCAGTAAAACCTTAGGATGACCTAAATCTACTGTCTGGAATATCATTAAGAAGAAAGAACTCACTGGTGAGCTCAGTAATCACAAAGGAACTGGTAGGCCAAGGAAGACCTCAACTGCTGATGAGAGAAGAATCCTCACTATGGTAAAGAAAAAGCCCCCCAACGCCTGTCTGACAGATCAGAAACAGTCTTCAGGAGGAAGATGTGTGTGTGTCAGAGACGACTATCTGCAGAAGACTTCATGAGCAGAAATACAGGGGCCACAGTGCAAGATACCAACCATCAGTTAGCCATAAAAAGAGGATGATCAGATTGCAGTTTGTGAAAAAGGACTTAAAAGAGCCTGCAGAATTATGGGAAAATGTCTTCTGGACGGACAAGATAAAGATGAACCTGTGATGGCAAGAGCACAGTGTGGAGATGAGAAAGAACTGCCCAAAATCCAAAGCAGGCCATGGTGGTGGGGGTGTTATGGCTTGGGCATGTATGACTGCCACAGGTACTGGCACACTTAGCTCCATGAAGATGGAACTGCTGATGGCAGATGCACAATGAATTCTGAGGTGTAAAGAAACATCTGATCTGCTTGAGTTCCAGTAAATGTCTCCAAACTCATTTGATGGCACTTCACCCTACAACAAGATAAAGATCTCAGACTTACTGCAGAGGAAACACAGGAGCTTAGCAATGCTGAAAAAATGGCAAATTCTTGAGTGGCCAAGCCAGGCACCAGATTTAAATCCAACTGTGCAGGCCTTCCATATGCTAAAGAGAAAACTTAAGTGGACAAGCCCTTGAAACAATCAAGAGTAGAAAATGGCTGCATCAGAGGCTTGACAGTGAACCAAAAGAGAAGATCCTCAGCACCTGGAAATGTCTATGAATCGCAGACTCATAGTGACAAAGTCTGAATTACGGCAGCTTTAATAAACCTGCCATTGCTGTGTCCCAAATATTATGGTGCCATGAAATGGGCATGTAGAAAAAGCGTTGTCATGTCTACATGGTGTGACCAAAATGTTTGCAAAGCCCCTTAAAATGAAAGTCTTCAATGTGAACTTTAATTACGTCTGAATTTTTTGATTTGTAATTTTAAACTGTCGAGCAGAGGATTACAAATGTGACTTTGTCCCAAACATTATGAAGGGTACTGTTTGTGTAAAAATGAAGGGGTCAGAATATTTTCTAAAGGCACTGTATGTTGAAGAGACGTGGACTCTTGGTGCACACTGTGCCTCTTTACCCCTCTGACATTAAACCCTGAGCCTTGTTCTCTCAGCCCCTCTATGGATGAACATGAGGGACTTGTAAGCCTGGATGTATTAATCATCTGTGGCACGGTACTTAGCATTACTGTTATTTGTAACACTAGAGCCAGTGTCATCGGCTGGCACATTAAATGCTGTGATCATATATCTGTTAAAAAGATGTACTGACTATGCAGAGCTTAATATCAGTGGCCTGAGTTCTGAGGTGAGGTGACTGGATATGGGGACATCGTGTACTCAGTTGTGACAAAGGATGACTTGCATGTGTATCAGAGGTCAGTGGCTGAACTATAAATGTGTTTGTGCCAGAAGTTGGTGGTGGAAATTATCAATGAGGTGACTTTAATCAGAAAGTCGGTGGAAGAAGAGACCACACAGTTAATGTAAGTTGTGAGAAAACCAGCCCACGACTCTTTGTCAACTCCAAACTGTCAGAACAGGCATCTAGTGGCTTTGGAGGCCCTGTGAGTTGTGTTTTACTATGCTATGCACCACAGATCACAGGCTGAACTAGAAACACATTCACAATGAAAGTCAGCACCTCCACAGGGACAGAACATAACTTGGATCAAAAAACAAACCAGGTGAGACGGCAGGTGAGTTACGCTTTAAGCAGGAGCTGGTGTCATAAGTAGAAGGTGAGGTGTTTTGTCATTGGTGGTGTTCAATTTGAAAAGACAAACCATGGCCTAGCACAAACCATCACGGAAAAATAAAAACTCTTTGACATCTTGAAGAATCGCCAAGGATTATAAAAGAATGGTCATATCTTGTTAAGCTAACATCATCAAAAGTACAACCATATCATACAATCATACTTTCATAATCATCCCTTGCTGGGTCTTGACTACCTCTTGTGCCTGTACTCTTTCCCTTAAGTTGGGCATTAAGGAAAGTGCCAGTGGAGGTCTTCAGCTAGTGAGCTAAGCTATAGGTTATCTCCATACTACTAGATTTTCATTCAAAAATGACATTTTAAAAAAAAAAAATCCATCTCCATCCACACTAGCGTTTTTACATTGTTTCAGAGTCTCTCCGTCCACACTAAAATGACCGAAAACAAATACAATGGAGACAATCGTTACACTGGGCATGTGCCAGTCAGCGGGAAAATACTTTATAGAGGTGGTAATGCTGCTGCCCACAGGATTTATCACAAAGCTATAGTGATCAGTGCAAAACACAATTTAGACAAATACAGGTAAGAAACACAACAAGCGCCATGGAAAACAACTCCTCTAAGCCCGCTATGATGGAATATGGAATTCTTCTGTGAAGAGCAGAAGACAAGAAAGACAAGAAAGGCTGTATTATAGGCATGGAGCTGAACAGTGTGACATCTGTGGTGGAGCAACGGGTCCTGAGTAGGCTCCTGTCAATCATGGAGAATCCACTGCATCCACTGAACAGGATCATCTCCAGACAGAGGAGCAACTTCAGCGACAGACTGCTGTCACCGTCCTGCTTCACTGACAGACTGAGGAGATCGTTCCTCCCCGACACTATGCCACTCTTCAGTTCCACCCGGGGGGAGTAAACGTTAACACAATACAATGCTATTGACTGTTATACCTGCCTCATACTCTCCACCCTGCACTTTTTAACTTGCACTGTGCTTTTATTGCTCTTTAATTAATTAATTGTTTTTATTGTTTTTTATCAGTATGCTGCTGCTGGAGTATGTGAATTTCCCTTTGGAGATTAATAAAGTATATATCAATCAATCAATCAAGAAATGAGACATGGTAACGATCAGGATCCAGTCGGGGAAGGGCCCAGTAATAAGCACAAACAAATGAGAGTACAATTAGAGTCTGCATTTTTAAAGTTTATATTTTCAGTTGTTTGCATTACAGCACCAAGCCAGGGTTATTAGAAGTATACGGCTCTAGAGAGCATTTTCAAAAGTCTCAGTTTTCAGAGGTTAAAAAGGTAAAAGGACAAAAGGTATAAACAGAGGCAAATGTCTGCATTCTTAAAACAAAAATATATTAGTGTGGACATAACCATAGTGTTTGGATTTGACTTTGTTATCATGAGACAGGCATTGTGAGAGTTCATCAGGCTTGAATGCAATACGGTTCATTGACAAGATGATAAGAAAGCAGAAAAGATGTAGCTGAAATGCTGGCAAAAACGATTGGATGACAGATAAAGCAGAACAATCAAAAAAGAGCTATTCAAAATAGATGTGCAAATGGTGAAAAACACAAGAAACACAAGGCTTACATTGACTAGTAGTGACAAATGTCTGACTCAACACAATCAGTAAGGAATATCTGTATAAATACAGCAGAAATGTTCTAACACAGCCTCTGATAATGGCTGGTGAAACGTATTTGGCCAGGAATAGCAACCGTGATCAGCAGCAAGAGGCGTAGTAAGGGTGCGGCAGGTAAAGATGAATGGCAGTGTTCTCTAAGGCGTGGGCTCTGAACATGCATGTGGAAAAAACATCAAAAACAAAATCTGACATGCAGTATTAGAAAAGGAAGTTGTTCACTCTAACAAGTAAATCAGTTCCCTTTACTGAGTCTTCTATGTGGTTTGACGAGAACTCGGACTTGATAAGCTTCTCCTTCCAATGAGCAAGTTTGGATATAAAGCTTGACAATTAATTCTTCTGATTGATCTGGTCCTAAGGCTGCTTGGCTTTCCACGTGTGTCCAGCTGGCAGTGTTAGCTCCACAAATGGGCCAGCTTCAGTGCTTTGGTACTTTAGCCCACAGTACCGCCTCAAAACCACAAGGGCAGCATAAAAACCACAAAACAATTTAAAAAATCACGACACAACTAATAAAGTTAAACTCAACTTCTTTAAGAGAACCATTCAGCATACAGTTCACGTCAGGCTTTGTCAGGAAGATCCCACTAAAATTTGACAGAGATGAACACGGCAGTTTGATGAAGTGCTCTTGGTGTTCCTAGTGCAGAAATCTGGAAGGTGGAAGTTTATGGATTCAAAATTCCCAGGGTTGAGCACGTAAGTGATTATAGTTTTTGACTGTATGAGGATGTGGTAGCATTTTTTATAACTTTAAAATAACATTTTCTGATATAACAGAACAATGTTTAAGTAAGAGCTTTGCACCCAAAATTTCCAGAAGTCTTTGGGAACAAAAAAGTTTCCCAACATTTCTCCTGTGTGGCAGGCGGCTGGGGGCTGTGCCCAGCTGGGACGCCTAGAAGGATTGGGAGAGAGACTACGCCTCCCCTGGACCACGAGAGGGCAGCCACCCTGGTTGGTATGGGGGCCATGGGAATGGAGCCTGGAAGCTCAACCCCCAGAGGGCGCCAGGGCGATTGTGAAACCCTGGATGTCAGCACTTCCGCCACACCTGGAGGTGCTGGTGGAAGGAATACCGGGGACACCCGGAGTGCTTCCGGGTGCTCATGCATCAGAGGGCACCTGCAGCACGTCCAGGTGGACATAAAAGGGGCCGCCTTCCTCCAGTCGTCAGCCGGAGTCGGATGGAAGTGGACAAAGCTTGGAGGAGAGGAGTGGATGCGGTGAAGGAAGGCTGGACATTCAAGAGGCCCGGACTGAGGGTGAATGGTGGAAGGACACTGGGTTGTGTGCGGGACTATATCTATTGTACATAGTGTAAATAAACGTGTGTGTGCTTGAACCATTGGAGTCTGCCTGTCAGTGCCAGGGCTGGTCTTTCACGTCTGCAAAACCTAAAAAATATTTTCTCACAAACAGAATACAGCATGATATTAAGGGGAAACAAGCAATGTAACAATAATAATAATAATTAGAAGTAAAACATGTATTGTAAATTAAAGAATGCAGTAACACTACAGCCTTACATCAATGAGACCAAGGTGAAGGTCCCAGGAGTGTTCGGGTTGAGCTGCATGTTCTCCCCATGTCCTGTTGGGTTTCCTCCCACAGTTCAAAGACACACAGGTTAGAGTGATTGGCAATGCTAAACTTGCCCGTGTGTATGTGTGTGTGCGTGTTCACTCCACTGAAATACTTTGGCATCCTGTCTGGGGATTGCTACAGATACTTGCTGGGATAGGCTCCAGGTTCCCTTTGACCCTGCACTGGATAAGCTTGTTTGGAAAAATGGATGGACTGATATTAGAGATTAATGTTGATTCAGCCACAGCAAGTGCACTTCAGAGTAGGCAATCTGCCTGAAGCTAAGAACATTTAGGACAGGCCAGTACTTGGATGGGTAGATCATTCAGGAAAAGCTTGGGTTGCTGCTGGAAGACATGTTGGTGAGGCCAGCAAGGGGTGCTTACCCTGTGGTCTGTGTGTGGAACCCAGTATAGTGATGGGGACTCTGTTGTAAAAACTGGCACCATCCTTTGCATGAGTTGTAAATACATGGTCCTGATTCTTTGGTTATAAAAGGACCCTTGGCATCTGTCGAAAAGAATGGAGTGTACCCAGATGCCCTGACTCTCCTTGATCAAGAAAAAGCTTTTGATCAAGTGGATCAAAAGGTTCTGTTTAGACTGATGGAAAAGTTTGGTGTTGGGTGGTTAAAAACAATGTATAAAGGTGTGGGTAGTTAAAGATATGGTTATGAATGCACATCAGAGGATCTTCTCACATGCTGGATCGAAGTACGTAATAATTCGTCGGGATGAGAGGGGGTGCTGTCACTAAAATTCTCTTCTCCTCTCCCTGCAGCACCAAGAAACTATCCAGTGAGGGCACTTGGCTCTTCCACTTCTGGTTCCCCAGCTATCAGAAACCCGGCTGCCCAGAAGGAGGCGTCTTTTGCGACCAGAGCAACCCACCAGATTGAGCTCCTGGCAGAGAGCCACTGAACCTGCAGCTAAAGCCAGACCCTTTTGTTAAATTAAGCCTGTTGGGAACTTTCAGTAAATTAAACAGGAATCTCAATAGTTGCCTAGCACAAGAGAGAGAGGAGTGCGCCAAGGCTGCCCGCTCTCCTCTTTTTTGTATATTATGTATACAGAACCCGTGGCAGAGATTATGAGGAAAAGGGAGGATATTGAGGGCCTAGTCTTACTTGGGAGTGGAGGAGTGAGGCTGAAGGTATCTCTATATGCAAATGATGTGTCCCTGTTTATTAAAGATGATGGAGATTTAAATAAAATGTGTGCTGTTTTGGGGGTTTTACAGGAGGCAACAGGCCCAAATTAAATCAGAAAAAATCAGTCATAATATATTTTGGAAAATGTAAGGAGAGGAGAGAAGCTCTTTGTGGCCTCTCAGTTAACCTGACTTGTATAAAGATCTTGGAAAGATGATTTTTACAGGACAGGAAGTAGCAGGAGCAACTGGGAAGACAAAATAAAAATGACAGCGTAGACTGAATTTGTGGAAAGGAAGAACATTTGACTTTTATGAGTAAGGCCTTAGTAGTGAAAACGGAGATACTGCCTTTATGTATGCATTTAGAGATGCTTTGTCTTTTGCCTCATCATTTGGTGGTGAAGGTTAAAGCAACAGGGTTTCGTTTTGTGTAAGGATGTGGGTATGAGAGAATAAGACTTGATTTGGGACAAAGTGTGAAAAATGGAGTTAGAGATATCATAAACATTCAATTGCAGATGGGCTGTGTTTTTTACGCATATTTAGGCAAGGCTCTGCATTTGACCTAAGTACATATTTTCCAGTATTTTGTAGTCCTGTGATTCACTTTAGGGATGAGGCCTCTGACAGTGTGGTCGAAGTTGATACTAAATGCAGAGGAGAGATCAGGAGGCTATCAATGTGCAACAAAACTGAAAAAGAAATAGAAAATGTGCAGATGTTGCTTTGTGCTGCAAAGAGAAGGATTTGTATGTGTCTATCTGGCGTATATTGGAGGGGTGTCGGAGCTTGAAAATAAACTTTGAAATGGGGATGTGGACAGTGGTACAGCCAAAAGGTCTGGGAAGTGCTTTAAATGATTTAGAGTGGATGATGATGTGGGGTAGATTATGTGTGAGGGAGAGGATGTTTAGACAACGTTTGTCACAGACAAAGAAGTGTCCAAAGCCAGACTGTGTCCTGGGATGAGCTGGCACATTTTTTGGGTGTGTAGATGAGCACAAGGAGGGTGGGCTGATGTGGAAGGATTACTGCAAAAGGTAGAAGATTCAGTTGTTTTGTTTTATGATTTAATATGGAGAGGTGAGGGTCAAGTAGGAAATGGTAGAAGCTTAAGGGAAGCCATTTTGGTACGGCTTAGTATTAGGCAGACAAAGAAGTGGATTTGGGTGTATGTCACCAGAGATGTGTAGGGGTACAAAACAGTTTGGAAAATAAGCAAGAAGTAAAAAGAGATATTGAGAAGTGGGGATTCACAGCTGCTAAGGAGAGATGGAAGAGTGTGTGGAAGCTGGGATATGGGAAATAGGGCATTTACTGAGAAGTGTTCTTTAATCAATGATTAATGGATGTGTAATGGATGTTGGTCCAATATTTGGGAAAGAAGATGATTTGAGTTATGAAAGGAAAATATGTGAATATTAAGGTTTTTCAACAAGAATGTTTTTGTTATACTGTGTAATGGAACTGGATATGCTATAATAGGAATTTGAATTCATTTATGAGTGAAAATGTAATTGGTGTGAGGAATGAATAAGAAAAAGCATCTTTCTGTCCTATATATTGTATTGTGTAAATAAAATTTACTTTTATAAAAAAAAAAAAGTCCTGACAAAATTGCCCACTACAGCCTGGTCATTCTGGCCCCCTAATCATCCCCTGTCACGTATCTCTCACCCCTTCACCGCCTACTAGTTAATGTGTGGTGGGCAGACTGATGCAAAAATGGCTGCCATTGCATCATCCAGGTAGGTGTCACACATTGGCGATGGTTAAAGTGGTTCCCCACTGTCTATTTAATATATTAAGTAGGTTAGAATTGCACTATACTTGTAAATGCAATTTATTAATGTAAAATCGATTGAACTTAACTGTTGACTACACCAAGGCATTCTAAAGTTCTTACCATACATGAAAAGACCTGTTTAAATGTACAGTTCATTACATTTCCAGGCTTTTGATAACGGATTCCACAGCTCCCAAATTCAATACTGTCAGACATAAACTGGGTCAAATTGCTCTGGAGCTGTCACAAGTGGTCACTGGCTGAATTTGCCAAGTCGTGTAATGGATGCTGATGGCTGGGATGGAAGGTAAGATGATTGGGATGTGGCAGTCAGCCAGTGAGTTACAAAATAGGCTGACTTAAGCACTCGCTTTAAGTTCAAGATGACCTGTTTTTTTTTATATATATATATCCTTTTGTTACCCACCTGAACTCTCTCTGTGTCACCGCAGGAAGGATGCGTTACAAGCAGAGTTTTGTTTGTTCAAAGGGATGTGGTCCCATGGCTGAATGTGACATTCAGGATGTCCTGAATCTGATTCTTCCTCACCAGCCAAGGGAAAAGGAGAACAATGTAACTGTGTCATCTAGCCACGTGCTCGGGAAGACTCCGGAAAATTACATTAATTACATTTATAGTCTTGCTACAGTACATCATATACGAAGGAAAAATAAAAATGAACAGAAACGTGCACTATTTCTACAAAGCCTCTTATTTGCGTAGACGATTCAACCGAGTAAGATATTTTGCGCAGGCGTACTTTGACAACTGAGTCCCGTTTTTCCCAGCACCTGTCAATCAGCAGGGGTATCACCCCGTTTCCGGTTTCATGGGCGGGGTAACTCCCGGTCTGGAATGCTTGGGAGAGACGAAGGGGCGGAGTCGGAGCTGCGCATGTCTGCGAGCAGGCTCACTCACAAGCCAGGCAGGAGCCGCTCGTTCATAGAGCCGAGGGAAGGAAAATAATAACGCCGTGGACGCCTCCGAGAAGAAAAGAGAAGATAGGAATTATACGAATTAACGATGAGGAAATTGCTGCAAAGATTAAGGCCGTTCACGTGAGGATACGCCGCGTCGAGAGGAGAACCAAAGGCGTGTAGTAAGAGAAAGAGAGGGAGAGAGAAAGAGAGAGCGACCCAGCCAGCCGGCCGAAGCCGCTGCCACCCCTCCACTCATCTCCGAGTGGATGGTGCAGATTTCTTTAGGGCTAAAATAAATGGGAGAAGTTGGGCCTCTACTCCCGGGGCAAGGGGCCGAGTGCTGTACCGTGAGGGAAATAACGGCCCCTGCCATCCTGACCGAGTACTCTCGAGCCACCGCCTTCCAGATTAAACGTTTATAAAAAAAATTGCCCGCAAAGATTGACGTTAATATAAACAAACACTGCGATTTCTGCTGGGGATTATCTCTTCGTCATTTTTGTGGCTTTCTATTCCCAGTAGGATTGTGCGCAAAAATATCTTGGAGCAAACATGTCGGCAAAGGTGAGGCTGAAGAAGTTGGAACAGATATTAATGGAGGGGCATCAGAAGAATGAAAATTCACTCAGCGTCGAGACTCTCTTGGATCTTTTAATCTGTTTGTATAACGAATGCAGCAGTTCCCCCCTAAGGAGAGAGAAATATGTGTCAGAATTTCTTGAGTGGGGTGAGTATTTGTAATCTCTGTGCCGTCATTGCTTGTTTTCGAGTAGTCGATCGTGAAAATGGGGCAAGTTCAGAAGGCAATAGGCGATGTCCTGGGGATCGGTGAGGAGGAAATCTTTTGGATGAGACTCAAAAAAGTAAACTGCTGTTGTGATGAAAATGGTGACGCGAAGGAGCACTGAACGTAGATGGGGCGACAGTCTTGATGTTCCAGACAATTGGGGGTAGATTCTTGGACGTGAGAATTATATGGTGGACTTTTAGTGGACATGGGAATGTAGGCTTACGATCCTGGAGAATAATGTAATGGGGCAAAGAAAGACGTTGTGTGGCACTGTGTGGTGAAGAAAGAATCAATGATGGGTTGGCTCACCTTGGGGAGAGTTTCAACCAACTGGTGGTGTAAGGAGCTGTTCGAATGAGAATCTGGAAAGTGAAAAACAATGGTGTGAAATTAGTTGAAATCGAATTTAGTAGAGTGACTGCACTGTTGCCTCGCAGTAAGGATGCCAGTTGCATGTTGCTCATTGGGTGTTCCCTTCTTGGAGTTTGCAAGTTCTTCCCATGTCCACATGGGTTCTCCCGACTGTCCAATGACATGCAGATTAAATGAATTGGTGTTGCTAAATTGGTCCAAGTGAGTGTGTGTATGTTTGCCTTGTTATGCGCTGGTTCCCTCTCAGAGGATTGTTCCTGCCTTGCAGCTGATCCTTGCAGGAGTAGGCTCCAGCTGCCCAATATGAGTTGGTTAGTTGGATTGATGGATGATGGTTAGCTGAATCAGAAGCACTGAAGAAGAGATGGAGAATGCAATGGAAAATTTGAATGTGAGTGATTGTTGGGATTGTTGCCTTCCAGAATTGTAGAATAGTATGGGATTGTGCTTGTCAAGGAGAGGGCTCATTGGGGTGGAACATATGAGATAACTCACCAAGGTAAACCAAATAAATCAAATAGGAGGGAGATGATAGGATGGGACCCATTGAGTTGAAGTTCTGCCCATCTGAGAGTAGAAGAAATAAGGTGTGGCAAATTTAGTGGTGAAGGGCATTAAAGGTTCCATCTTAGACAGTGAGGATTTTGGAAGGGTACACCACTAAATTGGGAGACAGTGGAAGTGAGTAAGGTGGCAGAATTGTTTGTTGTTTGACTGAGGAAAAATGATACCTCCAAGTAGATTACCAGTAACCAATAGTTACTATTTTATAAAATTTTGATTTTCATAAAATGCTGTTGATGCAAACACTTGGGTGTGAAAGCCACTCTAAATTCTGCTTGAAGTAATGAATCTATTCTTGTTTGTACTATGCTTTGTGTGCATTTTGAAATGCATTATAGAATGATTAACAAGTTTTGTCTCTCCCAAGTTATTCTCCATTATTTTCTTTTAAGAGAAATCTTTAATGTTCTTAGGACAGCTGGAGACGAAACTGTGTTTTTTTTTTTTTTTTTTTTTGGAGATTTGATCTTTCTGCCTCTTTACTACTTTTAATTTTGTCTGTCTAAGCAAGGGTCACCACAGAAATATGACTTGATTCATGCAAGGCGATGAGTGGAGCATTAAGAATAATCAGAATCAATCACCCAGTGCCTCCTTGTTTTTCCATTTAAAATGCACTTTTAATACTAGAAAATGCAGAATGCTAGGTATTAACTTGCTTGGAGGATTGTTTTATTGAAACTATTAGGAGATTGGGAAAATAAAATTCTAAATTGTTCAGTGTGACCCTGTGTTTCAGTCATCCTTCTGCAAAATTGGTTCCTAACTAAATGTACAAAATGCTTCATGTCCTAATCACCTTAAAAGTATTGACAGCACTGTATTTTGTTTGGCTCGTGCTTGATTAAAGGCATCCCTGGTATGTTTTGGCTGGATACTGGTTAAGATTTTCTTACTCTTTTTGTACCTTTTCAGACAAGCCTATCAATCTCGGAGGACTTGTCCAAGTGAAAAGAAGTTGGGGCCTACCTTTTAGTATCTGTGAGGGTGAGACAGGAGTGCTCCCTGAATGGGACATAAGAAACAAGCACAGCTAAAATTGGACAAAATGGAGCATTTTAATGACTGGTCAGAATCTTAGGAGTAAACTGTCTGCAGGCAGTGCAAGGGCCTGGAAATTAACATTAAGCTGAGATGCTAGTTGTTTGATATGGATACCCTGAAAGAGTTCTGTTGGGAAGTTTGTCTTAATGAATGAAAATGATTTTGATAGAAATGAAAGAGTGTACATGACTGAACTAGGGATGAGCTGTATAGTATTCTGCAAAATATTTTGCCAGTATTATCCTGAAACGTGAATCATATTTGAATTTTTTGCTTGGTAATCTCTATTTCAAATTGTAGTGTTTTCTTCTAGTCACTGGCAATCCCTTACAATTTATGGGATACTAGATCCTCTCCTAGAGAATAGGTGGTTTAACTGAACATCTGCAAACAGTTTTCCAGTCTAAAAGTGTACACAGTTTTTCATGCCTGTAGAGGCAACTAACCTTGCTTTGTAAGGCGACTGAATAAGTAATTTTCTAAAGGAAAATAACTTTATCTTTGTGTCTTCATAATTCAACTTGCTCTTTAAATTGTGGAATGATTGCTTAAATTCCTTTCTGTTTTCTCTTTGTAAAAACTTGATTGCTTTGTATGGATTGTAATAAAATTAATAAAAAAGGAAAAAAAAAAAAATTCCTTTCTGTTATTTTAAAATATACACTTGATTTCTTCAGGGGTTCATCATTGAGCCTTTATCTTTTTAAACACGTGATGTCCTTTTAGATTTGATGCACTATAAATCTCTCTCTGAATCTGACCATGCACTACAGTTACACATTAACGCTCTAAGTGGATTCACTTCCTGGAGCATTTTATTGACGTCAGTAATAAGATTAGCAGCTGAATGGTTAACTATTAGTCACATCTGGTCCTGCAGGATGCAGACAGTTTTTCTAATGCTTTCTGGTGACTTCATCACAGACTTCCCTCTTGCTTTGTGGTATTCAGTCAGACAGATGACCACTGTGTAAATGGCCTAGTAAAATAAGCTTTTAGCTTTAGTATGCTGTGGTTTCTCAAAATCCAACGTGTAAAGGGAGATTGATCAGGTAAAGAAAATGTGTTTAAAACTCCAGCAAACTTATGTTTATGTCCAGAATTAAGCATTAAGTAATCTTGGCAGGATATACTTTTGATATTTTATCAATCTGTCTTTTTTTTCTGATGTCTGGCATTCATCACAGGGTAGGCATCCACACGTATTTACCGAATCTCCCAGTTTTAAGTCACTAGTTAACAGATATAGGGTTTGGAAAGTTGGTGGAAACCTAAAGGGAAAAAAAAAAAACAAACACACACAGATATAGGAGAATGGGAAAACTCCACATTGCTGGCATGGCTGGAAAATGAACCCAGATCCTGCACAATATAAAGTTTTGTAGATCGTTCTTGACTAGATCTTTCAGAAAAAAAAGAATAGAAGTGCCTTTTGAACACCAAGCCCATACTTAGGATGATAGTAGTCCATTTACTGGTTTAATGTTACAAGTATTTCATGCAGTTCCTGTCATTGTGCCATTTGTGTTAAGTATGTTTGACTGATTATTTTGAACGCTGTGTCATATAGCTAGAGCTGACTAGCATGGCCACTTCATTTCATCAACACTGTGTGGGTTGTTGACATACAGCAGATGGTATCTGGACATTTTCTTTTCATTTAATCAAAGTCTGCATTTCTTTGTGCATTACTTTGTGTCATTCCATTTCTTTGTTTTCCAGGGGATGAGTAAGAACATACATATTCAGTACATTTGAATTTCTTACTCATTAAATTGAGGAGTTAAAGTCATTATCCTGTGGTTTTTTCACTGTAGCCTTTTTGACTAGATGTCTTGTTCCATTGAGCTTGAACTTTTAGTTTAGAGTTTAGCCACTTTTCATGTCAGTCCAATGCAACTGAAGCCTGAGGTTTTTGCTTATTTACTTTGTTTCTGCAGATTCCCTTCATCTTAGCACTGTTAAGGACAGGAACATTATTAAAGGTGTAACTTAATCATTCTGTTTAATACGTGCCAACTAAGCAGCCTTTAGAAGTTCAAAGCCTTTTTTTCACTGGTGCTCTGGCATGGGCTATGCCAGTTTGAAAGTGTCTGTCTGGGTTGGAGTAAACACACTTAGCAGTATGGCAGGGGATCACTTGACATGCAAGCAGAAACATATGGCATTGAAGTTTTCATATAAGAGAGTACTTTAAGAAGTAATGCAAGACATTTATTCTGAGACTTATACATATCAAAAACAAAACAGAGACATTCTTCTACTTTACCATATCATTTCAGGCTTATCCAAGAATTCCATTTCTTACCACTCAAGTGCTTTTTCAAAAGAGTAAAAGATTGCAGTCCAGGTCCAGGCTATGGGTTGGCTGGTGTAGATCCTCCTCACATCCCTCTTACAGCCTGGTAGATGTGAGGACCTCACAAATTATGTTGTTTGCAGATAATTCCTTGACAGCTTGCCCCAGGTACTCAAATGTGCAGTAATCGGCCATCTTTATATTTGATCATGTTTTAAACAGTCCAGTCATCTTCCCACCGAGGTGCAGATCATCTGACATTTATTCACATGCTCTAATGGCCAAAAACACACACACACAGAATACTGTGTTTACAGCAGTGTAGTCAAATAAGTTGCACAGACTTTGTGTTTAAAACAAGTGGACTTTTTACAGTGGTTATTAAAATATTCTTCTAAATCCAAAGTTTAGATTGTGGTTTACTGCTTACTTTCATTTTCATTTAATGAAATTGATAACTGGCGGTACTGGCAGTGCAGTTGCTATAGAAGCATTTCTACAGCATTCAGTATGTGTTCTTTTTAAACTCCATTTCTTTTTTTATTAAATCCATCATGCACATGGTCTTTCAGGTTCTACCTTTTGGGATGCACACAATAGATTCTTATGATTTATTAACATGATCAAGATTTTTTGTAAAATGCAGTGTTTTCCCCACCTCTGAAATTAGTGGACAGGCCACCCAGTCATCTTGAGCATGTGTTCAGTAATCTGTAGGCAGTGACACCGAAGGATTTGCAGCATGCCGTCTTGAAGGGAGTTAAATTATTCATTAAATCGCTTTGATTTTTTTGGAAGGGGCACACTGCAAAGTTTAAACAGTACTTGTTTGTTTGCTTTTGCATGGTGCTCCTGTTTTTATTCTAGTGTTTTTACAATAATTGGCTGCTAAAATGAATCAAACATTTTGCTACTCACATTGTGAAATGTTCTACTTGGAATCAAGTGCGAAAACTTGGAAGCAACTCTTGTAATTAGTCATGCACTGCAAATTACCTAAAATGACAGCTCTAGTGACTGAGTAGTGGTGAGATTGTAGTAGCTCCAGTTCATAAATATGACATGCCTTTCATCTATACCTCATTTGGAGTTGTTTCAAGACACTACATTTAGGCAATAACATGACCCCCAACTAGACCCCAAAGCAAATGCATTCCCTCACTTCTCAACTACTGTCAAAAATTTAACTTGTAATGCAAAGCAAACAACAATGTTCTGACCTCCTACTTATTGCAAGTTGGAAATTGAATGCATTGTGTAACTTTCAGGGGCATTCGAATAATTAGTTGTGTTTTGAAAGTTTTAGGGAGACATTCCATTTTTGTGCATTAAATATTTTTTGCAACAATGAGTCATATTCAAAAATAACATAATAAAATGCAGTTGCATTTAATAGTATATACAATACATTTTTTTAAATGATATTCTAATAATCATTACTTTCAAAACTGATACTAAAGAGCAATTGGTATGACAAGATTTTAAACTTTGAATGTTGCCGAAAATTATCTGTTGTATTCGTTTTCTGAAGCCCCTGTCACTGAATGTGGTTGATTCTTTTTTTTTTTTTTTTTTAAATTTGTATACATACATCCATGCCATGTTTGTCGGCAACACTATTTTGATTATTATTCAAGTAAAACAATTTATGCCTTTTTTGTGGCTTTGCCTTTAATACATATAGGTTCAGTTTAAAAGTTGCATATATGCTTTTTTTCATTTGTAATTTAAATACATATAGTGGAACCTCAGGTCACGAACATCTCTGAACATGTACAAATCGGGTTACGACCAGAAAGTCTGGCAAACTTTTGCATCTGTTCACGACCACAGACTTGGGTGACGAACAAGCCAGTTTCCCTTTAGGTTCGTGCGCACCGATGATTTCCGTATGTGTTCAGTCTCTTCCTGTACAGTACATTGTTCTTGGTCGGACGTGCATCGTGCAGAGGGACTTTACCTCAAAACTGTAATCTCCTTTCCACTCAGTTCCTCCTCACTTCCTTCATGCCAGCACTCGACTTATGCAAGGTTAGTTTTCTTCGTTGTTTATGGTTAGTTTTTGTATAAATTACGGATTTTTCAAATGTTAATTTTTTCCCTGTGCTTAAAACTCATTTAAAAAAAAGTGTTTACAGTGATCGGTTCATAAGGCTATGCGTGAACTCCTGCAAGGTTAGTTTTCTCTGTTCAAGGTTTTCTCAATGTTATTCAATGTTTTTACATTTAGTTTACTATTACACTGTGCATTCTATGGTATAATTAACTATTTTTGTGCTTAAAAATGTTTTAAAAAATATATATATATTTACATGCAGCTCGTACGGTCCGGAACAGATTAATTGTATTTACATACAATCCTATGGGGGAAATTTCTTCGGGTCACGACCAAATCGGGTTGTGACCAGAGTTTTGGAACGAATTATGGTCGTGGCCCAATGTTCCACTGTACTTGTATGTGTTCCTCTTTCTTTGCTTTAAAGAAGTTGTTCACATCATTTAATACTTTTATCGAGTTTAAGTTGTCACATTGATGGACATACAATTGGCATCGAAAACCTAGTAAGGATCACAAGTGTAAGGTGTGATACTCTCAATACAGAATTGCAGAAACAAATTAAAGTATTAGATATTGCATTAGGGCAGCCAGGATTAATAGATGTAATCAACAAAAATTTTAGTTGAATTGTATTTTCTTAGTTGACTAGTTGTCTCTGCCCCTACATTGCATGCCAGCATGCTACGACTCTGAACTGTTTTTGAGTAGGCAAATCATGGTGGAAGCTGCACCACTTTCAGTAGAAGGTGGTTCTGCCAAGTGTTAGGAAAAATTCTCCCCTGTGTAGGAGTACTTTACCCAAAAATCTAGATAAATGGCTATTTGAATATTGTGTGGTGTTCCACAGGAGCACTAGTTTAATGCATGAACACCTGAAACGGATTCTGAAGTATAGCAACAGACAAGACAACCGTAATTTAAGTTAACCCAGTGACACTTGCTTAGCTTATCAACATCAGTTATTTTAGTGTTGTTAAACTGGTTAGCTTGAGAAATTTGTGCTAGTGACTAAAGCTGGGCGATAAAATGATTTTGATTTTTGATTGGGGGAGAAAACATGGTAATGACGATAAATGTATGTTATAAAAATCAATAAAACTTGTTTTTCCCCATATTAAGTTTTAAAAGACAATATGTTGCGACAGACAATGCCTGTGGTCTGTTATGCAGCATGTAGTCTTGACGAAATGCCAGCACAATAGCCAATCACGATGTTTTTTGCAAATTTGCCCATCGCCCACGAGGAAGCTACTCTGTAAACATAATACCAAAGAAAGGGCACACGTCATCAAAAATTTGGAAGTGGTTCGGTTACCTCAAATCAGACCAAACACAAATAACATCAGTATGCAAGATATGCCTCCGACAGGTCCCAATAAAAACTAGATAGATACTTTATTAATCCAAAGGGGAAATTCACATATAATACACACTAATACAACAAACCTATTCCACCACCTTAAAAAAATACCATCCAGTCAAATATGCCGATTGTCAAAAAGAACCACTGTGTGATGTGGCTAGTTAGCTTTCAAGCAGTGATGCTGTTCCTAAATAGCAGTCGATTGTATCGTCATTTTTCACAATGATTCCACATCAAAAAATCATAAAGGCACCAAGACATCACAGATGCGGTCCCTTACTTCAAGATGAAGGACATAATGCCAGTGAGTGGTGTTGAAAAAGAAGCCATCACGAAACTTTTGAAAGTAATCGTCCCGAGGATAAAAACTTCCTGGCCAAAAACATTTTTCTCAGATGGCGCTTCTGCAGCTTTATGATGAATGTCGGGTGAAGTTAGAGGCGACTTTAAAAGATGTGAAATACTTTTCCACTATGACAAATTTCTGGTCGAGTTGAACATCAGAGCCGTACAAAAAAGTTGCTATTCACTACATTGGCACGGAATAGAATTTATAGAGCAAATGTCTTCAAACTAGATATTTTACAGCTGATCCCACAGCAGAAACTATTTGTCATCCTGGGGGATCACCAGGTGTGTATTACTGTGGACAGTGGAGCAAACATTGCCATGGTTCAAGGCTACATTACTGAAAAAAAAGACTGTAATTCAGTGCTTCGGACATAAGATCGCACCTACCAATTGGTAAGTGAACGTTATTAGTTTAGTTAATTCACTACAATTATTGTAGATACTGTTCTACCTGAGATTTTTAAGTGATAGAGATTAGAGGTAAATATTTATTGCAGCTATCAATGCAGATTTGGTTTGAATTGTGTTATGTTTGCAATTTAACCTATTTGTACCGTTAAACAGTTTTCCAAACTGTTTTCCTACATTGATACATTATTTTGTTAGTTTGAGCTACTGTAAGTGCAAATATTCTGAAAACTTAATAACATTCCAGAATTTTTAATGAAATGATACATGTATATGGTTTATGTGCCATTTCTCAAAAATAAATCTTATCTGCCTATTAATTTTTATTTTAACTTGTTTATTCATAATATATTAGGATAGATACTCTTCAATAATGGAAACAGGAATATTAAACTATTTAATGATAATTATCGAAATCGATCAATACAGAAAAAAATATTGTGATAATATTTTTGTCCATTTCACCCAGCTCTGCTAGTGACTAACGTTCCGTCAAAAGTTAAAGCTGTGGTGTTTTTTGGACAGAACAGATACATTTTCTGCATAATGCAACTGTCAGCTGACACTATTATTACTCGCGAGTGTGCTTAAGTAAAATAATGTTTCAACACACAGGCTTTCTCAATACAATAGTCTAGTTTCTTAATTGCACTTATTAGTTATATTTTGGGCAGAGTTGCATTCTCACTTTTTGCCAGATATTTTTTTCATTGCAACTTGTAGATCTTTAACTGTCATATCATGGATCTGAAAGAAAACTACTTATCAAGGGCTGTCAAAACTTATCAGCAATAACATTCTATATTAACATAGGTCGGCTTTATAAAGTCATTTTTAAACATTTTAATTAATCTGGAAATAAATCGCATTCCATCATCAGTCAAGCTGTATTTTGTAATCCAATACATTTGGCACAGTTGCAAACTGAAATAGCTTGCCGCATATCAACACACCACTGTCCACTTTTGGAGAGCTGCTGCTGCTGGACAGTTAGCATTTTTGAAAAAACACAATTTATACTGCAGTTTAGATTGCAATAGTGCAGACTGTACAGCTCAGCAAAGTCCTGATTTTAATGTTAAAAATGTATGAATATGTGTGAAATTAAGCACGTCTTATCTAAAGTGGTTCTGATATTTTCCACATCCTCACTTACTGTTAGTCTACTGTATGTGGACAGCCTGATAACCATTTCACCGCCCTTGTTGTGTCACTAACAAAGGAGTTTCCCAGAAGACCAACATGCGAGTTATCCTGAATGCTGCCTGTGAAGTGCTGCGTGGTGTAAAAGTCTTCTCTTTGCCTCCTATGTCTGAAGATGTTCCAAGTGAATTAATTTGTGTGTTGCACAGAATTTTTGATGGATTATTAATATATAATTATGTGGTAATCTGCTGATTAAGACATTGTGGCGTATGGCTGGGGCCCTTGCCCAGCTGGGACGAGCGTATCCAGAGCATTACCTCCTCCGGAGCGCTAGGTGGCAGCCCCTGTGGGTTGCAGCAATGCCTCAGACTCCCGCAGGACTCCATGGGAGCTGGAGTTTTATACAGTCCTGTTGGGATCTGTGTGCGCCACCAAGGAGTGCTGCAGCTCCTGTTTAGCCCTTATGGGCAGCACTTCCGCCAAACCCGGAAGTAGGTTAACAAGCACCTGGAGCACTTCTGAGTGCCATGTAGAAAGAGCCAGCAACCACTACTCCAGGAGCCAGAGTTGGGTGGGAGTAGACAAAAATTGTCCGGAGGAGAGGAGGAGGAAAGAGAGAAGCAAAGAAGAAAAGAGAGTTGTATGGTGTTGTGCTTGTGGGGAATGGGGAAAGGAAAAGGGTGAAAAATAACAACATGTGCGCTTGCACTTGTGCATCTGCGTCTGTCTCTGCAAGCCACTACATCTAATAGGTTGCTTTTGAAAAAGTGAAAAATTGCAGATGAATATATATATTAAATTTTATTTATATTGCACCTATCCCATGCTCATAATGCTTAAAATCAAAATCTTAAAATTAACTAATGGATTTATGTATGTGTTTTCAGCCATGCTCATCACTGTTTTTATAAGTAATATTTAAATGTGATTATGGGATAAATAAGTAACAGAAATAAAAAGGAAAATGCTCATTGTTCAGCCATTTCCCATTCGCAACAAAGCACAAAGCTGTACAAAACTCGTCAGTGCAACAGTTAAGTATTACTGACTTATAATTGTATAATGTTCTGTGGTTGCAATATTATAAAATGCTGGTTTCTACCACAGTCTTATCATCAAAAGATATGAGTTGCCCATTTCCTGCAATATGATTTCAGTTGGTATCATTTATATTATTAAGCCACTTTATGCCAAATGTGCCCATTAGCTGTATTCAGGATGTCTATAAATAACATCTGTCTCTTAAGATGGATCTTTTAAAAATACATGTAAAAATGGGTCAGAGTGGATTCATCGTAACACTAATGCCTAAAAGCACCCAAAAAACTAATTATTTGATCCTGTTTCAGGCTGGACTGCTAACATCAAGTTATGCTAGTTCTTTATGAATCAAAAATATTTTTAACTCTTAGGCCTTTTTAGCTTAAATATTTCATTTCTAATATTACCTTGTTTGTCGTCTTGTTGGAATTATTTTAGATTTTTTTTTCCAGTTCTTGATGTTCTTCAGAATCCATATTTCAAATAATTAAGTATATTTTCAAATATTCTTTTATTTGGACAAAATGATTCATTTGATTAATAAAAAAAAAAGTTGATAGATTAATCATATAGTAAATCATTTGTGGTAGCCCAATATCGTATGAGTAGACAAATCTTGTGCTTCAAAGCATCAGTAGGAGCAGACCTATATCAAGTTTTGGACAAAGTGGAATGTTTAAAACACTGATTCATAAATTTTATCTTTGTATTAAAATACATATAGAGCAGCTTATTTTATCACTATGGTAGACTAGCCACTTAGTTTGAGACTTGTCTCATTTTTTGTTTTGCTAAAACAGTAGCTAACACTGCCTGTATGGAGTTTGCTCATTTTCCTTCCATTTGCCTATTTTTTCATGCAGGTGCTCTGGTTCTTCTTTCAGTTCCCAAGGAGAAGCAAGTTAGGTTAATTGCTGGCTCTAAACTGATCCTGTATAAGTCAATGTATGTGAGTGCGTGCGTGCGTGTGTGTGTGTGCGTGCCCTGTAATGAAATGACACCCCATCCAGGGTTGACTGCTGTCTTGGACTTGGATAAGCAATGGTTCTCTGTGACCTTGATCTGAAAGAGTTTAACTGCTGAATGGTCACATAATCACACTTACAAATTGTGCTCAAATCATGTATTTTATTTCTGAACTCGTATTTCCTGCTAATTAAAATATGTGGATATTTTTAAATAAAATGCACAATTCATTTAATCTTCCTCTGAATATAAGCCCTGAATCAATGTTCACCCTCTGTTCTAAGTGTATCATCTGTCATTTACTAAAAAAAATTAGTTTGTAACTGTATTAATAATGTAACTGTTGATTTGATGCTGTAATTTGGATTTAGGTCATGATGGTGTTGGGTTGTTAAGTCACTGTTGTATTTAATGGGAGTAGGTTGCGTGTGGTTTGTGAAATGCATTGTGGTGGGTTGCCACAGGTTGTTTAAGCAGTTCACATTGTTTCACTGTGTCAATTGGCAGGGATTTTGCAAGGGGTATCCATCCCCACCCATGTCAATTGGCAGTGGTTTTCTGACACCCTCCCCAACCCCTGAACCCCTTCTCCCCGATATGACACATGGTAGTGATTCTCCAAGGGCAAAATTTGGCGATTATCATGGAATGGGCCTCAAAGAGAATAATAAGGGCAAGATTGGGTTGCAAGAAAAAAAAGTAAAGGAAAAACTGGTCTACACCCTTTTAAACAACCTTCTGTTACTTTTTCCACTCTGAAATAAAGCTGCAAACTAAAAAAAAAATAAACAGTAAACACTCAAAGTGCAGACAGCCTTAGTTGACGCATTCATATTGGGTCATTTGGGGATCATGGGAATTCAGCTGCATGCTAGAAGTAGCAAATTTGGCTAGCCTCATTTCATACTTTCCAAGGCTAACCACAAGCTATCTCCTTTTGAGGTTGTCCAAAATATAATTCAAAAAAGAGAAAAAACAGATATTACTTAATATTACTTAATACTTACATATTACTTCAGTAAACATTAAGAAAGTGATTAAATGAAAATCCTTCAGCCACTGTGCTCTCTATAAGCAGGATTGGCCGTGCCATTTTTAAATTATGCAACACTTAGAAGTCTCCTAGCACCTCTTAATTTTAGAGATATTTAATACATTTTGATTTTGTCATTCTGCCTGCATAATATGTCATTTTTGCTATTCTTAACCTTTTATTTTTAGACTATTGTATGTGTTTTGTTATATCTGTGCTAAAATCAGAGTTTTTCCACAGTTTCTGTATCTTTTGATTCTGTATGAGAAAAAATGGGATTAACCACATAAAATAAGAAGGGAACCAGTGATTGAATGGACTATGGTTCATGTGATGCTATGCCTGATTGATGTAGCCAAAGAAGAGAAAACAATTACTCAGTTTGTGAGTACAGACAATAAAAGATGTTTTAAGTTGTCTTTTTGAAGAGGCAACTGCATCTTGAGTTAAAATGTCATTGACATTTTGAATCCTTTGTTACATGGTTTGGCTGTTTTGTTGTTAATGCACAGAACATGTGCATTTATTCAAAGGTAACTGATCCTCATTTGGGATGGGTATTGTTGCTGCAGACATTCATTGCAAGGAAGTTTTCAATCAGATACCATTTAATTTGATTCACTGTTTCCATTGTCCTCTGTTAGAAAATTTTTGATGGTATACTTTATCTGGAAAACAACCTAGATTTTTTTGGGTACTATAGTATTTCATAAGAACATACAGTGCTTGATAGCATGTATGTAAATGTGTCTTAAAAAAAGTGGGCGAGGAGCAAAAATATAACATTCTTTAAAAGACATTAAGTGTAGACCATTTTAAATTTCAAAGTGACTTCTGTCAGTCAATATATTGGTAATTCACATTCATTCCTAATATACATGCTACACACAAATGATACCATATTAACTGTTAGTTCATTTGCACCTGTTTGATAACTGGCTTCCAGTATTTTATTAGAAAATGAAAGAAAGGAATCTTCTTATATAATACGCTACCGTGGCTGTTCGTTTGTCTGTCCAGGATTTTAAATCACCTGTAGCTCGCAAACAGTTTCACCTATTGACTTGAAATTTGGTACACATATACTACGTGACGTCTACTATCCGCTTTCGAGGTGATGATTTTTATTACTGTTTTTTATTTTATTCTATTGTAGAGTCAACTTTCTGTAATGTGCAGCAGAGCGGCCGTGCGGCGCACGTGTACGTGCATCGTTCTCATTCCCTACCACCTTCGCTAATCATTCTTGAGGCTGATTGAAGATTTAAGTGCCAGCTTAAGTGAAAAATTAAAGAAAACGTACTAAGTAATTGCAACACAAAAACTAACTTAATCAGTTTTAACGCAAAAAGATGCCGACGAAAGAAGAGAAGCAGCGGGCCGCTAGGGTGGAGATTGAAAGAGCTGCTCAGGAAGCAGCAAGCGCATCAACCTCTGAGCAAATGAATGCTAAACAGAGACAGAGAAAGAGTATTAATGCTCAAGTCAAGTGTATTCACTGCACGTTATCATGCAGTACGCCGTTACTGGCCAATAATAATTGTGTGACAATAATGGGAACGAAAAAATACGGCTTAATCACTTGTCAGTTTTGTCAGTTTTATAATTATTGACTGTCATATGGTGTGAGAAATTATAGATTGCCCAAGGCCTAGAAGTGCTTCTTTTTTTCATTTATCTTAGTTTGTTCAGTTGGATATCCCAGGGTTTAAATTCCGTTTGTTTCAGTTTGGAGAAAGCTATTTTAATTTCCTAAAAACCTGAAAAGACTTTAATGCCTATGGGAGATGGACATATGCAGAACATTTTTGTGTTTGTACATTGAAGAAGGCGGATCTCATTGTGGTAAAGCTAGTGTATTTAATGTGAGAGATTTACAATCAGTTCTCCATTATCTGAGGGCAGATCAACTACGTTAAAAAGTAATGAGCAGTGTGCAATGAACGTTTTTGAATACCAAATTGTTTCTTGGGCATTTTACAACAAAGCACCACACCTGTACGAGTACATTTTATTGTGCTCCACAGACTTGTGTGTTTCCTTTCCCCTGGCATTTTGGCACTTTGAGGTATTGTACCTGAAATAAAAAGAAAAACATCTTAAGCTGACAGAACCCATCCCAATTCATGCATGCTTGTTTTGTCATGTCCTGTCAATAAAATCATCTCCCTCATTGTTACAGACCCAAAACAGTTTGTAGGCTAATACACAGCATAATTAAAAAATGATTGCAGTTTTTCGTTTTGATTTGATCCTTCAAACATGGATAATCTACTAGTAGGGATGATTGTTCACGTACTGTTACTCCTTCAAAAAAGTCAAGGTAGATTTGTATATGCCCATCTTTTGCAACTGGCAATTTATAGTATATTATGTTTTACAAATACAGTTGCATATGTGAAATGTAACTATATTCAGTTTTAAGAAAATATTATGGTTTTACATTAACACTGATTTTTGGGATTTCAATAATCCCTTACCCTGGTCAGTTGTTAATTCACTCAATTATTTTTGTGTGTATTTATAAATGTTTGTACATTGAAGATCACAGGAGCATGTAGTTGATAATTGACTGTATTTATTATTTTTGTGTTTTTTTTTTTTTATTACATTTGTGTACATTTTACGTGCTTGAGCAATAACTGTCATGACAACACATAGTCTTTATGGACTGTATGGTTAAGACTAACCATCTATTCTACATCTGTTACACAGAATATAACTGGCAGCTGGTAGCCAGAGCTCTTTTTATTTATTTATTTTTTTAATGTTCTCCTTATGTTTTTCTACATCATCAGTGTAAGAGGGAACTGGCCATCAACAAAGCTAATTACTGTCAATAGAAGAGGCTTTTTCTCCTTGTCCACCCTGTCCAACTCTTCTCATTCTAGACAACTGCAAGCTCATTAGTAAAGATATGCGGAGAAACCTGACGGCTCCAGACCCAGACAGAAATAGTGAAATGCAGAAATAAGTAAATAACAACACTGGTGTCTCAGTGTTTCATCATTATGTTAATGCCACAACAGTTTTTCCCAGAATTGCAACAAACTGGATGTGCACATTATGAGATTAATTTAATTTGGTCTCCGAAAAAATTTCATTTGAATAGTTTGCTGACTTAATCAGTGAGGCATCCATCCATCCATTATCCAACCCATTATATCCTAACTACAGGGTCACGGGGGTCTGCTGGAGCTAATTCCAGCCAACACAGGGCGCAAGGCAGGAAACAAACTAATCAGTGAGGCAGTGGATTTGAAATGTAGTACAACCCCCATTAAGCTTTTTTTCTAGGGATCAGTGGGAGAAAGATTCTTATAAGAAGGAAGTTGTCAATGATTTAACTGGATCCCATTAGTACAGGTCTGGGTTTGTGGTAGTTAGACTGTTTATAGCGTCACTGCAATTATTTGTGTGATTAAAATTTATGATCCAGTTGGAAGCGTCCTGATTTGTTGTATTTAATTTGTTGAATTATTGTTGTGATTTTTGTTGTTTCATATTGTTATTCATTTTCATGAACACAGCTGTGTTGTTGATAGCAACTGCATCTTACTTTAAACCACCAGAGCCTCTCGCAGTATGAAGTGTACAATCTTGTGTTTGATTTTGAAACCAAAAAATAGTAAATTTTTTCACTTGTGACAAAGAACTGACATGTTTAGGGAATTGTGATTACCTAGAAATGAATTAGAATTGAACATCTTTAGAATAAATTTACTTCCAAACCCTCCACATCACACTTGCACCAATTGTGCCTCTTGCTTTTGGGCCAATTGGTTCTATGTACAGATCTGGCAGTGGTAACTGTGCCACGACCAACAGCTATGGTCTTTCATTTACTATTTCTCTTCATTGTGATCACAAACTGATGAATTTTCAGACTACCTGCACTGAGAAGATGTGAAATAGCACAGCACCCAGCATCTGTCTGACATAATTGTTTTTATTCATTTTGTGAATGCATAGTACTTTCAGTATAGAATTCTCTACTTACTTAAAACAGTTGCAAAACGAATTTGAACAGACAAAAAAAAAAAAATCAGATATGATTTTCTAGCTGCAGTGTGAATGTAGTTTTGACTCGTTCATATTCATACAAGCCCTTATTTATGATAATAATATCCTCCAAAATAATGTTAAATGCAGAAGAATGCTGAATATGGGAGTGTTGAATCAGGGTTCTGATGTACATACTTTTTATATTTCCTAGCTGAACGGGGGCACAAATTTTGCTCCATGCTGTTGTTTGCAATTATATTATTCTTTTTTTATGCAATTTACTGCAAGTTGTTATTCTAAAGTAATTTTAAAGACTCTACTTCAAGCAAGTTAAGATTAAATATTTTAGCAGATGAGTCATTTATCTAAATTCTGCTAAGGAGGTGTTTTTTTATTGTTATGTATCAGACCGCTTTTATCACCTGTTTTATACAGATATCTGGAAAGTCAGTAGCTCTTACAGTTAGTTAAAATTTTGTGATTTTAGTACTTGGTTAACTTAAGGTATAAATATCATAGTTACAACTGTTATAAAAGGTTAAACATGTAGTGGTTTAAATACATATTATTTAACGTTATATTTTTGAGGAAAAAAGGTATTTTAATTACATCAAGAACCAGCATCCTAAATGAAAATGTATTTACAGATTCTTAGGTAATAACCATTTTAATAGACAATATATTTTGATTAGCTGTGGATTTTTCTTTTGTTACTTAAGGCTATTTTTAAATTCAGTCTTTACAAGAATTTGATGGCAAGTTGTTCTAGATTCCAGTAATTACTTAGGAATAGGAATTGTTGGATTTGCCCCCTACATTTATTTTAATATCTTTTTCATTTAATTAAGCTTCACTCTGCTTGTTTTGTTCAGGATGTAACAATTAGGTATTAAATTTCTTCGAACATGTGTTTCTATGTGCCCCCCTATTCTTTTGTCAATGATTTTGTTATTCAGCATGACTAAAATATATTTTGTTGCGTTTTCTGATTTTTTTTCTACGATTTTTTTAATGCTATAATGAACTTTCCATATCTTTTCATCAGCTTTCCGTAATAGAACTAAATTTCACATTGTCTGTGTGGTATATTATCATGCCATATTTTATTAAATTGAACTTTATTCCTTAGATTACCTATAGTTAAATGAGTATTATTTTGAATTTTATCTGTCTGTCTGCCTATACATATACATACACACACAGTGGTGCCTCATACTTAGATCATTCAAAAGTTTGAACGCTAAATTCAAGAGAAATATGATCCAGCGTTCGAACGATGCTTCTAAGTTCAAACTGTGCGCGCAGTGAAATAAATGCAGCAACAGTAGACACATATGCAGCAAGCGTAGACGTCATCTATTGTGTACAGTCTTAGTGTTAGTATACCAGCTGTTGTTGACATACAGGCATAACTTGATAGCTGTATCTGGAATGAATGCATGAAGCCATGTCTCTGTGATTAGTAGAATGCAACTGTCCTTAATGACTTTGTTTGCTGCAGACCTGTAACTTAAATTTGTTCATCTTATTTGTGAGGAATCTTGCGTTGGTGAGAAAAATACTAGGAAGAGGCGGCTTGTGTAGCCGCATGAGCAAGCCAGACATGCTTCTGCCTCCTGTCCCTACACCACCTCTGTTTTGTACCTGTGGGAATGTTAATTCATGAGGAGCCTGGCTATATCCGCCAGGATGTCATGGAAGCAGAGAAATTCGGCTGCAATAGTTTGCTTGCTGCATAGTTCTATTTTTAGGAGATTGTGCCAGCTGTAGACATTATTTGCCCAGCAGACTGTCATTTTGACGAACAGTAACACATACATAAAAGGACAAATTGCCGAAAGGAAGAGCACCAAGCCACTGCATCTATGCATGCCTTCATATATTTAACTTTATTATACAGTATTTACATATTTTATTTATTGTTTTCATGGTTTAATTTATTATTTTGGGCATTTAATTGTGTTATTTTTACCTTAAATTATATGTATTTGCTGTTTAAGTTTAGGGTCTGGTAACGGATTAATTCACTTTCCATTATTTCTGATAGGGAAAATTGATCTGGAATTCGAACAATTCAGAGTTCAACAAATTAAGTGCGAAGTATAAGGCACCATTGTGTGTGTGTGTGTGTGTGTGTGTATATATATATATATATATATATATATATATATATATATATATATATATATATATATATA
>JANRMT010062797.1:29640106-29662749 GCA_026402145.1 Polypterus bichir lapradei | reverse complement strand
ATATATATATATATATATATATATATATATATATATATATATATATAATATGTGTGGGTATATATTTTTGCTTACACGAAAGTACATGTTTCTTATTTCTATCACGATTTTTCTCCCAATCATAATAATAAATGTAATTATAGACTAGAATGTATTCTATTCAAAAAAGTAAATACAAACTTTATCTAGGTTTTGTGTATATGGTGTTTATAAACTGAGACATTATTGTGACATCTACATTAAAACAACACATTTAGGTTTAAATGCGTTTATTTACAGTCACCCCTTGTTGCTTTTGTGTTATGTTTTCATTGGTGATAACAAATTCAAATCAGATTCAAAATTAGGTTTACTAACTTGTGTCCAAAACTGACAGCAGACAGATCTTTATAAGATAAAGCATATTACTGTTTCTCACTGTTCCAGAAAAACTAGTTTCTTGTTTCATAATAAGAGTTTGTCCTATGCTATATTCAAGTACTATGGAAATTTTTGGAGTTACCAAATATGACATTTCAGTTTCTCACTTCTTTGTGTACATTTGAATTAGTGGTTGATGTCTTGTGAAAGAGTGAGGTTATTGTTGACTTTATACTTGGTCTACTTTCAGTCTGGGGGAAAAAAGTAATTTTTTTTGGGAAAATAAATAGCAAGCAAAATGCAACAAGTATGTAATTCATTGCTTTAAAGAATCCAGTAAATTATTGAAAGAAATGAATGGTCAATATTATGTCACAACTTGGCCGATTTCGGTTGAATAGTGGAGAAAAAGCAGAGAAAAAAGTCATCACAAACCAGTGTTTGGACATAAAATGACTAATGAGGCCTATCAAGACAACAGTGGCTCTGGGGCAAACACAATCTGTAACAAATTATTTAGGTATAAGTGCTTGTGTTCTAGATTACAATTTTTTTTCTCTTTCTTTCAATGTTATTAAAATCTGTATCTGTCTTAAGTAGTAGCAGTGTAAATATTTGAAACACCTGCTGTCCGTCTACAGTAATCCCTCCTCGATCGCGGGGGTTGCGTTCCAGAACCCCCCGCGATAGGTGAAAATCCGTGAAGTAGAAACCATATGTTTGTATGGTTATTTTTATATATTTTAAGCCCTTATAAACTCTCCCACACTGTTTATAAATATTCCCCGCACAGTTATACAGCATAAACCCTTTGTATTCTCTTAGATATTAGGTAAGATTCATTGAAATTATGTATGTAAACATATAATTTTAATATGCATGTAATACATAACACACTGTTTATATACAGTAAAACCTAAATATTATTTTAAAGATATCGAGCGTCTCAGATATCACATATGTTACAGCCATTACGATAGACAGGCCACCAGCAATAAATACGTACAATGCAAGAAAAATTGTATACAGTAAATGTGTGTACAGTGACACTAAACGTACGTACATGTACTAAGTACTGTAAGTAGAAAATTAATTATGGTTACTCACCAACAATGACACAACGACTTGTCCGATAAGGATGAGTTTAATTTTACTGCACAACAAAGGACAGCATTACAGCTCTTCTAAAGGAGCTTCTCCAGGCGACTGTGTAGCACCGCCGTTGTTCTTCTTCCGGCAGTCTTCAATCCAAATCCCTAAAGCAGATTCCATCCAGACTACTGCCTTATTACATCCACTTACAACTCGTTTTGCACCCTGTTTAAAAGGACACTGAGGCCGTAGATCTCATTTTCCTTTCCTACTTTTTAAATAAAAAGAATTATAGCCTCATTGATGCCGTAATGGCGTCCTACAGCGGTGTAGCTTTTCCCTTACTTCAATATATCCAAAACTTTTACCTTTACGGCGATCGTTAACATCTTCTGTTGGCGCTTGGGCACGGACCCTGAAGTAGTAGCAGGAGCAGATCTTTTTGAAGCTATAATGAAGGGCTTGACTATGCACAAAGATAGACACAAAAGAGTACAAAAGTTAACTCTTTACACAGCGAAACACATTGATGCTGAATGAGCGAGACGAGACTTCCTGGTTAACGCCGTGGAATCGAATTTGGCGCTCCGTTGCTGAGCCAATCAGCACACAGGAACTTAACTGCTTGCTCTGATTGGTTAGCTTCTCAGCCATCCGCCATTAGCGTCCCTTGTATGAAATCAACTGGGCAAACCAACTGAGGAAGCATGTACAGGAAGTAAAAAGACCCATTGTCCGCAGAACCTGCGAAGCAGCGAAAAATCTGCGTATTATATTTTGATATGCTTACATATAAAATCCGCGATAGAGTGAAGCCGCGAAAGTTGAAGCGCGATATAGTGAGGGATTACTGTACTTTCTTGCAGTGTATGTCTATTTACCCGCCCTGTGAAGAAGGTTATTTATACATACAATATGTCCACATATCGTCATCATACATACATACAGTACTGTGATTGCAGTGCTTCTTAATGTTAAGAACGCATTTTGAATTCCCTTTATGTATGAGTAATTTGTTTACTTATCTGTTCAAAAGATCATTCTGTTGAACAGAAAACTCGACTACATTGCAGAATTTGCCAGTGTACATGTATGTCTCTTTTTAGCTCTTGTTTCTTGTGAACCTAGTAAGTAAACACCTTTGGAAGCTTCAATAGACACTGTAGAAAACTGTAGGTTGATTGGATGATAGTTTGCTACTTGTGTGCAAGGGAAAGGACAACACATGCAATAGCAGGCATCTTAATAGGGTAGAGGTCAGGGAAAGGACAAGACCTATATTCAGATAGTGGAGATGAGCAGTTTAAGGTCTGAATGTCAACTGTGTGTAATTTACTCTGTTAGCACATGGCACTCACAGACTGCCTAGTAAACTAAATGCCATAATTACCTTTCTTTAGACATTTAAATGTACTAATTTTAATGCAGAAGTATTTTATTTTTGACATATTTTTCCCACCCTCTCTTATATTTTGATGATGGTTTTACTATGCAGGATTTTACAAAATAAGGCTTTAGTATAGAAAATGGCACAGCTTGAAATGAACATGATGGTGTAAATCCATAAACTGCAGAGGAAACAGACATGCAAAACAAAACAATCTTTCCTGTAGACAAAATATCAACACACTTTTATTATATCCTTCCACAGGGCAGCACCAAGAAAACAATACAATTGATGAATTTGTTTGGTTTTTCATGGTGATTAATTTAATGCAGACAAACATGAGTATCTAACAAACATATCAATAGCTGATAACATTTTGCTCTAGCTAACATTCTACAAGTTTCAAGCTTTAGATATCAAATATATTTCACATTTATGGAGATTTTTTTTTTTTTTTAAATAAGGTGCCAATGGCGTTCAGTCTACTTCCAAGGTTTAGTTTTTACTTTGGTAGAAATCAGAAATATTCTGGTTTGGCATATTTTAGGATTATTGTTTTCAGTTAATTGGGAATGTATGCTTTTGTACTTAAAAAGCTGATACTAATATGAGCTAGGATTGTTAGAATTTCAACTTGCTTTCTATCTTCTCCGAAGTTTTTAGCTCTGATCATATTTGTTTGCTCGTGACACTGAATGTTTGCATGTTAAATCTGAAATATTAAACAGGTGCGATATACGTATCTTGCTTGTGTTTGACAAGAGTCTCTTCTTACATTTATTTTTCTTCCCCTTATAAAAGTATTTTGTTTGTACAGTAATTAAAATAACTACTTTATAACCTTACTTGATTATTAATTTTTAACAGTCCCTCCTTTTCATTCTTCAGATGCTTACGAGACCAATTTGTATTAGTTTTGGCTTGCATGCAAAGTATACAGCATAAGCCGTTGCTATCTTTCTCTTGCAAAAATATGTTTAAAGCACATTATATTTTATGAGGCTATTTTCATATAATTAATTTGCCATGATTAATTATGTTAGTGCCTAAATAATACCATCATTTCAGATTTGCTTTTGTAATGTTGCACTTATAGCTTTAATTGAAACAAAGTTGGTTTTAGTTACTTTTTATTTTGACTTGTTTTTGGGACATCCTGTAATTGTTACATGTGTTTTTGAAACCCCATCCATTTAACAATTATGTTCAAACAGTTTTTTTCGCTTACATGTAGCACCTGTATTAAAAAAAACCCAAAAAGTTCATAAAGTAGCTATCTGATTTAAAATATTTAGAACAATGGGGAAGTTTGTTTCTTAGCTTTACAACACAGGGGTTAATGGCCCTGCCTTTCATCTACTGGGGACTAAGTTCAAATTGTGGCCCAATTACTATATGTGTGGAGTCTGCACATTCTATTCATGCCTGTATGGGTTTCTAGCTCATATCTCAAAGTCATATATTTTAGGTTGATTGCTGACTCTGAACCGGCCCTGCTTTGACTGTGTGAAAGAATGTATGCTACTATGGCCCTGGGATCCTGAATTGGACTAATCATGTTCAGTAAATGAATGATGGTAATGTTTTAAGGTGTTTTTACTATAAAGTAAAGGTAGGCAATTGGAAGATTTGGAAAAGCAGAGATAATAATTGAATTTAGATTTTAATTAAGTAGTGGCACTAACTCTGTTTCATGCAGTCATGTTTCTTTCCAGTATAATAAATCACCTAGTATCCTGGTAAGGGTTTGAATAATACAGCTTGCAAAAAAGTTACTACTTTTAAATTTCTTTAAGTAACGCATGGATGTAGTAAGAATCCAGCAAGCAAAAACAGAAATTGTGTAATTAATAGAATTAAAAACATTAAGCACATAAAACATTTTAGCAGCTTTTGAATTTCAGTTCCTTATTAATATTTACAAATTTAACAAAGAATATCTTAAACTAGGGCCATGAAGGTACTATCAGTGGTATTATAAGCAATGTATAGATAGAAAATAGTTTACAGGTTTAATTTGATGTTTGTGAAGTTAAAGCATTATTAGATAATGGTTTATAAATTCCAGCAGTGGAACAGAATTTTTATGACTCAAATAGAAGGGGAGGGCACAAGTGACCATTCTGCAACCATTGTTTGAGAAATTAAAAAATATCTTTTATCATAAGTGATCTGATAGCATTTTGCAGATTGAAAAAAGTTGTTTGTAATTTTTTAACAAGATAGTCTATTCATTTGTCAGCAAGTGTTGATGTTTTAACTCATTTTTTGTATTTGTTTAGTGAAATACTTTATTTATTTCATTTAATCATGCCTGCCACTTGTAGCTTTCATATGGTAGGTTTTGAAAGTTACCAGTGCACAGCCAGCTTTGCAGTTGGGGCAGTAGAAGCATGTCTCTTTGCACACTTTTCTCACACTTTTTCTGTTGCTTGTTTATGAGAGGGTAGAATGTCAGTGCACAAACCACATAATCAGTGTGCCACTTGTGTTATTGTATGCGACCATATCACAAGACTTAGAGACTTCTTACATTTCCCCTGAAATGAACATTGACGGTTGCTGCATTTTGAATAGTGCTTATTGAGTTATCATCTTTCTTGTCCTTGCCCTTAATTGCAGTCTTTTTGCTACACATCTACTGTTACACCATGGTGAATCTTCTTGTAGCCAAAGTTACCAGGTATATCACAGTGGTTTGGTCATAGAGTGCTGTATGTGTTTCAGTTTCGCTATCTGTGTCAATGACTGATGGCCCATTTACATTGTCACCCTATCACTCGATTAAGGCAGTGGTTCAGTTTCAGTTTGTTCTAAAACTGACTTTATGACTTTTTCTTTGGATTATGTTTTTGGTTGAAAGGTTTCCCCACTCATGAATATTGATCAGCTACCATAAAGTGGAGGAAGGCATAAAATTTTTTTTCAACATGATGGCAGCAGAATACTGTGCTGAGAGTTATTTGGGCTAAACTCTGTAAAGGGGATCATTACACTAGCTCTGAGTCTGACTCCGGCTCAACCATAACAACATCGGATTCAGAAGCCAAATCATGCTTGGGGTTACATAGCACTTTTAAGTCACTTTAAATCTTGTTTTATATATATCTCACTAGTAACCTAAAGTTGAATGACCATCTTACTCATCTTAAACATTATAATGATGTTATTTTTGAACTGGTTTAGATATTAAGCTTGTAAATAAGTTGTGCTTTGTGTTAACACCCATCCTCCATGCATTTTCTTTCCTTCTGGGCTCAGCCGAATGGGAACCATACACATGAATTTCTTTATAATGATCCAGTGTATGTTAATTCATACTTGCATATATGAGTGAGCAATAAACTGGTTGGTCCGGTTTACTGGATGAAACCTTCTTGTAGTTTAAATTAAACAAAAAAAAGTTTTACTGCTATGCTGAAAGTTAGTGTGCCAAAGACATGCAGGTTAGGTTGATTATTGACACTAAATTGGCCCTGGTTGTGTGTGTTGGTGGGTTTGTGTGAGAGAGAGTGTGGTCTCCTGGGGCAAACTGGTATCATTTTCAAGGGATAGTACCTACCTTGAACCCTATACAGTGGATCCTCGTGTCACGACCGTAATTCGTTCCAAAACTCTGGTCGCAACCTGATTTGGTTGTGACCCGAAGTAATTTCCCCGAAGTAATTATGAGCTGTATGTAAATATATATTTTTTTTAAGATTTTAAGAGCACAAAAATAGTTAATTATACCGTAGAATGCACAGTGTAATCTAAACTAAATGTAAAAACATTGAAGAACACTGAGAAAACCTTGAACAGAGAAAACTAACATTGCAAGAGTTCATGCTATAGCCTTACGAACTGGTCTCTGTAAACACTTTTTTAATGATAAGTTCAGACAAGTAAGCCGGACCTTGGCCATTTAATGCTTTATATGTTAAAAGGAGGATTTTGAAATCTGCCCTAAACTTAACCGGGAGCCAGTGTAAGGATTTAAGAACTGGAGTTATGTGTTCATATTTTCTTGTTCTTGTAATAATTCTTGCAGCCGCATTTTGGATTAACTGGAGGCTGTATAAAGAACAGTTTGAACAGCCAGTGAGCACCGCATTGCAGTAGTCAATCCTACTAGAGATAAATGCATGAATTAATTTCTCACAATCCTGTTTATTTAGAAAGCGCCTTAATTTCCTAACATTTTTAAGATGGAAGGCATTAGTGTCTTTGTTATTCGTGAAAAAGTTTCAGTCTGAAACGTATATACAAATACATTATACTGGTATCTACTGAAATACTCCGATTTTTTAATTATAGCATGATCTAAAATTTTGGCCGTACTGCTTTCCCCACTTGCATGCAAGGTATAAACTGGAAGGCTGATTATCTTATTCAAATGACTTGCATAAAAATATATTGTTGGTGAGTGGTTATGCTGGTGTTATCCACAGAGGTCATGGGTAAGGATTTGGGCTTGTTAAGGTACTGTTGCTGTTGATTTTTTTTAAATCATAAAGTTTGTGTATTTTATTTTTTAAAATGAAAAGAAGCATATTGCATCAGTGTAGCAAATCATCAGGATGATTTAATCATGTATGTAGGTCGTTTGTTTTTGACAAATATCTACCTTTTTTGGAGTAATGGCAGAATATTTTTAGTACCAGTGTAGTTGTACCAAGTATGCTGTAACTGAAACTAAGGGCAGAAACTTTCCAATCATGGCTTAGAAGAACATTAACTAATGATTTCCATCTTCAGACCTTTTAGAAAGTACGAAGAATGTGGGGACAATTTAATGGGTTGTGGTTGGTCAATTTAGGTAACTTTGGTAATGCCAATGGGGTTTTTAGAGTTGTAATGTTAGTTTGTTTTTTTTATTCCCCTGACCATTTTTGAATTTAACAATTGATCTATTTAATAGCTGCCACTTGATTACATTATACCAATTCTGTATCTGCTGACTTGTTCAGATTTTTCTGAAAAAAAAAACAAAAAAAACACACACACACGCACACACAAGAGGGAAAATCAGAAAGTAAAGGTAATTTGAACATTATGCATTACAGAAGCTTTCTCAATACAGCACATTCGCAATAGTTCATGGGTAGTTCTAACCCACACACAGTGTAGCTCTGTCGTTATTGTATCTGAAGCCAAGGTCAAATGAACAATATCTTGCACCATTGCTGAACAACATGCTATGAGATTTCTTTGGGCAGATGGAGTGAAACCTGCTGGTATTCACTAAAGTTTTTTGACTCAGCATGGAAGTGAAAACAGCACTCAATAAAAAGTTTTTGAATGGGTACAAAGATTGGGAACAACAAGCGTAATTGATGATGCTCGATCTGGTCGACCATAAAACATTGCACACATTGACATGGTGAATGCCTTCATCAGATAAAAATGATGGATTATGCTATTTGTGTGTTGATGCACATTTAGATATCAGCTTTGAATCTTCACATGCTATATAGTGTATTATGACTTGGCGTACCATATAGTTTGTGCAGAATGGATACCCAAGCAACTTACAGTTCTGCACATTGAACAGCACTTGGAGGTTGTGACCTAATTCATGAAACATTATGAAGAAGATCCAAGTGTTTTGGAGTGGATTGTCATCAGAGTTGAGACATGGGTCCCATCACTTTAAGCCAGAAAGCCGGAGACAAAGCATGGAATGGAAACACCCATCCTATTCAGTAAGAAGAAATTCAAACTACATCCTTCTGACCAGAAAATTTCAATGACCGTCTTTTACTACATTAAGGGGTCCTATTGTAATAAATCAACGCCGACATGCTGAGACGGGCCGAATGCTACCGTTCACCTTCCTGACTGGAAGGCAGCTGATAAACAGGATAGGCCAATATCACACCCTGCAGCACATGGGCATACGTCCCTTTCTGAAATGTTCAGTTCAAGCAGACGAATGAACTACAGTATATCTCTCTATTATAATAAAAAAAATCCTGGGAGAAGGCTTGACTTTTTCAGAGAGATTCTTTCACATCCCGCGGGATGAGACTTTGTGCCAAGAGATTTAACCACTCCCGGGGGTGGAAATAAAAGACAAAGAGTAGATGACACAGTAGAAAATCGTAAAGCATTCAAAAACATTGGGGTGATACACATGTAGAGCATGTTAGAGATAATGAAAGTACTAAAATTCAAAAGTTTAAAAAAAAATGATAGTAAAGATTGCATTAGCGCAAACAAACAGAAATAATTACTAGATATAATAATGGAACAGCGAAAAGAGAAACTTTAAGTCGGATACTTGTAGATTGTCTAATTCATGTTGCCATCAGGGAAAAGTAGTGTTTCTTCCCAATGAAGAGGTGTATCCGCAAGAATTAAAAGATTTGTTGTTTGGTGAAAGTGAAATCCACATACACCAGTGGCAGAGATGTGAAGTGGCTGGCAAGTAGCGCAGGACGGGGGGTTGCCGAGCGAAACGAGTACAGTATTAAAAAAAAAAAAAAAAAAAAATCTATAAGACAACATCCACAATCAATGAGAAATGTACAAAAAAGGTCAAGAAGACAAAAAACAACCATAATTCCTTTCCTGCCTGCCACCAACCCAAAATAACCCCTATACTACTAGAAGCTGGTTCCTTTCATGGTAGCACTGGACACAAACTGAGAACCAATTCTCAACAGACAGGTACCAATCTATCACAGGGTACTTGCTCATATGTATGTCTTTGGGATGTGTGAGTAGAAACTAGGAATGTCACTAGTGTTAATCAGCTAAAATCGCCAGAACATGTTTTGCACTGAATATGCTGTGTTCACCACTGACCTTATTCGCAGAATATTTTCTGAAAATTCACTTTGCTGCCAAAGCCCCTCTGATGCTTTCTATGGCCAGAGGTATGGCAGCCATATGCAGATCTTTCATACTCTAAAATTTGTTGCCGATTTCCTTCATGTATGCCTGATCAGCACTCTAATTGGATTTCCATCTTGCATGTGTTTAAATAAATAAACAAATCATTTTTAAAAATCACGCTCAGTATTTTCATTTGAGGGGTTCATTAGCTGACCAGAATTAGCCATGTGCTCCGCTACAATCTCAAAACAAACCTTAAAGGAACTTTCCTCAAGTCAGATTGAGATTCTTTGAAATAATAATAATCAAAGATTTATTACTATTTACATGTACAACCCCAATTCCAAAAAATTTGGAACGCTGTGTAAAATGTAAATAAAAACAGAATGTAATGATTTGTAAATCTCATTTTATTCACAATAGAACATAGGAAACATATCAAATGATGAAAGTGAGACATTTTACTATTTCATGAAAAATATTCTTTCATTTTGAATTTGATGGAAGCAACATATCTCTAAAAAGTTGGAACGGGGGCAACGCAAGGCTGGAAAGGCATGTGGTACTAAAAAGAAACAGCTGGAGGAACATTTTGCAACTAAATAGGTTAATTTGGCAACATGTCAGTAACATGATTGGGTATAAAAAGAGCATCTTAGAGAGAGTCTGTCAGAAGTAACAATGGGAAGAAGTTCACTAATCTGCAAAAAGCTACATCTAGTAATTGTGGAACAATTTCAGAATAATGTTTCTCAACGTAGAATTGTGAAGACTTTGAGTTTCTCATCATCTATAGTACATAATATCATCAAAAGATTCAGAGAATCTGGAGAAATCTCTTCAATATCGGATGGCTGTGATCTTTGGACCCTCGGTTGGTACTGCATTAAAAACAGGCTGATTCTGTCATGGAAATCCCTTCATGGGCTCAGGAACACTACCAGAATTCATTGTCTGTTTTTACAGTTCACTGTGTCATCCACAAATGCAAGTTAAAGTTCTATCATGCAAAGAAGAAGTAAAATGTGAACATGATCCAGAAATGCCACTGACTTCTATGGGCCAAAGCTCATTCAAAGTGGACTAAGGTAAAGTGGAAAACTGTTCTGTGGTCAGAGGAATCAAAATTTGAAATTCTTTTTGGGAAACATGGACGCCATATCCTCTGGACTAAAGAGGAGACCATCTGCTTGTTATCAACACTCGGTTCAAAAGCCTACATTCTGTGATAGTATGGCAGTGCATTAGTGCCCATGGAATTGACATCTTGCATTTCTGGAAAGGCACTATAAATGCTGAAAGGTATATACAGGTTTTAGAGCAACATATGCTCCCATCCAGATGACGTCTTTCTTGCAGAAATATGCAATGCCTTCAATGAAAGACAATGCTATTATGCATATGATACATACAGTATATGGCCTCATAGTAGAATTCTCTGGGTACTGAACTGAATCGCCAGGAGACAAATTCTTCTTTGTCTTTATTATTATTTTGTTGTACTACTCTTAAATCTTATTTACATATTTCTTTCTTGAGAGCATCTCTTTAGAAAATGTAATTTATTGCTAATAGAATACAATATGCACAATAATCTGTTTGAAAATTAAACACTTTCTGTAAAGTGGCATTTTTCAACACCTTTTTAATCAAATTTAACGTCTTCTGTCAAAGTAAGAGCATCCCACTAAAACAAAAAACACTCAAAGCAAACCTGTAACATTCAGTTTACTGAAAGGGCATGGGTTGAATCAAAAGGAGAAATGTTGAACAAAGGTACCCAATTAGAAGGAGATGAGAAACCTTTCTGTCTTTATGTGCCTGCATTAAATCAAAAGGGGTAAAGAATTACACAGGGTGCTTTTGTTTTAAGGCTGCTGTTTTCACTGCAGATTATGATCAGTTATGAACAGAAGCACAGTTAGTGTGGAGTGGTGTGGGAAGCCTGTGCATCTAATAGTCTGGGGGTCAGATCTTACTGTCAAAAAATCAGTGTTACTATGGAAAAACAAATATTGTGGCTTTTTAAAATTTTAGAATCAATATTTGTGACAAATGGTAGAAGACACAATGCAGACAGGAGAAAATCACTGCTAAATAAGTAGGTAAGAAGATTTGTATCTATCACACAATACAGTTTGTGTTTTTATAATCACAATAGAAAACTCTCACTATGCTAACTTTGCTGTAGTGTGCTCAGTGTGTAGAATCCCCTGCTTATGATTGTCTGATGCACACAAGTTTATTACATTCCATTTTTTTTCATCATGTAATATTTTTTTCTTTTTTGAGCTTTTGTGACATAATCCACTGAAATGCACCTCATTAAATAGATTAGAATATACTGTACATTTTTTTCCCCGCAGTCCATGTTTAAATCTTTTCCTTTAATTCCGTCACAATGTACTGTAGAAGTCCATTTTGTTCAGGATTTTTTCCTGTCTCAAGAACATAATTAAAAAATTATGTTGCAGGAAATATGTAAGAATTATTTTTGATAGGCATAATATATAGATTTAAGAAAAAAACATTTAGCAATCTATATAATCATACTGAAAATGGCTTTTATGGGAGAAATTATGAGGAAAAATGAAGCATGTATAGATTATTTGCATTTCTAGCAATTTGTTGCATGATTCGGAAATGCATTGAAATTTTATTCCTACAAACAAAAATTAATATTAATAAATACTACACTGCAGTGAATTTCTAGGATGTGTATCTTCCCGAAAGCAAGATAAACTTATTCAAAATCTCTTACATGTAGCACAACTATACCAAAAAGAGCCAAAGAATACAGAATATGGGCTTCGCAGGCTTGAATACAAGCATCTGGAAGGACGTCTTGGATGTATAGAGTTAACATTCACCACAGAAAGATATTTGGACAAGATTGTAGTTTCAAAGTTGTCAGTATCTACTAGAAATACAATATTTATGAATGAATTCACAAATTCAGCTTACAACAATTTCTGTCTTGATTCTGGTGATGCTTCTGACATGAAGTCGTGGGGTCTTGACATGAAGCAACATCTGTCAGGAGATGGAATGCTTTCATTTATGCAAAGTAACTGGGCTTCTCATTTTTGAAAAGTATTATATAATTTAAATATAAATACAGTGGTGTGAAAAACTATTTGCCCCCTTTCTGATTTCTTATTCTTTTGCATGTTTGTCACACAAAATGTTTCTGATCATCAAACACATTTAACCATTAGTCAAATATAACACAAGTATCCACCTCTGAATGGCTGAAGAAAAACAAAATGAAGACTTTGGAGTGGCCTAGTCAAAGTCCTGACCTGAATCCAATTGAGATGCTATGGCATGACCTTAAAAAGGCGGTTCATGCTAAAAAACCCTCAAATAAAGCTGAATTACAACAATTCTGCAAAGATGAGTGGGCAAAATTCCTCCAGAGCGCTGTAAAAGACTCATTGCAAGTTATCGCAAACGCTTGATTGCAGTTATTGCTGCTAAGGGTGGCCCAACCAGTTATTAGGTTCAGGGGGCAATTACTTTTTCACACAGGGCCAATGTAGGTTTGGATTTTTTTTCTCCCTAAATAATAAAAACCATCATTTAAAAACTGCATTTTGTGTTTACTTGTGTTATATTTGACTAATGGTTACATGTGTTTGATGATCAGAAACATTTTGTGTGACAAACATGCAAAAGAATAAGAAATCAGGAAGGGGGCAAATAGTTTTTCACACCACTGTATATACAGTGTATTAATTTGAACTTACTTTTGTCCAGTTTGACTTGCTTGTATGGAATGTTACTTTCTTTTAATAAATTCAATAAAATGTAAAAAAAAGTGTATAGTTTACAGGTATTTTTCTTTGTGTATTGTCAAAACTGGTGTAAGTGGTAGAGATGAACGGCTGTATCGTCAGGTATTAACTTTGTTAAACCAGTTTTCGTTTGTGTAATAATAATGCACATCATGATTTACTGTTGCATAGTCACTAAAAAAAAGATGATATTGAAACCAAATACACAGACAGTACAATTGTTCATGTGCATGTTTGTATTGCTGTCGCTATGTTGAGGAGACACACAAGTAAGAATTTTATTTTATTTACACATGATTATAAACTTGAACTTGCAGTACAAAATGCTCAACTAATGTGCCAAGATCAGATAGTGCTCTCAATTCCTGGTTAAACATTCTAGTTTGATTTGCTGACTTGTCTATTTAACATGAAAGGTTCTATTCGCACTATGTTCCATTGTGGACAGGGCTTTTAAATGCTGTTTTGAGGGCTATAGATAAAAGAAGAAACAGTCTGGTCTATAAAATGTTGGTATATTTTTTTTAAAAGAACATGCCTCTAGCATATTTAAATAATTTGCCAAAAATTATAATTGAGCTGCCTTTTTTATTAAAATTCTGTTTTTTTAGGAATTTCTATTGATGGTTGGCTAAAAGATAAATCATTTTATAACATTAATATTTAATTTTAATATTAGAAATAATACATGTTTATTCTGTCTTAAACAAAAAGCTGTATGTTTCATTTACTATGGCTTATTAAATAAAATTGTATTGTTCTCAGATATTTATTTTTGAAAAAGTAGAATCATTCTTTCTGATCAAAAGTGATCATTCAGTACTCTGTATTAGGCCACTGTGTTCATCAAGTACTAAGTAATGGTATCATCTGCCAAAAGCGGCATCAATACATGCCTAATATTTAGCATAAATTAATGTAGGCAAGTTGATGGCTTTTTAGGAAAATGGTGTACCTTTAGTTGGAAGTCATGTATATAAATGCACAAAGGTGTATTGTAGCTACTCTGATTTTATTCTTTTTCTCCCCTTTTCGGTAGTTTTTACTAACTATTCTAATGCATTTAATTCAGGTTGACAGAAGCCCATAGAAATTAGGGATTTCAAATCCATGTTGAATTGTTTATGCACATTGTTTTACCTTCTCTAAATCCATCTATGATTTTGTCACTCACACATTCATTATGAACATGTGCAAACACAGATTTTTGTAAACATTAACACTTCAGTAATTTTTTACATAAAAACTGAGTCTTTTTTTAAAAAATTTCATAGCACTGTATAAATGGCATCTTGTTTAGCTCTTTAGTCCCTCCTAGTAATTTTGGCATCTTAATTGTTACCATGAACATAAAAAAAACTAACATCAATGTGCTGTTAAATTATACTGTATGTCGTCTTAGTTTCTTCTGTACACTTTTTGAATATTGATAGTGACCAATCAATGAGGAATCCTAAATCTTAAGGTTTACATTTGAGTTTTAGACACTGCTTCTCTACTACTATTTAATTGTACTTAATATTTTTCATTCCTGTGTATAATTAAACCTCATCTGATATATTTTTGTTCTAGTCTATAGTAAATTCTATACAGGTCCATTGTTTGCTAATACTAGGGTATATGTATTCCATTCCACCTAAATGAGGGAAATCCACCCTGCTTTTTTCTAGATCATTTTTAAATTTAACAGAGTAGTACCCCCAACACTGATCCCTGTTGAACCCCACGTTTAGCATCACATAATTAGAATAAATTCTTTGTGCTGTAACTGTTGACTTTCTGTGTTAAGTCAGTTTTGAATCTAACTGCATACTGCACATTGAAAAAACACTTATTCTTGTTTGACTACTAATCTGTCATGAGATACCCAATCAAATATTTTGGAAAGTCAAATATTATCCACCTCAAAAATTGAATGCTTTTCTTGCTTTCTAATAAAATTGTATTATACTCCAAATTTGATATGTGTTTCTTAGTTTCATCTTAAATAGTTCATTCTTATAATTTTCTTGTGGTATATTTTAAGCTCTCTGGTCTAAAATTACTGAGATTAGTAAAAAAAAAATATTTTTTTTAATTATTGGGATAATATTTCTTATTTTCCAATCTTCCAAGAATTTCTACAATACCTATGCACTAAAACGTTAAGCAACTCCTATTTTTATTAAGTTAATAACATTTAATCTACTGTGATGGATGAGTGGGAGTTTGGCTAGAAATGTTTGTTTCAGGCTTTTTCATGCTCCTCTTCAGACTGAGTGGTGACACAAAGACTGAATGCAGGCAGTTAAAAAAAAAAAAAAAAAGCCATTGTGCTTGGCATGAGAGGGATATAATCACACATTGCTGTGTATGAAAGGTGGGCCTGTAGCTGGTCCAATGTTCCCTTGAGACGTCCATTTTGGAATGCAAGTCATCGTAAAAATGTAATTTATATAAAAAGAGTTCATTTTTAATTAAGTAGAAAGTCACCTTTTTGATAAAAAGTATAGTTAAGAGTTGCAGAGAAGGCTATGCTAAATTTTTAAAACTTTATAGTGTTTGCAAAATATTTTTGGAATCAGAATCTGAAGCATTTTTCAACATCTCCACAACCTTGTTATTTACAGGAAGATAGTCTGCTCGCTTAGTCATTTGCTTTATTCTTTTCTAATACTGGGTCAGCCTTTAAGTAAATTTGTACAATTCTACCAAAGTATAAAAACAAGGTTTCCTTTCTAATTATCCCTTGAAGTTAATCATGTTTTGAGACGTTATTGCCAAGTTTTAAAGTACTTTTTAATTAAAGGAATGCTGAATTATAGTATATGTGCAATTTTATTATATGCAGACTTGGAAAATTGGAGTCAGGATTTTAATAGGTTGATACTTAATTAAGGTTGAGGCTAGTTAACAGTGCCAACTTTAATGTAATGGACAAACAAATCAAACAGCCTCGCTGGAACAAAGTGTTGCTGTACCTTTAGCATCAAGCCACAAAAATTAAAAGCTTAAAAATTGAAGCTTAATTTACCTCTAACCAAATATCTTTAGGTTCATATTTTTTCAACTTTATGCATTGTCAATTTTAAAAGCAGTCTAGTTAAATGTTTTAAAACAATACACACGAAACATTGCTTACAATTATTTTAAGAAAGTGAAATTTACAATGACAACTAATAACCAAATGTTTTAAAAATTCTTTTAATATTTTCTAAAACTGGATAAAGTCAGCAATTCTAATTTTATTTGGAGGTTGCTGAACTACTGTAAAGCTAGTGCCTGAAAAGATTGAGCAGTAAAATGAAAGGCTGCCAGCAATGGTGTTTTCAGGAGACCTGTGGAGGCTGACATTAGAGACAGAGGGTGAACTGGGTGGGAAAGCTATTCAGTTGATGAAACCAAGGTTTTGGATATGATAGCAGCTTGTAGTCTTTAGAGTGCAAAAGTTGTCTATCTTAAAACCTTCAGTTGCATTCTCCATTCAATTAGGCAGCTGTATTCTTGATGACTTAATATCAGTCAGATGACCCAGTGTGGGAGTTCTTCTTGGCGAGTCTTTTAGTAATTTACCTGAAGAATACAAAGCAAGGAATAAAGTCATCAAATCTTCATTAATTGATCTTTATTCTAAAAGCATAACGTGTTTCTTGTATTCTCAGTAAATGTTCTTACACTGCTGCTGATATTAAGTAATACTATATATTGATTTATGCTAAATTTACTGGGAGTGATTGAGAAGTTGTTTTTATTACTTAACGAATATCTGATTAGAAAAAACTGGCTGTAGAATTAATTCCGTCACAATGTAGAAGTCCATTTATGTTAAAAACCTATAGGTGTGGTAAAATCACAGTGATGATGTATATCAATATAAGATTGACCCTTAAAATAAATCATGAATACTTTGTTCAAAAATTAGAAGATGCTGAATATTTGTAAACAATGCACTATTTAACATATAAAAAAAAACTGATGGAAGGAAAAAATGTTCTTAAAATCATGGAAAAATCTTATGTCTTGTAGATGTTTTAAAGCTGTGTATTCAGTGCTGTAAAAAGTCCATCTAATGAGGATGCTTGACATGCCATGTTGGGGTGGGGGAGTATAGAAACTTTTAATGTAACTAAATAAATTATAATATGAACGTTTGACATGGATGTAAAAATTAAACACCACTTCTGGGACAGCAGATGTGCATGTCTGTTTGGCACAGTCTTCAAAGATGGGCTTGAAGAATAAAGTGACAGCTGCTGCCAGATAATAGGTTAACCTTTAGGGGAGCAATTGGGAAAGCCTGCTTTTAACTTCAGCCTCTTAAGGGTACCACTCTGGAGCACAGCATTTCCGGCTTTTAAGAAAATGCTGACTGTCTTATCAATATTTAATAATCCATTTATATCTCCAACCTGGAAAAGAGCCAGTTAATTGAACATTATGATGTGAATGAAATGGAAATTGCCATTAATGCATCCTGTTTCTGCATTGTTTATATCTAAAGGTCAGAGTACATTTATTGATCATGTTGCTGAGTAGCTGAAGAACTCCTTATACTGTGACACTATTCACATAATCACATGCTTATATGGTGCATAACTCTTTTTTGATACATTTTTATTTCTGACAAATTTTTATTTGTTCTTTAGATTGTTGATAAGTTGAACATGTTCAAAAAAGATTTTTTGAACAGTTATTAGTTATCTTAATGATGGGTAAATATTATCTGGGTACTGACCTTAAAAGAGAGAAAAGGTGGACAATCAACTCTTTTACTGCAAATATCAATTTAAGGTGACAGCAGGATGTTTTATGAAGAATTTCACAAAGATATGGTCAGATTGTTGTGTGTAAACTCCTTATTATGCCAGTAAGTACACTTATAGGTATAATGATAGAAATAAAACTAAAGTAATGGTCTCATTTAAAAAAAGTCTTCATTTTAAGTCCAGGTGATAACAGATAATTAATTTTGGTTATTAAAATATTAAATATTTTGGTTATTAAGATATTAATAATTGTTATCCATTTATGGGTTATTTTTTAATTAATTTTTAGTTTTATCCCACAGCCCCAACTTTAAACCAGCCTGTGATTTGAAACTTTTGACTCAGCATCCCGAATAACTCAGTCTCCTTGGTGAACATAAAATTCAAAGAAAAAAACATATCTGAAAGTGGCGATTAAAAAGGGTAAACTAACACAAACAGTTTACTAGAAAAGCATGTTATGGTCAGCATCCCAGGGTCATCTTTTCACTGTTGCAAATGACCCAGGTATTTAGAATGTGTTTAAAGAAGAAGCTATTTAAGGACCTGTAAAGGATTTGTTTCACAAACTACAGACTCTGATATACTGATCCTCTTATGCAGTTGTACATCAGGGCTTTACACTTATTTTTCAGTCCTGGTTAGGTTCAGTTTCCCTTTTTCTTAACACAGTAAACAATAACTTTGTATGAAATCTTAATGTTCTTGGCTGTGACAATAACCTTCATTCTGCAAAAAAAAAAAAACAAACAAAAAACTTTTTTTGAATCCGGAACAGAACTTTAGGACTGTCAATACCTTTCAAACCAAGTAAACACAATAACTGGTTTCAGCAGTGTTAATGCAATTACGAAGATTTCTCTAATAACCAATCGGCATTTATACATGACTAATTAAAGATAAGCTAATAGAGTTTACCAATACTGAAGGAATGACTGCTGAAAATGGTAATATGTGAAAAATACCCTTTGTGTTTTCACTTGTTTCCTTAAAGTAAAATTAGAGCCTCAGTGTAACATGATTCTTCTTTGTGGATTCTCCTGCATTGAATTTAATTGAAAATAAAGTTTTAGATTAATATAAAAATTATTTATTGTATATTGTGATCACTTTTATTATGGTCCAAAATTATTTTTTGGAGTATTATTTTTGGTGATGTCACCCTCCCCTTCACATTTTTTTTGACAAGTGGACAAATACATATTTGCCACAAAAGGTTAAATGCTGCAGGCTGTACCATGGCATGTGATTCAATTTTCTGGTATGTGATAGATAGATAGATACTTTACTAATCCCTTGGGGAAATTCACATACTCCAGCAGCAGCATACTGATAAAGAACAATATTAAATTAAAGAGTGATAACAATGAAGGTATAACAGACAGACAATAATTTTGTATAATATTAACGTTTACCACCCCCACCCCGGTGGAACTGAAGAGTCGCATAGCGTGGGGGAGGAACAATCTCCTCAGTCTGTCAGTGGAGGAGGACAGTGACAGCAGTCTGTCGCTGAAGCTGCTCCTCTGTCTGGAGATGATCCTGTTCAGTGGATGCAGTGGATTTTTCATTATTGACAGGAGCATGCTCAGTGCCCGTCACTTTGCCACAGATGTCAAACTGTCCAGCTCCGTGTCTATAATAGAGTCTGCCTTCCTCACCAGTTTGTCCAGGCGTGAGGTCTGTTAATTCCCATAGAAATCAAGGCAAGTTAGCAATAATTTTCAAATTATCCTGAGTGGCTATATTCATCATCTGATTAATCATTCTTATTGTAACATTGGCCCAGTTCACAGGTTATACATTTAATTCTTGTAACATTCACCAGGTCACACTCCAGTTGAGCATTTGAGACATCTTGATGTGGTATATCCTAGATAGTATTTTCCACCACCATTGTCAAAGCAGCAAATGAAACAATTTCAGTATCCCTCCAACACAGTTCTAAACACTTGTGGAATCAATTCCACGGTGCTTTATTAAAGGTTTTCGGATTGTTTGTTACCCTATCACCCAACTAACACACTGTCAAACTGCTTTACCTGTCCAGTGATTTTTAGTTCTTCTCATCTTTTGCACAATCTTATCCAGTGTTAGACAGTCACAGTGCATGCCGTGACTGCCAGTTGTGCAGTTCGGCATCCCCAGTCACGCACAAGGAGGGTGTATCTGTGTATAAGAATTGACAATGTACCATACACACAATTTTATGAAAACATTCATAAAACCACCAGGGCGATCAGGCAACACATTAGTTGGTTGTCAAAATGTGTCAGGCTCTCAATAAGGTAGTCATTGGGAAGTTGTGTAATCTATCATCCCTTGTGATTTCTGCTTTGTTTAATCTGACACTCTTAGTGACAAGATACAACAACTGTATTCACTTTGTTTGACATGTTCTCTCACTTAAAAATATGTAGTATACCACTGAGCCTTGGGTAAATGTGTCCTTTAACATGTCATACTTTAGTCTACTAGATGTTACCTCAGCTTTTGGCCAGGTGATCTCTACTGGCTATAGAATATAGTATCAAAGCATGTGGAATAAATAGTATTATTATATTCTGAATATTTTTTTCTTAATTATTATTTTTTTAGTGCTATGAGCCATGTATGAGTACTACCTAAAAATTAAATGGTTGATAAATTATTGTTTACAATATGGGATTATGGCTGGTGTCTATTCTAGTTATTGGAAATCCTGCATTTCAGTAAATAGCTAAATAATACACAAAGCAAGAGATCATTTTCAGCTGAACTTTGGGTTGGGTGTGTCTTGGTATTGGTTTCACTCATTTACAAACACCACCCGCACCCCTTTTACCAAAAGCTGAATACATTTACAATAGATTAATTTTCACACTTAAAAAAATCACAGTGCTGTTATGGCTTTTACCCCACAAGCACAGTATTTTCCATTGCTTGTGCAGTGAAGTATAATCTTCTTTATTTATGTTTATATATTCTTGCATATACAGCTGGTAGAGCAGTAGCAAAAATTACGTGAAGCTACAAATAATAAAAATGCAATAAACTGTTTTCAGTTTTGATAGTCTTAAGATCAGCCAATAACAGTGAAGGTGTGTGTCTTACAATCTGTGATGCATTGTCCTTTTTTTTTTTTTTTTTTTTTTTTTTCCCCCTCCAGGTTTCATCTTACCTTTCCACTGGCAGGGCAGGTTCTTAACTTTCCTCGAAATCAATAGATTGGCATAAAAAGTAGTTTTACATTTTCCAGAGTGTCTTTGTAAAGAGCTGAGTGTGAGAGATAAAGCATTATTTAAAAGGGCTTTTCTGGACATTAAATATAACAATATGAAAATACTGTAAAAGTTGATGTTTATGAAAATGCACTGCATATGTTGTATATTTTTTTAAACTATAGTAACAAGTCCTTTCATATATTTTCTAATTTTGCATTTCTCCTAAAGGTTTTAAGGTTTTATCCTAAATTATTTACATTTCACAACTGCGTAACTCAATTGATTTCTTATTTCTACAGTGTGATCAGTGTCTGGTTAAGAACTTTTTAGTGTCAGTAATGCAGATTTGTCTGCTAGCCATTTTGTTTTCAGTCCAGTGTGTTGACCAAAAGGTGATAAATGCACAATGTGGCTGCCATTAAGAAAATAACATTTATGAACCTTTGGTCAATGAAGAAATGCATTAGCCAGCAACAGTGATCAACTGAGTTGTATTTATTTGTGTTATTTTGTACAGTAGACTTGAATCACAAACATTAATTTGAAACATAAATAACATTATTAATCAGAAATTGAAAAACAGATGTTTCAGATCCTCCGAGGGCAACCTGCATATGTAATAATGGCTTCTGTTATTTTACGTGAATAATATTTTTGCCTTTTGTCTTCTACACTCACATACTAATCTCTTTAGGTATGCTAGTAAAGCTACATAAGAGGACACATTTAAATCACTTTTTAAAACCTTAATTTTGTCTCTTCTGTTTTAATAAGTTATATATTTAAGTGTTTATTTTCTTAGTCTTTTCTGTTTGCTGTTCAGATCCTGAATTTCCCAGTGTTACTAACACAGAATATTTATCAATTCCACCATTTCCAACTCATGCACTTGGCCAAAACCCATGATTTCTTGTTTAAACTCTGATCCTAATATTTATAAGATTACTCTGAATAAGCTTAAATTTAGAATGAATTAAAATTAAAATTTTGTTTGCCTTTCACAACTCCTTGAGAAGCTGTAATTTTTGAAAGTGTACAATTTAAAATAATCGCTGCTTTATATTATCCTTTACAGACTTCTTTTTTTAATATCAACCTGATTGGTTGATTAAATCACTCTACCCAATTAAGAAAATCCTCCATCCACAAGTGTGTGTGGGACTTCGCTTTTGGGAAGTTGAGGTCCCCCTTATTGACTCTCCCAGGCTTGAACTACTGACATATATATATATATATATAT
>JANRMT010062797.1:29594601-29609801 GCA_026402145.1 Polypterus bichir lapradei | reverse complement strand
TATATATATATATATATAGCAAAATAACTGCACTTCGCAGCGATGTCGTGTGTTAAAGAAGTTATGAAAAAGAAAAGGAAACATTTGAAAAATAATGTAACATGATTGTGAAAGTAATTGTTTTGTGTATTTGGCGTCAGCGTCACGAAGTTGTTTTCGTCTAGCTGCATTAGAAAATGTACCACGACGTCTAACACGCCTCCTTTTTACTGTTTTCTCACTGCTTGGATTGCTGCTGTCATAATATGTATATGTATATACATTAGATATCTACATCATATATACACACATACATACATACACACACACAAATTATATATATATGTGTGTGTGTGTGTGTATATATATAGGGAAAAATAATAAAATATAGTCTATTAGTTATTAAACAGTAAAACATTAACGTTTTAAGAAGTACAGGTACATTGAGCACTACTCGAGTGGTTGCGGGTAAACTACATTTTAAAAGACGGTATAACAGAGCAGGTAAGTAGTACTAACAGCAGCCAAAATGTAAATGGATCATCTCTCGGTAGTTGATCCCTTTTGAAAGGCGCTACACGACGGCTGTGGTATAGAAATTACATTTTCTATGTGAACGTTCAAATTTCTGCCTCTGGTAATGTGCCTCACCGGTATTACCAACAATTAAAGAAAAATTGTTTTGTGTCCTCTGCAGTGTTAAGAGAGAAAGGCTTTGGTTTGGGATAAAATGAAAAAAGGTGTAAAGAAAGGAAAGTTGCATTTTTCTTTTATATAGTATAGAGAGATGTGTTCGGTGACGTTATGATCGCCTTTTGGGGACAGTCGCGGTGGGTCTTGTGTAGACTGGTGAGACGTCTCTGCCATTAATCGGCTGTGATGGCACTGTCAGTCCTCCACTCGTGTGCGTGTCTTCATAATCCGAGCTGAGGACCTCATAATCATATACGTGCAAAAGAATGTGTGAATCGCCTTAATATTATTTTGCCGTGGTGTAGAAAAGGGGTCCCGTGTTTGCACTTGTCTGGGCTATAGCTCAGGGGGAGGATGAAAAAAATTAAAAGTGCTCACTTTGACTTAAGCCACAAGCGCAGTCAGCGTCTCAAATCCCGGCACAGCTATGCGTGCGCGCCGGCTGCTCGACTTTTGCTGGGAAGGAGACCCCAGTTTTTGTACACACGTTCCACAAATGAGACACACGGGTTTACCGGCAATGTCAGTAAACATATACTCAGCCTCCCATCGGTTTTTAAAGGCTCTATGTTCAGAATCACCTTTTCTCTTTGGCATCGTGTGGGCTAGCTTGGCAATAACTTGTAGCATCATAAGCTAGACTTGATTAACGTGGTAAGTGTTCGGCAAGGCAGCTGAAGCGCTGGATTATGGGATCTGTAGTTTATTGTGTTACCAGCGCTTCATATCCCCGGGCCATTAATAACAATAATACAGTATATAAAATGATCTCGCGGGCCGGATATAATTACACGCCGGGCCGGATGTGGCCCGTGGGCCTTGAGTTTGACTCATATGGACTAAATAGAACTTGAAAAGAAATATTTTTTGGAATGTGATCGCGCAAGTCAGATCTAGTTGACGCGCACTACAGTACATCGAGCCCGCGTGCTATTGTGGTTTTGCTTGTGTGCTTCAGTAAGTTACCGTCCCCTCGCTCTTACTTTTTTACCGTTCATCTAATGAATACACGGAGTATGGCTTTACCAAAACAATCATTGATCGCGAATAAAGTATCCATTATTCATGAAGCTTCAATAGGTGATCTGTCTTTCTGCGTTAACCGCATGCGTTTTCATACATCTCAAACTAAGGGGATGCGAGGTTAAAATAAATCGAGAAGCGCGCGTACATACTTAGTGCATCCCCTCTCGGGAATCGAACCTCGGACGCGGGCGCTACAGGCGAATGCTCTACTATTGCGCCATGGCGTGTGGTTTGCCTATTTCAGCGTAGCAGTGTAATTCGGTTTTTGTTCAGCACTCTTTGGAACTGTTGCTTTTTGTCTGCGTACTGCGTCAGTTCACGTGAGCCGTTGAATATGGTTTTATATGTCACTCGCTCGCTTCTAATTGTTTCGCTGCCTTCTTAATTATATAATGCATGTTTTCTTCAGCACATTCTTCCTGGCTTTCTACGTAATGCGTGATTACGTGAGAGGCGTGATGATGTCACACGAAACTCCGCCCCTTGAGCTGAACTCCATTACAGTAAATGGAGAAAAATAGCTTCTAGTTATGACCATTATGCATAGAATTTCGAAATGAAACCTGCCCAACTTTTGTAAGTAAGCCGTAAGGAATGAGCCTGCCAAATTTCAGCCTTCTACCCACACGGGAAGTTGGAGAATTAGTGATGAGTGAGTGAGTGAGTGAGGGCTTTGCCTTTTATTAGTATAGATAGGTCGGTCAATCAGTGTTGAAGTTAGAATGTTTCATCATTAAAATATTGTTTAAATATACAAACATGCTTTTAAAATTCTTGTAGCTAGTAAATACTAGGATATGGTATGTGCCATGAGGTCGATTTATCATTAATGTGTTTTTCACAATTAATTATTAAACTTTCATATACAAGAAATTGTTTTAGAATGCTCCCCGTTTTTTTTTTTTTTATATTTTAAGTATAGTGGCCTCCTTTTATTTTGCTTGTAGAGCTTTGATGCAGCCAGTACAATGATAGAACTGTAGCTATTCAGAAGGGGAGCAATCAAAAAATTCATCATCATCTCATTAATGCAGTATTATTTGAAAAGTAACAGCGTCGGATCGGGTGTAAAGTTATGCTGATGCTGTTAGTTAGTGTCAGATCAGAAGGGGGGGGGAAGGAGAGCATGAATGTGGCTGAGAGAATAAAACTGAAAAAAAAACTAACTTTTACAAGTACCATAAATTTAAGCCTAATGTTAAATGTTAAACTCATTGTATATTTCCCTTTAATGCATTTTTTCGGCATATCCGGTTTGGGAATATTTACATTTTAATAGTGTGGCCTAAAATCTCTGGGTTTTAGATGTAAATGTAAAGTACAAGTTTGCCAGTTCAGTTGCAAACAGTGGCTCAGTATATGTCTTTCAGCTTGTCACTTAAGTTGTTAGTGCTTGGAATGCCAAAAATACATGAACACATGTCTTTAATGGCTATTTAAAACACTTTAATGGTATTAAAATTAAAAGGTGCTTTTTTTTTTTTTTTTTTTTTTGATAAAGTGTAAACATTACAAATTCGTTGTACCATACAACCCTCTGTTCAACAATTATAGGCTATAGGCCTGTTCCTTCTGTTTTGAATGAACAGTAACACAAAACTTTACGATTATTTTAATTTAGCTTAGTGATAATTACAAATACTCATCTTAAAAAAGATATATCTAAAGTTACATGTAATTGTAAAAAGTGTGTGATAAACAGTAAGAATTTTAGTATTATGTAATCTCCAAAAAAATTTATTTTTCTCATAAAGCTTAATCAAAGAGATGAATAAAATGTCTTAGGTCTTCTGTTTTTATTCAATAAATAGGAACAAGGATACTTAAGTTTTGCACTGTTTGTTTTTGCAAAGAAAATCAATTCTCATTAGCTGCCATGCCAATAGTTCTTAGTGGCGAAGATCCTTCTAAAATGCATTTAAAATTAATTTTGATGTCCCTGAAAACATCACAATTAAATATACCTGATTCAGGTTTGCACTGACTTCCCTTGTGTCTGCATCATTATCATCAGTTTAATGGTGTTTTTACTGATTTATCCAGTTTAGCCTGTTGCCCCCAATTTTTTTTCCTCCACTGTCCATTGTCCCGGGTATCCCTTCAGGTCGAGACTTCTCCTTTTCATTTCATTTGATGCCACTTCTAACCATGTCATCTTTGTCCTCCTCCTTGGCTTTGTCCCTTCCATTTCCACTTAATCATCTCAAGCCTTTTATTGCACATGATCAAACCACCTTAGTCTCTTTCTCATCAGCACACCTACCACAGCAAGTCTTTCTCTTAACTTGGCATTCATCTTCCTCTCATTCCATGACACTCCACATATCCATCTGACCATCCTTATCCATTTTCTTCCCGCCACCCCCCCTCCCTCTCTCTCATAGAGCATACTACTTCAAATGCACTTTACATAAATTTTTCCTGTCCTGTGAAAAAAGAACCTGTTTCACTTCTCATTTTGTGATGCAGATTTGCTTCTATTTGTGATGCAGAATAATTTTAAATCCTATAAGTTGCTAAACAACTTATAAAGCAATTTTACATTGACTGTATTTAATGAACCAGTTGATTTGTAATGAGGATTTGCTATAATCTGTTGTTCTGCTTTAAAGCTTTTCAGACTGCCTTGACAATAAACACTTCTGAGTAACACTCGGGTGTTTCAGATACTAGCTTAATAATTAATTTAAGCTGGCACTCTTTATCTCTTCAGGTACTCTTCCAAGCATCAGCTGTCCTATAAACTGAGAACCAGCTTCAGACAAGCTATGTGACCCAGTTGCGGCGAAAATATTCAGTGGTTACCAAAAAAAGCTAAATTTAGCTGCTGACCAGACATTACCAAAACCAACCCGACAAAACATGTAAACTAAAACAGGCTATGGCATATAGCAATGTTCATTTGTAAAAAATTTTAATGGCCACAAGTAAACATTAAATCCATTAGAGCTGCAATTAGAAAAATAGGTTAGGAAGAGCAGGCAGGTCGTCATGATGCAGTGTCAAAATCATGATGAATATTGCATAAGTTTTCATTGTGCTTCCCACCCTGCATGTCTTTAAGGATATGAAGTAAAAACCAGAGTACCCACAGGAAAACTCCCACAGACATGGGAGGAATGTGCAAACTCGTCATAGATCAGTCGGTTGTGGAATTCATACTTAGAAGTGCACTGCTATTCTACTGTGCGGTTATCCTTTAAAATGTGCTAAATGTGCCTGTATGTTGTGATTTTGTAACATTTATATGTGAGTTGCCTTTTTAATTGTCGACAAATGTTCATTCGTCATCTTGTAGTGGCCGGTTGACAGCCTGGAAGTGGGGCTAGGGACTGGATTGCCAGAGGTAAGACAGATAGGCAAGGCCAGTGCTCTTTGGAGAACCTTCAGGAAGATGAAAGAATGTGAGTGAAGACTGTGACCCAAAAAGAAAAAGTGTGAATCAGTGCAGGAATAATGGGTTTCTTTTTCTTTGGAGTAAGTGAGGAAAGGAGTGAGAAAGGCAGTGAGAACAACATCACTACTGTTCAAACTTATTTTGGCAGCTGTTTCCTGTTGCCCAAGGAACAGGAAGGTGTAGTGGATGTGTAAGGTTGCAGGATTGTTGATTTGAAATAACTATATTTAACTATATTTGGGGTGCGTATATCTCACTGCTGCCATCGCAATATGTATAGATGAACTACAGAGCTGTGCTGAGATGATGATCAATGACATTGTCGATTGGCAGGCCACATTGCCTATTTGAATAATCTTTGAGCTTCAAACATTTTCAGAAATTTTCTGTGCCAAACTGTAGCCGTCACACTTTTTTTTTTTTTTTTTTTTTTTTGTGTACCTTGCAAGAAAGCTGTCAAGCAAAAGGAGTTTATGTAATGAGTAAGTTCACGTTATTCCCAGTTGGGGGGATGATTCATTACTTTGTTTCAATTTCCAGCTTGTTCAGAAGAATTTCATACTGTGTACTTTCAAGTGAACTAAACATATTAACAAACACCCCCTTTCATTGGGCAGAAACATTTTTTCCCATAGACAAATCATGGAGGGTCAACAGCAATTGTGTTTGTGCACCTCTGAATTTTCCATAGTAGTTTGGGTTATATACTAAACATAGCTGTGTGAGCAAAACTGTTATCGAACAAATGGAAGACTACTTCAAAATGATACACACTATGCTAGGTACGAAAGGACGCGTTTGAAAGAGGTGAGTGTACAAAAGAAAACCAGCTCTGTTGAGCACAGTGCTTCAGTTTTATGATGGTAGACACACCATTTAAATATATATTCTGTATTTACTTTACAGTATCCACCATATAAACATAAACTTAATTTAGTTTATGTCAAATTACATGTCTACTGTCTTAAGTCTTGCATATATTTGTTAATAATGTAAATTTTTTATTAACCTTTACTGCATATGTCAAAGTTAGTATTCACATTGAGAGAACACCCACCTCACTAGCACACATCACTTTCATAGTATAAGATTAGGGGTTCTGCGCTTTGCTTTTACGGGGGACGGCTTTTTGTTTCTCACGCCCTCTGTATGCGTTTTGTTCAACCTAATCACAAGTGAATATACCAACTGTTACCTGATCACATGTGCAAAAGAAGCAGTGACCGTGATCAGGTGCTTGGCTTGCTCCGATTAACTTGCAATTGTGTGAATTGTTTTATGCGAATTGTGTTACGTTTGTACTAAGGCTGTATGATACTGGGAAAAATTGTGCTGAATGATAAACTTGATAATGATGTGATTAAAGATAATGTGATAAATCAGAGATCAAGGTTGTGCACTGTGCAGTATCACCAATTGTACAACCTGCCAATAGAGGTGATAAATTAAGATTGTTAGCTGTATGTTTATTAGAACAAAAATTAGTCAGTATTGCAAGAAAGTAAACCTGTTTTGTGCAAAAAGCAATACATGCTGCAAAATGTTTCTTTAAATTATTCTGTGCCTGTAACACTACATTTTAAATAAATAAAACTATCAAATCAGATTACAGCAAAATGTAATCTAGGCCTTGGGGTGTAATTGCCCACAACATCACGCAACAGGCAGCAGTACACTTCAGGAAAAGAAAAAAAAACGGGAGAAATAAAAACTTACCAGACTATTGCCTTTGTTTTAACATAGCTCAGGAATTCAATTTGTTTGTCTTTCTGTGTTTGCCAGTACAATTGAAACATTTACCTAGATGATTACATAGCACTCACATTAAGTCACCTTAAAGTGTCTGCCACAGATATAAAATATAAGTAGTGTAAGGCATAACAGAATGGCAAACATTTTTATTCTATATTATTCTGTTACTAGCCAGTTAAGTTTCTAAAATAAAATAAACATTGACAGCAAGGTGCAGTCTTGTGTCCAAAACAAGTCTGGGCCAGTCATTTACTTCAGTAGCTTTGTTCATATTTTTCGCATTGTCAGTAGTGAAACGCACTAGTCCCTCTTATGTAAACACTAGCTAGACAAAGCCTCACGTAATCCGATTAGTTACTTTTTCACCACTGTGTTCTTTGGGGAAGTAGGAAGTCTGTAAACACTGAGTCTTTAATTCAAAACCACGATCGAATAAGTGAGTTGTAAGGCTTCTGTAGGGCTCTTTGCCCTGCTTGACCAAAGATCAGTTGTACATCTGAAAATTTCCACATCTTTCAGCTCTCCCTGCATCTATTTGCAAGCACCAATTTCCGGGATGGTGACTTTGGAAAAATATGCATGGGTCGGAATCTGGTATCATTTATCAGGTTTGTTCATAAGGTACACAAAATCTTTTTTGTATTTGTCTGCACCATGACATATGTAATGGCCTGTGTTATTTCTTTTTGACGCTGGGACCCGGGCTCATATGGTGATGCACATTCAGAACTTTTGTAAGTTGGTGTTTGCTTTAGATATATGATTCAGACTTAGTCTTCAGTCTGGCCGCACTGCCTGCACATTTTTGTAAGCAGCACTGTTCATATTGCTCTTCATGACTATGTTTCAAATGGTTTGTTGTGATACTTTTCAAAGAAGTCACCTTTGCTCGACATGATTTACAAAATACCTGAATTTATAAATGGACTTCCCATTTAATCTCCTTAGCATTACATTTTTTTTCAAAAAACATGTAAAAAGCATTGCATTTTTTGACTTGAAAAATGGCAACTTTAGTAAATCTCATCTTTTTACCGTAAAATGTGCAAAACCAAAAAGTACAAAGTCAGAATTGTAGAAAGTACAATGATAATATGAACAGTGCACTGCACATTTGCGAGTGTTGTGTCACTTTAGGATTCCTAGAATCGCTTTCGGTTTTACTGACTGTTTCAGTTTTATTACCCAAAGACAGATTCACTTTGTCAGGTCTTACGCAAGACATGTCTATTCCGTTGCCCGAGTCACACTCGGGACTAATGCTTTTAGCACTATTTTTGCAGCCCAAGTGATGCTCTGGTCTAACACTCGGGAAGTTAAAGCCAAAGTACTGCCATATGACAGATTTGCTAGTTCGTTTGGGGACCAAATCTTCTGCTTTAAAGCAGGAATTTTCGGTCTCGGCTATATCCATGCTGTCGCTACATTTGCCAGTAAAAAAGTTGACAGACACTGAGCTGCTGTTCAGCTTGTGAAAGAAATGCTTCTCTCAGCCTCTTAGTTTGTAGTTCAGTTACTTGCCTAATTTAATTGCAGCTTAAGTTTAATGCAGCTACAGTATATATTTGATGCAGCAAAAAGTTTACTGCACAAATTACTTATTGCAATAAAGATAAAAATGCAATTAATATTTCAGCATTAGTTTGTACTTATGTACATTTTAATGTGTACCTTTTTATTGTTTTTAATGTTCCATGTTAACCCTCGATTCATGCTTTGAATGAGATTCCCTGTTACTGACTGTGGACTACCACAGTATGCAGTTTCACTCATAATCCACAGTATTTCATCTAGTTACAGTAGAATGGTCCCGTATCTGATCACATTCATTTCTCATGTAAACTGTTCCAGGGTTCACATGGTACTGCACTAAGACCACCATTTTCAAAGGGTCTTGGTACGGTTGTTTTGGTTTGCAGAGTGCTGTGTAGACACTATATGTGGTGTGTGGATAGAGCAACATATTATTCTTAATCTACTAGCATTTCTTGTGCGATAGTATTCTAGTGTGATAATCTACTAGCATATCTACTAGATATTCTTCTATGGTAACCTACTAGCATCTCATGTACAATGGTTTTGTACATTGTTGATATTTTGAAATAATGTGAACTTTTAAGACATCTCAGCCCTACTACAGAGTTTCATTACTTTTTAGAGTGTACCTAGGTAAGCTATTGCTCAGTGAGAAAGATGTTTAAGGAGAGTGAGCAACTTTGGTCTTTGTATGACATCCAAAATAAGTGCCAACCAACCAACCATTCCAGTTTTGACTACGGGCAGTGACAACATCCATAGTATATTAAGTTGAGAAGAGCTTGTGCTTGTAAATACCCTTTGAATGAGCAAGAATATTAGTTAAAACTATTTCAGCGATAATTGTGGCTACATATAGAGGTTTAACATGGTCATGTACTGCTAAGGATTTGTGAATACCATATTTTAGAACAAAGCCCAGCTATCTACATGATAATACCCCATTATTTGTTAGAAACCTTATTTCCTTTAACCATATTATTTGTTGCCCATTCTATTTTTTAATAAAAATAATATGCTACTATGGTTTTGTTCAAAGCATACATTTGTTCATGATGTCAATAATTTTACTCATGAGATAAGGGATCAATGCTCATGTTCCATATGATGCTTGTAAAGGCAGTGTGTTATAATGTGGGAGCGGTGCTGAGAGGGGTCCACAAAGGAGGCGGTATGTGGGCCAATGCTATACTCCTTTGAGGTTGATGGGCTTGGGGAGGCTGGCGAAATTCAGAGGCACTCTGAGTGAAGCATATCAGATGGATGCAATTTGATTATTGTCTTATTAAAATAATTAATATCAGTGTTTGTTTAGCTGTTGTGTTTTATTCCATTTGATTGATTGCTTTTTTGCAAAACTAATATGTTTCAGTTTTATATTGAGCTATATTGCTTTGTGTTGGAATGGGTCACTGTTTTTTATGTTAAGTTTGAAAGTCTTCCTTTACTTTTAAAGAACTCCATATATTTGCAGATAACTTCTATCCAGTAAGTGGTAAACTAATGCTGACAACAGCTAAGCATTCCACATATGTATCTCAATGCTAAGCAAATTCCTAACCTTTTTTTTCACAGCCTTTAGTGCCAGGAAGACTGACCCATTAGAAGAAGATGTTTGCTGATGACATTGTGATCTGTAGCGATAGTAGGGAGCAGGTTGAGGAGACCCTGGAGAGGTGGAGTTATGCTCTAGAGAGGAGAGGAATGAAGGTCAGTAGGAACAAGACAGAATACATGTTTGTAAATGAGGGGGAGATCAGTAGAATGGTGAGGATGCAGGGAGTAGAGTTGGCGAAGGTGGATGAGTTTAAATACTTGGGATCAGCGGTACAGAGTAATGGGGATTGTGTAAGAGAGGTGAAAAAGAGAGTACAGGCAGGGTGGAATGGGTGGAGAAGAGTGTCAGGAGTGATTTGTGACAGACGGGTATCGGCAAGAGTGCAAGGGAAGGTATACAGGACGGTAGTGAGGCCAGCTATGTTATATGGGTTGGAGACGGTGACACTGACCAGAAAGCAGGAGACAGAGCTGGAGGTAGCAGAGTTAAAGATGCTAAGATTTGCACTGGGTGTGACAAGGATAGATTAGGATTAGAAATGAGTACATTAGAGGGTCAGCTCAAGTTGGAAGGTTGGGAGACAAAGTCAGAGAGGCGAGATTGCATTGGTTTGGACATGTGCAGAGGAGAGATGCTGGGTATATTGGGAGAAGGATGCTAAGGATAGAGCTGCCAGTGAAGAGGAAAAGAGGAAGGCCTAAGCGAAGGTTTATGGATGTGGTGAGAGAGGACATGCAGGTGATGGGTGTAACAGAACAAGATGCAGAGGACAGAAAGTTATGGAAGATGATGATCCGCTGTGGCAACCCCTAATGGGAGCAGCTGAAAGAAGACGTGGTGTCAGGAAGACTACTTTAGAAGTCAGAATTGGAATAGTTCACAAATATTTTTTTACATGCGTGTCACCCTTGTTTATCACTGCTGTGCCTGCAGTTTTCCCTGGACTCGGCATGCCAACCAGTTACCAGAATTTACCTGCTTTCTCCAAGATGGCTGAATTTTTTATATCTAAATTTACACTTACGACATTAGAATTCGGCATCCCTCTCAGACACTTTTCAACAAACAAAAGTCAAACCTTCGGCCTGCACACTACCCTTCACACCATTGCATCGTTAATGCACTTACAGTACTTCAAGCAACCCATGCACAGGAATTAAGCTTCTCCCAACACTTCTACCACACATGCCACACAGCAATACACCCATCTCTTCCATACTTCCTGCCCTTTCACTTCTAGCACTCACCTAAATCTTTCCTGCATTTACAACATACACTGAGGCCTTTCACTTCCAAACTGGTTTTGCATTTCAGTATTTTCCTTATTTAGTTCTAATTTGCTTTTTGCCATTAATACAAGATCATCAACATCCAATGACTATCTTTCACACACTTCTCTGTTCACTACTTCTTTTTTAAAAGCAGCAAACTCAAAACTTCTGACCACTGTCTGTGCTTCTTCATACATTATCATCACTGTACACACTAACCAGTTATCCTCATCTGACTTTGTTGATGCCCTCCTCACCATTACTCATGGCACCCTGTGAAATACCATTTTTAGATCTACCAATGCGTAATGCAGCTTCTTTCCTTTTTCTTTGTTTTTACTGCTTTTGCCTGACAACAAAAAGGGTATCTGTTGTTCTTTTTCCAGCCATAAACCAAATTGCAATTCGCTAACTCTCATTTGATTCCTGATTCTTTTCTCTAGCACTTTTTCAACCACCTTCATTACCTGCCCCAAGCGCTTGATTGCTTGGTGAGATCAATGTTCTAATGGGTCTGCGTCTCCTGAATATACTTAAACGAGATCACTTATTTTTCTGATCATCAAGGACTCTCACCTCATACACTATCAAGTAACACAATTCTGTCAAACAATTCAACTCAGGATGTTCAGCTCATCCTGTTAGGCATGTGTCAGTTTCAGGTCAATTTTTAAAATATTTAATACATTTATTTTGTTATAAATTTAAGATTTTTTGCACATTTCATATGTCTACTATGTTTTTCTTGCATATTGGTGCTATATGGCCAAATAACATTACTGATGTTGACAGTCTGGTTACCACCATAACAAATATTTTAACTATTGTCCTCACAAAAATGTTAGATTGACAGATGATCTGAGATGAATCTTTACAAACATTAAGGGAGCCCCATCAGCCTTGAAAAATCATAAGGGGAGCTTTGTGTTCTGCTGGATTGTGCCATCACTATGTGGGTATAGTAAATCTGAGTGATGAGAGGTAATGGATATCATCAGATATCACACCAATGTACATCAAGGGCTAAGGAAGCTGACATTTCAAATTCAAAACAATTTCCTTTTTTTAACTAATTGCTAGTTATACAAAAGTATAATTAACCTAATTAAGTAGGGTGAAAGTCAGCAATTTAGAAATCCACAATATTCTCAAGCAGCTCATGGATTACTCTAAGCATTAAGTGTAATACATTATGAATCAATGTTTTCCCTTTAATTTTTTTGTCGCCTTGTTTTTATTCATCTGTCCGTGACTTGGCTGATCACTTTGGAGCTAGAGGACTGAAATGGATGTGAGAAAACAAGTCAGACATGACTCCAGGCTCTATCACTATTGTTCAGTGTTTTCTAAGAAGTAGATGCTTCTTTTCTTTTTTTTCCCCATGTGCTTTACATAAACTTAAGGGTCAGAATATATATTTCTGTGTGCTGTATTTGGGTAATGCTGCACTATAAGCTGGATATGCCTAGCTTGGGAGTTTGTTTAATCCATTAAAATCCTTTTAATATTTTAAAATGTTGCATTATGGTAGAGTCTGTATAAAATGTTTAAAGAGTAGTTTACTGCTAATGTTGAATTAATTTGAGTGCCTGAAAAAATAGATAAAAGCCTCCATTTGCAGAGTTTCTTATCAGAAAAAGAAATGCTTTGGATTGGTCATAATGATTCATGGATTGTGTGTATTGTGTGGTCTTGGTACATTTGTCCGAGGGCATACTTCTTTTCATACTCCTATGGTAAGAAACACAGATTGAATACAATTTACCAAATAAAGTCTTACGATTTTGGTTCCTGCAGTTTTCCGTACCTGTCATTGCAGAGAGTTCTGCCTTTATTGTCAGCAAATTGAGGATTTTTGCTGTCTGTGTTGGAAAACGCCTCTCTTTCTCACTTGACTTGATATCTAAATGGAGTAGTAACAAGGATGGTCAAGTTTAGTTTCACTTTATTGTTTCAAAAGAACTTTAAGTAGACTTCCATTGCACTTGATTGGAAGCTTAATATCTGAGTCTTGCCAAGAGACGGACTGGATTTAAATGTTATATTAAATTTGTAGTTGTCTTCTTTAACTTGGTGAAACAAGGGTAACAAATTTAGAAAGCCAGAAATGGGTGAGAGTAATACTGAAAAATTGTGTGAATTTTATTTAGTAAGAATGTACCTAAGTTTTGCAATCCCTTTAACTTGTTACTGTGACTGGAAGTATCAAAATAAGCAGCCATCTAGGTTCTGGAGAATGGTGTCCTGACAGGCGTATCCATCTGGCACAGCTTTGTTCTTGGTGCTCATGCAGGTATAAATAGTGCTACACTACTGAAAGAAGCATTTTTTTAAAGAGACTGTATAACACTAGCATGGCCAGTAGAGTGTTATACTGTAGAACCACACGCTTTTCTGACACTTTATCTATGATGCTACAGTATATATTACATGTACTCTACTCCCTTGTATTGTAGACTGATTTTCTAAACATATTGTAGATGACATTAAGGGAAAATGTTTTATGTGGTGAAAGGTTTGCATTTTTCCCAATGAAAGAAATGTTTCAAATCAGCATTCAGAAAAACATAGCTGTAGAATTCAGTGGATTTGTAAACTTGCAAAACTAGGTGTTTTTCACCAAAATAACCATGTTCATAAAAAAACTTTAAAAAAAAAAAAAAAAAAAAAAAAAAACACATTTTGTGTGCTTCCACTTTCTCACTTTACATCAAATTCAAGACAGGGATGTGGAAAACTGGTTTACTGTGATACTTAGAGTAGTACAGCCACACAGAAATTTGGTGGAAGTGTTTCCTGGCTAAAATGACACTCTCAGGCAGCAGGGCTCAGTAAAATACAATGTCATTTTCCTCAGTAAGAGAAAAGCCTGGCAAGACACGTTCTCTCTGTGAGCACAACTGAATTATCCAAAATACAAGGAAGCAATTGTTAGAGTTTTTATTCTACAGCAAACTTTCAGGCTCTAAGCCTTATTTCCAGGTATACCGTTTACCAGAGTTAAGTTTTCAACTGGCTTCTATTGTTTAGAAATGTAGAGACTGTTGAGCTAAGTTAATAGAAACTGTAGCTCCTTTAGCAGCAATTGCATTAGCAGAAGCATTTGGCTGTTTGGCTTGGGAGTGTGTGTTGCACTGTTTGGTCTTTCCAGGTGAGTTGGACAAGGTGATTGGCCTTTTAGTCAAGCATACTTATCCAAAAAGTAGTGGTGATCAATAACATGTAAAATGTTTGATTTAGACTTTTTTTAAAAGAAAAGAAAAAAAAAAAACGCTTTAGGAAGTTCACTCACAAGTTGATAGTGACTTGATTATCTTCATGAGAATATATATGATAATAAGGTTTCACTTATAAGATTTGTGACATTAAAACAAAGATTTTGCATTTATTTGGCATATTTTACAAGAATTCACCTTTATTGTTTACAGTATTATAAATTCAGCATTATGGCATTTTCAGAAAAATTTAATTTTCACCTGCTTTTTTTATGAAGTTCACAGTTCTGTAGAGTGTGCTTTCCTTGTATAGTAAAATGGTTAATCAGTAGACAAGTAGCATATTCTGTTAAAAATATTAATGCAGGGAACCTTAAATGTGCAGAAAAAATATTATTTTGTCAGCAGTTCTAATTATGGTTTTGTTGCAAGGCATTGAGCAAAGTGTTTTCAAATTAAGCTATTTATGTGCCATACACATAATTTTAACATTGTTAACAGAATAATAATTGTGAGTTGCCTACATAATGTATTGTATCATCCTATTTTGCTTATTTGAAAAGTATTGATTTCAGTCTTCTTTATTTTCAGTTAAACCATTCACAACCACAGTGAAGGAAATGAGACTCCACAGAGATGACTTTGAAATGCTAAAGGTCATTGGACGAGGAGCCTTTGGAGAGGTACAAAAATTATGTTGTCGGTTTGTTACAAAATTTAGTAAACCATATATATATATATATATATATATATATATATATATATATATATAT
>JANRMT010062797.1:29582226-29594501 GCA_026402145.1 Polypterus bichir lapradei | reverse complement strand
ATATATCTATATATATATAATATATGTGTGTGTGTGTGTGTGTGTATTTTTTTTTTTTTTTTAATTAGAAATGATTTAGGAATTTACATACATACAGGCGAGGTCTTGAGACCAGAGCTAGTCTACTGTATTCAAAAGACTTTTCACAATAATTCCTTTTTGTGAGTCCAGAGGTTACCAAGAGGTAACTGGCAAACCTTCTTAAAAAGAGTTTTAGTAACTAGGTGTGGAGCAAAGGTTTGATATGAGGCAGGGGTGGGAGGTTGATAAGTGAGAGTAGTTCAGTTGTTGGTTTTCTAGATGTTTCTAACAAGGGTTAAGTGGGTGTGTGATCCTGCTGGATGAACTAAAAAAAATCCTATCAGAACAGAGTTCGCATTTTGAGAAGTACAGGTATGGTTAATAAAAGCCAAAGAAGAAATTGGACAGGTTGACATTTGCAGTTTACTATTGCTGGGTAAGGAATATGTATTGGAGTTGACATTAAAACCCTATAGAGAGACAAATCAAGAATTGATTTTTAAAGCTTATACTAATATGTTAATCTATAGAAGATACATATTTAATATGGCTGATATATTGCTGATGCATGTGAGCTCATTCACTGTAATTATTTTACACTACACCTTTAACTTCCTTAAATAATGGTTTACATCAGATGCTATTTCCCAGTGTTCCTTTTTTGTGCTCGGAGTTTGTTTACTCATTTACTCTTCTAAATTCTTTTACATACAGCACATGCTCCATGAGCATTGCTTCTGTCTTGAGTTTTCTTTTTGGGTGGGTAATGTAATTTTTCATTTCCCTGTCATGCATTTCCTCCAAAGAATATCCATAGGTGTAATGAGTTAGCAGGTCATATATATTCAAGTGCAGACATGTTCACACCCTTTACACCTTGGGATAGAAAGAGTCTGTAGCTAGAGGATGCGAAACCCATTTTTGTGCTACACTTCCTATTCTAGCTCCATCTTTTATTTGAAAGTATGCTGTTGAGATATGTAGAAATATTTAATTATTTGTGGTTAATTAACTTATCGTCAAAATTTCGCCTTAATGTCCTAATTACTACTTTGATTCACAGTATTTTTGAATGTGTATGTAACTTTCAGTATTTTTAATCCATCATTTTAATGTGATCAAATACACATCTTTAATATACTGTAAAACATAATTTTTGATTCAAATTACCTTCCTACTCAAATTGCTGTAAATATACTTTACCAATACTGAAACATATCTCGGTCAATTGCAGCACTAAAGAAGTAGTAATAATAGTGGAAGAAGAAATAATATTGTCACATGAAAAGAGTACAATGAAATTCTTAATTGCTTGTCTGACCAGCATACTTTGTTTTCGCTGTCTGGCACCTAGACATAGGTTGATAGATATGTAAAACAGATAGAAAAGTCCTTTATTGAGGAAGATGTCTACTTCACTATATAACAGATTGATAATTCAGTTAGAAGTAGTAATTTCTTGTCAGTCTAGAGAGGGTTATAACTTTATTACAAAGTTTTTAATAGTGTATCAATCCATCTCAAGATAAACAGTCTGCAAAGGGAGATCATGTAGAACAGTGGAGACATCCTTCAAAATCATACTGCAGAATCAGGAAATTGTGATAAAAAAGGGAAAGGTATCCCACAAGTAAATTTAACTGCCATACCACTTTTTCTGCATTTCATTTTCATGATCATACGTTATCAATTTGAAATATACTGAATACTTATGGTGTGTACTGGAAGGAAACATTGTATTATGGGGAGCCTGAGTCAAAGTCTAGACATTAATCTAAAAGGAAAGTGTGTCAGTTTATTATAATTAACAACTTTATGCAATAACAGATAGAGTCATAAAATGGCCCTTTATGAGATACTAATTGCACATCACCCCAGAACAAGCCACACACACCTTTTTCTCATTGGGAGTGTAATTCTACCTTAAAATTAAGGTAATATAAATATAATACATAGAAGACTACCCAGCCTTGATATAAAAAAGTGACCCAAACAGAATTGAGCACCATCTTACTGCCTCACAATATGGCATTAATCAGTGCATAGTTACATTAGTGACACATCTTAATAGAATATTTTTGTATTGATTTTAGTTTGTGCTTTTTTTGATTGATAAATGTTTTCTTAATTTGAACATTAAAAAAATGAAAATATGTGCATGTGAATTACTACTTCAGTATATACCCTATACAAAAATGGACTTAAATCATCAAGTAAAACTGAAGAACATTGCTGCCACTTTAAACCAACATTTTATTAATATGGGCATTGGCAATGGTGACATGGGGCTTTTTAATGCCTGACGTAAACCAGTAGTTTCTGTGTTAATTTAGCTTATATTCCTATGCAAGATTGATGTACATAAATGTAATAAAGCACACCTATTTTATGAATTGGAATGTAATTTCAGGGGTGCAGGGATTGTGAGGCACAATGTACAGTGTTACATTTTTATAGTAATATTAATATTTATGGTGTTTAATTTACTGAACATTTAATTAATTGAATTTTTATCTAATTAGCATTTATTGTGACATCTCCTGAATATGTAATTATTAGGCGTGCTTTTTATTTAAATATTCCAAGGCTAATATCGATTTGTCAGTTGATTATCCATATTATTGGCTTATGTAATTAATTTTGAAGAAGACGGAAATTTGTTATACTAAAAAAATCCTTAAACTGCATAATACACACTCAAAATAATATACTGTATTTGCTTGGTTCTTTTGAATTTAATTAATTTTAATCTATGAACATTTATTATCTAAAACAGGCATAATGGCAAAAATATAGTTATCTTTAAGAAACATCTTAAGTACATTTTTGCATTGATAGCTATGAGAATGTTAATATTTAAATACAGAAATATAGCACAATACAAGAGCAGATACATACAGTATGTGATACCTCAGAACAATGCCATACTTTTATAATAACTTTGCTGTATTTCTCAGGTCATACAACACAACACCAGTTAACATCTTCAATGATTTTTATAGAACAGTGATTTTCTTTAGTGTCTTTCATACATTACGATTAAAGGAGCCTAATCTTTCTTGGTTTCACAAAGGACTAGTATTAGCTGACATCGCCTTAATAGTGATGACATCCTTCCTGTGTTCTGGATTTATTTAACATATTACTTACCTGCATTACTATAGTGAAAGTACATAGACTTTGTAATATTATTACTTGCAATTAAGTCTTCATCCAGGACTGTTGGACTTAGTTTCCACTTGAAGTATGCTTTAACCTCCATAGTAGTGGCTTCAAAACTACCTGTATATGCAATATTGGCCATAGAAAAGTAAATTCCACAAGTTCCCAGTGTTTCCCTTTTAAATTATTATCAGCTAGTGCCATAGCAAGGCTAATGCAAATATACATCTTGTCTAATGCAAATGCCGAAAATACATAATACAAATATGTGCAGATAATGGCATTTTGTGTGCACATGTATGTGGTGTCATCCCGGTAGAATGACAAGATGCAGAACTTGTTAAAGTATTTCCCATAGGCAGTTTTATTTTTATTTTGGGAATATGTAGGGTATAAACTTTACATACATTTTTTTTTCTAATTAATGGTTGAGATTCATCAGGAAAATGTACAGTGTTTGCTGAATCCTTATTAAATGGCTCTGTGGCTTCACTGTATGAATTTATTTATGTGTTCACTTTTTTGACATGTTAATCTGTACAGACAGACAATTGAGGCCAGTGACTGTGATTTTAATTTGTTTAAAACAGGATTGTGCAGGATGGGAGCACATCCAGGATAGGCTCAGGAAAAGGATATCTTTTGTCTGAGGAAACAGTGACACATACGATTCCTTTGAAAAGGTCATAGGACTTTTTCCCATATTTAGTTGGATAGCTCAGTTAGGTATTTTCTTTTTCTTTTTTCTTTTTTTTTTTTTTTGCATTAGAATTTTTAGCCATATTGTTTAGGTGTGTTCCACTAATTGTGAGTTGATGGTTATGTATACCTGTCTTAATCAATGAAACTTACTTCCTCATTTGTAGATGTAAAGAACAAAAAAATATTATGGTTTGTTGGGTTTTTAAATGTACACAGCATTGAATTAAGATATATATATATATCATAGCACGAAGAGTAAAAACAAACAATTTGCACAATTTATTAGTACATGATTTGGATAACTGTTTTCAAACTTTATTGTATTGCTGCCTTTTTAAAACTGCAGTCTTGTGCTCTTTTTGAGTATTATTTATATTTTCAGTCATTAACTTAAAGCTGCACTTTTGAAATCCTAAAAGGTGCAGCAGTTTCCGCTTCTGAGCTCATTTCCTTTTTAAAATTAAATATGTTGCTATAAAGTCAGACCTTTAATGATGACCACATAAACTGCTATAATTTTGCTTTTACCTCATTTTTTTAATACTAAATCGTTATGGTTTTAACAGTTTCTCTTTTAAACAACTAATTCACATGAATGAAAGATAATTATTTTAGTCATATTTTGTGTTTAATGACAGGATTCAGTTTTAACCAGGTTTATTAAAGTTAGTTGTCTTGCAAGCTAGCCTTTCACTCTTTTAAGATGTTCCTAAACCTCCTGAGTTGAAGGCCAAACAAAAGCTCAGCAAAGTTACTTTTAGCAAGGAATTCCAATAGTGATATGTATCCCAAAGCTAGCAACATACCCTTCAAGGCTTGATAACTCAAACTGTGTGAACTAACAAACACAAGCAATTTCTTTTCATGTTTAAGTTGTGTTTTGGTAACGCATCTGTTGTGAACTAAGTAATTCCTGGTGCTCCTTTCTGCATTATGTGTTATTCTGCGATATGGATGTCTTGTCTCCACTAGGTCAAAGAGATAATGATAAGTTTAGAAAGTTTTAAACACTGCCATTTTTAATTAGATTTTAGCTCCACAAATACTGTTTTCATGTGTGTATTGATTAAGAACTTAACACCTCATGCCTTTTATTTTCCCCTTCTCCATCACGTTCTCACTCACGGCTGCAATCTCCAACCAATCTCTAACCTGTCCACAGCAATGATGTCGCTACTACCTCGCTTCTTTATTGTCAGTTTGTTTTGTTAATTGTTATACTGATAGCTTTTTATTTCCATTGTCTCTACTGTAAAATCCATAGTGTATTGTAATGATACTATCAGTAATAACAGTAGTGAGTTCCCCAAAGATGATGGGAGAGCACTATGTTTGAATGGGGCAGAAAGTTGTATAAATTTTCCATTTCCGGTGCCGGAAGAGGGCTCATATAAACAAAGCCCTCACCCTATTGCCGCTGTTATCATTGACACTTGCTGAGTGAATGGTCTTTTTCAGGAAAGTGTGAGCTAAACATCTAAAAAAGTTGAGCTATTTTCTATTCATTCAGTCTATACTAGTGCTATGCTTCACTAATTTTGCTTTGTTTGTAAAAGTGTGTGCTGCATAATACAGTATCAACGTACAAGCTTAATGAAAACTGGCCTTATTATTATGTCATTAAAGAATGGAAAATGCCTCCTTAGAGAGTGGTTTGATGGCTGCAAATAACCTTTGAAGAGATTCTGATAATATTATTACTGGTGTTATATGCAATCAGAAGGTTGCTGGTTCGAATCCTGTAAATGCCAAAAGGGATTCTGCTCTGTTAGGCCCTTGAGCAAGGACCTTAACCTGCAATTGCTGAGTGCTTTGAGTAGTGAGAAAAGTACTATACAAATGCAAAGAATTATACAAATGCAAAGATGTTATTTTAGGAAAAATAGTGTCATATTTTGGGATTCTGGTACATAGTAATTTTTTTCCTCCTTGAAATTAATGTTACATCTTTTAATTGCAAATATTTGACTTACAAGGGGTTTACCAGGAAATCATTATGCTCATAAAAGTTTGGAAAAGTAAGTTTGTCAACAAAATGTGTGTATGTGTGTGTAATGTAAAAAATGTCATCAATATGAACAAAGAACAGAATCAATAATTTGCTAAATAAGATTCTTAAGCTATTCAAATCTGTAAATGTGTGTGACTCTAGCAGCAGTATTTAGCATACATCTATACTAATAAAAGGCAAAGCCCTCACTGATTGACTGACTGACTCACTCACTCACTCATCACTAATTCTCCAACTTCCCGTGTAGGTAGAAAGCTGAAATTTGGCAGGCTCATTCCTTACAGCTTACTTACAAAAGTTAAGCAGGTTTCATTTCGAAATTCTACACGTAACGGTCATAACTGAATCCTACTTACGTACATATATACGGCCATAGCCTGCAGCTCGGTCGCCGTGTTTAGGCAGAGTTGTGTCACCCATCACCACGCCTCCCACGTAGTTGGCTGCCTGCCTATATTGCGTCCCCCATACCCACGCCTCCCACGTAATTGAGTGCCTGCCCATATAAGGCCGTCTGTCAGCAGCAATCCAATAGACACGCTGCCGCTATGAGGCATTTGTCATGCCTAAGACGAATACGATATTTGCGAGATACAAGTTTAATGAGAGGATGCAAGGTATAAACGAGACTTTTGATCACTTTGTAACGGAGTTAAAATTGCTGGTGAAGGACTGTGCTTATGCAAACGAAGATGAGATGGTCAGGGATAGAATAGTATTTGGCACAAACTCAGCAAACGTGCGAGAGAAACTTTTAAGTGCCGGGTCTGAGCTAACATTAAATAAAGCCGTGGACATCGCAAGATAGCACAAGCACAGCTGAGAACTTTCGATGCATGTACTCCGAGCGGATCACGTGAACTGACTGTGAACGCAGTACGTAGACAACAAGCAAGAGCTCCAAAGAGCGCTGAACAAAAAACGCATTACACAATTGAGAAGGCAGCAAAAGAATATGAAGCAAGTGACGTATACAAGCATATTCATAAGTGCAGCTACTGTGGAAATAAAGCGCACGGTGGAAAAAGTCAATGTTCAGCTAAAGGAAGACAGTGTAAAAAATGTGGTAAATTGAACCACTTCGCTAAAGTTTGCAGGACTGGGAAAGGTAAACCTGTGCATGCAGTGTGTGATGTCTCAGATAAAGAGGAAATCCTTGATGACAGCAACACTCATAACAGTGACAAAACAATTACATTGACAATCATGTTACATTATTTTTAAAATGTTTCCTTTTCTTTTTCATAACTTCTTTAACACACTACTTCTCCGCTGCGAAGCGCGGGTATTTTGCTAGTACACACTAAAGAAGAACTAGGGCACAGAGATAATGAACAAAATAGTAAATGACCCAGATCTGTCACAGATTCATTGACCTGACACTTCCCTCTGACTTGCTAAGGCAGTGACTGATGTTGCTTTCTGGTTTGCCATTGTATCTTTTCAGCATAAAAATGAATTCAGTAAATTTATCAGGTTATATGAAGTATGTATAATCCCTTCTTTACAGCCCCTAAAACTGTCAACTTCTACTTTAGACAGGAGGATAGCATGCAGTTTAAACCATCATTTAATCATTAACCTAGACATTAGTGGTTGCAAACTGGGAGGTGTTTTGTAATGTGTACTTTTGCATGATAGTCTGCAGTCTGTATGAAAATGACTAAAAACGCAAGTTAATGTAAGTTTTCCATTGTTTTTGAAATTTAAATCACTATGATAGCTAGCTTGAAACTGCCTACATTGGCATGAAAAAGTTTAAACAACCCTTGCCTAAAATGTTAACTTTATTCCTTTTGGTGATCAGTTCATCTCCTGCTCAATTAACTATTCACATTAACAGACATTTTAAGCATGGGTGACCAAACTTTTGCATGCCACTGTATCTAGTTTCAAGCTTGCTATCATAGTTCTTTAAATTTCAATAACAATGGAAAACTTACATTAACTTTCAATTTTAGTTATTTTCATATATTCAATTAATTTTCCATTAATATAAACAAATATAATTTCAGTTTTTTAATCATCTTAGAAGATGTATTGATATTAATTATTCTTTTCTATCAAAATATAGGACAGGGGAGTAATAAGTATGGTCAGTCATCCTGCTATAATATTGTTTCATTTTTAATATACACATGGGAGTTGGGAGTCATGCTAAGAATGACTGAAGAAGTAACCTAATGAACTGCCGACTGGCTGAACTGAATTCTTGATGATGTGGAAATTCCGCTGAATACTGAATTGAAGTACTTCTAAGTCACCACTCCATTTGTATACTGTAGCTGTTAATAAACTAGAACTGAGGTATGTTCCTAAATGCAAGAAGTAATAAAGACAGCATTAAAGCTGATTTGAAAACTGGAGTTGTGTAATCATACTTCATAATTCTCTTTTGGTACTTAATGCCATGTGTTGAATTAACCTTAGGTTAATTAAGGGAACATTTCAATAAACATTGAATATAAAGCATTTCACTAGCCAATTCTGAAACACCACAGAAATTATGCACGAAAAATAATTATCTTACAATCTAAATGTAGAAAAGCGTATCCCATTGTATTCTTTGTCTACAAATATTTTCAAGATAGCTGAGCTTATTTTTGTGTGTTGTGTGCCTATTCTAAATACACCAACTACTGAAAAGTATGTCTTACATTTTACTCTGCACCCTGTTAATCAGGGCTTTTCTTTATCTAAGTGTGTAGAGCATCACCTTAGTAAAAGACCTAAAAAGTGTTTCAGTAATTAAATGTTTATCTAGCTTTTTTAGTTATTAGACACTTTCTTTTAGCTTTCCAATAATTTATTTAAAAATGCTTCACTTTACAACTCAATTTTTTGTGGCAAATTAATGTAATCCATGGGTGTGAAGGAATAACTTTGTCTTGAAAAATACCAGACTTAATGCTCTAAGACATAATGCGACTTTTGGTTCAAAACATCTTAGAAGTATGTATTATATCAAGTTTTCTCATGTCTTACACATTCTCTTACTAGTTTGCTATGCGGGATATGATTTTCTTCAACCATGTTAAATTCCTTAAATACTATTAGCATGTAAATAATTTTAGACTTAAGCATTTAAGGTTGTTTATGCATGTATTATTGTCAGTCACATTTGTCATTAATTTCTTCTTTAGTTTTATATTTTAGTCATTCTTTGTTATATTGTCATGACCAGGTGCAACAACCAAAATGACTTTGTTCTGTTTTTTTTTTTTTTTTTAATTTTTTTTTACATATTTGTATAATTAAACTTTCAAAATAACTAAACAGATATAATAAACATGGAAAATTTTTTGAAACATAATATACAAATGTCAGTTAAGGCACTTGTGCATGTGTACATTATATGCAGTGAGTACAGTATGTATTTTGAGAAGTTTTGGCGTGTAATTTGTGAATACTGTAGTATAGTTTGTGCACTTCTTGTCATTTGCAGTTGCAGGAACATGTGAATTTTCCCTTGGGCATCCAAGTTTGTTCTCTCTGTCCATCTGCTTATCATTCAAATTGCAACATGTTAAGTGACAACCTTTTCTTTAATATGTTTTACACTTCACTGTTTTTTATTTTTGTTTTTAATTTATTGCTTGAGTTTTGAGTAAAGATGTATTTCCTAGGAAATGGCTGCAACATTGAATATATCCATAGCTAAACTGAATAAAAAAAAAAAAAACATAGGAGAAGATGACATTCTATTAACTTTCTTGTAAATACGTATTAAGGAAATGCTGAATTTAAACCTGTTGGGTTTTAAAAGCTAGATACAGAATAGATTTCATGAAAATGGTCATTATATTTTGGGTTTATTTTGGCAGAACAATGATTCCTAACACATTTTTAATGTATGAAAGTGCTGAGCTCATGCTTCCAAGTAATAAAATAATTTTGGTGTGTTTCCTTTTGGACTTAAAGACACACTTCCTCTTTTTAGATCACTTATTGGCAACTCTGTAGTAAATAACTATTCCTGTGGCTTATAGACCTTTGCTTCCATGTCTTTTAAAATCCCAGAATAGCCATGTTGCAGCTTCCACCTGTAACTTTGCTTTTCAGTTTGTTTAACATGGTTTGCATACACTGATAACCAAAGTGATTTTCTTGGGTGTGTTATAAATTGTGCCATGATAGCAAATAAGAGATCAGTGGCAAATCCTTTGCCTTGAGAAATGGCAGTCTCAGAACTTAAGTAAAAGTCTTTTAAAGGTTTTTGTATGTCTCACAGAAGACTTTTTATTCACAAGAATGAATGAAGAAATAACAGGTTATTTTTAAATTGTTTAAAGTAATTGTGAAAAGTATTTGGAGTAAAATTGGCAAATTATTGTTCCTAAGAACTGAAGATATGTCTGTGAAATGCAGCTGATAGAAATATGCAGAAAGGTGTGCCACATACTGCTTATAGTGAATGCATTGATACACATGTATAACCATGCCCCATTCTTAAGGAATACTTGAGTGTCAGCTGTGCTATTCGCTGCCATTAATTTTTATCACCGTTCATACATTTGCCGTAAGGTTTGCATAGAGTTTGAAATTTTGCCCTGCATTATTTAATTTAGAGCTCAGTAAGGAGGGCTCCTCTTGAACACCCAACTCTTCACAGAACACCTTAGAAATCCCTACCCTGTATTCTTCTTGTCACTGAATTACTGAACAGCTTTTTACTGTCCAGTTTTCTATCTTTTTATTTACTGCGCTCTTGACTATTTGTTGTTCGTATAGTATCTAGACAAAATGCTAATTATAGCACTACACTACTGAAGGTCTGCTATTCTTAATTAACTATTAAAATTGCACTAACTTGTGACATAGGTTCTCTCTGTTCCTGTATTTATTTTTAAAGGAAGAGTGAAGGCCACTGAATATTGACAGTTTTGTCCAAAACAAAACCATTCCCTTTTTGAATAATATTAGTAAAAACTAAAATGTAATGTATGTTAGATACCTTTATTTTATTATTAATAATTGTTAACATTTATCTTTGTTTTTCATTGTGTATTCTTCTGCATATTAGTCTGGCAATTTCAAATATTATAAAACTAATTACATCTCTCTTATTACTGACTCAGGTAGGACAGCAGTTCTTGTCCCTCCTAGACCTTTCTGCAGCCTTTGACAATACTGATCATAAAATCTTGTTGTTGCAGCTTGAGCATCTAGTGGGGTTTAAAGGGGCTGCTCTTAACTGATTCAGATGATATCTGAATTTTCAGCGACTTTCAATTCCTCTTTTTCGTCTGCTGCTCCTATTAAATGTGGTGTTCCTCAAGGAACTTTCTATACAAGCTATTTTTAGGAAGTTTAATATTTTCTTTTCACAGTGACATGCAGGTTTATATTCATGTGTGCAACTGAGCAGCACAATTGTCTTGTTGAACTAAGATCCTGGATGGCTGACAACTTTCTTGATCTAAATCAAAATAAAATAGAAGTACTGATAGCTGGTCCTGCCGCCAAAGTGTATTATTGCTTTTGAACTTCTTGGCTCTTTTGTAGAATTTTTCAAAGTTTTTTTCACCCAAGGTTGAAATCTTGAGGTTATTTTTGACAGTAAGCTCTCTTTTGAGAAACAAATTAATTCTGTGGTCAAGAGTTTCTTTTTCCAGCTTTGTCTTTTAGTCAAGGTTAAGCCTTTTTTATATCCTAGTATTCTTTTCTCGGCTTGATTACTGTAATTCATGGTATTCAGGGATCAATAAATACCTGATACCCAGGTTCAGTTGGTTCAGAATGCTGCTGGTCATTTTTTGGTTGGGGCAAAAAGGTTTGCCTCTGTATCTCCAATTTTAGCCTCTTTGCACTTGTTGCCAGTTATTTTTAGAATTGATTTTAAAATTTTGCTGCTGGTTTCTAAATCACTACATGGGTATGCACCCTAAGGAGAAGCGGTCGGATAATCTGCTGGCTTCCTGCTGCTAGCAAGCTGTGTGTTCTGCATGTCGCTTGTCGTTGTTTTAAGAGCTGGGAGCAGATGATGTCTGTCTGCCAAAAGCATTCCAATAACTGCTTGGTTAGATGTCCGTAAACTTGCTTTAAATGATGTCTCACTGCCTTGTCTCGCGTGACGTTAGTGTCTCTACCAGGATGTCAGATTGTCTTCTGAGAAGATCATGTCTCATCTCCCTCCCAAGATTTTTTTTTATAAGACCTCCAAAAAGTGCTGAAGAAAACATGCATTATATAATTGAGAAGGCAGCGAAACAATAAGAAGCGAGCGAGTGACATATCTATACTAATAAAAGGCAAAGCCCTCACTCACTCACTGACTGACTGACTGACTGACTGACTGACTCATCACTAATTCTCCAACTTCCCGTGTAGGTAGAAGGCTGAAATTTGGCAGGCTCATTCCTTACAGCTTCCTTACAAA
>JANRMT010062797.1:29535391-29577226 GCA_026402145.1 Polypterus bichir lapradei | reverse complement strand
TGTTATGCAGCATGTTCATATTTGAATTTGTATAATTTTGACAGGATATATTTTTATGGAGAGCAAAATCTTTTGGGATATTTAAAATCTAAGTTTATTTTTTATATAAAATTACATAAGAGTAAAGGAATTTGAATGTTTGTTCTTTTAACGTTTACTTTATTTCTAACTTGTATAATTTAGACAGGATATATTTTTATGGAAAGCAAAATATTATAAGTTGTTTAAGGTTTGAGGCATCTCATCTTCCTCTGCATAAGCACAGTCCTTCACCCATAAATATTTAGTGGGAGTTTGCTATTGGATTGCCGCTGACGGACGGCCTTATATGGGCAGGCACTAAATTACAAACGCCAGCGGCAGCCTGTCTATGAACTTAATTTAAAGTGTAGGTTTACATTGTGCTTTGTTTCCGAAGTAGCAGAACTCATGAATATGGTTGTATATGTCACTTGCTCGCTTCTTATTGTTTCCCTGCCTTCTCAATTATATAAGGTATGTTTTCTTCAGCGCTTTTTGGAGGTCTTCCTGGTTTTCTATGTACTGCGTGATTACGTGGGAGGCGTGATGATGTCACACGAAACTCCGCCCCCACGGCGTTCAAGCTCATCTCCATTACAGTAAATGGAGAAAAACAGCTTCCAGTTATGACCATTACGCGTAGAATTTCGAAATGAAACCTGCCCAACTTTTGTAAGGAAGCTGTAAGGAATGAACCTGCCAAATTTCAGCCTTCCACCCACACGGGAAGTTGGAAAGAATGATGAGTGAGTGAATGAGTGAGTGAGTGAGTGAGTCAGTGAGGGCTTTGCCTTTTATTAGTATAGATATATATACACACACACACATACATATATAGAGTACAATCCCTCTTAACTGGCCTCACATTAAACAGCCGACGGATTAAGCGGCCTGTTAAAATAAAATAAAACTTTTTTTTTTAATCCTGAGTTTTTCTTTATATTATATGTATGCACTTCGTTCTTTCCTGTAAGGTGAGAGGGCTCCTTTGCTCAGAGTGATTTCTGTTTACATATTCCTTTATGAATTTTTCTACGAATCAATTTGGCTAGCTTGCGACGAGTATAGCCGAGTTCTTTTGTTCGTTCTAGGAGTAGGGTGGAGTGCCAAATTGCTGTTGAATGCACCCAGGCTACATTTCACACAGGGCCATGTAGGTTTGGATTTTTTTTTCTCCCTAAATAATAAAAACCATCATTTAAAAACTGCATTTTGTGTTTACTTGTGTTATATTTGACTAATGGTATAATGTGTTTGATAATCAGAAACATTTTGTGTGACAAAAATGCAAAAGAATAAGAAATCAGGAAGGGGGCAAATAGTTTTTCACACCACTGTATCTATATATATATATTTTTTTTTTTTCTTTTTTCTTTAAACAATAAAATAAATAACTGTAACTGCAATACTTGTTTTGAAATATTGTTTAGGTACAGGAGAATACCATATATACTTGCGTATAAGTCTGGTCTTGAAACCGGAAAAATAGATCATAAAATCAGACCCCGACTTATACGCCCGTTCAAAAATACGACACTTAAATTAATTTTTTTTTTTTTTTTTTTTTTTTTTAACATCATCTTGCTTCCTCCAATCTCTCATAAGATTCTCAGACATCGAATTTTGTTGCAGCAGCTCAGTTACCACTTTCTTTCACCACTTCAACAACTCTTCATGTAAAGCCAGCTTCATATTTTCTTCTGATCGAATGATCCATCATAGATAAGGGATGCTCTTACGATAAAGGTGTATGAGGGTGTGAGATATAAAAAAAACAAAAAACAGTGCAATTGTCGGTTCAAGATAGTTCGGGTATTACCGTGTGGTCACATAAGCACAATACATAGGAAGAAAAACAAAGACAGTGTGCTCCGTGGTTACTCTCTCTGGTGAGTGTTAGCATATCATAATCTCTTGGACGAATTGCATGAGTTTTCCGCATTCGACTTATACGACCAACATTATAAAATGCCAGAAATTATGCGGTAAAATCAAGCCCCAACTAATCGTGGGAGAATATAAATGCAAGTATATACAGTAAATCTTTCCATGAAAGGACATAGTGTTTCCAAAAAGGAGGACGCTTTGTGCCAAACAGTATAACTTTGCAACGCTGTGGGAATGAAACCTAAACTTGGTACAATGATAGCTGACAGACTGTGGCACAAAAGTAAATTTATTGCATCATAAAATGTCTTGGTTGTGTACAGTAAAATTCAATTTTTTGGAGAGAAATCACTAAAAGATCTATTTTTTTTCCATTTTGTTTATTTCATATACATGTGAAACAAATGTTCCTATTTGTATGTATTTGAAGTGTTATACTTACTACTTCTCAGTCATTTGAAGCTCCTTTATTATATAAGCCGAATAATAGCCATTCATTTTTCAATTTGCAATTTAGGTGCAGTAATGCAATAAAACCCTTGGGGCATAAGGGGTTAATATATATATATATGTGTATATGTGTTTTAATACACATTTTTGTCTAAGAATCTTTTCTGCAAATATAAATATAGGGTATTCATCATATATGGAAGACATCAGGGATTAAAGGGTTTAATAATAAGGATATATTGCTTTTGTCCAACAGATCTGAAATAGTCTGTTGAGTACTTCATATTATTGCACTACTTTGTTGACCTGAAGTCCATTTCTCATAAGACTCATAAGTAGATTTTGCAGATTTATTTTTATTTGCGGATACAGTTAAAGTAGATTTTCCTTCATGACTCTTTAGGAAGTTTGAGTGCTGTGCTATGTTAGGAAATGAGTACAAAGTATCAGTTGAAATATCATTGTTTGTCTTTACACAGTAAATTAAATAAAGAATGTTAAAGTTAACAAATCTTCACACGAGTATTAACTTCAAATATCATTATGAAAGAGTTGTTATTTAATGTCTATCCTCCATTCATAAAAAAACCAACAGCTTCTGTTTATATTACATTAGTCTTTATACCATCTTTTTTGTCTTGTTGTTAAAAGGATAATTTTTTTTTATTCACAGTAATTTTATGCACAATTCAGTAATAAAATTGGATACTTGATATTGGCTAATGGCATGCTCCCCTTTACTTTAGGGTTGTGCAAAATTGTCTTTTTTTATATGTGCATTTATGAGGAATTGACCATTTATTAACATCTTGTTTCATGCTATCCATCAGATTACAAGAAGTGAATTTTAATTTCTGAGGTTTTTTCTTAAATCCAAGATATTTATAGCGTTTTATGACAGTCACAGGAAAGTTTAACCTGATGTGCAATGCTGTTCACCAGAAATTTAAGGTGCACTGGTCTAGTTAATTCTTAACAGGAGTTAATTATTGAGGAACATATGAGGAGTTGCATTTTCCCAACAACTTTCCTTGAATGATAAATCTACTGCATTTCAATAGGAAACCAGTTGTTTATTATGAACAGCCAGCTGTGCTGACAGCATTAGGAAGTTTTTTGCACTTGATGCGAGTGCATCGAAAAAAAAAAAAAAAAAAGGCTGGTTAATTGTTTTCTACAGTCATAGGAGCATGTCGTCACAGTTATCTAGTAAATTGACAACTGGCACAGGCCTGCTTTTGGATCAGATTAGTAATATTTTGTTAAACAAGATACTCCATGATGAACACACCCAGATGTAAATAGGATCAAGTTAAATAGCGAGCTTCTAGACCCTTTGTCATTTACATTTCAATATGGATTGGCAGCTAGTTATGAAAACAAGTAATTAAAAACAGTGAATTGATTCACATAAGAATAAAACCTGCCACCAAGTGTTCAGAAACTTAACAAGCAAGTCTACCAAAATGAAGCACAAAATTATTGGTTAAACAATATTTAGTTCAGCAGCAAGTATTGACTTCTAATTTAAGAAATTCAGCTGTAAAAAATGCTTGCAGACACTGCATCTCTCTCAGACTCAAATTGAGGACCACTGCCTTAAGTGATTACTTAACGATGTGTTTAACAGAAATATGTAATTAACATGTGTAAGATGACTGTTTTCTTTTTTTTCAGGTGGCAGTTGTTAAAATGAAAAATACAGAGCGGGTTTATGCAATGAAGATTCTTAACAAGTGGGAAATGTTGAAGCGAGCCGAAGTAAGGATTTATAAGTTTCTAGTGCTTAATGAAACTTTTTTCCTCTTACAAAAATGTATGTTCTCTTTCATATAATCACAAATTAAATGTGTGATATTGTTAAACTGATAATAAAAAATAGAACAGTTTAGTTAAGGAATTGTTCACTGGACTTTAAGGCATCTTGGTCTGAGATAACAAATTTTAGTTTCTAAAGCTATTTGCTAATATTAGAAACATTGCTCCAGCTATTCATCATTTGGATTTTCTTTTTAATCACTTGCACAGATTATCTTTAGGATTTTCAAATAGACAAAGGAAAATGGTACGGAATAACATTTTTTTCTGAAAGATACAGAGTAGGCTTCCATGATAAACATTGTTCTCAAATTTAATCTATATAGATTTAAGACATATAGGCAGAATTAACACTTATAGATACCAGAGGTTTATTGGGCTTAAAACTAAAGTAATATTCGTTAAACTCTATATATTTAAAAAAACTTTTTCTCTCTGATTATACTGTATGGGAGCTCACGAAGACAAAAGTCAAATTTGATACACTGTTAGCACCAGGATATAAACCTAATGATTACTTGTGTAGTCTTGAAGCTTTAAAATTGCATTTAATTTTTAATATAACCAATGTCATTTTTTGAAAATAACCTTCTAAGTGTTTAATCCTTTTAATTACTTACATCTATTTTATTAAACTGATTACTACAATAATCTTGCTCAAAGATTCGCTGAACTGGCAGTCTGATACTATAAACAGTGAATTATGCTTTAAGTTGATTATTGTGCTCATTGATGGGTAAAGCCTAATACCCTTAATAAAGACCTTGTAATTTTATATGAATTGACTGTTTATTGTAAAATAGCTATTAAATCTTAGACTATAGTTCAAGGATGTTGAGATGTTGTGAAATGTTTGTGTTCGTAGTTTCTGTAACCTCTGCACTCTCTTCCTTTTATGTAGACTGCATGCTTTCGTGAGGAGAGGAATGTTTTAGTCAATGGTGACTGCCAGTGGATCACTACCTTGCACTATGCCTTTCAAGATGATAACTATTTGGTATGTTTATTTTCTTCTTGTTACACAAACACACTGCATTTGGTGGGGTAATACAAGTCAAGTTTTAAAATCCCCATTACTCTTCTCCTTGTCTGATCCTTTTTTGACGAGTTTCTCACTGTGTTAAATCTTGGTGCTTCTCTAAATGTATTGCAACACTGTAAGTCTCCCTGGGTGACTGCTTATGTTTTCTTTTACAAATTAGTGATGTTCACCCATTCACAGCATGGATAGTTTTTATATAAAACCATGGGGGTTCAAAAGTTGTTCAAACCTATGACCTTGGGCTGAGTGGCCTTTTGTTTTCATTCTCAGGCAGCACTTACCTTGTGATGTGGATTTGTTACTTTTATTATCACAAGGGTCTGTCCACTATAGCAAGGGGTCATGCTGTATAATCAGAACATTCTTTACATTCCACCAGCATACTGAATTGTGTAAAACATTCCTGGATGTTTAGCTGTACCAACTGTAATAATTTTGGAAACAGCATATTGCAGTACTTGGTTTAATTATTGGTTTAATGAGAAATTCTCTTTAAGAGCATGTTTCCTTATTTAGATAGGTACAGAGCACCCAGAGTTGTGGCTTGTAAATAGGTTGGAAAAATGATTTAGCACATGATATACATTGCCTTACAGTCCCATCCTGTAGTTTACAGTATAAAATAGAGGAACAATTAAATATTTCTGAAACTTTTTTTTTTATTAAGTTTCTGATGGTCTCTTTTTTGTTAGGTGCTTGGGCAATTTATATCGAAAAGTAATTTCTAGCAAAGCTGTTTCTTCATAGTATTTTATATTTGTCTGGTATGTTTTTGGCACAAATGCCTCATCTTGTTGTTATACTTAATTCCTAAATTTTTCTTTATCCTACCAAGTGTATGGCAGTTTGGCATTCTTATGAAGTATTGCTCAAAGTTAGATGTTATTTTTACTCTTTTCACCATGAAGGAGAGATTACTATAACTGCCAGTACTCGTTATTTACTCTAAATTGTACTATTTGGTAGACCAGTGATTGATTTGAACATTAAGAGGCATTATACTTACAGCTTGGTATTAATGTCATAGAATAACAGCGTAGTACAATTTCTCCATTCCAATTGCTGAACAAAAACCTTGCTATGCTGTATTATAATTACTTAGCAGCGTGATCTTGAAGAGTGGCATAATATGAATATTTTAGGTAAGTTTAATTGTTTAATATTTACAAGTTCTCTCTTGAGGAATTATTTTGGCAACATTTAGAGCCACTATCCCATTTCACTTTTTAGCGCCAGTAATAGTGCGATGTGTAGTCAGTTTGACAGGGTATTTTTAATAGGGCATTTGTTGTGTAATTAATTGTAAACAATAGTGGGTAATAAACTGTACAGTAAATATGTGTCAGGCTGCATGCATAAGCTAAACATTGGTGTTTCCAGCTTTTTCTGTCACGTGATATCCCTTAGTGATCATCCACCAACTTCAGTCAAGCCGATTAGGCCAGTTTACAAAATCAGTTGTTTACAAACTGGGTACATATTTTCATACTGGGCAGAGTCACAACCAGATTAAAATAAAAACAAAAAAACAAAAAAAAAAAACAATCTGACCTGGATCAGAATGCTGATGAGAAAGTCATTTTATTTTACATTGAGGTCCTTTGAATTACTCTGGTTTTGAAGGTTTTTAATTTAAATAAATGGAAATTAATATAATTATGTTAAGATTTTAACAGGATGTCTCTGTTTTTGTTAATGTCATGTCTCATTCTGTCTGTAATTCAGTTTTCCATCTCATATATTTAAAATGTGCATATTTTTGCCATGATCTCTATTAAAATGACCAATTAAATCTGAAGGCATTCCAGCCTAGAGTTAATCAGTTAGGGAACTTAAGGATAGCATCTTTGCAGCTTTGATGTTATTTTGGCTTATTCAAACTGATCTCCAATATGTAATTGGTAATGTTTGGAGCCAAGTATGATTCAGTCATTATGAGAATTATCACTTTTGAATTTGAGGTGATAGTCCTCTCTCTAGTATGAGTTCAGGTTTCTCAAAATTTGTTCAAAAGTGAAAGAAGAGTAGGTTGTAAGACAGACCAAAGAACTCATCATGGTGCAGCAATTCTGCAGATATGTTGTTAAAGTGGGAACTAAGTTTTCAGAGAATGCTACCAATTTACTATTCAGTCTTGTATCTCAGTCCTCACAAGATATAGATGGTGAACGAAAGAATGAGATTGCAAAATTAAATTAGGTGGTAAGAGTTTCTGGGGAAGGGTTGATGGGCTTATGAGTTAGAGTGAGAAGATCTTCAGTGCAAGGACATCCTAAGAGTAGAACTAATGCTTTTCTAGCTGAAGGGGATCCAGTTGAGTTGCCTTATGTATGTAGTTAGAATGTCCCCTTGATTTCTCCAATGGGAAGTATACAAATCATTGTCCACTAGGGAAAAACTTAGCACACATTGGAAGGAGTATGTCTCTGCTTCTCTGGTGGCCCAGCTGAGCATGTGTTGCTACCTTAGGATAAGTGGAGTGAAAATAAAATGAATGAATATATGTACCACTGATGGCAGATCAGCTTACATTATCTTAAAAAAAGCAAAAAAACTCAAATTCAGTAAATAATTGCATGGTGAACTTTGATTTTCTTTGCTGTCCACAAAATAAAACATATAACCCGTCAGACTGTCATTTATTGTCATGAAAATGTGAAACTGTCATGTTTTCATGTCACATGAGATTTATGATCAGTCTATAAACAATCTTTACTGTTGTGACCACTGTACTGCTAAATATTTCACTGTTTACTGAAAGGCTGAACCTTTGTCTCCAGGAAACACAAGCTGCATTTGCTTGCTGCACTGTGAACTTTAAGAATGAATATGAGGTATTTGTGTCAGCCAGCCCTTAAGGAAAAATCTAATTACATACTATAAAAGTAGTTAATGACACTTTAAAATACTTTTTATGTCTAAAGCATATTAAGATGCCACTTTGGCTATTTCCTCTGCTGCTCAGCTGAAAGGTCTTGGTTTTCAAGAAGAAGTCCAAAGCACCTTTTATTTACCCATTTAAATGCCCTCAGGACACCCCCACATTTTAAGTGTTTCTTTGTGAAACTTCTGTCCCTTGCCTGGTAACACAACTAATATCTGTGTACTTTTCCAAGAATATTTTTCACCTATGGAGATGTTTTTATGCTTATCTATCCATCCATTGTCTAACCTGTTTATCCATTTTCGGGACAAGTGGAACTGGTAACTATCCCATTAGCAATGTGAGCAAAGAGAAAACAAGCCATAAACAATTGTGTCAGTCCATTACGGGGAATATTTAGACTCACAATGACACATTTCACATTGCTAATAAATTTAGCCTATGTGTTTTTGAGATTTGAGAGTAAAAACCAAGTAGGCTTGGTGAAAAAATGAAGGAAAAAAACCAATCAAATAGTGCAGGTGCACAAGAGTTTAAAAAGTATTTTGCTTTGGGATGAAAAATGATGCATTTTTGAAACTTCTTCTTTACAATGCTGTCCATAGTATGTCTGCAGTTAATAAATTACTGATGTGTTCCGAAGATTAATTTCATACATGTGTTTATAGTATTGCCTTTCAGATCATAGGGCAAATTTGTTACTGCCATGATTGCATTCTGTTCTAGTTTATATATTTGAAGTATTGAGTAATAAGTGAGCCCTTTTGTCATTTTCTTTTTAATACTTTATTTTGATGCTAGTATTTAGTCATGGACTACTACGTTGGTGGAGACCTTCTCACACTACTCAGCAAATTTGAAGATAGGCTTCCAGAAGATATGGCCAAATTTTACTTGGCAGAAATGGTTTTGGCAATTCATTCCATTCATCAACATCACTATGTTCACAGGTAAGTTCAGTTTTATATTACTAACTTTTGCAGTAGGCAAGAAACTGTCAGTGAAACACTGAGCTGTGGGAAAAACTCTCCTAAGTAATGTTAAAGCATCATTTGAAAAGACAAAAATGCAATTTTTAGTGTTTGAAATGTACTTTAGTTTACTCAGATTGATCCTCTTTGGCTTTCATTATAAAACTGAATTAAAACATGTTCTAAACATTTTAATATTACTGTTTTGATTTTGTAGAGAAACTAGCTTTTTGTGCATTGCATTAGGCTTTAATGTAGGTAATGCCTGTAATTGCTTCTTTTACCAGAAAAGTATGTGACAAAGAAGCAGCATTTCATTTCATTTGTTTGTTGTTGCAGTGCTTACGGTTGCCATCTTTTTGTGATATTTTATTTTAATTACGATTTGATGTTTCAATATAATATACAGTTTATAAAACTTTTGTTTCTGTATATGTTATATATATTTATATATATTTATTTATATATATTTATATTTATATATATATATATATATATATATATATATATATATATGGTGAGCATAAAACTAAGAGCATTTTTTAAAATTAAATCTTGCAGCAGTTTTGTTTTTAACCATTCAGAATTTTTTTAAAATTAAAATACAAATAATTACAAAACAACGCATGACCAAGGATAAATTATATTGATTTGCTTATGCTTTTTTTTTTAATTTTACAAAAAATTAATTCTTCATTACCAGAAAAAGAAAACAAAGCAAAATATATTTCAGTAGTTGTCAACATGTTGTTTATTGCTATTTTATAGCTGAAGAAAAGGAGGTAAGATGTAAAATGGGAGAATATGGAATGTTAGGAGGTGGTTTGATTATTTTTATTGAATAATTTACAGTTGTTGTTGCATGGTAAATTAGAGTAATTACACATTTTTAATGGTGCATTGAAAACATCTAAATTCAGAACCACCTCCAGAAAGACTGTCATTAAATGTCTTTGGAATAACAGACATTAAAGGTTTCATTCAAGATTATTAGTATTTTTGTTTCCTTCTTTGCAGAGATATAAAGCCAGACAATGTATTACTTGATATGAATGGACATATACGTCTTGCTGACTTTGGCTCCTGCTTGAAAATGATGGAGGATGGTACAGTAAGTATAGTCTGCCATACACTAGGTATTTTTGTCATAGATATTAAGGTGAAAAAGAAGCTCAAATAAAGTGTTTCAAATGTGTAACTTGATATATGCTGTCTTCTTCAATAAATAAGTAGTTAAGGGGTCACTATATGACCTCTGTTTGCAGATGGACACGAGTTTTGCAAACTCCTTGTGACCATCCATTTTTTTTTTTATCCCTAGCTACTATTAGAACTCCCAAAATTCTACAATTTCAATTACAAACGTTGCTACACTCCACATTATGGAAATGTCATCTGGATTCTGCAGATCTCCGCATGAACCTTCTAGTCCTGCAAAGACATCGCAGAATGAGGAGTTATCTGCATTAATGTGTTATTGCGTTTTGCCTTGAGAGTTGTAGCCATGCTCTGAGCCTACACTCAGTGAGGAGTGCTGTGTAAAAACAAAGTATTTTGTACTATTGCATTGTATTTCTGAGGTAGATAGATTCGGCATCTCTTTGAAGAGGAGAACTTTTGTGCTGTTTTGTGTGTTAACTTTAAGCCATTTTTTGACAACAGTTGCAAACCCAACCTACCTGGAAGGGTGTCTCTCTCTGGATTGCCATTCCTGAGATTTTTTTTTCTTGTCTTCTCAAAGTGTCAAGGCTTGGGGGGCTGTTAAAGGCATTCCTTATGTGATTTTGGTCTACTCAAGAAATAAATTTGTTGTTGTTGAAAAGTCAGTGCAGCCATGATGGCAGATGTTCTAGAAAACATTAAGCCCTATGTGCACAAGTAACTTGCTTCAGTGCTAGCTAAGTTCCACAGCACTTGGTTCTCCCCAAGGAAACCTTTTAGTGGAGAAGGCTGAGTATGTAAAATTTTCATGGGATGGCATCAAGTCAATGAATATCCTGGGCCATCAGGGTAAACTGATCTGATCCTTATTATTTATGGCATATTATTTGGAGCATCAGTTTAATGTATGTATTTGGTTATTATTGTCTTTTTTTTTAAATAAAACAGATATTTTAACATCATAAGCAAAATGGGTGCATGAGAGGGGTAAGTTGTACATGATAGCTCTGATGCTGCTCATTCATCATATGGCTACTGGAAATTGAGGGTTTAATTAAATCATCATCCTCTCATCTCTGCACATTACTTTGCCTTTTTCTTAATTTACTGAAGGATGTTAGGGTGCATAATGCTAGCTTCAAAACATACTGTATATGGGCTTCTTCAGTCTGTTGTGGTTTATGTGTTTATTCTGATCAGGTAAGGAGTGTTCTGGTTTGGGAGAGTTATCAAAACTATCTTTTTATATCTGTGATTTTCCCTCCTTAATTCTTGTCTTTCTCTCTACCTTTCTGTTTTATTACTTTAACAAAACTATCTCTTTTGTATCTGGGGGATTCACTCCTTCATTCTTCTTTTTTTCTATACCATACTGTTTATTCTTTCTATTGTTCTTTTCACCCTTGTTTGGCTAATATTTCTGTAGGATCTTTGCCCACTCTTGGCCTCTGGTCCAGTATTAATAGAGCTTGCTTTTTGTATTATTTATGATGTAAAGGGTCAATATTTCCTTCTTTTAATAAAGTCGGCTACTGGCTTAATAATGTGCATTACTTTGTGGCCTAGTTTAAGAAGTGCAGAGTAGCCATTCTTCTGAGACCTTCTGATCAAATTTCTTGGCTCAGGTTCTGACAACCTAGATAGGTTCTGTTATTTTTTCTTGATCCTAGCATGCGCTATAACAGTGTATGCTCCCACCCACCTCCTCCTAGTGACAGGAAACTCTGTTACCCATGCTCCTACTCAATATCAACCTTCCATTTTTAAACACTGGCAATCAATATTTAAATTTGGATGTTATTCTCAAAAATTATACAAATTTATATCTGAACTTTTTGATAGACAATCTATTTTCCTTCTACATCACCATACCTCTCATTACACCTAATCTTAGTTTTGTTGACTCCTATTGGATGTTGAACCTTTTTATCAATGGATTCCTTTATCTTGCCAGATACCACTCGCTTTCAAGGTTAGACTGCAACTTTGTATCTGTCTCTGACACTAAAATGTGTTTTTGCTACATTTCATTCCTCCTAAGCACAGTGGTGGTTTAAATCATAAGTAAACAATCCTGTATTTGTCAGAAACTGTTGTCCATTCTGGAGGGGTTTAACTATGCTTCAGTGGAGTATCCTGAAGTTTTCTCGTTAGCTGTAAAGGGGGGAATTAGTAACTTTTCTCTTATATGTGCCACTGGACTGGCACAATCATGTAGACAGAAGATATTTGAATTAGGGTCTTGACTCACTACTCTCAAGTGTTCATGTTTGACCCTGATTATGAATCTTTGACTTCTACTGTGAGAAATAACCTGAATTCAGTTCTTCTACAGAAGGTAGAATATTACATTCATTGCACATAGAAAAAATATTATGCTGCTAGTGTTGGGTCCAGCAAATTTCTGTCTCCCAAAACTCTTCCAGATGAAGACTCAACTTTAAATATCCTCGTTTCAGCTCTTAAACTGTGATGAATTTGATTCCACACAGTATAGGAAGATGGGTTTCCAACTGCACTTTTTTTTCACCATTTTAGAAACGATTATTGACCTTTTTTTTCAGATGTTACATTCTGCAATTTCTTTCACTTGAATGAATGACTCTGTTAATGCTGCCGTGATCACAGCTTTAAAATAAAGTGTCCCTTTAAGGTTCAAAATATTGTCCTGTCTCTTTGATTAACTCTCATTTAAATTGCTTGTTAAGCTTTGGCACACAATCTTCAAGTTGTAATTTCTAAACTAATCCACCCAGACCAGACTAGTTTTGTTTGTACTTGCCAGGCAGAAGGTAATATAAGACATGTACTCCATGTTGTTGATACAGCAGCTAACCTTCATTGTGCAATAGCTTTACATTCTTTAGATACTAAAAAGCAATTTGACCAAGTGAATTGGCAAGTCTTGGACCAGATAAGGTTTGGTGATAATTAGATTAATAATATGATCAAAACACTTTATCTTCTTTTACCCACTAATTCACTAATACTCTGTTGCTGCACTTCTGGATTTTTAAAGGAGCCAGAGAGGATTGCCAACTGTCCCGTCGTGTCTTTTTTTTTTTTTTTTTTTTTTAAATTAATAATATCGTCAGAAAGTTAACGTACTGGAAGAAGAAGCTATATGTGAAGTAAGCCCAAACAGTGCAACTCTGCCATTCCTCCCTCCACCATATCCTGTGCCATACCACCAGGAATTGCGTCTGTGGCAACTGACCTCCCTACTACACCCAACCATATTAGTGATTGCATCAAAACTTTGTGCTCATATAAGATTGAAGTTTGGAAAGCAGTGGGATCTCAGTTGTGGATGAAGTCTCTGGATGTTACTTTAATTTGTGATGCAGATAGCACCAGAATGGTCTAAAGTCTAAAATGTAGACTTCCAGTTCTTCAGTGTAATTAGATCTGAGGTTCTCCATCTCATTTCTCCAGGAGAAATTTAGCAGTTATACTTAATCCAGAAAAAGAATTTATGCTGGTGCCCAGAGAGAGCAAGGAATATAATAATATGTGGCAAATGGAAAATTGTAACTAATACCATTGAAGGGTATGAGTAAGAGATTAGAGACCGGAAAGCTAAAAACAGAGGACAAAACCAATTAGAATCCTTTAATACCGCCAACCCACCTCCCGGCTCCTAATTGAGGCTATCTTGGGTTTTCCCCAGATCTCTTTCTTTCTTGCCTTTTACAAAAACTGAAATGGGTCCTACTAAAATTCCATTAGTTTTTTATCTTCTTACAATAAAGAGAAAAGGCAGAGAAACATTTAATCCAGTGTTTCTCATACTTTTTTATAGCCTCTATTTTCAAGGGGAGAAAAAAAACTGGTGACTTTATCCTTTTACTTTCTGATACTTCAAAAAAATATTGGCTGATTTGTAACAGCCTCTAACATGGTGAAACTATGAACTAAGAGATTGTACTTATTCAGTAAGAAGGATGTGCTTTAAGGAAGGAGGCCAGGCAAGAGATGTGGAAGTGGATGCTATTAAGGAAGAGGTCATCTTCATTTTGTAATCCAGACTTACAATACATGGCTGCAGATATCATTAGTTTCCTCACTACATTTCTTGACAATGTTGTGTGTTTATTATGCAGAAAACTTAAAAATGTTTGAAAGTAGATTTTGAGTACCTTGCCACATGTGATTTCAATGAGTGCCTTATGCTGAAACCATGTCAAAGCTCTTGACAGATTGTCTACTCTAAATGGATTTCAGATCCTTCTATTTCCCCATTTATCATCCATGGGGAAGTAGTTAATGTACAGCTCTTGAAGCATCTTTTTGTCACTGCATATTATATGTTTCCACTCATGCTTTGCGTGTTCTTATTCAGGAAGTCATCCAGCAGTGGGAACTGTTCAAAATTATGACTTTGCATACAAAAGTTCCACAGTTGCAATTTCCAATTTTATCTCTCCATTTTATTCATAAGTATAAACAAATTTACATCATGGCTTTTGAGTCCTGCATTCATCACAATAGGTTGATCAAATATGTCTAAAACATATAATGGATTTGGAATATTCAGACTATTTCACTTTCTGCACACTTTATTTATTGTGTTGTAGGTCTAATTTTACACTGTGTGCACAATTATTAGGCAAGTTGTATTTTTGAGGATTAATTTTAATATGGAACAAACACAGTGCTATCAGTCAATCCAAAATGTTAATAAACCTGAAACCTGAATGTTTCACAACGGAAATGTGAGTGTGAACATCATCAGGGGAATACATATGTGCGCACAATTATTAGGCAACTATTAGTGTGCAGATTTATTATGCAACTAAAGGAAACATGAAAATTTTCCCATCTCACTTGTTTATTTTCATCTGTTATAGTGAGAATAATAAACAAACACCTCAAAATTTACAAATAAACATCTCTGACATTTCAAAAAAAATAAATCAGTCAATCAATGACCAATATAGCCTCCTTCTTTCCAATAACAGTCATAAGCCTTTCCATTCATGGAGTCTGTCAGTTTCTTGATCTGTTGACGATCAGCTTTTTGTGGAGCAGTGACTACAGCCTCCCAGACACTCTTCAGAGAGGTGTATTGTTTTTCTCCCCCGTAAATCTAGCGTTTAAGAAGTACCCACAAGTTCTCGATAGGGTTTAGGTCAGATGAGGAAGGGGGGCCATGTCATTATTCCTTCATCTTTAAGGCCTTTACTGGCTGGCCACGCAGTGGAGAACTTTGATGCAAGTGATGGAGCATTGGCCTGCATAAAAATCATGGTCTTTTTCCTGTATCACTGTTTGAAGAAAGTGTCTTCGAAAAACTGGCAGTAGGTTTGGGAGTTGATTTTGAGTTCATCTTCAATGCAAAAAGGTCCAACTAGCTCATCTTTAAAAATACCAGCTCATACCAGTACCCCACCTCCACGTTGGAGTGGAGCTCTGTGCCCATTACTGATCCACAGGTCCATCCATCTGGTCCATCAAGAGTCACTCTCATCTCATCGGTCCATAAAACCTTTGAAAAAAATCTGTCTTCAGATATTTCTTGGCCCAGTTTTGACGTTTCAACTTATGTTTCTTGTTCAGTGGTGGTTGGGTTTCAGCCCTCCTTACCTTGGCCATGTCTTTGAGCACTGAACACCTTGTACTTCTGGGCACTCCAGGTAGGTTGCAGCTCTGGAATATGAAAGTATTGGAGGATAATGGGTTCCTGGTAGCTTCACGTTTGATTCTTCTCACATCTTTGGCAGCTAATTTGCATCTTTTGTTCTCAACACGTTTCTTGCGACCCTGTTGACTATTTGCAACAAAATGTTTGATGGTTCTGTGATCACACACCAATATCTTAGCAATTCCAAAAGTGCTGCATCCCTCTGAAAGACTTTTTTACAATTTTTGACTTTTCAGAGTCAGTTAAATCTCTTTTTTGGCCCATTTTGCCTGAGGAAAACTAGCTGCCTAATAATTCTTCACACCTTGATATAGGGTGTTGATCTCCTTAGGCCACACCCTCCCTCATTACACAAATACACATCACCTGACGTGCTTAAATCCAATAAGCATTCAAGTTAATACAGCTTGGAGTTGGAATATACGCATAAAAATGATGATATGGTCAAAATACTCACTTGCCTAATAATTGTGCACACAGTGTATAAGTATAAATTTGGCATTTTTGTTTATCTTCACTTGACAAAGTGAAAACATGTTTTATGAAAGCTGGCCCTTTCCTGCTGCCAAAATAGGCTCTGAATATGTGATCTCTGCAATCTTGAATTTTACTAAGATTGTATCAATTATTGTTATTTGGCAGTGTGCTGATCATCCCACTGCATCAATAGTGCAAATTATATTCAGTTCTTCACAGTTCTGTTAAATTCAACAATATGTAGTGCTCTGTTTAGGGCTTTCTCATGTGACGTTAATTTCCTTAGAAGTGGGCCTTTCCTGAAACCCCAGTCTCCCCCAAATATACTGAAAAATGTTTTATTACTAAGTGTGGCATAAAACCACTGTCTATAGCACCTTTCTGGCATCTTTGGTTATTTTAAGTGCTGTATGGGAAGTATTGACACTTGTGTGCTGTAATTTTATTACATAAAATGTGCTGATCTGTGTGTTTGTTTAGTGTAGAATTTAATAAAGGCTAAGATCAGTGTTGTAGTAAATGATTTACCGTACAGTTCCATCTTGGGATAGACTTTATAACTAATACTCTGAAGTTGCACACCTTTTTCCAGAGCATTTGTGTAGTTTCTCTTTTGTACTGGAAAATAGGTCTTGAATTTTGATATGTACAGTTTGTTTCATGGGTACAATTCTATTGTGCTTCAGCAAAGTACATTAGTTGTACACTAATTTTCTTGGAATTGCCATTTTTAGAATACTGGGTATGAAGTAAAATTTGGCTATATTTTTAGGTACCTAACAAAACTAATTGAATATTGAAAGTAATGACCAGTTTTTTTTGCAAGTACTCTTCTTTTGTACAGGTTATTTTTAGCTTAATTATATTTTTTGAAAAGCAGTGCAAAGCAATGATGTGATCTTTCTTAGAGATATTTCTAATCATTCACTCCCACATTGTCATCAATATTTGATCATTTAGGAAGCAAATGGCAAAAGAGATTAAGATGTAAAAATCCTGAGGGGCTTGAAAAAGTGCAAAAGATTAATGGTTGATGATATTGTCCATCACTGATTGGCTAGGTACATCAGTGCATCATTGTATTTAAGGTATATTAAAGAGCTGGAGGGAATAGAGCTAGAGAGAAAACAAAAAGAAAAGAAATTGAGGAAGTAAGGTGAATGAACAGAGAGAGGATAGAATCAGTTGGGGGCCAGTGAGGAGAGAAGAGAGCAAAGCAGTGGGAGAAAACCCCACGGAAGATCATGGGTGAGAGGCACTCCAGGGGAAGACCAGGTCTTTCCTGTTGTATAACGGAGAGCAGGAGTGGTGATGGGCTCCTAGGAATTTTGCATACCCTCATGGTATTGTAAGAAAGATGGAGCCAGACTTATTGTGTCCTGGCCAACGCAGAAGGATGATGGTCCTTCGGTATTGATGGTCTTGGCCCCGCTAAGCATGCCTGGAAGATGAGTAAGCCGGATGAGACAAAAGTGAGAGCAGTGGCCAAAAAATTTTAAAGGAGATTCTGACTTTGGTTTTATCCTTGATTTTAATGTATTATTTATTAAAATTATTTATTTGTTGCTTTTAACTTCCACACTAACACTAGTTTTTATTATAGATTGTTTATTTAAAGAAGAGAAGCACAGCACTTTAATTTGGACGCTGCTTTGTTGTTTGAAATGACTTGGCATGATGCACTTATACACCATCATTGTAGTTTTGTGTCCTCATTCATCCTAGTCCATTCTTGGTTCACATATATTGATGTCCTATATTTAAGTGTATTATGCCAGCTGTGGGCAACCCGGATATATCAGTGCGAGTCCGGATTTCTTTAAATAATAATGCAAGAGGGTCATTAACTCTGTTATATGAGCTTTATACTTTTATCACTTGAAGCTGTTAATGGATCTCTAATCCTTTGATGTATCTGTGTACTTTGTAGTTTTAAACGTGAAAGTAAAAGCATCTGACCAAGTTGGATATAACTTTAAATAAACACCAACTTTAAAAATGTATTCCTCCATTTTGGAAAGTTACTGATTTCACTGTTGCCTCAAAATTAAAATGTTATTTTTGTTATAGTTAACCATTCCTGGTACTATTGTTTTTCCCTACTGTAGCTGCCAATGTGTAAGGCGAAGTCAGGCACGGGTAAGACGCGTGTCAAAGAAATCTCAAAGTCCAAAATTTCGTTTAAAAATATTTAGTGAAAGTTAAAATCAAATAATCCACACAAGAATAAAAAGAAAAATAGTTACACACATAGAATAAAGGCAAAAAAAAGGAAAAAAATGTATCTTCTATAGACTTAGTTTTTCTTAAGAAGCTTTGGTTATTTCTGTACTTAAAAGTTCTAAATTTCTTCTTCTGTATGCCTTAAACATACGGTTCAACACTTAAATCTTTTATTTTAAGAGTTACTTCACACTCAAAAGGCCCGTAGACCGTTGGCACATTGACATGTACTGAGGCACGTTCACGTGCGCAAGCACGAACGTGAGCACAAACAAGGACACGGTTAAAAAACCGTATGCCTCTATACCTTACACAAGGCAAGGCTAGACTCTAACTAAAGAACATTGTTTACTCAAAAACCGTTAAGAAATGACAGGAAAATACCAACTTAATTCTATTCACGGGGGTTATAGGAACCTCCCATATTTTATGCATTATCATCTAATAAATATTCATATATTTTATAGAACTAGGAAAATGGCTCTTACACCTACTTTGCTTTTATGTTTTAAAACAGAAATCATCCATTGAATTTGCCTCACCTTCTCTTGCACTTCAGTGATTTCACAGTACCCATATGCCCTTCTCATAGTAGTTGCAGAATAGTGTTTTCTGTGGTAGCTGATTAAGATTTGGTTATTGATTGGAATTGAATTGTCACCTTAGTATCTGTCTTCCTTTTTCTTACCCTTTCACTTTTTGTCTTAGGTACAGTCGTCGGTAGCAGTGGGCACGCCAGATTACATCTCCCCAGAAATTCTTCAGGCAATGGAAGATGGCATGGGAAAGTATGGGCCAGAATGTGACTGGTGGTCTTTAGGAGTATGCATGTATGAAATGCTGTATGGAGAGACGCCTTTCTATGCTGAGTCTTTAGTAGAAACATACGGGAAAATTATGAATCATGAAGTAAGTAGTTTTTTGTTTTACTTTTTTTAAATTAACATAATGTAGCATCTATATTTTTATAGTGCTGTTAGAAGAGCAGCTTTTTCAAGATGCAGTCATTAGTTAATAAAACATATTCAGATCTCAGATTTTTCATTCGTACCTAGAGAGTGAATAAAAAAAAATCATCTGGTTCTGTCAGATTAAAAAAGCATGCACTGTGAAAGTACAAATGAGATTGTATTTATATTATATTTTGTGATAGAAGGTTTTGGAATTTTTTTAAGCTACTGAGAGCAGAGCATAGTGAAATGATTGACCTAAACTGGCTCAGTGAAGATGTGATCATTCACTGTATTCTCTGCCAGTCAGAATAGATTTGGACTCATTTAAATATTGGTCTCAGTAAAACATGTAAATGAATATACATATAAACACATTTGCTTTTATTTGGAAACCATTTTGAAATACTTCACATAAAGTGCATAAAGCAGTAAGAAATTGTGTGAACTTTTTTTCTTTGACCAGTCTATTTCCTTTTTGATCATGTTGTATTTTTCTATCATTAGGAGCGTTTCCAGTTCCCATCACATATTACAGATGTTTCTGAAGATGCGAAAGACCTTATTCAAAGGCTTATTTGCAGCAGGGAACGCCGACTGGGACAAAATGGGATTGAAGACTTTAAAAAGCATCCCTTCTTCATGGGTATTGACTGGGAGAATATCCGCAACACTGAAGCACCATATATTCCTGATGTTAGCAGTCCCTCAGATACCTCTAACTTTGATGTGGATGATGATGTGCTGAAAAATCCGGTACGTCTCCTCAATGGGAAAAATAGTTTAATGACATTAACAAATCATACATGAACTTTTCATTCTAACAGCACAAAGCCAAAAATTTAAGTTATTTATTTATAATATGTATGACTGAATGCTGTGATCATTAATTCTAAGTCTTTTGATATTGTTTTATATAGATACGGGGTTCTGTATTTTTTTTTGAGATAAAAAATGCAGTTTGGATTTACAGTTGTGCTTGAAAGTTTGTGAACCCTTTAGAATTTTCTGTGTTTCTGCATAAATATGACCTAAAACATCATCAGATTTTCACTCAAGTCCTAAAAGTAGATAAAGAGAAACCAGTTAAACAAATGAGACAAAAATATTATACTTGGTAATTTATTTATTGAGGAAAATGATCGAATATTACATATTTGTGAGTGGCAAAAGTATGTGAATCACTAGGATTAGCAGTTAGTTTTAAGGTGAAATTCGAGTCAGGTGTTTTCAATCAATGGGATGACAATCAGGTGTTAGTAGGCACCCTGTGTTATTTAAAGAACAGAGATCTATTAAAGTCTGCTCTTCACAACACATGTTTGTGGAAGTGCATCATGGCACGAACAAAGGAGATTTCTGAGGAGCTCAGAAAAAGAGTTGTTGGTGCTCATCAGGCTGGAAAAGGTTACAAAACCCTCTCTAAAGAGTTTGGACTCCACCAATCCACAGTCAGACAGATTGTGTACAAATGGAGGAAATTCAAGACCATTGTTACCCTCCCCAGGAGTGGTCGACCAACAAAGATCACTCCAAGAGGAAGGCGTGTAATAGTCGGCGAGGTCACAAAGGACCCCAGAGTAACTTTTAAGCAACTGAAGGCCTCTCTCACATTGGTTCATGTTCATGAGTCCACCATCAGGGGAACACTGAACAACAATGGTATGCATAGCAGGGTTGCAAGGAGAAAGCCCCCGCTCTCCAAAAAAAACATTGCTGCTCGTCTGCAGTTTGCTAAAGATCACGTGGACAAACCAGAAGGCTATTGGAAGAATGTTTTGTGGACGGATGAGACCAAAATAGAACTTTTTGGTTTAAATGAAAAGCGTTATGTTTGGAGAAAGGAAAACATTGCATTCCAGCATAAGAACCTTATCCCATCTGTGAAACATGGTGGTGGTAGTATCATGGTTTGGGCCTGTTTTGCTGCATCTGGACCAGGATGGATTGCCTTCATTGATGGAACAATGAATTCTGAATTATATCAGAGAATTCTAAAGGAAAATGTCAGAACATCTGTCCATGAACTGAATCGCAAGAGAAGGTGGGTCATGCAGCAAGACAACGACCCTAAGCACACAAGTCGTTCTACCAAAGAATGGTTAAAGAAGAATAAAGTTAATGTTTTGGATTTGCCAAGTCAAAGTTCTGACCTTAATCCAATCGAAATGTTATGGAAGGACCTGAAGCGAGCAGTTAATGAGAGGAAACCCACCAACATCCCAGAGTTGAAGCTATTCTGTATGGAGGAATGGGTAAAATTCCTCCAAACTGGTGTGCAGGAATGATAAAAAGTTACTGGAAACATTTAGTTGCAGTTATTGCTGCAAAGGGGGGGTCACAACAGATACTGAACGCAAAGGTTCACATACTTTTGCCACTCACAAATATGTAATATTCAATCATTTTCCTTAATAAATAAATGACCAAGTATGATATTTTTGTCTCATTTGTTTAACTGGTTTCTCTTTATCTACCTTTAGGACTTGAGTGAAAATCTGATGATGTTTTAGGTCATATTTATGCAGAAATATAGAAAATTCTAAAGGGTTCACAAATCTTTCAAGCACAACTGTACATATTCCTTTCCTCACCAATCATGTCTCTTTCTGGGACATATGTGCTCCTTGCCCAAGATGTATACTAGTGCCAATATGCCATACCTGCAACACTTACCATGGGACAAAAACTGCATTTAATTACTATTTGTGATCATGAGTAAGCTGTGTTTCTACTTGGAACTGCTCCCATGCTGTCAAGTTTCTGTCTTTCTTGAAGAATGAGCTGAGCAACCCTGAATAGAAATCTCATTTTGGCCACTTTATATCCTGATGCTTGTTTAAGTAATTACTTAGAACCCATGACCATATGTCAGTATGCAGTTGCTGCTTTTGTTTTTTGGTAAATGTTACAATCACCTTAACCCTCAGTCATGAACTAGACACCAGAATACATAAACTCCTCCTGTTAAGGTTAACATTTTTATAGGCCTCAGATTTACAGGTGCAAATGATTATGCCAACAGCATCACAGTCAGTTATGAACCACTCCAGTGTGCTTTGGAATTCCTGGTTTGATGAGGTCAAAAGAACAATATTATTTTATGATACTTCAGATTTAACCGTGAGGTGCTTAAATTGAATTCTTTTCAAGCCTTGGTTGGGGTCTTACTATTTTTTGTTTGAAAATGACTAACAAAAGAGGAGACAAAGCACACCTCTGACGCAGTCCACGCACCAAATTAATCCAACTTGGCACCAAGTATACTCCGAACTCTCCCTCCACAAATAAAGGGACTGAATGTCTGGCAGCAGCAGTCCCAGAATGCCATAGTCTTGTAGCACCTTTCACAAGATATCTTTTTTTTTTTCCAGGTCCACAAAAGCACATGAATATCATCAACCTGACATAAGCCTCTGAAATATTTTTGTAAGAACAAATAGTTTGTCCATTGTTCTATGGTTTGGACAGAACCTGCATTAATTCTCCTGGGTTTTAGGTTCAGCTATCAAGTAGAGACTTGGTTTAAGTAACCTAGAATAGGCTATCAAAGGGTGGTTGAAGAGTGTGATCCCTTTTTAATTGGAGTACATCCTTTTGTCTGCCTTTTAAAAATTGAAACCATGACTCCCAAGTCTGCAACATGGAAGAAGTATGTCAACCACAAAGCACATAATATACGGTGCAGTATTTGCAGTCACGTTTTATGGATCTTTATGATCTTGTCTTTGTAGAGCTCTTTAATCCCTATACCAAATTCAGACACACAAAAGAACCAAGGCTCAGTCAATGCTTCTGACACATTCTCCTCAAAAGGAACTTTGTCTATGCAGTTTAAGAGCTCCTCAGTGTGGCTCTTCCACTTCTCTACAATATCCACCGCAGAAGTAATTTTACAATATCAATAACAGTCTGTGCCATGTCCTTTATATCACGTAAACCCATTTTGATGTATTGAAGATATACATTTAAGACCATCCAAAAGTCATATATGCCACATCTGTTGCAGGTATCCTTTTACACTCCCTCCCAGATCTGTTTCATGTGAATTAGAATATCTTCCTGATAACACTGTTGTGTGTTACTTAAACTTGCTAGGTTCGCTATATCTCTGGGGATCTTGAGTGAGTTTTAGGTATACATCATGTTAGACACTAGTAGCCAGTCATCTTTCATTATTGAAGTCTTGAATAGGGTTTATTCAAACTCTGACGCACTGTTCTCTCCTAAGATGTAGCAGATGTTCTTAAAAAGATGAAAGTTGATCTTATCCTGAACAGAGGCATATGTTAATATACTACCTTGGATTTTGTTAATCTGTCCACCAGATCCTCAACCTATCTGAGCAAGATCATCACACGGTGATGCTGAGCTATCCTGTTGGCCCAGGTTCTGAGATGCTATTGTAACATCAATTACTGACTTTTAACTTAAGGTTTAATAGCACCAGGTTTATTTATAAGCAACATTGTCTTCAAAGTTTGTGTTTGTTATGTACAATTTATTGCATAGAAATTCAGTAACAAGTCACTGTTCAGATTCAGATCAAATATTCTGTTTTCTTCTAGTCACACGTCTTCATCTATTTCCTAGTTTGACAGGAAACCCAGTTAGTGACACACTTTCAAGCACCAAATCCATTAAGAGTGAATACTTGTAAGGCACATTCATGAAAGCAACTGTAAAGGTTTTTTTCCTCAGCAATTTAAAATTGTGTTAAGGTGTCCCCTAGCTTTACAGCACTTAGCTGAAGGCTTTTGAGTATCACCACACCTTCCCAGGGCCATTGGGAAGGTAGGAAAAACTGTTCTGTGTTGAAGAGTCTTCTTCCAGAGGTATTGACACATTATGGGGGGGATTTTACTGCAGTCAGTATTTTATTTAAATCTATACATAACCTAGAGGTCCTTTGCATCTGGAAAAATTTCCGCATCCGAAGAGACAGTTTTTGTGGCCAAGAGTTTAGTATGCTTGGATCTACCCAATTCTTGCCTATCACATAACTGGCATTGCATCTAACCCTCACCTATACCCTTGTTGGTAGTGATTGCACCTGGCTATTTTATGTGATATTTTCAGGCTAATCCTGTCTGATTGTCCTGCATAAATCACACAATAAGAAGGCAATTTCTGGTGCTTACCTCCTTACAGGCTAGTTTCCAGGAGTATGCCCTTGGGATCTTTTTGAAGTAGAAATTCATTTACATTTATTTGCAGTTCTGCCAGGATTGTAACCTTAATATACTGAAGATGCGTGTGTACCTTAGTGATCCTTGGAACTATTGTTTGTTGTCTGGAAATAAGTAGTGTTGTAGTGTTCAAAAGTTTGGAATTAGTGAAAAATTTTCATGTATTTGTTAGAAATGGAGACTTTTTCATCAAGGTACGATTAAAACTCTCTGTATTTAATTTATAGTTTATTTTAGGCTCTGTTTAGGGCAAATTTTTGTAAAATCATTATCACAGGATGTCTACAGTGTTAACGACCAATTTTGCATAGGATCAGAAATTGCTATACAGAGATGGGAGTGCATTCATCTTAATGTAAGAGTTTATAATGCATCTAAAAAGCATAAGAAAAGAATAGGATGATTCCTTTCACTGCAAATGGCATGAAATTATTTCAGTTTACACACGGTTGATTTAATCTTTTTAAATGTGGGAGCTATGTATATAATAAAGTAAGTAAAGCATTCACATGACTTATTCCAAAGGTACTAAAATCATCAGAATGCTCTGGCATTTCCCCCATTTCCCCCTGAAAGCCAAATTTTCTCCGAGAGTTTGAAAAGACTAGTCAACAGTAAAAATGCATATAGTTTTCATGACTATTCGTTATATTTCAAGACTCAGTTCTTATTTAATTAGTTGCAAAATATCTGTGTTTTGGCTTTCCCTTCTCTCACATCTTATCAGCATTAAATACTTCTGATCAAGGTGTACTGCAATCAAACCTTCTTGTTCTCAGTTTCCAGCATTAGATGCACATCACCAACTGAATAAAATTCTAGGATTGCCATAGTACAAGATGGGGTCGCCAGATTGAAATCAACATAAATTTAAAAGAGAGACCTGTGTAGTGACCGATGAAAGTTGAAGTGAAAGGTGCCAAGTTTGGAAAAGTGTAAATCGTTAGTAAATCAACCCATTTAAATGTTATAGGCGTTGTGCTTATAACAGTGTTATCATCATTGTTTACAGCAGCTAGTCTTACAGTAAAGTGGCCCATTTTAGGAACAATAGTGCTTACGTAATCGGCAGACAAAAGTGAAAGAGGAAGAAGCAGTAAAATAAAAAATAAAATGCACACCATTATATGGGATCAGATTGTTGAAGGTGAATGCAAGCGCATGTAATTTTGGGGGCATTTTGTGTCTGCGATTGTGTTTTGAAGGGGCAAAATTTACAAACATCCGTTGTCCCTGAATATTTCCAACACTGATTGTTGTTAGTGTTGGGATTATTCAAATTTAAAATTTGATAGATAAGCAACAGTTTATTCTATTAAGGTTCAGTCCTTAAGGTATTTCCAATGCTTTTATTGCAGTGACGCAGGAAACTGCTGACAGTATAGACCTTTGGAGTTTTGACCCGAATACAAATTCAAGAAAAATGTGTGTGACAAACAATCCTGAACTGAATTAGATCTTGCCTCTCACAAAATAATTAGGAGTGCATTTTAACTCTTTATTTGAGATTCTGATTGAAAGATTCTGCTGCCATTGCAAGTTATCTCAGATATGCTGTTTTACAGAAACTGGTGAAATACATAGATAGCACCTACGTTATCATCACTGCTGGACAGTTTACTTTCCATATTAGATATTTAATGAAGGTTTGCAAGGTCAACCATTTTTCTTTCATCATAATGTCTATCTTGCATATAGTGAAATAAATGTGTTTATATGGGTGCATTTGAGGTGTCAAGTCAAGTTGGGGAGCATGCATTGGTACAGTGCGTTGCCGCACCCACTACACAACGAAACAACTCGGGATCCTGGCTGGCAACCCCCCAGGCAGTTGGGTGGTCCAGTCCCACCCAATGGAAATGACCCTCTATCTGCCGCAGCCAGGTGTTACGTGGGCGACCCCTTGGCCTGGTCCAGCCACTCATGAGGATCTTACGTGCCGGATCACCCTCGGGGAAACGCACCACATGGCCGTAGTGCCGTAACTGACACTCCTTCACAATGCAGGTAATGTGCCTAATTTGGAACTCCATGAGCAACCACTCATTTGACACAAAGTCAAACCAACGGTACCCACGGATTTTCCGGAGAGACACAGTACCAAAGGAGTCCAATCTTCGTCTCAGGTCACTGGATAGCGTCCATGTCTCGTAACCATATAGTAAGACAGGAAGCACCAGGACTCTAAAGACTTGAACCTTCGTCCTTTTGCATAGATATCGTAAGTGCCACACAACCCTTTCCAGCGACCTCATGACCCCCCATGCTCTCCCAATCCATCTACTGACTTCATAGGAAGAGTCACCAGAGACATGAATGTCACTGCCAAGGTAAGTAAACCTCTCGACAAAGTCGACACTCTCTCCGCAAACAGACACACTGCTGATGGCTGTGCCCAAGAGGTCATTAAAGGCCTGAATCTTGGTTTTTATCCAGGGCACTCACAAGCCCAGACACTCGGGACTCCTCGCTCAGTCTCTTGAGTGCCCCGATCAGAGCCTCCATTGACTCTGCGAAGATCACAGGATCGTCAACAAAGTCAAGATTCGTGAATCTTTCTTCACCAATAGATGCCCCACTGCCGCTGGACCCCACTTCCAACACCCAGTCCATACAAGCATTGAACAGAGTAGGAGCAAGAACACACCCCTGATGAACCCCAGAATCAACTGGGAAAAACACAGAGGTTCTGCCTCCACTCTGCACAACACTCACAGTACCAGTGTAGAGGCTGGCCATGATATCCAGCAACTTCGAGGGGATCCTGCGAACCCTCAGGATGTCCCACAGAGCAGCTCGATCAACTTAGTCGAATGCTTTATGAAAATCGACAAAGGTTGCTATGAAACTCTGCCGATATTCGTGTTTGCACTCCATGAGAACCCTCAGTGCCAGGATGCGGTTGATGGTAGACCTCTTTGGCATAAATCTGGTCGCTGGTAGGTGAGCAAGTGATCACGGATCCTATTGAGGATGACCCTAGCAAGGACCTTACCCGCCACCGAGAGCAGTGTTATCCCCTTGTAGTTGCTGCAATCCAGGCGATCACCCTTCCCTTTCCAGATAGGGATGACAAGTCCCGTTTTCCAGTCAGTTGGGATGATGCCAGTCTCCCAAATGGAAACAAAGATTGCTTGCAATGCCAGGAGGACAACCTTACCACCAGCCTGGAGATGTTCACCCCGGATACCACAGATCCCTGCAGCCTTTCCTCCCCTCAGCTGGTTCACCACCTGTGCAATCTTAGTGAGATTGGGTGGTTCACAGCTAATTGGAGGATCAGACTCAAGGACCATGGACCCAGAGATATCCAACGTCCTAGCCGGAGGATCAGCTTTGAACAACTGCTCGAAGTAGCCAGCCCAGCGGGTATTGAGGTTTTGATTATTGAATATTTGAGGTATAGTTGTTAAAAAAGATGGAAACATATTGTCAATTTAAAAACACTATAAAAGTCCCACTACCAAGTGCCTTTCATGTTTTGAAAATTGTTTTGACAATTTTATTGTAAAAATTCTTATAGGTTAGCCCTGACCTTGACTTATTTCATAACCCTGACATAATTGCATTTCTTTGGAACAAAATACCAACTGGATTGGTCACTGGTTTTCTTTTACAATCAAGATCTTTCTCATTTCCAACTTAAGTATTAGTAAGCAATCAGAATTACTCATTTTTTGGTTTTACATACTTCATATTTCTTCACAATACACATATTCATCTTTTTAGTTGTTTTCTGAGTTTTATTAGAGCCATATTTTGACCTGTTTACTTCTAATTGTTCAAACTATTCACATGCCAAATGCTGTACTGTATCTGTAGTATCTTAAAAAAAATCAGTATGATTAAGGAAAGAAGACCACTTTTTTAACCAATTCCTCTCCACTGTTCCCCCTTTTGTCTCACCAAATGAACCTAAAATCAAGCAAAAATAAAATTGGTAAAACAATTACAGAGTTTCTAATGAATAAAAGATAGCTTCTAAATTATGCCTGGTTCCATGTTTCACATGCTATTAATAACTTGTAGTGATCCAAGTCTATAGCAATAGTTAGTTTGTATAGAACCACATATACTGTTAAGATTCATTAACATGATGTACATTTATTCAAACACATTTTACCATACAGAAGAACAGAGAGAGGTTTTTTATGGAGTATTAATATTCAAACATAAATGATTGCTAATGAGAATAATAGACTGTTAGCATTCTTAACGATCCATGTCTGTATAAATATTTAAATATTAGTATATTAATTTTTTAGTTTGAAGGAATATAATATTAGTAATCATCCTGTTTGCCTAATTATTTGCTGCAATATCAAAAGTCTATAGTGCTCTTTAAGACTATTTTTTCAGTACCAACATTAAAAAAGGAAATTAAAAAATAAATTAAGTAAATGTATTGAATGATTTAAAGAAATAAAAAGTAGTAATGATTAATTAAGTATATAAAAGATATTGTAACATAAGAGTCAGTATATTAGTGCCAGCAGTAGTTCAGTGTCACTAGTAGTTTTAAAACATTATAGAGGTATTTAACATGTTTACTACATAGTGCAGAACTGTATAGTATCTGTTTATATAGATATGTTATAGCATAGACTTCATTGTTAATCACATAATACCAATATGGTAAAAAGAAGGCAGAACAAAATGTTTTGTAGTTCTATTTATCTTTTATTTTGTTTTAATAAATATCATTTACTTTTGATTTTTATTGTTACTTGCTGTTTTCTCTGGCAAAAATGTTCACAGTAACTTCTGTATAACTTTAATCTTTAGTCTGTTTGAACAATATGCTTTCAGTGGCTCCTAAGGTATGTTTAACATGCACTGTAATTGATCTAAGATTACCACCTTAAGGCTCAGTGGGTACTCAAGACTATAACAGATAAAGTTGTTGCATCTTAAGGCCATTACTCTGAGATTTGTTTTCATGGGATCAACAAGATTAATCTGTCCCTTGCACTGTGTAACAATTTATTTTATCCTGAAATTGCACAATCTTTCACATGATAAACTATTAGGCTGACATGCTCTTTGTTTTAGAAATATGTTCTCTAGAACATAGGAAGCCTTACTAAATTATTAAAATATAAGAAATCCCAGAAAATTTTAAGAAAAATAAAAACAAAGTAATGATGTCAGAAGAGGTAGCTTCAAGTCTTCATGCCTGAAATTCAGATGAGTCCACCCACCCAATATTCTGTAATTTTAATTAGTTAAAGTTTAGTGCAATGCAGTTAGTGTCTGGTTAAATGATATTTAGTTCTCTTGTTGTCTGCCCCTGGCTTACCCATGTTTGCCTGGTTAAATGCTTTTTAGCTTGCTTGTGATCTGCTTCTTCCCTTGCCCAGATGTATTTCTCAACTGTGAATTTGACCTAGGGTTTTTCCAATCCAGAGCATTTTCTTTTCTTTTTTATTTTTAACCAATACATGGTTCATCTAAATAATGGCAGGATAGAATTTGCTTCCAGTTGCCTGCTTGCTAAACAATTTTTTTTTTTGTGCTTTGTGTCCTCTCAATTGTATTCTACACAAAAAACTTAAGATGTACTTCTTAATTACTGTAGCTAAAAAAACTTTTCTCATGGAAATTTTCACTCCTTGCAGTATTACTAGCATGGAATGATTCATAATGCAGTTATGTATGTTGTTTGCTTTTATACTACTTTAGGATGTTGTTCCACCAGCCTCTCACACTGGTTTCTCTGGACTGCATTTGCCCTTTGTAGGATTCACATACACTACAGAAAGGTGAGTTTTTTCATTTTATTTTCTACATAGTGGGTAAGCTAATCTCATAATTAAGTATTTGAAACCTAAATATAAACAAATTTTCTCTTCACCTTGTTCACCTTAGACCAGTGGTTCCCAAACTTGGTCCTGGGGACCAACTGTGGCTGCAGGTTTTTGTTCCAACCAGATTCACAGTTGGTGATAATAATCGATAACAACTGATCTTGTTTAATTAGCTGGTCTTTTTTACTCTTCTATCATTCTTCATTCAGAAAAACACAACAGTATGGATTATATATTTTTAAGACATTTAGAAATACAGTAGACCCCCGCAAAGTCACAGTTCAGGGTTCACGGACTCAGTCATTCACAGATTTTTCCTTAGAACCTAACTATTAATTGTTAGCGGAAAGCGCAAATATCCTCCTCAATTTTTTATGGCTTTTTTGTGGCAATACTGTGCTGTAGAGAGAACAGGAAGCAACCGCCTTGGGAAACGTGGTTTGGGATGATGAAAGTAGCCAATCCAAGAGCATTATTCATTTCTCCTTGCTGCTCATTGACTGCTGCCCTGTGATGCGTCTCCAGCTGAGCGGGTTTACCACCGCTGAGGGAAATGCGGTTTGGAATGGTGAAAGTAGCCAATCCGAGAGCGTTATTCATTTCTCCTTGCTGCTGATTGACTGCTGCCCTGTGACGTGTCTCCATGTGAGTGGGTTTACCACTGCTGAGGGAAGCGCGGTTTGGGATGGTGAAAGTAGCCAATCCGAGAGCGTTATTCATTTCTCCTTGCTGCTGATTGACGTCTGCCCTGTGATGCGTCTCCAGTTGAGTGGGTTTGCCACTGCTGAGGGAAATGCGGTTTGGGATGATGAAAGTAGCCAATCCAAGAGCGTTATTCATTTCTCCTTACTGCCGATTGACTTCTGCCCTGTGACGTGACTCCAGCTGAGTGTGCTCGTGTTTTCCATGTTGTTATTGTTTTCATTTTGTTATTCTTAAATGCACAAGATGTCGCTGAATTGCCCTGCACATTCTAAGGCTTCTGGCACTGAGCCTAAGCACCAGAAGAAGTTTAAAACACTCAAGGAGAACGTTGAACTACTGGATTTGCTCCAGAATCTAAAAAGTTATGCTGCAGTAGCGCACCACTATGGCATTAATGAAAGCACCATACGCTACATAAAGAAGAACAAAGCAGCGATCTGGAGTACCGTATCTGTAAGTTTCTGTGATAGTGCCAAAAAGGTAACGATCATAAGGAATAAAAATATCGTCAGGACGGAATCTGCCTTGGCATTGTGGATCACCGACTGCAGGAAGAAGAACATCCCCTTGGATGGTAACATCATCCATGAGAAAGCACGGAAATTGTACCAGCAGTTCACTACAGGAGACAATGTAGCAACTTCCCATCATAATGTTCCTGAAACCTATAAAGAAAAGCCAGCACGAAACCTCACCAGAAGAAGACCTGTCCAAAGATACAACTCCTCCTGAAGCGCCTGAAGAAGAGGCGCCACCCGAGTAGTTTTAAATCCTCTGCATCATCATCATCATCAATATCATTCAACATTGGTGAGTACACGTACATTTTACTGTATTTTAATTAAATGAAATTTTTACGTATTTACTTATAACAAAGAAAACGACAGTGCATACCAATGAAAACGCGCTTGCATGAATTACAGAACGTATAGGGGTAACATCGGTATTTTACATTCTAGCACTGTGGGAGACATAGCAGTACAGTACTGTACAGTATATGGGTTTACCCTTACATTCTGTTTTTAGGTAATGTATTAATGTATTAAGCTGGGTTTGCAATGAAATTAAAGTGCTTTGGGGGCATACTGTATTTAGGGTTTAAATTATAAAAATAGGCATTTAAAAGGCATTTTTAACCACATCCAAAAGTCGCGTTTTTTCACAATTTGCGGGTGCACTAGGAACGTAACCCCCGTGAATTTTGGGGGTGTACTGTATCTCTATTTTTATTCTAAAGCTTATAAATGTTTAACTCTATTTTGTTGTTTTCCTATTATTTTCCCCTTTTCCTGTGTAGTTTGCTCCCTTCATTTAACCCTAATAGTGACAATTAACAGCCAGCATAGCAGACACCCAGGATGATGAAAGCTGTAAAGATTTCAGTGTCAGACCCACTAATTAGTAAATAATCAATTAAATAATCAGAACCCTTCGAAAAGCAGAATGAAAATCACTGTTTACAACTTAAAAAAAAATACATACTGTATTCCTCATATAACTGCTTATTGCTTTCTAATAAAAATCTACCGAACTTAATTTTGTAATTTCTACATTGGCTCCAAAACACAGAAACTGGCAAATGATGACTCATTTAATTAGGTGAAGAGTCCAATGAAAAACAGAAGTTGGTTGGAACAAAAACCTGTAGCCACTGGGGGTCCCCAGGACTTAGTTTGGGAACCACTGCCTTAGACTATAGATATAACACCAGGTCATGTCACTTGCAGAAATTCTCTGATGATTCTGTACCAATGGGGTGTACTGGCAACGGGAATAAGACAGGAGTCAGGTGGAGAACTATGTTTCTTGGTTCAAACCAAATTCTCTGCAACTTAATTTCAGCAAAACCAAGGAGCTATTTATTGACTTTTACAGTACCAAGTGTTTTTCTGCCCAATCACTATTCAGGAATAGGATGTAGAGGTAGTGCGCTCTTACAAGGAATTGGAAGGTCCACATCCAAGACTGGTCTCTTAACACAGAGGAGAGGAGAGCAGAGTCAACTCTTTATTTTTCTCAGGAAATTGTGTTCCTTCAGTGTGGGTAGTGACATCCTTTGACTGTTCCACAACTCTGTGATAGCCAGCACGATTTTGTATGGTTTGGTGTGCTGTGCAAGTCATCCTTTCAAGAGAAAACCACTAAATGAGCAATCTAATTGAAAATGCAAGCTGAGTTATGGAATGCACCCCTGACACACTGGCGGTAGTACTGAAGGAGAGAATGAAGGCAAAACTGATGGTCATTATGAAGAATGCTGTACATCCTCATTCAGCAGAAGTGTGTAAAGAAATGCAACTGGGGCTCCTTTATACCGACAGCAATACGCTTTTATAATATCTCGCTGTTACTGCTGTTTTTATTGTTAGCCAAGTCAGATGTTTTCTTTGTTGTAATTCTGTTGTGTATTTGCTAGTTAAAATATTTATTTTTATTTTCTTTAAAAAGTCAAAATTCCTCCATGGGAGAAATCTCACTGTCTTTCTCTATGCGTATGTTTTACTGTATGTATGGATACAGGCAAAATCAAAGTTGCCTCTTTACGTGTTAATGAAATAGTGTTTTAAAAACAAACCAGTCAGTTTTGTTTTTTTTTTCCACTTTTGCAGTTGTTTCTCTGACAGAAGCTCTTTGAAGATGATTAGGAATGCAGATGATGCCTTCCCTGATTCTGATTTGCAGAGAGATTTGGACAACAGCCTTCAGGTGGAGGCTTTCGAAAGGAGAATTAAAAGACTTGAGCAAGAGAAACTGGAACTAAGTCGCAAATTGCAAGGTATTTACAAATATTTTCAAATACTATGTATTTTTTGTCCATGTTTTATTGCCAAACAATAATACTGTATTGTGACATCACTCTTGGTACTAAGTTCATTTTAATTCAACGTGATTTACTTAATAATCATGAGCTTTTTCTCAGTCTGATTAAATATGTTTACAATATTCGACAATTAAGCCAAATTTTCCTTGTTCATTTAATGTAAATAATACTCTGTTCATTTTGATTTTATATTTGTAAAGCAGAGGCACACATTTCAGAATTTCATATGGTCCTTGTGTACTTTTTGTCTTCTTTAAATGTTTTCTGTAGTTTTGTAGTATGTTATAAAAGAAATTGTGCTTCTGTGTATTTTTAAGTACATTATTGTATCTTTTAATGTGCTTAAAATCTGCAAAAAGATAGTATGCAGTGGCTGGTCACTCTAACCTACAGGAGATTAGCTGACTTTAAAATCATTGAGCCCAAAAATGCTGAAGTCTTCCTCCAATGCCAATCTTAATTCTAGTTACCTAGCTGGTGTAGAGTAAATATTTGTTGTGAAGATGAATATAAAATTAACCTGCTTCACTGTGCCTTTAAAAAAAAAAAAAAACCTTTAGAGTCTACGCAAGCTGTGCAGTCACTTCATGTCTCAGGCAGAGGGTTAGGAACATCAAACAGAGAAAAAGAAACAAAAAAATTAAATGAAGAAATCGAGCGCCTAAAGAAGAAATTAGCAGGTAGGAGTCAATCTTTCTGTTTATATATTTCATTTCATTTTCAGATCAGTGATTTTGACCTGAAAAGTATGAGAGGTTTTTTTTTAATTTCTTGTTGAATTTTAAGGACTGTAATGTTAATTGCATTGCAAAACTAGTGATTATTTTTCCTATAGAAAGAAGTATTTATATCATAAACTGGTTGTATACATTTACTCTAGTTTTTCTTTCACTTTTGTATTGGTATGGAGCATTTGATATCCCTTAATTGCTTAACAGTTTCCCCATATGGGTAGAGAATGTTCAAAAATGGCAAGCAGCCCAAACAAGCATTAACTGTGGCATTTTTTACAACTAATTTCATATTTCTTTCTTTTTCTTTGCTGCTAACTTGTAACAATAACAATTTCTTGTGCAGATTATAGTTAGCAGAGAAGACTGGCCCATTTCATAAATATTTCCCATTCCTATCTAGATACCACTGAAACCTCTTAATGCTGTTTTGAATAGAAAGCAATATTGTACATTGCAGTGATTCATTTTAGTGATAAAACTTTCAACTTTAGAGTTCATTTGAATTCAAACTGAGATCAAGCTAGAATTTTACCAAACGGCAAGCTCATGGATCAAGTGACCAAGCTATGGATGTTCTAAACAGCAAGTATACGGATCAAGTATGTCTGAGAGATTTGATCCACATTAATTGTTATTAATTAATTCTTTCTTATTATTCTAACCCAGCATCGGCTATTTGAGTAGTATTAAGTAACTGTGCTTGATTACTATATGTAGTTTTTTGAAGATGTTAACAGCTATAGATTTGGAAACTGTATTCAAGAACTCTAAGACTGACTGACTGTATCCTTTGTGTTGGTCTGGCAAAATGTTTTTTAATCAAATTAATATACCAATAGCATATTAGGACATTGTTTAGATGATACATGGAATGATATACTATTTATATGTTAATGATTTTATTGATTTCTCAATAAATAAAATCAGTGGCTTCCACTTCAGACTCTTAAAACAATGCAAAAACATTGCACATAATTTTTTTTTTGTCCAGTTAGTGTTTTCTCATACTGATGTGTCTGCTCAAATACTACGCTCAAATTCCGTCCTTTGTCTTTCCTCTTCCTAGCAGGCATTATTGTGCTCTTGCTGCTTACTTCTCCCCATTCACCTATACAGAAATATTAAAAGTACAAACCTTGGACACTTTCATTAGATCAATTCCATAACCTAGTGTTGAATTATCCTAGTAATAAAGACAATATTACGTTTTAAGAATAATGGACAAGTAAAACTTCAGTAATAGTGGACAGTCAGCATATTTTGTATTTCTGTTATAAGAATCCAGTTAGTGAACTTTGATCAGTATTAAAATGTTTTTTGATGGCAAATGTTGAACCATACTGGTATTTTTTTTGTATGGTAAAGGACAACTTATTCCATGTAGAGTAATTAAGCTAAGTGACACTCTACAAACCAGACCAGCACAGAAGTTTAAAATAATTGTCAAAGCAGTGACAGGGAACAGATGTTTCTAAGCATTAATGCAGTGCTCAGTACACGATTTACGGCCAGGCAAACAAACTATGTATGACCAACAGTAAGTAGATATTTTAAATAATCAGCATGTAGTACACTCTTTAAAACTAAATGTACAAAGATAAACAACTTGAGAGGTGAAGTAAAACCTTAAAGACTTAACAGTTAAATATCTAATGAATATGCCCTTTACTCATTCTGGTCTTAATAAGTCTTCCAAGTAAATTCTTTGTTCCTGGAGATTTGATTAAACAAAGACATACATGTGTGGGTGCAATATAGTCCAGAGGTACCAAAACACAGCTTTTAGTATTAGAGGGGAATAACCCTTCCAAAGAGCACATTTGTCAAAGTTTAAAATGATCAGCTGATCACTGATCTTCTTTGGAGCACCTTTAAATAGCCACAAGATAGCCTCTTTCAGAAGACTTTTGTAGCTAAAGCAGAAAATAAAATACATTTAGAACTGTATTAAGAATATCACAGTTTTTTTAGATCTTGACTTTTTAAAAGGTTTTTCTTTCAACATATGAGAAAAATGCGAAGTCACACCATTCATAAATATTTTTACTATTGCATCCTTGATTTTAGTTATGTATATACTTTATGTCCAAAATAACCAGCGAGTGGACTTTTAAATTCTGATGCTAGTTTAACAGTATAGATCTATCATAAAACTGTATTTTTTCTGTTTCATGTTGTACTTATAGTACAAGATTTGCATTCTCAAATTTGATGGAGCAGGTAAGGCGTTGGAATTCTAGCAGTTATTATAATTATACTGGATTGTCATGGTTAGTCTATGGTTTGCAAACACTTCATTCAAGAAAAAGAGAAAAGAGATGTATCTTAGATCAAGTTAACTCCAGAGTCCAAGATGATATATTAACATCTTAGTACCTGATTTATTTATTTTTTTAATTATAAATGAAGCTCAGTTAAGATAGCCATTTTTGATTTGTTATTATGTACTTGCTTACTAATACTTGTGCATAATAATTCTGGAATTCTTGCTGTTTTAAATACACAACATTGACCTTTCCTTGCCTCTGTCAACATGCCTAATTGAGATGGAGTATATGAACTTATCTCAAAAAACCTGCAATCCCATGGCCCAAAGAGAAAGAGCAAGTTGGAGTTGAAGTCCACATTGTAATTTGTGTAGAAGCCTTACTCAAATCAAAAAATCATGCATGCCTCTACACTAGTTAAGAGGAATAAATAATATAATGTAAAATTGAATGCAATATCTTTTAAAAAGTCATTTGTTTGTTTGTTTAGATACTGTATTTGTTTTTTTTTTCATTTGAAATTGCATGTTTTGCTCTTGTCAAGATTCTGATCGTCTGGAACATCAACTGGAAGAAGCAGTAGCACTACAGCAAGAATATGAAAACTGTGTAAACAAACAAAAGGCTCTTGAAAAGCAAGTCAAAGCACTTAAGCAGGAAAAGGAAGATTTTCATAAGGTACAATCTCCCTTTTAAAGAAATCAGTTCTTGCATAATTAAAAGACTTATTATACAACTTGTTTTCAAATTCTGGTTAAGTTTTTCATTACATAAATGCATCTTTTTTGTGTAACTAGGTGAATATTTCTCAGCACTGAAGTGCAAAAAAGTTAGAAAACATATGCACGACATTTCGTTATCAAGTTTATCCAGAGGATAAAAGCACACTGGAAAATGAAATATGTTTGGTTTATTATACCACTGTGGAAATTTCAGGATTTCCCCAATAAAAAGTTATATTAGAATTAGTTATCCTTGGTATGCATTTTCCTTTGTAAAATACAGTTTGTTGTTCAGTAAGCAATGTCTCTCTAGCAGAAACTAAAACATGTTTTTTTTTTCTCCCATTTGGTGTAGCTGTTGCCCATATAAATATTCACCATTTTATATAAACAGTATTAAATAGTTATCTGTTTCATTTTTGTCATTGCATGCATTTTAATGTTATAGCTAAAAGGTGTGAAGTACTGTCATGTTTGTTATGTGGCTGCTTAAATGGAGCAACAGCAAAGTTGAGGTTTAGAAAATTCATATCTATGCCATTTATACATGTCATCCTTTAATATTTACCAGAATAATATTTTCCTTTTTTGTATGCTACTTTTATGTCTGTTATTTTTTTCAGCCTTTCTTGTTAATTATGGAAACTTTTGTTGTTAAATTAGTATTTCTTATTCCAATATTCACTGCATTTTTGCATGGACCATGATAAAGACTAAATTGAAACTAATTTGCCATGCTTTACTGTTTCATCTTTCAGCAATTAGTAGAGGCCTTGGAGAGGCTAAAATCTCAGACCAAGGAGCTAAAAGATGCTCACCAGCAGCGTAAACTGGCTATGAAAGAGTTCTCTGAGCTTAATGAGCGCATGGCTGAGCTGCTCTCCCAAAAACAGAAACTGTCACGGCATCTGCGAGACAAGGAGGAGGAGATGGAGGTGGTCATGCAGAAAATTGACTCCATGAGACAGGATATGCGAAAAACAGAAAAAGCCAGGAAAGAGGTAGTGCAATTAGGATTTTTAAAGATTATTACAGGCAAATTCTGTTGGTATCTGAAATATTTTTGTTACATTTTTAACAAAGTGTATTTGAGGTAAAGAGAAAATATCTTTGCCTTATGATTGTTTCCCTCAGATACATACATAACTTTACCATATACTGAAAAAGAAAGCAATGAACAAATTGACACTACTTTTGTAATATGATGCTTTCATAGTTGTTTGTTTCTTGCCTTTCTTGCTTAATAAGTTTTTTTTTTTTAATCATTAAATCAAGCTTACTTTAAAATGGTCAATAAATCAATGGCTTATTTCCTCCTCTTGATATCATTACCCTTACAGTGCCTAGGAAGGTCTTTTAATTCTTTGTGGTAGAATTAAGTCATAAGAATCTCCTGTAGTAGTGTCAATGTGGTAAGCTGTCGGATATCAATACTCCAGTTATATCTAGTCTCCTTAGGGAAGTTTCATCTTCAGCATCTGTGTTCATCATGGCTTCATTAGTCTTATACGCCTTATACAACTGTTGTTTACTTTGCAGCTTCTTTTTTTAACTCATTATTAACCCACTGTGGAGATTTTTAAAAAATTCTATTAATTCACAATTTTGGTATGTAGCAGTCTCTGCATTACATGTAAAACATTTTTAAACCTGTTACATGGCTCCTCGACTCTATACTTAAAAGTTTATCCCAGTCTATCCTCCTTAGACTGTGCCGCATCTACTCAAAATTTGCCCTACCAATGTTAAACTTGACAGTTTTAGCCTTTGCATCCATATGCTTACAAAACACTGATAATTATATTATGGTCATTTGACCCTAGTGGTTCAAACACCTCTACACCCTCAATTCTATCCGGATTATTACAAAATACCAAATCCAGACAGGCTTCAGAAATAATGTGACGGTGCCGGAATGTAATCTGTTCTGACGGTGATGAAATGATCTCCTAATCTTAGTCTAGCTGTCAGAGTTTACAGGTTTTTTTTTTTTAATCTATCCCTTTGAGGGCTGAATATTTATTTCCAAAAAACTCCATTTTCAGAAAAGCACACAAAGCAATGGTTTCACATATAAATCAAAATAAAATGTCTGTTGCTGCATGCTGTGGTTGATGTCGGTACCTGTTCGCTGTTTCTGGTGGCTGTGGGGAGGGTGGAATGCATGGCAGGCCGGCTGCCTGGCTGTCTTCATGTATAAGGTGGGTGGTGGCGATAGTCACAGTGTGATGCAATCTGGTTTGTATCTCTTGTCATCATAAGTGGCAGTCCTCCCAGGCGAACGTTGCTATAGGCACATCAGCTACATGAACATGCTCAGCACCACGATCAGCTGGAGACTGATCAGCTGATACTGGTACATTACTTTTGCTTTAAATCTCCAGATCATTTGCCCCGAGAAGTCAGAGTTGGATTCAGCGGTAATATGCAAAACATTTTCTACAGAGTATTTTACTTTGTGCTTTTGCTTTGGTCTCCCACCAAATATCAATGCCATATAGTTTATTTGCTCTTCACTACTCGGAGGGAGTCAAGGTCAAATTAACAAAGCTAACATTCCTTCTAGCAAAGAGAGTCAAACTAAAATGTAGCAGTGAGTTTTGTTGCAGTTTACAGCTGATAACTGTCCTCTACCCCTTAATTTCAACAAAAGTAGACATCCACCCTGAAAAAGTACCATATAGATTATATGATCCGCCTCATAAATGGAAAATTTGTAATATTGGAATTGTTTCTGGTTTATTAATACTATGCATAACAATATTTTTGTAAACTGCCTATTATGGTCTTTAAATATAAAAATGGTTAAACAGTATTGAAGGCTGTAGACTACAGACAGTTTGGTTGGCTCTTAACTTACCTTGATATTCATGGGACCAATAATTTTTTTGCTTTTTGTACTGTTTCCTTACTTTAGCTGGAAGCCCAGCTTGAAGATGCCTTGGCTGAGGCTTCAAAAGAGCGAAAGTTAAGAGAGCACAGCGACAGTTATTCCAAGCAGCTGGAAAGTGAGCTTGAAACTCTCAAGGTCAGAACCCTGAATATGTCACACAATCTTAGATATGGGAGTATATTCGTTCTCCACTGTGGTTTGGAAATTTACATTCTGTAATCCTCAGATTTATAAATTAAAAAAAATATATATTTTTAGCTTTGTAAAACTATGCCAAGTGTGTGCATAAATAGTTGACTATAACATAATAATCCACAGTTACAAAAAACAAAGTCATTGATAGTTACTGTATTTATAATTTAGGTATTGGTGATAACCATGATGATAACAATGTGAAGTATTATGTTTAGCCCCAGATGACTACAGCATGGGTTTCATGTTACTGTATTTTTTCAGTCATGTCAAGTAAATAAAACAGCAAGGTATTTTATGCATTATCATTGGAATGGAAGCTTCATAGTATTTTGCAGCTTTGAATTTCCATTGTCTGTGTTCTGCAAGTTTAATTTCTTGTTGTTCTAAACTGTGTTTCCAGGCCTAAACATTTAAATTGTTTGTGTTAAAAACCTTTCACAGTGCCTTTTTGCAACTTTCAGATCCTGTACAGATTTACTTGTGACAGCCTGAAATGATGCAATTTTATATAGCATCAGTAATTTAAGCATGTTATTCAAATACTTGCTCATTCTGCTACATATTGCTATATAATTCTGGCTTAGCAGATTGTGTCAGAAAAGTATGTGCAGATAGTGATTTGAATCTTAAAATAACTTTCTGTTTTTGGCCAACATTATTTTAGTCACTTTTGTCTTTTGTTTTATGGAATACAGTAATCCCTCCTCCATCGCGGGGGTTGCGTTCCAGACCCCCCCGCGATAGGTGAAAATCCGCGAAGTAGAAACCATATGTTTGTATGGTTATTTTTATATATTTTAAGCCCTTATAAACTCTCCCGCACTGTTTATAAATATTCCCCGCAGCGTTATACAGCATAATCCCTTTGTATTCTCTTAGATATTAGGTAAGATTCATTGAAATTATGTATATAAACACACACTGTTTATATACAGTAAAACCTAAATATTATTTTAAAGATATTGAGTGTCTCC
>JANRMT010062797.1:29500185-29510391 GCA_026402145.1 Polypterus bichir lapradei | reverse complement strand
TATGAGATACTGGTGTCCAGTCCATGAATTGTTTAGTTTCTGCCTCTTTGGGTATAGTGTCCAATCCATCTTAATAAAAGAATAAGTGTGTGTGTGAATGCTATGTCTCTGGCAGTCCAATAGAGAGTATATCATATGACATATGAATTGCAAATGTTAATGCCGAGGTCTACATTGATTCCTATGACTTCTTATACGGGTAGCAGTTAATAAGGTTTTTGTCCTTTTGGAATATTAAAACCAGCCTGATAACTGCAACATTACTGAGTAAATTCACTTTCCCTGGTGCATCGCGCCAAACTGGACAATATTGCATTACTAAACATAATGAGTCTTACTCAATGTCAGAGCATGTCATTCGTTGCAGAGCACAGCATAAAATAAACACCTTGCTGCAATGTCTGATGTATGCTTTAAAGATTTGCAGGTTGTGTCAAGAAATAAAAAAGTTACTGGTTATAAAAGTGGTTAAAGTGAAGTGGAGAAACAGAAGTTGAAAAAAATTAGACCTACATCACTTTTGAAATAAAAGAAAACTCTTTATGAAAATGCTGTTTGGCAGAGGACTTATTCAGGAATATTTTCACAATTCTGGTCAAGTATAGTGTGTTTTTTATATTTCCTTAATATGTTTTAATACAAATAATTTTTGTAATGGATGCACCTACTGTACATCTTTAGGGAGGGGGGACCTCTCTGTTTAATTCTCAAAAAAGGGTTTCCACAATAATATTTTTGTATTAGCTAAAGAAATAGAGGCTTTCTGTAGTGATCTCGTTTATTTTTTTTATTTTTTTTTTTGTAAAATGTTTATTTTCTTACTTTGTCAAAGTCACTTTGCCAGGTCCATGAGGGTCCCTTTTAAATCTGGGTTTAAGTGCATATTTTTATCCTTTGGACCACTGGCCCCATGTAATGTAGCAGCACTTACATTTTAATGCATTCTTCTCCAAAAGTTATTTTAACTTCATAAACTACAGGCTTTCACAATGAGCCAGCTGAAGTATGTCTAAATATAACACCTATTTTCCAAACCTACTTAATCCAGTTCGGAGTCACAGGGGCCAGAGCCTATCACTGCAGTATATTGGGCGTGCAAGACAGGAACTGCCATTGGACAGGGCACCAATCCATTACAGGTCCCACATGTGATTTCAGTTCTTACTAAATATTATAACCACAAAAAAGTGTGCTATGGCTAAATCCATTTGTTACTTTTTGCTACCAAATTATTATACAAATTCTTTTGAGTTCTGTGGAAGGAACACATTTTTCACCTTTCATTTAGATAGGAGAAAGTTCAGAGAGCTTTTTAATTTTAACCATCATGAGATTCAAGTTGCAATGGATGACTCTATTCTTCAGAATTTTATGGGTAATAGGAAGATTCAACTTTTTAAAAAACAATTTTCTAATGACATAATCACTTTGACAGCTCATATTTAATCTATTTTAACCAATTGTCTTTTATCAAATCAGAAACAACAACAGGAGATATAATATTGAAGTAAGATAGATATACTCATTAAGCATGGCTCTGGAGAGTTGCAGTGTGTGTTGCATGTTGATTAGTACAGGGTAGTAAGAATTTCACTGTGTTCTGTACAGATGACTACAACCACCCTATACCAGCCCACAACAAGTGTGTAACACTTTGATCCATTTAATTGCAATACATGCCCCGCATCTATAAATGGTGTGTTTCTTTACAAGCCTAAAGGGCATGCTTTTCAATAAAACCTGGTAATGTTCAAATGTGCCCAAGCAAGTAGACCAAAGTGGATTTTTACAGAATGGGATCAGTTTTGTTAACCAAAGATTTCTAGTAGACTCACACTTTTTCAATACCTAACTAAAGTTTACTATAATTTCATATATCTTTGATGATACTCCTATCCATACTTTATTTTCTCCCCACTATTCACTTGGTGATTTAAAACCATCTCAGCTACAGTAGATGTCTGCTGTAATGCTCAATTTGAACCACAAACTAGTGCTTAATAGAAATAAAATGTAACATGGAATATGAATGCATAGTACAGAAATGTATCTGTTGTAAATATTGCTGATTACTATGCACCATTATTCTAAAGAAAGCCTGTGATCATCTTCAGAAAATTGCTATCTGAAACTTGTAAAAGACTACTTTGTGCACTTAATGGTTTTTATTTTGAAATACTATCAGCATACTGGGTTGAAAGTGACTTTTATCAGTTAATTAAAGAATAAAAATATGTGTTTAGTTCAGAGTATATACATTGTGTGATGTGACATTTTATCTGTTAGAAGGACAGCAGTTGTCGTTTTCTGAACTTGAGATCCAGAAGTAATGATTTGGTTCTACAACACCTCATTCCCTTTCACATGTTTTATGTCAGTTCATTGCATCATCCTTTAGTGTTCTTATAGAATTGTATCGAGTTTATTCAATGTGCAGCAGCATATAACTTGTCATTGTTGAGTACCTACAGTAAACAGACTTGACATTCCAGGTATGGGTTAATTAATCAGTTGCAACCTGGGACATCAAAAGACTGTTTAAACTGGGGAGGGTGGTTGCATTTCAACTCAAACACAAAATGGGTTGGTACAGCTTTGGCTTTGTTTTCACAACCTCTGTGTCAGGAAAGTGTAGTAAAGCAAAATGGTTTTATTTTTGTCCTTCATATTTGTTACCAAAAAGGATTCAGTCTCCTCCTCATCTGCATCCTCTCTGCTAGCATTTTGGGATGAAGTAAGTTGACTCATGCCACATTATCTTTCTAACCTGTGATACCTAGTTCTTTCCTTTTATTCCTTACTGAATAATTGTATTTTAACTGCCTCTTGTAAGAGTGTGCTTTGCAACTAGTCAACCAGCTTGCTTATTTATCAGTTCTTAGTCTATTAACCTTAAAGAACAAAGCATCAAGGTGTCTAACTCCATTACCTTAGGATTCTAATTTAATACTACTTTGGAATATTAATCTTTAGTTTTATCCCATGTATAATATTTATATTATTGATTATCTTGATTTTCTCATGTTTTACATATTTTCTACGTTTAATGTTCAATATAATAACCAAGTTACAGTGATAGAATGTTTTGTTTGTTTATTTATTTATTATCTTTTTTATCATACAGCATTCTTTTTATTTTAATGTGCATTCTGTATAAAATTTTGTGTATGTTTCTGAGAGGTTCAGTCTTAGAAATTTGCCGGTAGTTTAGGTAGATAGTTCAGAAAATTGTAGGAAGCTCAGTCCTATTGTGTCACACGTTTTTGTGAGCATAATCTTTTTATTGAAGATGTAGATGTATCTTTCTGTTATCATTTAAGAATGTTTTTGAGGAGATGTATGAAAAGTAAGTTGTAAAACTAATGCAACTTGAATTTTAAAGTAATTCTGGTATATAGTTTTGTAAGTAGAGTGAAGATTAAGGAACATTTTCTTCCAGTGCTCTGTCCCCTTGCTGTTTGTTGCCTTTTTTGTGCCTTACTTATAGAGGTAGATTTAGCTTTAGGTTTCAATATGTCATTTCTCAGTACTTACAACTTAACAAATATGTTGCTTTTTTCCTTATATTGCTTTTTTTTCCTTATTTATTCTTTTTATTTTTCATAGTATTTGTTTTCAAGCTGCCCCAGGGCCAATTTTACAGCCCTCATTCTATTTTGTAAATCATATTTATTAAAGGTAATTTAAATATTTGACCACTAAGTTTAGTATTTTTCATTTTCTATAACTGTCAAAGTTTATTGCTAATCTATTAAGTTAAAACCATTACAATTTTTTTTCTACTTCTACCTTGAACTGAATTTTGAATTGGTTTTACAGGGTTAGTTTCTTTCATATTTTTAAGAAGTAAAAAAATGTATATTATTGATTTAACAAATGCATTTAAATGCAAGCTCAACTTTAGCCCCTGTTAATGGTCCCCTTTGCTTTTTCAGACCAGTTCAATTAGTGAACTAGACACTTCTTTGCAGAAGCCTGAAGTCTCTTCCTCCCATCCTGTAGTAACAGAGCCAGAGGTAAGTACATGGCAAAATTGTTTTAATCAATTCATATTTTATAGTCATATTTAAAGTGACATGCACATTTTTGAGATGTTACTTCAGTGTGTAAATCAGAAGGGCAACAAGAAAGTACAGCCTAATATTAGAAGACAACAAAAAAGAAAATGCTCATAAAGATACAGGAGGCAGGAAAAATGTAAAACATAATTTCTGTAATAAAATACATTCCAGAAGCCATATAGAAACGTATGCTTATCAATATACAAATTACATTTATTGCCATAAAAATATAACTGGACTTCATCTATAGCTGTAACTGTATTTGCAAACAAAACTTGTCAACTTCAACCTTACATTTTTTTAAAATGAAATTTTGACTATTTACAGTTATAATACTCTAGCTATAAATGCTAAATTAAAATATGTAAAATACAATGTAACTAAATTAAATTGTACGATTATATTTTAACAGCACCAAGGATATTGTTCTAAAGAGTAGACTTTTTCAAGAGTAAAGGAAGACATTTTATTAGAAATAGAATGTCAGTCAGACTAGTACACTAGTCACTATAGTACACTATAATTGCAGACTAGTGCAATTATAGACAATGAAGCTCATTCCTCGCATGTTTAAGCTAGCATAGTAAAAAAAAACTTTTACTTTAAATTGTTTTCTGTTTCCTCACAATATGAACAAGATTAACATTTTGGGACCTTGGAGCTCTATGAAAATTGTTAAAAAATAGTATGTTATGTGAAAAAAAATTTTAATTAAGAAAATATTTATAAATGTATGTTCCCTTCTTGAAGAGATGGCTGCTTTTCAGCCTTTAGACTGGTTCACTGTTTAGCTTGGCAAACTGGATCTCGGCTGTCAGGTTCACAAAGAGAAGAGTTTGTCAGCTTCAGCCTTCCAAGTGAGCAGCCTATAACATTTTAGCTTTCAGAGGGACAGTTTGCCTATATCCCTGTCCCTGAGAGAATCCCAGAGAGGATGCTCCAAGAGAATCCCCAGGGTTTTTAGTGAGTGTCCAGGGAATATCCCAGAGAGAGCAGGAGAGAGAAAGCTCTCTTTGAGATGGTGCAGATAGTTTAAGGGAATGCTAAACTTTCTCCTGATTGGATTAAAGTCACTTACAGTTACAAAATCTGTGTGTTCTAATAGGTGAGTTCACCTGTCTATCTTAGCTGTCATCCCTTGAATTACAGTATAGGTCTTTGTCCTTGCTTGAGTCCATTTCGTGCCTTCTGGCTCAAGAGGTCTACAGAGGGGCTTCTGGAGAGATGTAGGTTTACCTCTGATTTACACTTTTGTTATCAGTTGAAGTCCAAGCAGATCATGGTACAAGCCAGAGTTCAATCACTTAGTTTGGAATGCAAGTGGGGGTTTTGTGCAGCTGGGTGCCTGCACCTCTGTTAAATCTGCTTTCTTAACAGGCGTGGTGTGCCATGAAAGCACAGCCAAATAGACAATGCCCACAATTTCCTACATATTTATGCAAAAAGATGTAATAATAAAAAGTTTCAGTTTGTGCTGCTATTGTATGATGGAGAATATCAATATTTGGAGTAATGTTTGTTAAGGATAACTTTAATGTGCAGTAGGTGTTAATGTTTAGTGCCAGTCGAAGATCTTCTTTCACATAAACAAACTGGAGTAGAATTCCAAATTCTTGCTCACTTAAAAATCTACATTTGCTGTGATTTTTTTATTCATTAAATTTGATGTTTCCATATAACTTATGAGCTATGCAAAAAAATAACTGTCTCACTCTTTTTGTGCACCACCAAAATAACTAACAGAAGCTTCCAGTTCAAAATGTTCAATCATATATAAAGAAAATCACAGCAAATAATTCTGTATTTTGGGCCACTTGATGCCTAAAGTACAGTATATATAAGAGTGTCTGCTGACTGGTGCTTTTTAATGTTAAACATTATTGAATCATTGTCTTAATTTTGTACTGTTTAACATGTTAAATCTTGTTTATATTAAAAATAGTGTTCTGTTAATATCATGTAAGTATTTTAACAAGTTAGTAAGTAGTAGGAACCAGGATTTTTTGTTTGTTTTTAGTGTATAAGCTAATTTATCTCTTTATTTTCAAAAATATAAACAAATTAGGAACCAGCAAAAGCACCAGACATCAACCCAGTTACTACTGCCGCTGTTGGTTTTTCTTCATCCTTAAATGTCCCAAAGGTAAACAGTTTATTTGTGTCCCTTACCTCCTTTGAACTTTAAGGTTTAAATCAGAAACTGCATTGGGTTTGTTTCATTTTGTTTGTACCTACAGCCAAATCCCACTAGGGAAATTCCAACATGAGTTTGAACTAGCCTTTTTCAGTTCAGGACTGTTATTTAGATCAACACTGTTTTTAATGTACTTGGTTCACATCCTGAAGCAAAAGTATCCATGAAATTCATTTCTGCATGAAAGGCAAAAAAATTGAGATTTAGAGTACAGAAAGATGAACTAGGTAATTGGGTTGAATCAGGCTGAGGAGAATAATCAATTAAGCTATACAGGCATCTCTTTCACATTTATTAAGTCCATAATTGACAACTGCATCTGTTCATATGGAACATTCCTTCATTATTATTTTTTCTAGTCAAGTGTATAAAAAAATTACACTAGGTCAAGTTATGCCCATCTTGCAGGCACCTTCTGTCAACTGAGCAGTGTTTATTTTACTTTTACATTTAAATGAAAATGTCAAGAAAGTACAACTGCACATGGAGCTGTGGCATACCATAAAAAGCGAGTGTATTGTGTCACCTTTACCCTATCTTAATCCAGCCATTTTCTAATGATAGGCGGAACTGTGATCCGGTATATAAAGAGAAGTGAGCTGTACATGCTGACCATTTATAGTACTTTCCTCTTATAAGAGCAGTTGGATTCACACAACAGCACCACTACAGTTGTCATGGAGAAAAATGTCTTCAGAAAAAGACACGCAAAGCAATGAGCAATCAGAATAAGATTTTATTGCAAAGAGCACAAAGCTTTCTCAGTTCAATGAAGTGAGCACCATCAGTTTGACGGGACCATTTTTAATTACAGTTCTGTGCAAAATTCTCTCCACTTTCTAGTTTTTCTCACCATTACCTAATGTCCATCATTTGACCAAAACTGGCCATCATTAATTCATACCCTGTGCAGGTGTCCAAAACTTCATTGATCAGTTCCCAACATTTAAGTCGAAACTAGAAGGAACCACATATGAGCTATCGGCCCACTCAAATTAAGAAATACTTGCACATCAAGTAATTTTTAAGGCTGACGTTTTAAGTAAGTACATTTCTAAAACAATGGCCTGCTTAGCTTTCACGGCAGACATCGTCCTTGACATTTCATTACGTCATACTGAAGTTTAAGCAATCAAGTAAAAAAGCAATGCCAAGCCACTGCAAGTAAAAGCAAGTAATATTCTGATAAATATTAGTAGTTTTCCAGCTGCTTAGAAAAAAATACAGGCCTAAGCTCTTAATAAGTGACTGTTACATGACCTAAAGCTAGCTTATATACTAAGTTTTGCTTTAACTTGATTGAAAATGTATTGATCCATAAATTTACATTCACTATACAGGAAATAAAAATTTTCAATGTGAAGTGGATATTGAAGCATTTTTTTTTTCTTTAGGAGACTACTCAAATGCATTATTGAAAATTTGTTGGTTCTCTGCAAAATGTTATAGATTAAATTCACCTACAGTTGATTCCTTAATGTGCATTTGCATCTCTATTGTTGCTGTTTCTCATAAGTTGGATTCTATATTTTTCTTAACTGTTACAGTTGCTGTTCCTAGGCTTTGTTGAAAATTTGGACTAAATTTATCTCAGCTTGGAGTCTAAGTCAAATCTTACTTTAGGCCAGTGATAATTCATCTTTAGGATTTGTCTTGAATAAACTGTCAGTAAATCTGTAATTTAGGGTCTGTGTTTCAAGCAGGAACATTGCCTACTGCCTACAACAGGATTTAAAACATATGCAAATACTCATCTTTTTTCAGAAGCTGAAGTTTTTATGTTTTTGGTGAAGGTTTCATGATCCTCTCACGTTTTCAGTATTTTAAGAGTTTTCAGTATTTTTAAAACAGCATCAACATTTTCATATCTAAAATTAATGCAAGGTTCTATCAGAATTTGCTTTTAGACATTGTGTTACACTGTTTTGGGTTAAATATAGAAAAATGTGTTCTAATGTATTGTACCTCTTACCTAGCATGTAGCACAGATTAGGAAGTTTTTTATTTATGTAGTTTTTAGAACTATCAATTTTGAATTGCAATCTAGAGGAGAAATTAACTGTTTTTATGTTTAAATCTGCATCAATTTTGCTGATTCTTTTACAGCCAAAAGCTCATCGTTTGAGTATTAAGACGTTCTTGAGTCCTACTCAGTGTACCCACTGCACCTCCCTGATGGTGGGTTTGATACGTCAAGGTTATGCATGTGAGGGTAGGTATTTTCTGAATCTCTTGAATTTAAAATTTCTTTAGAACTGTATTACTTTTCTTTCTACTTAATATTATATATATTATTAATATTCAAGGAAATGTTTTTCCTCTTTATTTACTTTGTGTTTGCTTCTTTCACACTGCACTCTAGCATAGTGATTTAGTAAATATACTGTATAGTATGGAGAGAAAAAAACTTCTTTGCTTCTACTAGTATGTATGTCACAATGTGACATAGTATACATTTTGGCACTTTGCTTTAAAGTTAATTGTGAAAGGATGCTAAAATAAAGGCTACTTTTGCATGGCCCACAAAATAACTAGATGCCCAAATAACAGACTGTCACAAAGTGTACTGCCTTTGTTTTTCCACAAACTTGAATTATTTGTTCTTGGTGTCTTTATGTTATCTATGTGTACAGCGAAAATTTTACTTGCATATACTAATCAACAGGCAACATGTCGCCACTTACTATCACTATGATTAGTGAGTATAACTTCAGTACCTACTTTTTAAAAAAATGTTATTCACCATAAGAAATTATTTACCCATGCTCCTATTAATTAAAGCAAGATTTACCTACACAGATATCAGAAAGTAAGTTTATCTTTTAAAAAATCAGTGTATTTTTGAATATATTTAACATTGTGGAAATGTGACCTTCATTGCAGCTCAGATTAAACTGGCCAATTCTAACATATAATGCCAAAGGTTTGCATTTTGTGACTCAACTGGAAAAGGACAGAAATGCAGTTGGTTAGAATGGTAAAAGTGCCTGCCTTCAAGTTCAAACTTACTTTAATGTTCACATAGAATAATAAAATTCTCACAGAAAAATAATGTTAGTAAAGTAGAAAAACAGAATAAATGCAGACACGGGCTTTGAATTCAGTGTCATACAGTACATTAAATATAACATCACACAATATTTTCAAGAAACAGTCATAAAGCTGTCACTGTAAGTGGCTTTTTAGTAACCTTATGATCAGTGTATAAAACCTACCCCAGAATATAGTAGTGCCAATATTCCTATATCATTTGTTAAACCAAGAAGGTTGAAAAATGTCAGCTTTTCAAAGGCCATGTATAAAATACTGTAAACTGTCCTTAAAAGAAGAGAGCTGTGTGCCAGTGATATTCTAAGCTGACAAGGGCTGCATTTAGTTCTAGTGATGTAGCTGGTTATTTGTAGACAATCCTTTGTATCATGGAATGATCGATTTTGATTTAATCCTAGTCATTTTGCTTGGCTTTTCTCTAGATTTAATTCTCCTAAAGACACACAGGCATCAACACTTTTACTTCCTAAGGTATCCAGAAACTTGTTAGATTATGGTCTCAACTAGGAAAGAGTTCAGTACTAGTTTTTAGTAAATTATCCAAGAGCAGTAAGTCAGTAAAGCCAATATTAGATTTTCCTATAGATTTGTGTATAGTCATCTCAAGGCCTCCCTCATTCTGTGGTGTGATTGGGAGTAACGACTGGAGCACATAGCCACTAACTTTGAAAAGACATTATCTGACTGCCAGTTGGAAAGCCAAAATGCTTCAAAAATACATCAGAGATTTTGATTTAGTGTTTAGAGTTCAAAGTTGATAGTGTCGATCAGCTTATTGTTCATTGGATTGCTCCTGTTGGTTGAGACCAGACTTCTTCTACACTACAGGTTATTGTAATTACTTATTTTTATTTATACTTGGATTGTTATTGTAATAATATATACACATTTTTTTCATAC
>JANRMT010062797.1:29464248-29500175 GCA_026402145.1 Polypterus bichir lapradei | reverse complement strand
AAATGTACAATATGGGCAGCTTGTCTGCTTTTCTGCTGCAATTACAAATGGTTTGGTAGACACATGTTTATTTCCTTTATGTGCATTGGAACAACACAAAAAACAGAGAAAAAAAGCCAAATCTGACATAATTTCACACAAAACTCAAAAACCGGGCTGGACAAAATTATTGGCACCGTCAACTTAATATTTGGTTGAACGCCCTTTGGAAAAAATAACTGAAATCAAGCGCTTTCTATAACCATCAAAAAGCTTGTTACACCTCTCAACTGGAATTTCCGACCACACTTCTTTTGCAAACTGCTCAATGTCTCTCAGATTTGAAGGGCGCCTTCTCCCAACAGCAATTTTGAGATCTCTCCATAAGTGTTTAATCGGATTTAGATCCAAACTCATTGCTGGCCACTTCAAAACTCTCCAGCGCTTTGTCTTCAACCATTTCTAGGTGCTTTAAGAGGTATGTTTGGGGTCATTGTTCTGCTGGAACACCCATGACCTCTGACGAAGACCCAGCTTTCTGACACTGGGCCCTACATTGCACCGCAATATCTTTTGGTAGTCTTCATGATGCCTTGCACACGGTCAAGGCGTCCAGTGCCAGAGGCAGCAAAACATCCCCAAAACATCTTAGACCCTCCACCATGTTTGACTGTACGTACTGTGTTCTTTTCTTCATAGGCCTCATTCCGTTTTCTGTAAACAGTAGAATGATGAGCTTTACCAAAAAGCTCTACCTTGGTCTCATCTGTCCACAAGACGTTCGCCCAGAAGGATTTTGGCTTCCTCGAGAACATTTTGGCAAACTCCAGTCTGACTTTTTTATGTTTCTGTGTCAGCAGTGGGGTCCTCCTGGCTCTCCTGCCATAGCGTTTCATTTTGTTCAGATGTCGACGGATAGTTCGAGCTGACACTGTTGCACCCTGAGTCTGCAGAACAGCTTGAATATGTTTTGAAGTTGATTGGTGCTGTTTATCCACCATTCGGACTACCCTTCGTTGCAGTGTTTTATCAATTTTTCTCTTCCGTCCACGTCCAGGGAGATTAGCTACAGTGCCATGTGTTGTGAACTTCTTGATTATGTTGCACACAGTGGATAAAGGAACATGAAGATCTCTGGAGATGGACTTGTAGCCTTGAGATTGTTGATATTTTTCCACAATTTTTGTTCTCAAGTCCTCAGACAATTCTCTGCTCTTCTTTCTGTTCTCCATGCTTAGTGTGGCACACTCAGACACACAACAGAAAGGTTGAATCAACTTTTCTCCATTTTAACTGGCTTCAGGTGTGATTGCTATATTGCCAGCACCTGTTTCTTGCAACAGATGAGTTCAAACGAGCATCATATGCTTGAAATAAAACGATTTACCCCACAATTTTGAAAAGGTGCCAATAATTTTGTCCGGCCCATTTTTGGAGTTCTTTGTGACATGATGTCAGATTTGGCTTTTTTCTCTGTTTTTTTGTGTTGTTCCAATGCACATAAAGGAAATAAACATGTGTATACCAAAACATTTGTAATAGCAACACTTTTCTGGGAGAAATGATGCATTTTCTGGGAAAATTCCAGGGGTGGTGATAATTTCGGCCATGACTGTAAATAAAAGAATGGTCTTTACTAAACATTGGTCAAAATGTAAACTGTAGCTGTAAAATGGTGGCATCCAAAGTTGTCCATAAATGAATTTTGTGCTACTGAAGAATCAATACTTGGATTTGCCTATTAATTGCATTTGGTGACGCAATGTAACTTATTAATTCATTCATTCTTTCTTTCATTCTGTTTGAATATGATTTTGTTTTTTTTTGTTTTTTTGCAGTCTGTTCCTTCATATGTCACACTTCCTGTAAGGACAGCGCACCAGTTATTTGTCCAATACCACCAGAGCAGGCCAAAAGACCATTGGGCATTGATGTCCAAAGAGGCATAGGAACAGCATACAAAGGATTTGTCAGGGTAATAGCATTTTTTATTATTTATCTAATTCCAAACAAAATTCGTCCAGAAAAGAGTTAATGTCTCTCTCTTTTTCAGGGATTTTAATAATAATCTGAGAGCTGTTTTTTTGACTGCTTTATTAATTTTTTTTTCTTAAATTGATATGGCTACAGATGGCCAATCAAGAGCCACTTTGTTCATTCTGAGTGTAGATCTGCTATACAAAATGGTATGGAGCAGTCTTTTTATAAGGAGGCTCGGGTCATTTAATGAGTGCAATATGCAGCTTGTAGTGCCAGTGTGCTGTTCTGTACTGTGGTCTACATGGGAAGTAAAATAAGCTCAGAGGATTCCAGGCGCCTGATTAATTTAATATGAAAGGCCAGCTGCATTACAGGACTGACCCTTAATTCACTGGAGATAGTAGCAGAGAAGAAGATGATGGCAAAATTAGAAGCCTTCATAAACAATGCTGTCCATCCTCTCCACAGCGCATTATCCAGGAACTCATTTACCAAAGGTTCATTCCACCACAACAACTGGTGATCCTCGGGTTCTTTTTTACTTATTGTGATCAGACTGCATAATGCCTCACCTCACCATGCCCTTGCCAGTTAAAACAAACACACTGGAATAAGAGTGATAATTCTTAAGAGACACTGTACATTAAATAATACATTGTTATATTTATATATATATAGTATGTACAGTTCTGGGACTTAAACCTTGAAAATTTTAAAGACAGCTTCTAGATTTGTAACTTTTTTTTTTACATGTAGCAGTGTTCTAATTTATTTTATATAGATTAAGGACTGAGCAGGTGTATGTGTGATTATTCAGTACTGCACAAATAAATGTTCATCAATTAAATTTAACGAGGTTTGAAATTACAGAAGGATTTTTTTTTTTTTTTTTACATTTTATCTTGTCCTCTTCTCTCTCTTTTTCCAGATCCCCAAACCAACAGGAGTGAGAAAAGGGTGGCAGCGTGCTTTTGCAGTTGTTTGCGATTGTAAACTTTTTTTATATGATGTACCTGAGGGAAAATCTACACAACCTGGTGTTGTAGCCAGTTTAGTCTTAGATCTTAGGTAATTTTTTTTTTTTTTTAAATGATCATTGGTTGAGCATTCTACCTCTTTTGTAATTTCACTGTAGTGCACCATATCCTTAAAAGTGTTGAAGACTGAGTAAAAAGCCTGTTTTCTGAGCTCTTTAATGGATTCTGCACTATTTCTGAATTTCATAATCTATTAGTGTTCTTTCTGAAACATAAAATTGGAGCGAAGCATTGTTTGATGTGATGTATTGGCTGTGCTACTTGTTTGACTGCCAGAGTCCATTTTGCAAGATACTACCAGTGATACTACTGCACGGTTGTTATTGGATCACTCATTAGTCAAATTGTTACTTAAATATTCTAGTCAAACACGTAACATGCCACAACTCTTGGGCATGTACTGTAGTCAGTCTATATTTGATAAAACCAGTGTCACACAGATTTCCATTAGCAGTTTATCGCAGATACATTGTAGTGCTTTTCATCCAAACTACTACCGCTGAATAAAATCATAGACCGCTTATAAAGTTGTTTGAATAGCTTGTTTTCATGGTATTTGTTAGCCTTCTCATCTAGAGCATAAAATACCTGCACATCAATAAAATAACCTATTTTGCAAATAAATACAGTGATAACATGCGGAAAATACATACACATCAATAAAGTAACCTATACATGCAAATAAATACAGTGATAACATGTATAGGTGACTTTTCTAAACAAAAACTTATGAATAGCTAAAAGGTTGTGTTCATTAATAATTGTTTTTTTGTTATGCTGTATCTGTAGAATTGCACATAATTGTTCTGATAAATTGTGTAATACATGACAAAAGTGTGGTTGAAGCCTCCAGAAATACCACATAACTGAGAACAGAACCTTCACTGGCCAGCCCAGAAGGGGCTCACACTGTGCAGCTTACTCAACACTACTAACAGTAGGATTTGACCTAGTAGGCCATAAGTATGGGAAGCTGGTAAAATAACAAGAAATATATCAAAAAGTTCCACAAGAGAAAAGGTAACAAAAACATTCTGGATTGTAAACAGAAGAAAAGAAAAGGGAACTTCAAGAATAACAGTTTATTAATACAAAAGTAGAAAAAAGTAACAAAATGCTCAAGAGAGTTAAGAGACAAAGATTTTGCATAAAATGGCAGTCCAAGGCGAACAACTGCAAAACACAATTCAAAGATCACAATCCACAGAACAGAAGCAAGAAAATCCAATGAAACAGTAATACTCACATGAGAACTCCTTCACAAATGTAACAATCATCTTCCTCTTCTCTGGCATTAAATAGCCAGAGGCAGAGCTTAGGAGTGGTGGTGTCAGGGTGGCTCTGCCTCCTGGGGCTTCATCCATAATGTACTTGTTAATGGCATGGAGGCACACTTAAAGTTAAAGGACTTAATTACCACTATAACAAAAATTACAAAGATATGAAAAATAATCATTCAAAAACAACAATAAAATATTCAAATTCACACCATTTCCTAACAACAACAGGAAGTTTATTTTGTGGCCAAAATTTGTATTATAATTGAATGTGTCACAAATGCATTCTTCCTAGACTCAGTTTCTCTCCCAGGTTTTATATCAAAAGGTAGACTGTTGCTGAAGTATTTCTGCTTTTTTATGTATTTCATTCTTATAATGATTTTGAAAAACTTGGATAACATGAGTCATTTTTTATGTACTTTTGTAGCCCCTGAGCCCTTTAGTTTATGCTAAAAGGTAGAGAAAAAGAGATATCTCTGGCCTCCTTTGTTTTTTATGGAGTAGTGAAAACTAGCACTAGGCAATATTTTACTTGATATTGGAGTTATTAAACATGGGGCCACATGGTACTTAGCTGTACACAGCTAGATAGTAATAATGAACATATGATGAATCATGCACAGCATTAATAAGGAGTATTTAAGCATGAACAGAACCATTCATATTTTGAGAGAAGTTCACCTTCATTAAATAACATCATTTTACTCAGAACTCAATGGGAGACCTAGTCTTTACAGTCATATGAAAAAGTTTGGGAACCCCTCTCATCCTGCATAATAATTTACTTTCAACAAAAAAGATAACACTGGTATGTCTTTCATTTCCTTGGAACATCTGCGTGCTGGGGTGTTTTCCGAACAAAGATTTTTAGTGAAGCAGTATTTAGTTGTATGAAATTAAATCAAATGTGAAAAACTGGCTGTGCAAAAATTTGGGTCCCCTTGTAATTTTGCTGATTAGAATGCATGTAACTGCTCAATACTGATTACTTGCAACACTAAATTGCTTCAATTAGCTTGATAAGCCTTGAACTTCATAGACAGGTGTGTCCAATCATGAGAAAAGGCATTTAAGGTGGTCAATTGCAAGTTGTGCATCCCTTTGACTCTCCTTTGAAGAGTGACAGCATGAAATCCTCAAAGCAACTCCCAAAAGATCTGAAAACAAAGATTGTTCAGTATCATGATTTAGGGGAAGGTTACAAAAAGCTATCTCAGAGGTTTAAACTGTAAGTTTCAACTGTAAGGAATGTAATCAGGAAATGGAAGGCCACAGGCACAGTTGCTGTTAAACCCAGCAGGTCTGGCATGCCAAGAAAAATACAGGAGCAGCATATGTGCAGGACTGTGAGAATGGTTACAGACAACCCACAGATCACCTCCAAAGACCTGCAATAACATCTTGCTGCAGATGGTGTATCTGTACATCGTTCTACAATTCAGCGCAATTTGCACAAAGAACATTCTGCACTCACGCCACAAACAGAGTCGCTTGTTGTATGCAAATGCTCATGTAGACAAGCCAGATTCATTTTGGAACAAAGTGCTTTGGACAGATGAGACAAAAATTGAGTTATTTGGTCATAACATAAAGCGCTTTGTATGGCGGAAGAAGAACACCACATTCCAAGAAAAACACCTGCTACCTACTGTCAAATTTGGTGGAGGTTCCATCATGCTGTGGGGCTGTGTGGCTAGTTCAGGGACTGGGGCCCTTGTTAAAGTCGAGAATCAGATGAATTCAACCCGATATCAACAAATTCTTCAGGATAATGTTCAAGCCTCAGTCACAAAGTTTAAGTTATGCAGGGGTTGGATATTCTAGCAAGACAATGACCCAAAACACAGTTCGAAATCTACAAAGCCATTCATGCTGAGGGAGAATTACAATGTTCTGGAATGGCCATCACAGTCCCCTGACTTGAATATCATTGAGAATCTCTGGGATAATCTGAAGCAGGCTGTCCATGCTCGGCAGCCATCAAATTTAACTGAACTGGAGAGATGTTGTTTGGAAGAATGGTCAAAAATACCTCCATCCAGAATCCAGCCACTCATCAAAGGCTATAGGAGGCGTCTAGAGGCTGTTATATTTGCAAAAGGAGGTTCAACTAAGTATTGATTTAATATCTCTGTTGGGATACCCAAATTTATGTACCTGTCTAATTTTGTTATGATGCATATTGCATATTTTCTGTTAATCCGATAAATTTAATGTCACTGCTGAAATACTACGGTTTCCATAAGGCATGTCATATACAGTGGTGTGAAAAACTGTTTGCCCCCTTCCTGATTTCTTATTCTTTTGCATGTTTGTCACACAAAATGTTTCTGATCATCAAACACATTTAACCATTAGTCAAATATAACACAAGTAAACACAAAATGCAGTTTTTAAATGATGGTTTTTATTATTTAGGGAGAAAAAAAAAATCCAAACCTACATGGCCCTGTGTGAAAAAGTAATTGCCCCCTGAACCTAATAACTGGTTGGGCCACCCTTAGCAGCAATAACTGCAATCAAGCGTTTGCGATAACTTGCAATGAGTCTTTTACAGCGCTCTGGAGGAATTTTGGCCCACTCATCTTTGCAGAATTGTTGTAATTCAGCTTTATTTGAGGGTTTTCTAGCATGAACCACCTTTTTAAGGTCATGCCATAGCATCTCAATTGGATTCAGGTCAGGACTTTGACTAGGCCACTCCAAAGTCTTCATTTTGTTTTTCTTCAGCCATTCAGAGGTAGATTTGCTGGTGTGTTTTGGGTCATTGTCCTGTTGCAGCACCCAAGATCGCTTCAGCTTGAGTTGACGAACAGATGGCCGGACATTCTCCTTCAGGATTTTTTGGTAGACAGTAGAATTCATGGTTCCACCTATCACAGCAAGCCTTCCAGGTCCTGAAGCAGCAAAACAACTCCAGACCATCACACTACCACCACCATATTTTACTGTTGGTATGATGTTCTTTTTCTGAAATGCTGTGTTCCTTTTACGCCAGATGTAACGGGACATTTGCCTTCCAAAAAGTTCAACTTTTGTCTCACCAGTCCACAAGGTATTTTCCCAAAAGTCTTGGCAATCATTGAAATGTTTCTTAGCAAAATTGAGACGAGCCCTAATGTTCTTTTTGCTTAACAGTGGTTTGCGTCTTGGAAATCTGCCATGCAGGCCGTTTTTGCCCAGTCTCTTTCTTATGGTGGAGTCGTGAACACTGACCTTAATTGAGGCAAGTGAGGCCTGCAGTTCTTTAGACGTTGTCCTGGGGTCTTTTGTGACCTCTCGAATGAGTCGTCTCTGCGCTCTTGGGGTAATTTTGGTCGGCCGGCCACTCCTGGGAAGGTTCACCACTGTTCCATGTTTTTGCCATTTGTGGATAATGGCTCTCACTGTGGTTCGCTGGAGTCCCAAAGCTTTAGAAATGGCTTTATAACCTTTACCAGACTGATAGATCTCAATTACTTCTGTTCTCATTTGTTCCTGAATTTCTATGGATCTTGGCATGATGTCTAGCTTTTGAGGTGCTTTTGGTCTACTTCTCTGTGTCAGGCAGCTCCTATTTAAGTGATTTCTTGATTGAAACAGGTGTGGCAGTAATCAGGCCTGGGGGTGGCTACGGAAATTGAACTCAGGTGTGATACACCACAGTTAGGTTATTTTTTAACAAGGGGGCAATTACTTTTTCACACAGGGCCATGTAGGTTTGGATTTTTTTTCTCCCTAAATAATAAAAACCATCATTTAAAAAATGCATTATGTGTTTACTTGTGTTATATTTGACTAATGGTTACATGTGTTTGATGATCAGAAACATTTTGTGTGACAAACATGCAAAAGAATAAGAAATCAGGAAGGGGGCAAATAGTTTTTCACACCACTGTATTAAAAGGAGGTTGCTACTTTGAAAGCTCAGCCAATGATAAACAAAAATCCAAAGAATTAAGAAGGGTTCCCAAACTTTTTCATATGACTGTATATCCCTATGCTATTGGCTGTCAATGTAGATGTTTCCTTCTAATCGAGTCTGTTGTACCATGCATGTGTTTAACTTTGAACAGGAAATTATTATATGAGAGGATTCTTATTTTTTGTATTAATTTATAATTACAGAGATGAAGATTTTTCTGTAAGCTCTGTATTGGCATCTGATGTGATTCATGCAACAAGAAAAGATGTACCCTGCATTTTTAAGGTTTGTATGCTAAGGGTTTTAATAGATATTTTAATAGATATTTTTGGGAAAGTGTCTTTATGAGATATATTTTTAGAAAATGTTGGAATTGGCTCATATTGCATCAGTGGTTTTCCTGAACTACTGCCAAAGTAAACTTAACAGATGGAGGACCCTTTCTGTGTCCTGTTGTGTGGCAAAGAGTTTTCAGGCTGATATAACTCCTTGTTGCTCTGAATGCATGCATCACATCAGTAAATCGATTTTTCTTTTCTGGGGAATTTGGGCAAATGAAACAGCTATAATGTGTATTTCTGCTCTGTCTGTGCTATTAGCTAATTCAGTCCAAATTTCAGTGTGTCCAGAATAATACATTTGATTTCTTAGTACATTGATCCTCTTTATTAAAGGGGCAATTGCTTTGAGACCTTTTAGAGGCATGGCTATCACGGAAGTGACGAGGAGGATGTTGTCTTTTAGGAAGACTTTCATCCTATCTAAAATGGAAATGGTCCATCTTAGTTGTAAATTGAAAATTAGAAACTACAATGAGTAGTTCAACCACTTTTTTTTTTAAATAAGTGCTTCTGATCTTCAGTGGGTGATATCTGAAAAATGAAACTGCACTTTTAATTCAGAGTATTGCTCTATAACAGTAAATTTCTCTTGTATAATTTTTTCACCATTTTATATTGGGCCCAACATATTGTCTTTGTAGATTTAGTGTAAATGTTATATCAATTTAAACACAGGAGATTTATTTCTTGTTAATTGTTTAATGTATAAATATTTCACTTCATAACATAGCAACTGGCTATGTCACTTTCCCAGTTTGATAACAGAACAATCTAGCTTTTTATAAAAAGTGTATGCATTAAGTAATTCTGAATCAACTCTATATGCTATAAAATGCTCCTCCCACTTTGTGCTTTGTCCCTCTTCAGTTACAGTACACCCTCATACTGATTGTATCACCTCTGCCAGACCTGTTAGAATTCACTCATCTGAGTTTCTTGCATTTGGTTTTAGCATTTTGAGAATTCATATTATACAATTTCATGCACAACTTTAAGACATTTTATATCTTATACAAAGATATTGTTTGCCTGTTTACATCATATATTTATACAAGTTTTACTATAATCCAGAATCATGTGATGTTACATCAGACCTTTTTGTTGCTTGTACTTGAGCAAATATCACCCCCTTATAGTGCATTAAATTCTCTATCTCCATGATGTAAATCTGGGTGTCCTGTTTTTAGGTAACTTCTTCTCTTTTGAGTTCTCCTTCAAAGTCCTATTCACTGCTAATCTTGGCTGAAAGTGAAGTAGAAAAGAGGAAGTGGGTTGGAATCCTGGAGGGGCTGCAAAATATCTTGAACAAGAACAAACTGAAAAACAGAGTGGTGCACGTCCCACAGGAAGCCTATGATAATACACTGCCTGCAATTAAAACAACATTATCTGCTGCTATTGTAGGTAAGAGACCCCTCTATATTTCTTCATTTAACACCCCATTTGGTTTATCTTGTGATTTTGGGCTTGAAACGACAGGGGATGCATTAAATGCATCCTGTTGTTTTTTAAATGTTTAATACACTGCCTGGCCAAAAAAAAAGTTGCCACCAAAAAAAAAGGTCACACACTCTAATATTTCGTTGGAACGCCTTTAGCTTTTATTACGGCACGCATTCGCTGTGGCATTGTTTCGATAAGCTTCTGCAATGTCACAAGATTTAGTTCCATCCAGTGTTGCATTAATTTTTCTTGCATTGATGATGGTAGAGTCTGACCGCTGCGCAAAGCCTTCTGCAGCACATCCCAAAGATTCTCAATGGGGTTAAGGTCTGGACTCTGTGGTGGCCAACCCATGTGTGAAAATGATGTCTCATGCTCCCTGAACCACTCTTTCACAATTTGAGCCCGATGAATCCTGGCATTGTCATCTTGGAATATGCCCGTGCCATCAGGGAAGAAAAAATCCATTGATGGAATAACCTGGTCATTCAGTATATTCAGGTAGTCAGCTGACCTCATTCTTGGAGCACATACTGTTGCTGAACCTAGACCTGACCAACTGCAGCAACCCCTGATCATAGCACTGCCCCCACAGCCTTGTACAGTAGGCACTAGGCATGATGGGTGCATCACTTCATCTGCATCTCTTCTTACCCTGATGCGCCCATCACTCTGGAACAGGGTAACTCTGGACTCATCAGACCACATGACCTTCTTCCATTGCTCCAGAGTCCAATCTTTATGCTCCCTAGCAAATTGAAGCCTTTTTTTCCAGTTTGCCTCACTGATTAGTGGTTTTCTTACGGCTACACAGCTGTTCAGTCCCAATCCCTTGAGTTCCTCTTGCATTGTGCATGTGAAAATGCTCTTGCTTTCACTATTAAACATAGACCTGAGTTCTACTGTTTTTTTTCTTCGATTTGATTTCACCAAATGTTTAATTGATCACCGATCTCGATCATTCAGGATTTTATTCCGGCCACATTTCTTCCTCGAAGACAATGGGTCCCCACTATCCTTCCAGTTTTTAATAATGCATTTTACAGTTCTTAACCCAATTTTAGTAGTTTCTGCAATCTCCTTAGATGTTTTCTCTGCTTGATGCATGCCAATGATTTGACCCTTCTCAAACAGGCTAACATCTTTTCCATGACCACGAGATGTGCCTTTCGACATGGTTGTTTAAGAAATGAGAAGCAACTCATTGCACCAGTTGGGGTTAAATAACTTGTTGCCAGCTGAAAGATAATCGCCCATGCAGTAATTATCCAATAGGAGGCTCGTACCTATTTGCTTAGTTAAATCCAGGTGGCGACTTTTTTTTTGGCCAGGCAGTGTATATACAATGTTGTGGCCTAATTCATCTAACTTACCACCTTCTACACACCTATTTACTATACTGTTTTGTGGTGGCAGAGCTTATACCTTCGTGTTTGATTGTATTTTATTTTGACTCTGCTTGCTTCTAATGTTTTTTTTTTTTTTTTGTTTGGTGGTTTTTTCCTTCTTCTTCTCTTAGACCGGGAGCGCATTGCCCTTGGCACAGAGGAAGGTCTATATGTTGTAGAAGTTACAAGAGATGGTAGGAATACCCTTCTGTTTTCACAAATACAATATATACTTAACACATTTTACTTAACATTTTTCTTTTAAGGGATACCTATAATTTAGTTAACAATGGGATTGACTACTTGTAGTTAAATGAGATTGAATATTTAATTAGAATCGTACAAAAAACACTTTATCCAAAGAAATGGTAAGCCACAGTGATTGATTTATAGTTGTCTCATAAGAAAATGGTGCTAAACATTCATTAGAAGATTAATTGGTTATACTAAACAAATGCCACTGAACACTAAATACTTTTTTGTGGCCGTTTTAATATATAGCTTCTAGACCTTGTTAACAGCATCTGTTCATATTACCATATACTGTATCACACCATTTTCTAGCAGTTAATTGATGATAATTAGTGGCACAGGACTATTTATAAAATTAGTGAATTAATTACAATGCATATTTCTAAAATAGTTAGTTTGTAACAGTTTTTTATACTTATTCACTGAAAAACTGGTTCAGCCAAGGCATTTTGGCATATTGCCATTGAATTAGAGAGTTGTACAGATCTAAAGTGCACAGAATTTTTCAAACATAGAGCACTGTGGAACTTGGTGCTTTTTGATGTGTTTTTGTGATTCTGAATGTCATCCTGAGGCATGTACAATATCAAAGTTATTGTTCTGAAACTTTAAGGAAGGAGTAGTGAACTCATTTAACTTTTGATTTAGTTCAATCATTTATCATTGTAATTATTACAATGTGGAGGTACAGTTTCAGTGTTAAAATTAATTTGTACGTTTACAATTTATTATAATATAGTTTATGTATAAAAAAAAGATTGTTTCTTAATTTGATTTTTTTTCTATTTAAGTCTTTTTGTATACTACTGTATATGTCACTTAGACGTAAAAGTATAATAAGCCTAGTTGTATTTGAGTTGGGTAAAACAAAAAGAGAACTATCTTAATGGAAAAATTACATCTGATTTTTTTTTTTTTTTTTTTTGCAGTAATAGTGCGAGCTGCTGACTGTAAGAAAGTGCACCAGATTGAGCTCATTCCCAAAGAAAAAATAATCATCCTCATATGTGGCCGTAACCGTCATGTGCACTTATACCCATGGTCTACACTGGATGGGCCTGAAACAAATTATGATGTCAAACTTCCTGACACCAAGGGATGTCAAACTCTTACCACAGGTTCCCTCAGGCAAGGTGGACCTACTTGTGTGTTAGTAGCAGTAAAGAGGCAAGTGTTATTCTATGAGATTACCAGAAGTAAACCTCACCACAAGAAAATAATGGAGTTGACTGCACCTGGAACAATTCAGTGGATGGCCCTGTTCAGGGATCAGCTTTGTGTTGGCTATCCTTCTGGATTCTCATTACTTAGTCTCCAGGGAGAAGGTTCTGGCACAAACTTGGTCAATCCAACTGACAGCTCCTTAGCCTTCCTTAGCCAGCAGACATTGGATGCTCTTTGTGCTGTAGATGTTAGTACCAATGAATACCTTCTCTGCTTTAGCCATCTTGGCATCTATGTGGATTCTCAAGGTCGAAGGACACGAATGCAGGAGCTCATGTGGCCAGCAACTCCGATCGCGTGTAGTAAGTGGTTTTTAAGTTTTTCATTGTGCAATTTAACCAAAATTTTTATCTTCGTAAAAACTTAGTCCATTTATTAACTGACCTAATGATGGCTTTATTATCTTAGAGTACAAGTAAAGGGTCAAACTAATTCTATTGACTTCATCAAATTATTAAGTAGCAAATACCAAGAAATGTTTTTTAAACTTCTTTTGGGTACATGGTATTGTTAATGATCATATTTGTAGGTTTATTTTTAGTGTTTAATGTGAATGGAATACTTCAGGTCAGATTCTTTCTTTCTTTAATACATTTACATCCTATATTGGCATTAAGCTTTGTGTAGCTATTAATAAACTAAAAAATACAGCTTTGCAATGCTGTATCAACATGTAAAACATGGTATTTCAACGTTAAGGAAGGTATCACATTACTAATATAATATAAACTATCATGTCCACCCATCAGAGCCCATTCTAAGGCACATGATAAACTGAAATGCCATGCTGGGTATTGCAGTAGTTTTTTGCAGGTCCTGCTGAGAGTGAATTCATTCTCTTAGACTTGAAATGTATGTTTCGCATTAGTAGTACTTTGTTCTTCAATTCTTCAGTACAGGCAGTTAACATAGTATACAGTATGTGAGATACAGGATCCCTGTATATAGTTGGCTATCACTGGCTTACAGAATGTGCATGAAATTACATTCATATTGAATGACATGTCTTGGTAAATTTAAGAAATCTCAAAATAAAAATTACTATATTTAAAACCTGTCATTATAGTCACTCCATTCTTGATAGATGTTGGATGTAGAAGTGGATTGTGGCTCTTGCATTCAGTCAGCACTTTGGAGGCATGTACCAATACAATTAAATAAAACAGTCAAAATGAGAGTCAAAAGAATGCAATTATTTCACAAGAGAAGATGGAAAAGTAAAGCAAATCAGGTCAACTTAAACCCAACAGTGACAATCTATAAACTGGTGTGAGTATGGGGGGGTGGGGGCGACAGTGTTTGAAATTAGCCTTTTTCCTACTATAATATTTTTAAAGCATTTGGTTTAGTTAACACACCAAAAGCTGCTTCCTCTGTTCACTAGGGTGGTTATTGTTAGAAAAACAGTTTAAACAAGAATTTCTGTTGTCTTTTCCTTTAATGCCAATATCTCCATTTATTAGACACCTCCCTATATTGCATGTCCTAAAACCAATTATTGACTACAACACTGCCATGAATTACCTGATGGTGTTCCAAGATTAACACTTTCTAAGCTCTGAAGAGGGTCAAAACCATAAAAAAAATGTAGGTGATTTCAGGATGAGGAGAAAGGTTGAGGAAATAAAACTGATATCTGGCCTAGATTGTAGTGGATCAGGTGTAATTTCACCTATCTTATACCTGCGTTCTTATCCATAGCCTTTTAGTTACCTTACATCACCTTTTTAAAGCATTCCCAGGCATGCTTGATCCTCAGTAAATATAGGTTTTCTTGTCTCTGCCAGGTTACAGTTCATCCTACCTTACTGTCTACAGTGAATATGGTGTTGATGTCTTTGATGTGACTTCAATGGAGTGGGTTCAGACTATTGCTTTAAGGAAAGTAAGTTCTTTTATAATTTGAACTTCTACAGCTAGAGCTCTAATGCTATGTATCAGTTTTGTTTATCTTTTAAGTTTTTTTTTAATGGGTTGTTTTGGTGACATGAGCTCATTAGACAAATTGGAACAACCAAAAGGGCAGACAGTAAGTATTCCTATGACAATGAAAGTGAAAGCTGAGGCAGGAGGGACATATTTAAAACATCCTAATGTTGCAAATGATTTCCCACAGATCAGGCCATTAAATGTCGAAGGCACACTAAACATCCTCAGCTGGGAGCAGCCAAGACTGTTATACTTCAGTAACAACTACACTGGTTAGTACTGCATGGTGAATAATATTAAGTTGTCAGAGCATTTTGATACTTCTGGTAACAAGTTAGCGGCTGATATTTTTTTTGATTTTTGGATTATTGCTTAAGATATTGTTACCATTGTACAAGGCAAATGCCATTCATTCAGCTAGTATTATAGAGTGTAGTTTCGTAAAGTTTTTGTTTAGTCTCTATTCCATGTGTCCTTGATATATCATTTGTCTCTTTTTTTCTTATGTTGTTAAATTGAAGACTTTTTCATTTAAAATGACAAACCTGGTACACTGCTGGTATATAGCTTATTAGAGGTCAAGAGAAACAAGTATTTTTTTCCCAAAATATTGTTTTTTTTTTTGTTTTTTGCTTTTTTTTGTCAAAAGGTAGAAAGACTTGGTTTTATGAGCAGCATAAACTTCAATATGCAATTAAAAGTAATAGGACCACAAAGCACTTATTCAGTTTGCATGAAAATAACTTGAGTATGAAGTTATTTCAGAACTTGACAAAGGAAGTATTATTTCATAACAGGGTTAGCATGCCAGGGTTGTTGGCATTGGTTAAATACTAGCACTATTCTCTTGTGGCCTGCACCTATATAGGTGCCCTATAGCACATCTAGCTAGAGATGTTTTTTCACATGGGTCCTGACAAAAACTTAATGTAGCCAGATTGGGAGCATGTATTTAATGATCAGTTTAAAGTTAATTTTGAAATCTTTATATTTATTGTTGCCTTAACAAATTCAGTTAAGTTTTGCTACCCATCAAAATGATGCTTTTCTTGTGTTTTCTTTCATGCACCGAATTTTTACAGTGCATGGACTGAAGCAAAGACAGATTTTTAAAAATAACCCCTATAGGTGCTGTCTTTTCAGTAGTATATTTCACCATTAACCACTACTAAGATTTTAGCAAGTTGTCCCAGATGTGTATTTTCCTTCAGTTAATCATGTCTTCTCACAAAACACTTGCAACATTATTTAATAATATATGCTGCATTTTCTGGGGTTTTAGTGTTTCTTTTTTCCTTTTAGTCACAATACCATTTTTAATTTTACTATAAACTGTTCTTTACATATAATTATTATTTTCTACACTGGTAGGAAAATCAAGTATATATTTGATAGTTGCAGGCGTTTGTAAAAAGAACATAATTTATGTCTGATATTTTGAAAACTTCCTTCCTATATCCTTTATTACCACCGTTATAATTTTGGGAGCAATTACAAGGAATTGCTAAATGTTTTGTGTAGAAACTGCTGAACTGGCCATTCCAGAAACCTGCGACAACAGTAAGAAGCAAATGGTACGCACTCGAAGCAAAAGAAAGTTTGTATTTAAGGCACCTCTGGAGGAGAAGATGCAGCAAAGATGGTGAGTTGATAAAGCTGCAGACGTATCTAGTACTAATTTTTTCTGTTGCACCTAATACTATGCCACTAAAGTACTTATCTGCCTGGCATAACAGTAACATGTTTTTTGAACAAAGTTAACAGATGCATCTTCATAAGACACTTAGCAGAAGAAACAATATTGCATTAGATAAAAGTTAATGAACATGATACAGGTAAAAGTACAAATGTAGTATTGGCAGATACTAGGAGTAAAACAATGGAGAAAAAATCTCTACATAAAAATAATTAAGTTTAAACAGCATGTAATACAGTAAAGCATGGTCAAAGCAATTTCTGGCAACTCAGGAATAACAGTTCTAGTATGCAAGAGAGGAAAGTTGAGTCTTCTCCCATCCTGTATATATCTGTACTAAAAAGGTTCACCAGTGCCATAATAAAGTATATTTTGTTGTTGATATGGATCTTTTTACTTAAGCATAAATTAGCTAAGAGAAGGAAAATGAAAAATATATAATATGAAAGAAGGAAACAGTAAATGGCACCACCAATCTTAGTAAGCAGAAAATTAATTTCTTTGACATAAGTATCTTTGAATTAAACAAGCGTGTTAAGAACAAAATTCCTGTAGTGCAGATTCAGATTTTATTCATGTACTGTACATATATTCTGAATATTCACAAAATTGCTAAAATTCAAAGGCTATAACAGTAATTAAAATTAATATTTTTCCTCCCAGTGTCTGCTCTTCAACACTTAATTTTTGGCTGTCATTTGATTTTGGCATTAAAGGAGGTATCTGAAACATATGTTCACATTCATTGTAGTGGTAGAGTATTACATTTAAGTCAAATGCTGTGGTTATGTAATCACATAATCGGCATAGTAATGATAAAGCTGTGATATATCACATAATTATATTGTACATTTCATAATTTTGTATTCATTTTTATGGTTTATTAAACCAATAATTAATTTTAAAACTAAAAAAACAGCACTGATTTAGGTTTCTTTTATGCAGATGACTGTGTATCTGCATACACTAAAATCTTAATTTAACCCACCTCAGTTTAGCAGAAGTAAAATGCAAAGGACAAAAATAAAAGGGTATGATTTTGCTCTTACATTAAACAAAAGTGGACTGCAGCTCCAACTACAAATAATTAGCAGTTGCTCACTAATCATATTAGGACAAATGCTTTTATCATTTGATGGCCTTAAATGCTAGTTCTCTTATACTCTCATTTAGTGATTGAAGTACACCAGAAGAAACTGAATTGGGTAACCTCAGTCTCTTGCTCAGAGGTGACATTTTCCATATCATGTTTGCATTTCTCTGCATGTCTGCAGGACTGTAGCAGAAGAGTGTGTTTAAATGCATTTGTACCTTGATAGCTTGGAAAAACAGCATTGTAGCACAGTTCCTATTAATAGTCATCTACTGTAATCTCTCCTACTAGGCAAAAACATAGTACAGTATGTCACATCTTCTTGGTCAGTGGGGTTGCTAGGTTTTTGTCCTACAGTATGTAAAATACTGTGTACATAATAGCTTCTTCCATCGTGCTGTGACCGGAATGAAGACATATTTGGCCATCACCAGTACCTTATAACAGAAAGACCTAGTAACTCCTAAAATGAAAAAAAAAAAAAAAATGGCAGTTACTAGGTTTTTCCATTGCACGTGAGTAATATTGCAAGATATGCTGAATCCTGCCTCCTTCTGGTAGTTTGATTAATATTTTAAATAGATCATTCTCATAAGTACTGATTAGTTTATTTTAGTTTATTCCCCTAATGCACATTTCAATTAGGCCATTGTTACAATATGTACAGTTTCTTTCTGCTTTCACTTGTAGCCTTCCTTTACAAAATAAGAACACAACAGCAAATTGTACAAGGTTGCCACACATGTAGTGTGACAGCTCCAACAACTTGGTCATAGCCCTCTACAGCTCCCAACAGTTTACTGCAGCAAAATCAAATTGGTTGATTATATCATAGTTGTTTTATTTTTTAACAGCCAGTGAGCACTCAAACTGAAATACAATGTATACAGTTCCCAGAGCAATGGTAACTATATGAATAAAGATAAAACCAAGTGTTTTCCACTTTGCAAATGGAGGTGAGCTTATCAGAGTTTGGGCCTGCACATGTCTGCACAGAAGAGCTTAAGCTATGGCAAAGGCAATGAGTGCTTACTTCTTTACTTTGTGGTTTGTTTACATTTGTACAGCTCCACTTCTTATTCCAATATGTGCTACATTAATTGGCTTCCAAAATGAGGCGACTTAATAGTATTTCATGAATCTTACAATATGAAATTTGGAACAACACTGAAAAATTGTAAGAGAATCATGTAGTCACCCTGAGATTTCTAGTCATTTAACTTGATGTTTTTAGATGTATTGAGACTCAGCAACTACAGTAATTAAATAAGACATGCTGTAGTACGACATTGGCTTTATAATCTCAGGGTACTACAGACTTATTACAAATACATCCATCCATTATCCAACCCGCTATATCCTAACTACGGGGTCACAGGGGTCTGCTGGAGCCAATCCCAGCCAACACAGGGCGCTACAGTTTAGTTTCAATTTAAAGCATGGTAACATGCAACTAAAACAATGAAGTCCTATGTAATAATGTGCATAGATATTTACAAGGATTTTTAACGCAAATAAAAGTGCTTCATTTGTTAAAAGTTTTTGTTTTACTTTAATAAAAGATTCCATTATCCTAATAAGAAGCAAAAAGATAAATTCGATTCCAGCAGAATAGGTCTAACAGTGATGACAGCACATTCACTCCAGGGTAGCACATCAGGGTGCTAACAAGAGGCACAAAGCTTAAGGAATATGATAACAAACAAATAGAAAATTGCTATACGTAGTATTAGCTCTTAATAAGTACATGCTATGCTAAAAAAAAGTTTCCTCAACCATGAGATGGAGACTGAATTGACCTCTCTAATATTGCTGTTATTGCAATGTAAACCATTTCAGAATTTGGTGGCCTTAGACCTAAAATTTCTGCATACTATAGTAGAGTTATTTTGCTTCTTTGTCTTTGGGATTTCTAAACACTATTGCTAACAATATTGACTTTTTCCCAATAAGGTTTCCTTCACTTTATGTGTAAAAAAAAAAAAAAAGATTGAGTATTTGTTGAAAGCTGGAATGTTTTCATATGTTGTTGTTAACTCTGATGAGTATTTTGTTCCCCATTAGTAACATTTTCTTAATTTACATATGAGTGCAATTCCTATAAATATTAACTTCTCTCTTAAAACTAACAATATGTGCATGATAAGCATCATCTATATTCATCTGTTCATGTCTTTATGCTGAAATTTTCAGGGAGATGCTAAAAGACCCAGAAATGAGATCTAGGATGATCTCCAATCCAACAAACTTTAACCATGTGGCTCATATGGGACCAGGTGATGGAATGCAAGTTCTTATGGATCTGCCTTTGGTAAGGCCTGGGAAAGTACGTGCTGGACAAGGTTCATGGGCAGTAGGACTATCCAATAAAAAGCCACTTTATTTGAATGTAATCGTCTTATGATCATATATGGAGGATTCTTATTTCCTTATAGTGGGTCTCTTATAGTGGCATAAATCGTTTGTCTGGAGGGCTTTCCTGCAAAAAATAAAATAAATCTTACCACTACAGGTCTAGCACTTTGATGTTACTTTTTTGTGTCTTTTCTTTGGAATTAACTAGTATCTCTCGTTGCTTTCTTCCCTTTTTCTTTCTTTCTTTGTATGTTTCTCTGTTTCTGGTGATGTAGCAGAATGAATTTCCTTCCCCCTCATCCTCTCGACACCATGCTTTGATATCTCCTCCAACCAACTTTGAGCACGTCTATCACATGAGCCCTATTTCTGCAGAAATCTATCTTCAGAAAGACCATTCCTCACTGCAAGGCCTCTCACCGCTCTCTTCCTCCTCCTCTCCCTCCACCACTTCCTTAGCAAGGGTAGGAATAGCTGTCCCACACTTCCTCCCCCTCCACCTATGCCCTGCCTGCTGGATGTGCCTAGTTTCTCCTAGTTTTGTTTCCTTTATTTCTTTTTTCTTCTGTAACTATCAAAGCAGCCTAATATTGTGGTGGTTTCTTTTTGCGGTATTTTTCTGCTTCTAGACGAAAACCAGTTGCTACATTAGTAAAACAGATAACTTTTTAAAGTGTACTTTTAAGGACAACAAAATACTGACAAAAGGGAGCAGTGTGTTTTAAAGAAAATCTTTATAATGTAAAAAAGAAAAAAGAAGATCTCCAATTATAGTATCGTTCACTGACACATACATGTTTGCTAGGTGGTGTCTGAAATGGGTTGAATGATATAAATAATAAAATCCAATCAAATTGCCTGGTATTTGTACATTTAGACACTCTTTTTTAATAAAGCAATTCCAAAGCCCTCTTCTGCTTCATTATTCTCTGCTGAAAGAAATGTGCAGACATTCCGACAGTGTTTAGGGAGCAATGATAGTTACATATCAGCAGAGATATCAACAAGGTTAGGCAAACTGTCTACCAGACAAATAAAAGATAGTTGATATAACTTTTGCATATGAATTTTTCATATTCCTCATTTCTCTTTTGTTTTTTACATGCAATATAGAGTGTTTTGCCTACAACTCAAGATGATCAGTCCAGAGATAGACAAAGACCCATGTCGTCTGCTAGTATCACTCGACAGCATCAACAGAGGAGTAAAAGTTACATCACACGAACAGCATCGGGTAAGTTTTCAGCTGTCGTCTTTACAGTTTAAGAGTCAGTAAAATCAACAAGTACATCACAACACTTAAATAACATCAAAGTAAGTTAAAGTAAATACTTACAATAATTGTCTAGTTAGAAAGTATTGTTTAGAAATGTTATAGTTAGAGTCTCAACTTCAACATAAGTTATTCTGGATGGAATTAGTTGGACTGGGCAAAGAACAAAAAAAAAAACACACACACACCCAGAGTCAAATTAAGGTTTATGGGCGTATTCCGCGAGTAACTTGGAAGAATTTACCACAAGACTTCTTGAAAAAAAGTATGCACTAGAATATCAAAGCAAATTGCATCAGTTTTGCATTCTAAGGGAGGCCGCAAAAATACTGACTTCTTGTAAAAACACAAGACATTCTCACTACTTGTTGCAGTTTTTTTTTTTTGTTTTGTTTTGTTTAGTTTATTGAAATGTTATGTGTTTTCATAAGCAAATGAACAGTTACTGCCAAGATAACTAGCTTTAAAAACTATTTTCCTTTGTGTCCTGAGACAATTGCACAGTACTTTACCACTGATCAGTTGATATTGTCAAGATGTTGCTCAGTCATAAACTTAACCACCAATGAATAACAAATAGTCTTCTACCAAAAAAAAAACCTGATGAGTTTAATAAAGCAAATTAATTCTGAAAAGTGCTTTTTTATTGTTAAATTTTCTTTCTTAAATGCAAATATTTGTGTGGTTTATACTTGATCATGTACTGTACTAACTAAGAAACATAGTCTTGTTGGCTTGTTTTGCTTGATTCAATATTAAAGCAAGTCTTGAAAGTTTTATGACCACAGTACTTGACCACAATTATAGTTGTCCATAATTTAATCAGCCATCCGTCCATTTTTCTAACCTGGTGGTTCAGTTTGGGGCATTGTAGGTTAGTGCCAGTTGTGGGTGCTAAATAGGATACTACCTAGTATCCCAGGATGGAGGATCTAGTCAGCAAGACACACACGTATAACCCCATCGGCTTAATACTGATGGTTTACTCATTGTGATTATGTAACATTACTTCTATTTATTATTTATTTTATTTATGTTCATTTATTTTATTTCTATTTATGTTATTCATGTTAATTGTATGTTTTTCTTTTATTCTATTATTGTAAAGCACTTTGGCCACAGCATTCCTATGTTGTTTTAAATGTGCTATATAAATAAATTTGACATTGACTCCTGCTTTGTCAGAAGTCTTTACAGTTACATTCCAAAGACTACCATAACAATATGCTTTGAAAACACACAAGAATACTGTTCAAAGCAATATGATAAGAATTACAGCTTTTACTCTTGAACTCAGGAATCAGATCAGATGGTGTTTTTTGGAATCAACAATATAATTTTATGACTTAGCTGTTTCCTTCTGTTAAGATCCTGGTCTGATCTGGTATAACCTCAATGAGAATATGGTGATGTTGCAGTCAGTAATTAGTTTCGACCTGTGACAACATGGCGATTTCAAAACTATAGTCAAATTTTTGTAGCGGTATTTTTCCTCTATTAATACACAAGGCTGTTTGGTTTTGGTTAGTGTGGTGTGGCACTTGGCTTTTTAAGAAAATTAATTAGTGAGTGTAGTGGACCAAAAATGAAGTGGAAACACATATTGACAGTGTTTAACTTCGCTTAGAAACTTTGATCTATAATAACGTGAAGCATACAGTCAAGTATCTGATGTCAAGAGAAACAGAAATCCTGTGCATTGTAAAGTTGTGCCAAAAAAGTTACATTTAAACAGGAGAGTTTTCTTTGTTTGCATGTTTGTTATTATTTAAAAAATAAAGCAAAAACCAAATTCATCTGTATCTTCTATCTGTGAAGCTAATCAAATTATCAGTTATTTTTGATGTAGTCACTTTACAAGTAGTACCTGCTCATATTGGACAATACATGACAGGCCCATACAAGATAGGGGTGGTGGGGCAGCGCCCAAGATTCCCTCAGAAGGGCCTAATATATTGTTCTATATATTTTTTTATGTTTATTTTTGGTAAATTCCACGTGGTCTTCCCTTCAAATGCCGTGAAACCTCACAGAGGAAAATCACCCCCCCCTTTTATCTTCAACTGGTGCAGAACTATATTTATATTTATATATAATTTACCCTGGGCCCATTGTGTACTCTCAACACTCTTAAGGACAGCTTTATACTTCACGTGACACGATGCATGCTCCTGCAGACACTTCTGCTACACAAGCGGTATACTGTTTGTACTTGTGCGCGTATTTTATGTAAATCTGGAAGATTCCATCAGGTGGCACTGCAAGATATCATCATGGTGTGAAAACGTTCAGCTTCCCTATGTTGTGAATTAACCGAAAAATCCATTAAATTCCGAGGACACCTTGCCACAATATCTCTGAAAAAGATGGATGTTTAATGGTTACATCCATCAATCCAGGGATGTGCCCATTCCAGCATGCGAGGCAGAAAGAATCCCTGGATGGGGCATCAGCTCATTGCAAGGTGAATACATACATACACTAGCATCATTTTAACATCACCAGATCCCCAAACCTGCATGTCTTTGGAAGGAAACTGGAGCACACTGTGGAAACCCACTAGGAAAACATGTAAGTTCCAGGCAGGGAACACCAGGGACATGACTCCCTGTAAGGCAGCAGCACATCCGCTCCCCTGATGTGCCGGCCCCACATGTGTAATTATTAGCAGTATTCATTATTTAAATGGAGTTAACGATTTATCTGTAAAGTGTAATATACATGCTTTAATGCATTTCATCATGGAAGTGATATCAAGTATAAATCTAAGAATTCTAATAGCTGGAATATCATACATTTAATGTGTTCTGTGTGGTAATTGCGGCTTGCTACTACTGTCAGTTCAGGCGGAAGCCCCAGAAGCACATAGCAATTAACAACTGGGTCTGTTTTAAGACATTTACAACCTGTCTACTTTAATGAAAATAAACTATGAGATTAAAGTGGAAATTACATTAACTGACAGAGACCTACAAAAAACTTAATTTCACTTTAGATTATGTATAGCTGTTTTGTTTTTTTGGATTTTAATTTTAGAATTAAAAGTGGATTGCTTTGGTTGGTTAATTAATTAGTAATTCTGTTTTTGTCATTTTAAGTCAGCAGCAGAATTTTTAATATTGTTTAATATGACCCTGTAGTTAGGATATAGTGGGTTGGATAATGGATAGATGAAACAGCAAGACATTGTAGTTAAATTAGATGAGGGGTGATTCATTCATTGTGTTTAGTCCAAATCAGGAATGGCAGCAGTAGTCTAAATCTTTTGTATTTGGTTAATTATAGCTTTGTATAGGGTAGTCCAGATCTAATTATGCAGTTTTCATTACGCTATAACTTAAGTTTATTACATAGAAAATCACCCAAAAAATCCTGAACCATCGAGAATTGTGTGAACTGACAACATGAAGAATCGTCTTTGCGCCGAACTGGAATTGTCCCCGCATAAATCAAAGTCATCCAGGCGATCTGAATCTGCATAATTAGATCTGGACCACCCTTTACAGAAAGATAATTGAAGGGCTGTGTACATACATATCAGATCATTTCCAAATTTAGAGAGCAGAGGTACGGTCAGATACTAGCATTGTTTTATAGGTAATTCAGTGAAGTTTTGACAGAATCTCAGCTGTGCCATTCAAGTTATTCCACCAGGTGGCACTGCAAGATATCATCATGGTGTGAAAACGTTCAGCTTCCCTATGTTGTGAATTGACCGAAAAATCCATTAAATTCCGAGGACACCTTGCCACAATATCTCTGAAAAAGATGGATGTTTAATGGTTACATCCATCAATCCAGGGATTGATGATTTACTTCCAGATTTACATAAAATACGCGCACAAGTACAAACAGTACACCGCTTGTGTAGCAGAAGTGTCTGCAGGAGCATGCATCGTGTCACGTGAAGTATAAAGCTGTCCTTAATTCAAGTTGTCCTCAATTCAAGTTATCTGACATGTTTTTGAAGGAAATTTTTGAATGCTTTCTTTCTTGCTTGGCCTTGTCTCCATGGAAGAAGAGACAGTTTCATGGATTAAATAAAAGTTTAATATATAAATAAAAAAATTTACCCCTCAAGTGTAATTGTATTTGGAATGAATCCCACCATATTTGTATTTAAATCATATTTAAAGAGCATCACTTTTATTTGGCCTTCCTTGTTTTTCTTTAATCTTTAAGTACTATCATTAAGTACTTTAAAATTTGTCTGCTAGAACAGAACTCATTTAGGTTTATATTTTGGGTTAACATATTACAGTGTAGGTTGGCAACTTGTTCATTAAACTGCATGCAAATTTCATAATGATTTAGTATAATACAGCGTCATAGTAAAAAAAGAAAGGAAGCTGTTCATTTTTGTTTTATAAGTGAGTAAGCTGCAATAATGTGTAAACCTGAAACTGTTAGAAAGCATTTACATTTCTTTATTATTTTGCACATTATATTTGGAGCTTAAGAGTTATGTGGTAAGCAAAATTAGAAAACCATTCCATTTCAACTTTTTTGATTACTGTTCCCATTTCTGTTCTGAGTGGTGCATTGGATCTCTAAGGCTCACCATGTTTGCCCATTCTAATTTTAAAAATATAAAACTGTAAGAATTTAGAATCAGGTATGATGTCAGTTGGCATCATATTTAAGTTAAATCCATTTTTACTCACTGTACAATACTGTTTTCTGGAGTTCTTTAGAAGAATTATTAGATACCTAATTTAATATAAACAATTACTCTCACAATTGTCTTTTGAGTAGTAAAATGTAACTTAAAAAGTTGTATGAAGTAGAAATTACTATTTTAGAAAAACATACAAATGTTTTGTCTGTTATATTTATTGGCATGAATAAATGTCTACTGTACAAGAAAAGTTTACATGAATTTGTTGACTGTCTGTTTTGGCTGTCAACCAGGATATCCAAGTTAATTATTTGTTGTCTTGGCACGTAGACTTATTCTCATAAACTGGAAGAACCCAAACTCTCCTCTTTTAAGTCAGTGGGAAACCGATGTGTTATATTATTTGAAGTTGGAAAAAATCAAATACTCAGTCAGAGGATCCGTACAGACTTTTTTCAAAACATGGCAGGATCTAATCAGTAATATTTTAAAATAAGTTCAAAAGGCACAGAGAATTTATTAACTTAGGTATGTCTCCAAGCCTTAAATTTAACGCCGTTTGGCTTGCTCTCTCTCTCAGGGGTGGGGATCGATTTGTTCTTAATTTTTCTCTTTGTAAAAACTTGATTGCTTTGTATGGATTGTAATAAAATTAATAAAAAAAAAAAAAAAATTATTTGTTGTCTTTAATTTCATTCTCAGGGGGTACAGATTTTAGCAGCTCAGCATCATCACGCAACATCTCAGATCCTGACCAAGATTTTGAAAAAGAGGTAAATATCATACTGTTCTTCTCTTTTTTTTAACCATTCTTTTAAAGCATCATTCTATGTATGTATATATAGAATCTCTCAATTATAAAAAAAAAAAAAAAAAAATCTTGGAGAGAAACATATATAATATAATATATATATGTGTACAGTATATATATATTTATATATATGACCTCATACTGCTTCCTTACAACCCTTCCTGCCATTAAATTGTTGACTTGTTAACTAATGCCTGTTTGTGTGATCAAGTGCCGCCTTCACATATTGTTATTTAAAATGGCCTTTCCACCTGCACTGAAGCTGTTTGCATGTTCTGAAAGGCACTTGTTAGCACTGGTATCTGCCCATCACGTCCCTTTTCAATATCTCTCAATTATAAAAAAAAAAAAAAAGTCTTGGAGAGAAACACTAGGGAGATGAGATGTGTTCTTCACTTGAAGATCACGGAAGACACTTAAAAGACCCATAAGACGAAAGACTGGCCACGGAGTGTCTCATGGGGACCTTAAACATGAGACTTTGTGCCAAGAGATTGACCCAGGAATGTCTCGCGGGGACGTAGAACATGAGATTCTTGCAAGACACGCTTTGCTTACAACCAATATCAAATAAGACCACTCAGTCGTGTAAAGGCTTTGAGCACACACAGATCCAGGGCTCTCAGCGCATATCGAACGTATAAGGACAATACGTTATAAATGAAACGTAGACGACTAAGCAAAGAAGAAAGCGGCGTGGAAAAAAGAGACTCAAAACGTTGGAGAGGAAAAAAAAGAAAAAGAATAATCTAGGTGCAAATTCAGAAAATAAGGAAAGTAATTATCAGCCCAGAACAAGTGGAATTGAAAAAAAAAAGCACATCCAGTCGGGCTCAGAATTAAAAGAGAGAGAGTAAAAGACAAAGTACAACTTCATAAAGACGTTCACAAACGTTGGCGCTATACACATGCAGAGCAGATTAGAGATTATGAAAGCAGTGGAATTTGAAAGGCTCCAAAAAAAAAAAAAACGCACAATATGCATGTGGAGAAAGTTAAAGAATATGAAAGTAGGAAAATTAGAAAGTATTAAAAAAAGAAAGTAAAGATCGCAGTAGCGCAAACAAACGAAAATTATTACTCGAAAAAGGGAAAATAATCACCATGGACTAGGTGTCATTGAAAAAACAGCAGAATAAAGCGAGGTCAAAAATAAAAGACAGAGTAGAAAACAAAGTAAAACATCCTAAAGAGGTGAAAAAACAATGGGGCCAAACGCATGCAGTGCAGGTTAGAGATAATGAAAACTGGAATTCAAAAGACTCAAAAAAAACAAAAAAAACGTAGGCACGAAACACATGCAGAGCAAGATACAGAATATGAAAGCAGAAAAAAATGACAGTGTCAAAAAAAGAAAGTAAACATCGCATTAGCGCAAACAAAGAGAAATTATTACTCGGAGAAATAACGAAAAGGCGAATAGAGATCAAATATATGGACACAGGTGATATGTCAGAAGTATGTAAATATTGTAAGGCTTTGAAGTTTAAGTCAGAGAATTTCAAAAACGGGGTTTTCCTCACATGCATTTATTGGTTACTTTGCAAAAAAAAAAAAAATTATTAACTGCTGATGATGTAGATCGCTTTGTCTGTGCTGAAATTCCAAACAGAGAAACCTATCCTGGATTATGGTACAAAGTCATTAAACACACGTCTCACTGACCTCATTTAAAAAATTCAGCATATTGGGACTCAAAGATCCCAAATATTGTTTTTGCAGAAGTCCTGAAATAAAAGTGAAACTAGCGAAATAGCAACAATTCAAAGAAAAAAAAAAAATCTTAAAAGTGAGTATCCAGAAAACCAAAAACGGGGGTTGGCAAGCGAAGCCCTCTAGTGTTCATAAATTTTAGTGGAGGAAATTATTTTCACTTTATTAATTTATTACCCATGAACACCGAAACAGACCTCTACATTCAGAGTATGCGAGTATAGCAGTGGTAAAGTCAAAATTGGTATTTTGACTGTATATGCAACCATTAAAGACTTAAGTTGAATAAAGGACACAAAAGCAAAATTCATCACTCCAAATTCCTACCACGTTTAGAGAACTAAAATGTAAAATAGCTGAGCAGTAAAACATCTTGGATCCAGTTTATTGATATTTCTCAGGGGAAGAGACACAAAAGTTGGATTACTCAGAAATCTCTAAGCATATGAACATGGAAGTTCCTGGAGACATGAATGTTGATTCTGATTTTTTTCCTTCATGAGTTCTTTCAGCTTAAATACAGCTTGCTCAAAAAACAGTTTTGACATCACTGTCCTAATTCTTCTGAATGGAGGATGCTTATATACACACAACCAGCAAGCTGTGCACATGCTAGAAGAAAACAGCTGATGAATTCCTTATGATAATTGGGGACTGTCTGCAGAGTGGATGTATGTGCTTGACTTGGAAATCCAGTGGCTCATGCACATGCACATGCTCAACGGTGTGGCTGTGTGCGTTGGATACGAGTGCTAGAAAATGTTGCCCAGAACAACTGTGTAGAGCAAAAACTTTAATCCAAGAAACTTCAAATTCATCATAAGATACCTGCATATGAAGTGTCTGCTGTAAATGTGCCACTTGATAGTCAAAGGTTTACACCCACTGTACTGATAATTCACCAATCATAAAACAGTACTTGCTGGAATCCACCCTCTCAACTTTGACAAGTGATAATGACAGTATTTATGTCAGGGCTTATTTCACGTTGTGTGTGTGCCACTAAAAATAAATAAATGAAGAAATAAGCAGCCAAGAATATATTTTATGACACATTCAATTATTTATACTTACATTTCAGGGTGTTATTATTTATTGTTACATTTCATTTATTTGCTTATTTATTTAATTTTGTTCCAAATTATTCCTCTACTGTATAGTAAACTGCACCTCTGCTAACATTTCAGTGCTTTTCTTTCCAGCCGGACTCTGACTCCACCAAACATTCAACTCCTTCAAACAGCTCAAATCCCAGCAGCCCTCCAAGTCCCAATTCCCCACATCGCAGCCAGCTTACCCTCGACGGTCTGGACCATTCCACATTTGATGTTTGAAACAACTTCTTTGTTCCAGAAAGGATATTTTTAAAACTCTTTCTTACTTTGCTTCAGGATGGGAAACATCAGGACTTGAGGATCTTGAAGAAATGTTGCTACAAGAAAGTGCCAAGTACAGCTTGTATTTAGTTTTTAGGGTTTTTTTCTTTTTGATCAGTGTTGCACAGAAAAGAATCGTGATCATTTAATTTCTTCTCACATCAGTTTACTCCAAATCAGAATGACTTTTATTTTTTTAAATAGATTTCATGATTTCTTTTTCAAGCATAATTAATGAGCGAATCACTTAGGATTGTGTTCCTAATGGGTTTCATCTGCAAATGGCCTTGTTAATCGTGTCCACGGTATAAGAACAGGATTGGTGTTCTCAAGGTCCTTGAAAGCTACTGTGTGTGGGGGATATGAACTTAGCAGCACAGAGAAGCAAACCTCAGCTTAGAATTTCACCAGAGGCTGCTGGCCTGGTGTCAGGCATTCTGAAGTTATTTCTTCTGCTGTTCAGAAAGCTGCAAGTTTCCCCCATATGTTTGTATGCCCGCTTTGTAGCTCTTTATATCTTTCAATATGTATTACAAAGGCCCAGACCAGAGGGGTCGTGCAATGAATCTCTGCAGCATGTTGTTATGCTGACTGTAAGAAATTCGGCACAGTGGATGATCCATAGCAAAGAATTTATCCCAGAAAGGACAAATGGAGCCCCATGGTTCAGCTCTGCTGGATAGTTTTGTTCAGCAGTTTCTACTTACATGTTCCAGAAGAGTCCTATTTTTCCTTTTTAAAATTTTAAGAAATAATCCTAGCATCACAAATTATGAAAATTATCGATTACTCCGACTAACTTTCTTCATTGTGGATAAGGATCAATGGACTGCTGAAACAGTCAGGAACTGCAGCAGCAATCCACTTTTAGCATACATTAGAGACATTCATCTCTTCCTGTTCTTTTGCACTGTCGGGGTCAAAAATGAAAATGCCAATATCTGACTCTTCAGGGTTTATGCAGTGCCAGTAGTCACTACTGTGAATGTCTGTGTCAGTTAGCTTTGTGCAGTGCTTTATCAGTAATGTACAGCACGTAGAGAAAGGCTGCAGACTATGTAAGACTCGGCTTTTCCTGAGACACATGCGAGCTCCTTGCAATAGCTGTAAAATTGCTTTGAAATGGTTACTTAAGGAAACTCTCACTGCGTAATGCATAGGATCGATTGAAATATCCATGAACTGTGCTCTCCGCGGTGTACTTATGTCACATCTTGATGTGCGTGACAGCCAGCCCATTTCACGTATGACATGTTGTTTGCTTTGTGAGAAATTGCAAAAACAAAAAGCCCCCATGGTGCGCACACAGCTGCTCACTACTAACCAACTGTTTTGTTGCCATTTTATCCCTGCCACTTTCTTCCTGAGTTTTATCCAAATGTTTGTGAACACCCCTCGTTTAAAAGCTTCTATTTGACAGCCATCAATGGCCTATATCCAGTGCGTCACACAAGTGTGCCTTCTGTGACATTACAGTAACATCCGTGATATCTGGAGCACCAGGTTTTTTTTGGTTTTTTTTTTGCCCGCCTGCTGGTGCCTCATACAGTCTTTTAATTGTTTGGTGTTTTTTTTTTTTTTTTTTGGTCCCCAAACTCAACCAAGCCCTCTCTTTAGTATTTTTCTTTGTGAAGTCGCTCAGTATTTAAGTCAAACCTTGACTGCTTTACAGATTACTTCCCTTTTTTTTTTTATTGTAAGTCTTTATAATTAATGAAATTTAAAAAGCAGAAAAGGTAATAAAGAAAAAGGGGATTTTTTCTTTTCGTAAACTTAATTTCTATTTTTTTGCAACTGTGGCAAAATGGAAGATATTTTAAGTTATTAAAGAAGCCAAGTCTTGTGGCCAAGCATCTCTGCCAATTATTTGTTCACAAGGTCACACTTCGGTTTAGGTATGCAATATAATGCAGTTATTCAGTGTCTAAATTAAAAATAAGGACTCTTGTAATATGTTAACAATCTCTGCTCATGTAAAATGCAGTTAATGGTGGGTGGACCTCGTGATCCTTGGGTGAAGGGACATGTGGCAGCATGGCTTGGAGCTAAATAGACAAACTGTGGTGCAAGTGAAGCTGGATGATTGCATTAATGAGCACACAGAGACTGAATGTGCATCCTAAACATTTATTTCGCATTATTCAGTCTGAAAACAAACATAGGATTTGATCAAATCAAACTTTAACCCTGTGCTCACGTGGCAGTGACTGCTCTGCAATTCTCGGGCGATGCTCTCATTTGTCCTCCTGTCAATAAATCTTGTTAGCCATAATTTTAGGTGATTTCAGACTTCTCAGAATCATCTACACCATTGGAGAATCCAAACTGACAGAAATTCAAGGCCAGAAACCTCTCCTGTTGGAGATCACAGTGGCTCAGATGTTGAACTCTGTCTCATCATAGACGGGATTCACAAAATGCACGCCGGAGCTGCTGTAGCTGACTGTTTTTAGGGCCTCATTTGTAGAGTACAGGCCTGGCAAGTCCTAGAAAGAGAGAAGTGGATGTGGAGAGATGTAGTCAACTTCTGCACTGAATGGCCTCACCTCCCTTTTCCATTCACCACCAGCTAGGTGGGTACCTTGGACTCCATAGGCAAAGCAGCCTTTGCTTGATTATTTTTTTCTCAGCCCTAACTGGTGCTGCTGGTGTACAGAACACTGGATTGAGTCCAGTGCCATTTCTGTTCTAATTCTCAACCTTTTTATCTTATTGTAGACACATACCGTTGGCATATCCGTGTCAAATATGGGGTTATCAAATCCTTTGTCAATTGGTCCTCCCAGAGTCTCCATGTGTCCGTCTGCCTTTTTCAGGAAAGGAAGTGTGGGAAACCTGTTGAAGAAGGGGCAAGTGTGCTTGAGTTTCTTGACCAAAACACCAAGCAGATTGGCAGAGCCAGGATGGGTAACTAAAACTAAGCCTGCCATGTGCCTGTCCTGTCTTTCCACCTGCCGTCCCACATCTCTCACCTGAGTGTGCCCCTCATGAATAGCGCAACAAGGGAAGCCAAACCAAGCAGAAGGAGGAGCAGTGTAACCACAGTGCCAGCAATCGCTCCGCCCGTCATGCCTCCAGTGTGCCTCTGACTCCCAGAGCCAGTGGCTGTCTGGATCTCCCCCTTTGTGATCCCGAAGGTAGCACCTGAAAGGAAGCAAGTGCTTCAATGTGAAGTGGATTGAACCACAGCGGGTGACCAACTATTGTCTCATTACAGGCTTAGTCACCTTGGCTGTTAATGTCCTTCATGATCTCCATGGCCAGGGCTACAGCCAGCCTCCCTGCATTCTCGCCTGTTTGTTGATCCAAGAGAAGCACCTGGATGACTGTCGCTGCCTCCCTCTGGTCAAGCCCTGTAATGGCTGGTGCTTTAGGCACTTTGGACATGGCCATCTGAATGCTGCTGTACATGGGCTGAAAAAAACAAAAGACAGAAGTCAGCCAGGAACAAATCCGAGTACATCACATTAAACCTCCAGGAAATGGCCTATTGTGCTGCCTTGGAGGGGCAGAGCTGCGGTCCTCCACTACACATGTCCTTGCTCTTTGCCTTCCCTCCCTTGTTCTCTGCTGTAATGCACCTCCTTTTTATCTGATCCTCCTTCACTCTCCCTTTTTATTCATGTCCCTTTGTTGCTTTATCTCCTTCTCTGTCTTAGTTTTGTTAATCTCCTCCCCATTTTAACGGCGCTGAGCCTACCGTATTCAGATAAAGATGCTGCAGGCGGTTTCTGTAGAGCTCCAGGTCAAAGGTCTCAGTGTATTGGAGAGTCAGGGTGGCACCTGTGCAAAGACACAGGAAGCATTAATGGAAGGTAAGCAACATCCAACCCACAGGGCACATGAGTCTCCTCCTTCACTCACCACAGATGGGGCAGCAGTGGCCAACTGGTTTCAGGGGCTCCCTGCACTCGATGGCTGGACATTCCGAGTGTCTTAGCAGATTGGCACAGATGCGATTGTGATTCTGAAAAAGGGATGAAAATAGTGCTTAAGACAGCCCAGCTGGGCCCCAACAAGTGGGGTGCTAGCATGTGGTTGACCAGGATGTGTCTGAATCTCCAGCCACAGGCTCCAAATGATAAGTATGGATCTTTGGCATAGGATCATTTAGAGGGTCTGCCAGACTAAACAACTAAATGTATGTGTACATGTAAGGCAGAGATGGATGTTAAGCATAAGTAAATGAGACTGTGTTTCAGGAATAAAGCCTATTATTTTAAATTAATGAGTGTACAACTGCAATAATTAGGGATTACAATTTAAGCATTTGGTCCTGTAGTGGAAATCTCCTTACAGCTACATACGTACATTGTGTATGTAGTTAACCAAATAATATCTAAAAGTACTTATGTTAAATGTAGTATAATATTTGTGATGATGCCTCTTATTTAAAAATATTCTTATGTTAAAAGTACTGTGATCATGTCTGTGTGATGATGCCACATTTCAATGCATATACTATATTATTCCATCTAATCATATTAGTTTAATTTTGGCAGCTTAATATTTTTGTGACAGGTGCTCAAGAAATGACTTTAAAACAAAAAACTGAGTCTGGCTGCAGACCAGCAATGTCTGACCCCTCGCTGGACACTCCAACCACAAGACAATAACACGTCTTCATGAAAATAATATTACATTTAGCGTAGGAGTTGATTTAGATGTTAAATGGTGACATCCTCTCACTGAAGTATTGTAGTAGTATGGAGAAAATAAATACACAAATATATCATGAAATGTAACATATCAATAGGTTCATATGGAAATAAGCAACAAAAAGCAGTTCATGAAACAGATTATTTCCTCATCTGTTTCTTTTAATGACAATGCTTGTCCTATGGAGGAATATTTTGGACAAAATTAAATACGCAAATGAAAAAAGTAACTAAAACATGAAATGTGAGTGTAAATTAAATGTGGCACAGAATGTTTTTGTTGCTTATGTATTTATTTAATTAGTTTCCATAATAGTCCTCCAAACCCAACATGAAATGCGGCTTCAGTTCGAAGAGAGGGTGGGCTCTAGTGTGTGCACGGGTTTGATTGGTGAATCATTCACGGAGTTGACGTACATACCGGTACCGGACTCGACACACATACCGTGTGACTGCACGTGGACCACAAGAATAAGTCGCTCAGAATGACAGTGTGAAGCGGCTACTTTACTTCTGTAAACTCGGAATTAAACCATCATTAGGAGTCTCTATCTAAAGTGTCGGGTGTAAATGTGGCATTTGATGATTGAAGGTTCAAGTCTCGAGTACCGACTATTCACCAATCAAAACTCAGCACGCACTAGAGCCCGCCCTCTCAACGTCGACGAGTGAAAATGACAGTTTAAAATTCAAGCCGCATTTCATGTGTTTTGCGGCATACTACCTACAAACATTCTGTGACATTTATTTACGCGCATATTGTGAAATGGAAAACAGTTTTCATTTGATTGCTTGTTTCACGTTGCCTGTGATGTCACTGAAATAAATGAAGAAAAAATATATAAAGAAAATATTTCACGAACTATTTAAATTGTGCACACATATCACTGATTTTTTTTTTTACTTATTTATTGTCACATTTCATAATATATCTTATTTATTTGGCCGTGTGGTGTTGTGGTCACAATTTTGCACTTCAAACCCAGCGGCTGTGGCATCAAATCCCACTCCTGCCACGGTGTGACCCTGAGCCAATCACTTCACCTGTCTGTGCTCCGATTGGAAAAACCAAAACGATGTAACCAACTGAATCTTAAATGTTGTAAGTCGGCTTGGATAAAGACATTGGTCAAATAATTTGTAACTAGCCGAAAGCCCGCCGTAGTATACGGCGGTGTAAGAATAGGAACGGAAAACGGTGAGAAAGGAATTCAGAAATCAAGAAGAAATAACTAGGTGTTTTAGTGGTGACGACAGATAATGAGTCGAAAGATCTAACCCTAGAAAAAGCCACGTACAACTGACCGTGGCAGAAGACTGGTTGGCAGAGTTATTGTGAAGAGTAAACAGCATGTGGGATATCAGGTCTGGGTATCCGACAGTGCATGTCATATATATATATATATATATATATTATATATATATACACACAGTATAGGCTATTACCAAACTTAGTTTTCTAATTTCTATATTGTTCCCAAAACACAGAGCTTAGGAAATAACAGTTCACTTATTTAGCCCAGGAGTCCAATTAAAAACAGAAGCTGCTTGGAACAAAAACCTGCAGCCACAGTGTG
>JANRMT010062797.1:29429478-29464148 GCA_026402145.1 Polypterus bichir lapradei | reverse complement strand
AACTCGAAAAGCCTGCGCTGGTTTCCGTTTTCGCGATGCATTGGCGCCACTCTTTGACTGTTCTGTAATATAATATTCCGCCATTCGTCACGAAACATCCAAATCTAAACGTCACCGCACAAAGCAAGTCTGCTATGGCACCTGCTCTGCTACAGAAGCGCATTGCTTCGTATGTTGGGACGTGCGGCCTTCAGGCACATTCGATAAACTTCTTTATGATGCTTACAATAAAATTAAAAGTGAACGAAAACTAACAATGCCTTTTGAGGAGGTGCAGTTTATTTGTACTACCGCAGACCACGCAATTAAAATAGTTTTTATAGATGTGAATGTCCATTGGATTGATTCTAAACCTGAGCGCAATAAGTCCTCCGCTGTTTCGGGGCCACCACATCTGTAATGCGATTGCTACTTAAATCGACGAGTCCATACTTGATAATCGTGGGCAATCGGAACTGAAGCCGGTGTGGAATAACTCGACCGATTAGTGAAGAACTGAATATAAGAGAGCCGTCGCACTAAGTAAGGCAGCCACGGACGTCTCGGGCTCAGCGCACAACAACGGGAATTTTCTCATATTTTCGGAAACTAGAGCTGGTGATTTTACTTGGTAAAAGTTAATTTGATTGAAAAAATAAAACAAAAACACTGCCACGCAACTTTGAAGAGTTCACAGTTACATAATAACGGTGTCGATTTTAAATGAGTTGTGTTTAATATAAAAAAAATGAGGACACCTTTGTATGCCAGAGTTCAGCATTAATGAAAAAAAAAATGTCACTTCTCAATTGCCTTGTTGTGATTATATTGAAAATCGATGTAACTGCCATTGTGTGCTGGTCTGTGAGACACACTCAGTTACCGAAGTGTCCACAAATGGACGGTGCTATGTTAGAGGATTTTCTTGCCGAATAATTTTTCATATGTTTCATAACTTCATTTGTGAGGTAATTAAAGTAATTTGTAATAACACCCTACGTAGTAATAAGTATAACTCTTTATATTTTATATATACTTAAAATTTTACTATGTAAAAGTAACTTAACCAGCACTGACCATGTTCTCCTTAACTGGCCCCCATTCTGACCTGTCGGCTTTCATTAGTTTACTGAACCTGAGAGTCCTTTTAGGTATCTGGTCATGTAAATTTTCTAAACTGCTTAATTCAGACCCGGAATGGGGGGTTTATGGGGTGCCAGTCCATCACAACAGGGTCCGCCTAACCTGCATGGCTTTGGACAGCGGGGTTTAAGGAGATTTCCACTCCTAGTATGAGTGTGCCAGTAGTAAACTCTTATTCCATTCTTTAATGTAGGCGGTTACACTCGCGTATGTAAACTCAGCAAAAAAAAGAAACGTCCCTTTTTCAGGACTGTGTATTTCAACAATAATGTTTTAAAAATCCAAATAACTTTACAGATCTTCATTGTAAATTGTTTAAACAATGTTTTCCATGCATGTTCAATTAACCATAATCAATTAATTAACATGCACCTGTGGAATGGTCGTTAAGACCTTAACAGCTTACAGAAAGTAGGCATTTAAGGTCGCAGTTCTAAAAACGCAGGACACTAAAGAGACTTGTCTACCGACTGTGAAAAACACCCAAAGAAAGATGCCCAGGGTCCCTGCTCATCTGCGTGAACGTGCATTAGGCATGCTGCAAGGAGGCATGAGGACTGCTGATGTGGCTAGGGCAATAAATTGCCATGTCCACACTGTGAGACGCCTAAGACAGCGCTACAGGGAGACAGGAAGGACAGCTGATCATCCTTGCAGTGGAAGACCATGTGTAACAACACCTGCACAGGATCGGTACATCCGAATATCACACCTGCGTGACAGGTACAGGATGGCCACAACAACTGCCCGAGTCACACCAGGAACACACAATCCCTCCATCAGTGCTCAGACTGTCCGCAATAGGCCGAAAGAGGCTGGACTGAGGGCTTGCAGGCCTGTTGTAAGGCAGGTCCTTACCAGACATCACCAGCAAGAATGCCACCTATGGGCACAAACCCACCTTCGCTGGACCAGACAGGAGTGGCAAAAAGTGCGTGAGTTTCTGCATGACAGCAATGTCAGTGTTCTGCCATGGCCAGCGAAGAGCCCAGATCTCAATCCCATTGAGCACGTCTGGGACCTGTTGGATCGCAGGGTGAGGGATAGGGCCATTCCCCCCAGAAATGTCCAGGAACTTGCAGGTGCATTGGTAGAAGAGTGGGGTAACATCTCACAGCAAGAACTGACAAATCTGGTCCAGTCCATGAGGAGGAGATGCACTGCAGTACTTCAAGCAGCTGGTGGCCACACCAGATACTGACTGGTACTTTTGATTTTGAGCCTCCCTTCATTCAGGGACACATTGTGAAACATTTTTAGTTTATGTCTTATGGTGTTGACTCTTTTAGTGTTCATACAAATATTTACACATTAAGTCTACTGAAAGTAAAAACAGTTGAAAGTCAGGGGACGTTTCTTTTTTTGCTGAGTATATGTTCAATAGCCATGTCTACCTTTACTTACACACAAGCATTTATCTGTCCAAGTTGATGTCACATTACACGACGTTTTGTCGTAGGGTCAGACGTCAGATTTGACAAGCACAGTCACTGATCTCATCACTGCCCTATGCCAGAATACATTACTGAAAATCGCAGCCCACCTCGAATTTACTGATAGAAAAAGGGGCGAGCAGGAGAATTCGTGCTCTGACAGCCAATAGTGTGCGGCCCTCTGGAGGCAGCCCTGCATGGAGGGGGTTCGGGTGCAGCGAGTTCCGCATGTAAAACACAAGCCATCAGACAGATGAGCGTCTCTTCTGCCTTTGATGTCCCTTATTCCTCGGTGCCACATTGTATGCATTGCACCTCAGGGCGAGCTTCATTGGGTGTCCCACCTCTACAAGCGAAGGTGTTTTGATTTTACTGTGGTGAGTCACTGGGCACGTCCCATTACATGACAGGCTTCATGGGAGCACATCACTGACTCCCACTGAGAAGTTGTGTAATGTGACATGGCTTCATCCCTCCACCTGCACCACACTCACCACGCTGTTGCCACACTCGCAGCCTGATTTCTCCCTGCACCTCTCGTTTGTCACTTGAATGGCTGTTAAGTCAGGGAACTGCAGCTTTCCAGTGTTGGTCTTCAGAAATTCCTGAAAATCCTTGTCATTGATGAATTTCTGGGGGTGGAGACCAAAAAAAAAAAAAAAAGTTTTGTCACTAACCTTCTGCATCCACTCTGCCACATCCTGGGTGGTGTCCACCATGGCACAGTTACCCCTCATTACAAGTTAAATAAGAGCTGCCCACCGTGCCTAGGACTGAGATGCTCCGCAGGATGAATAATTGATCATCTGAATCCATGCCAACCCGAAAGGATGACTGTGGCCTGAATAGCACACTGTCGTGGTGGCAAGGGACACTCTCTTCATGGACGGTGAACAGGTAGTGTCCGGTGTCCAGGTCATCTTCACTGACAGCAGCCTGCCACAAGGTGGGGTCATACCACTGGTGTTCATCAGGGTCTCGGAATGTGATGGTGCCTGCTCACCAAGTACAAAAGGTAAAGCTTATTTGTGGCCATTAGCCAAAGGAGTGGCCTGTCTGGTGGTCACAAGGTCACCGCCCCCTCTGTTAACTTTACCCAAGTCTCTGCAAGCAGTACATCAAGGACAAACTCAAGCCATCCATTTTCTAGGCTATAAGGGAGCTGAGCAGACATCTAAAATCAAACCAAGTAGGCTGCCCGAGGGGCACCCAACCAGCTCAGTTCGCCTTCCTGAGCACACCCGCTGCAGACAGGCGAGCAACTGACCTCCATCACATCCAGGCTCCTGTGCTCCATTGCTTGCAGTAAACTCAGCATCATGGCCAAATATGAACTCCGCATCCCGCGGCAGGTTCTGCGAAACAAAGAGCAAATGGCTGTAGAGAGCCAGCCGACACTTGTGCTTCACAGCAGGCATGTGGAGCACCAGCTTTACCACCCTACTGAACTTCTCCCGATAAGACCACTGCCGCCCCTTTAGGTCCAGGTTTGAACAAAACACCCAACTGCCACACATTACCAAAGTGAGCAGCAGCTTCAGCTACAAACAGTGAGACTGACCACATCAAGGAAGGTCCTTAAATGCCTAGGAACATCTGAACAGGCTGCCGTTAGCCCCCCTTCCGTACCACAGTATTTTCCCCAAAGTGACTTACCAGGTCTAGGATGCTATGGGATGACTCCACATAAACTGAGACTTTCTGTAAAGGAAAGCAGGAAGAAGCTGAGCGATGTCCGACCAACACTGGCCTCTCCAATCCACATGCCAGGTGTCATCAGTCACATACCTTCTCTGGTAGGAAGACTACTCGGTCTGTGGCACATGGGACGCGGCCTCTGTCCCAGTTTGAAGAATTCTCATAGTTGGTGTCAGGGCTCCATTGTTTGTATACAGCACTGCAGAAGCCTGAAAGAGCAGGCAGCCATGAGGTGCCAACACAAGCTGCGTTTGAACCAAACTGTTGGATTTTACAGGCCAGCATCATTTGACATTAAAGCCTGGAGTGGAAATAATTGACCACCCGCACACTCTTCCTACCCCTAATCATAAGCCTTCCAAACTGGCACCCAGCAGCCAAGAGTACTCACCCGGGAAGCACAGGAACAGCAGCAAGAGCCTCTGCAGAGCCATGTCAGCAGAGTGGCTTCACAGACCACAAGTGACCTTCGCTCGTCACGAGGCCTGCAGTAGTTAAAGATGAACACATCTAATAAAAATTAAGCTTTACAAGCCTGACGGTGCTGCGCTACCAATGGGACGCTTGGTTATGACGACAGGGTGTCTTGTGATGAGCAGATGGCCGAACCAAAACAGAATAAAGAAATGGAGTGGCCAGCTCAAACTGTCCAATGGCCTCGGTCATCCCAGGGTAGCTCACCAGGCACTACACGTCAGAATGGCCAAGTGCAGCCATGTGCCAGTCTCTCACTCACTCACTGCCAGTACCCACTGCATATCAGTGGTCCAAGTATGCAGTACGGGCCCCCACAACCGTTGTCATTCCTGGCATCCTAACCCCCCTGTGCACAGCAGTGACCTTGGTACAAAACAGCAGTTTGCAATTTTCTAAATACATTTTTTTTATTGAAAAACCATAGTTTACATTAAATGACCTTGTCATTTATTTAAATTATTGCATAATGCAAACATATTTTGGATGCATGGCATCTCTTAACAGTTCACTTTATGATTTTGTGTGCCAGATGCACTGCCATTCCTCTGTGCTTACTCTCCTGCTCAGTGGCCCGTCTCTTCAGGCACTTGACAGGTCTGTCCTAGCAGCTGACCACTGGTGGCCACCATCTCTTCAGCTATTGGGCAAGTTGCTCGGTCAAACATGCTGGACTCCTGGCACATCTCTTCCTTCAGGTCACTTTAATATGAGGCAGTGACTGGACTGAAATGCAATGCCCGCCCTCATGGTGATGGCCCACACTGGCACAGGACAGAACAGGACTGTGGTGGCTGTGCACCTTGTTGGGCTTTCCACCTTGAATTCACCTCGTCTTTGTTTAGGATGCATTTGTTGGTTTGCCTTTTCTTTTGTTCTCCCTCCTCTGCACTTTGCTGCTCCAGCCTTGACAAGACATTCTTAACTTTAGACACTCAGACCATAACTTAAAAACAAAGCAAAAAAAAAAAAAATAAAAAATACACATCAGCCTGTACGAGCACTGCTCCCTGGGAGGACCTTCAGCTCCTCACGTCTGATCAGCCAGGCCAGCTTTTTTCTTCAGATGTCATCCATTGTGTGTTGTTCTGAGGCCTGGTCAAGGATCTGGCAAGTCTGAAGTGTCAACAACTACTTTAATAAATATGGTGTCGTCTTTAATGTATGAGCCATTCTCCAGCACTGGCTGAGAAACAAACAGCGGGCACCCAGATGCAATGTTCATGTCACCCACCGGTCTCTTGAAGCTGCTGCTGTTTGGGTCTGGCTTAAAGGCGTCACATAGGTGTTTGCGGGTAGGGCCCTGATCCATCAGCATGAGGGTGACTTTCTGTTTGAAGGGCCACGTCAATAAAGCGTCATACTCCCCCCGCATCACTACAAAAAACAGGGAGAGGTGCGTGCCTTTGCCCATGCCATCCCCATTGAGGTAGACCCTGGCACACATCTTGTAACCAAAGTAGCCAGTGTAGAAGGGTTGGCTGTACAGTGACAGAGTCTTCCCTGCGACGGCCTCCTGCTTCCGCCGCTTGTAGTCCCTGATCTTCCAGATTAAGGTCCCGTTGTAACTCGCCGTCTCCAACACCTGGAAGCGCAGGTCCATGTCGGCCAGCCTGATCTCGTGAACGCTCAACATGTCGTCGTGTCTGGAGACGAGCGACTCTGAAGGGGAAGAGGAATACAGATTAGCAGATGAAGCTGCACGTATAGTGGTGCCCTGCATTAAAGGTGAATGTGTGCTTTTATTTAAAGAAAAACCTTCACCTCAATATTTCACATTTCATACAACAGTCTATTCATCCTTCCTCTAACCCAGGGCTGTCAAACTCAATCACAGGAGGGGCCAAAATTTAAAACATTAGTTCAAGTTGCGGGCCAGGCAGAATTAACATTTACTGAACAGTCTAAAAACGGACAATGTTTTTATCGTAAATATGAATTTTAACAGACAGACTGCTTTTTCCAACTTTTTCCTCAAAAAAATAACTAAAAAAAATCAGAATTTAAAATAATTGTTTTCTTCAACAGTAACATCAAGCAAAATGAGAGTATTTAAAATGTGAACAAGCTGGTGAAAATGTGCAAATCTTTCAAATAAAAAATTGTTCCAATTTCAGAAAAAAATGGACAAAAACAACATTTTGAGCTCTGCCATTTAGTTTTCTTGTTATGTTATTTTATCCGAGCCAGATGCTGAACTTCTTCTCTTGGCTAAAAGTTTATTCATATTTGGGGGTTGGCTCCGAGCTGTGGAAACTTCAGTAAAAGGTTAAAGTAAAGGTGTTTGTCAGCGAGACGACTTCTGTGTGTTTTTGTTCACCATCACCGAGAAAAGCTGCTCACACAGGTAGGTCTCTCTATTATAAAAGAAAATCTTGAGACGAGGTGAGACTTTTTCCAAGAGATTTTTTTAGGTCCTACCCTCCTCTCAACTGTTTACAGTTAATGTCCCACAGTCCTCTCATTCGTGTGAATGCTTTTGTCAGACACAGTTTCTGCTCTTATAAATTTTTACGTTTTCCTCAGTTTAAGTTCCCAATAAAAGACGATGTTTTATGTCCAAATCTTATTGAAGAATTTCATCACAAAGGGTCATCGACAGAAGAAATGAGTACATGGGCAATCCTAGCACCGAGAAACAATGAAGTCAAACGAATTAACGCAAAAATTGTTGATTGGTTACACAGCAAATTGGTTAAATGCGTATCAATAGACTACGCTGAAACAGTTGGTTGTGATTGTGCGGAAGATGAAAACATCAACTTACAATATCCCGAAGAATAACTACAACCGTTAACACCATCTGGTCTTCCACTGGCCAAATTACTGTTGAAAGAAGGATGCATCGCGATGTTATTGTGTAATTTAAATCTGAGTGATGGGCTACGATAGGACAACATTAGTTGTATTCAAAATTGGTCGAACAATTCTGACATGTACACTTTTAACAGGTGACAAGAAAGGTAATGTAGTACATCTTCAGGGGATAACATTAGACACCAAAGGAGATCTTGATATGCCATTCATATTAAAACGTTTACAGTTTCCTATGAGAATAGCTTTTGCTATGACAATGAACAAATCACAGGGACAATTAAAAAAAAAAAGTCGGTTTATTTATTAGAGAGAATGAAATGATATTCACTCACGGGCAGTTATACATTGCATTGTCACGATGTAAGTCCATACACGGAATCAAAATTCAATGCGATATTAATGAAAAGTTAATTTCAAATATCGTTTTTACTTAAGTTTTACAGTAAAAGTGTAAGCTTAAAAAGCATTTGCTTGTTAATTTCAAAGCCAAACAGAATGAAAACGTATAACACAACGAGTAACTCTAACGCAACATGAAACATAATTTACTTTACTCGTTGTAATGCAAGATAGTTAGTTCTATTATGTATATGTAATAATTCCCATGAAAATAATGTTTAAATTGTACATCTGCATCCTGATACGTGAGCGGCAGAGGCGTGAAGTGGCTAGTGCGTATCGCCCGCCCGGAGGTTGGCGAACAGGTGGCAGAGCCTCCTAGTACTACCAAACATGGAGAACATTTGGGCAGTCTGTAGGCAGAGTTTCAGGGATGAAGCTGGGGAACTAAGCGGGCCCCACAGAGTCCTACTTTACCTTCAGTGTGCCGTTACTCTGGAGTTTTATCGGCTCTATCTGGAGGTTTACAGGTGCTTTCTCCACGTCAACTGCAAATGAATTTCTGAGCAGTTCAAAATTCAATTTCTGCATTTTAAAGTCGGCAATGCCGACCCCCTTCAAACTTCTACTCAAACACAAATGGTCTACTTACCTAGAGTATGTGGCACAGGGGCAAAATTCCCTCTGCTGCCCCCTTCTAGGACTGCTACTCGATTGCGGATTGTCTCCACTGTGTTCTTGAGTGCATCTACTTCGTCTTTGGTCTGCCTCAACAGCCGTAGCTCAGCGTCCATCTCACGCATCTTCTCAGAGTGGGAACTCAGCAGTTTCTAGAACAAAAACGATAACCAGGATGAGCAATGCACAACTTCACTGGTTACTTGGGGCTGCACGCCTAAGTCCTAAGAGACATGGACCTTCCAGAAAGAACCTGCTGTACTTGCAAGAATGCATCCTGCACTGCTAACTCTGCTGCCCACACACCTCTGCTCTAGTGCCAGCATGGCTCCTCAACACAAAGTGCTTCAAAGCTTTTCTTGAGGAAGGCTCACCTGTATGTTGCTGATCTTCTGTTCCATCTGCTTGGTCTTATCTCGCAGCTCTTCATACCGGTTCTCTATTTCAGTGACTCGACTGTTCAGAGATGGCAGCACCAGGTATCTCTCATGCAGTTCACTTTTAATATCCTCCATCTGAAATAAATGGGCAGTTTACACTGAGGGTATCCAGTTCTAGTTAACATGGACACCTACAGCACAATCAACTATGGGGAGACACTGGGCTAAAACCTCAATGTGCACAGCTTAGGATTCCTACTCCTCTCTTTCTTCTGGTTGTTTGTATGTGTGTACAAAATAACTGAATTAATAAAACTGTTGCCGCTTTACTGACGCTTCTTTAATGCTAATACTACAAAGTGGGCTATAATTTACACAGCATCAGCGCAACTACTCCAAACAAAAGGAAAGGTCCTAAACTAAGAGCGAAGGGAATGCCACATGAAGTGCAGAGCTACAGTTGTGCTTGAAAGTTTGTGAACCCTTTAGAATTTTTTATATTTCTGCATAAATATGACCTAAAACATCATCAGATTTTCACTCAAGTACCTAAAAGTAGATAAAGAGAAACCAGTTAAACAAATGAGACAAAAATATTATACTCGGTCATTTATTTATTGAGGAAAATGAATGAATATTACATATTTGTGAGTGGCAAAAGTATGTGAACCTCTAGGATTAGCAGTTAGTTTGAAGGTGAAATCCGAGTCAGGTGTTTTCAATCAATGGGATGCCAGTCAGGTGTGAGTGGACACCCTGTGTTATTTAAAGAACAGGGATCTATCAAAGTCTGCTCTTCACAACACGTTTGTGGAAGTGTATCATGGCACGAACAAAGGAGATTTCTGAGGACCACAGAAAAAGAGTTGTTGATGCTCATCAGGCTGGAAAAGGTTACAGAGAGTTTGGACTCCACCACTCCACAGTCAGACAGATTGTGTACAAATGGAGGAAATTCAAGACCATTGTTACCCTCCCCAGGAGTGGTCGCCCAAAAAAGATCACTCCAAGAGCAAGGCGTGTAATAGTCGGCGAGGTCACAAAGGACCCCTGGGTAACTTCTAAGCAACTGAAGGCCTCTCTCACATTGACTAATGTTCATGTTTATGAGTCCACCATCATGAGAATACTGAACAACAATGGTGTGCATTTCAGGGTTGCAAGGAGAAAGCCACTGCTCTCCAAAAAAACATTGCTGCTCGTCTGCAGTTTACTAAAGATCATGTGGACAAACCAGAAGGCTATTGGAAGAATGTTTTGTGGACGGTTGAGACCAAAATAGAACTTTTTGGTTTAAATGAAAAGCGTTATGTTTGAAGAAAGGAAAACACTGCATTCCAGCATAAGAACCTTATCCCATCAGTGAAACATGGTGGTGGTAGTATCGTGGTTTGGGCCTGTTTTGCTGCATCTGGGCCAGGACGGCTTGCCTTCATTGACAGAAAAATGAATTCTGAATTACATCAGAGAATTCTAAAGGAAAATGTCAGAACATCTGTCCATGAATTGAATCTTAAGAGAAGGTGGGTCATGCAGCAAGACAACGATCCTAAGCACACAAGTCGTTCTACCAGAGAATGGTTAAAGAAGAATACAGTTAGCCAGAAATAGGCTAAAATTCCTCCAAGTCGGTGTTCAGGAATGAGCAAAAGTTACCGGAAATGTTTAGGGGGGGTCACACCAGATACTGAAAGCAAAGGTTCACATACTTTTGCCACTCACAAATATGTAATATTCGATCATTTTCCTTAATATATAAATGGCCAAGTATAATATTTTTGTCTCATTTGTATAACTGGTTTCTCTTTATCTACTTTAAGGACTTGAGTGAAAATCTGATGATGTTTTAGGTCATATTTATGCAGAAATATAGAAAATTCTAAAGGGTTCACAAACTTTCAAGCACAACTGTATGCAGTGATCCCCTCTCACTTACATTTATTAGTCAAGCAGTTAATAGTAACACCCTGGCAAGGATGAGTGAGCGCTTGGCAATACAGTTTACAAATGAAGGGCATTCTTCAGCGACAATCACTAGTCTTCTACACACTCACCAGGGGGTCTTACTGCTACACTAAAACTATTTAAATTCCTTTCCTGGTGTAAAATTAAACAAATGCAGGGTGATAAGCTGGGCAGAAAACACAAAAATAAAAACAAGAAACAAACCAAACCAATTACAACTCAGACTAGAGTGTCGTATCATGCCGTTTGTTGTGCTTAATATACCCATTAAAAAACAGTGACAAGTGTTATTCTGTCTGGGTCATCTGAAACTTAACCAACTTGTAATTTATTATTTTGAGTAGAATCATTTATTTATATTAGAAAGAGCAGCAGCTCCAGCACTCTTCCCTGAAGGGCACCACTTTTACCGTTACTACCTAATTCTCAAAAAAGTACCTTATGCCGTAATCCTTTGCTTCCAGTCTTTAAACACCACAGACATGTCTAAGTTAGACCCCAAACCTCTCACATCCTAAGGGTCAAAGGTAAACAACATCATATACACCTCACTGATCATTATGCTTGGCTGCTTCCATAAAGAATTCCACCAAATTATTGAAACACAATTGCCCCCCATCTTAACTCATGCCGACTATCTGCTAAAGGCTTTGCCACATAACACAATTTTTACATAATCTTAGTGAGTCAACTGTTCCTGTGACTGCAAGTGGTGTAGTCTGACATATCCAGCAATTCGGTCCAACCAATCTGTGACTTGCCCAAATCAAACAGGTCTGACTTTGTATTAAGTCAAGTCGTAAAGGTGGGCCTCTGTGTGTGTGTGCATGCGCTACCAAGACTTACAAACCAAGGACCACTCAAAAATAACTGGCAAGCTCACAATACTTTGGAAATACAAAACTGTGTTGGAAAGTCGTCACGGAGTTCTCCATTTTGTCATTCCCTGCAATTTCTAAGCACATAATCTAACAACCTCTCTGAATAAATTATTACAAAATAATAAATCTAGTCTCCTCCTGTTGGTGTTTTAACATACTGATGCCACATTCAATCAGACAGATGCTGAATATTAGTTTCACTAAGATGACAGAAATTCCATGTGAACACCTTTCAGATTTCGGAGCTACGAGTTGAACAATTTAGTGTAAACAAAGCTGTATGAACTCCCCAAGCTTTGACACGACACTTTACCACCTTTCCCTTTGGTTAATTATAGAAAATAAATATAACCTGATTGGCCAGAAATGCAATTTTTGTGGTTGATCTGCACTTGGAGTGAAGTGACACACATTGAACATGTTCAGTTTGCTTTTGACTTCTTCAAAAAAAAAAAAAAAACACTGTTTTTTGCCAGACCATGTAGCAAATCCACAGTGACCTTGCATTTCTCTGAAATGTCCAACCAGAAATTCACATGGATGCACTGAAGTGGGAAAGTAAAGAGCTCTGAAAACTGATAGCATGTGAACACAGTGTATGTGAAGTGACAGTCATTGATTACATCTAGGAACTCCTTTCAAACAGCACAGTTAAAATAGCCATTAAATCCCCCAGTGCTATAATATCCCTCTTCTAAACAGGCCTTAAATGATACTAAAAGGAGGCATACTGATATCTGACCGAGGTTCTGGAACACTTTCATAATATCAGGCTTCTCTCTGTGACGCTGTTTAGTGAAATCTAAATATCCTCACGAAAATGCACCTCATTACAATGTGCTTCTGCATTCATTGGGTAATCACCTCTTACATACTGGAATGGCTACTCCATCACCTTTTGTTGTGCTCATCTTTTCTAAATAGTACGTCTCCGTATGTTATACTTATCCCTGTCTCTCAGATTCAGACAGGTTTCAGTTACTAACATAATTATGAGTAGCTAAATACATATCCAATTTATTTGTTTTATTATTGATACTTCAAGTATTAAAACAAGCCATTTTAATATATTACTGGGTTTTTTTTTGGCTTACTGCCTGAAGGCTTGAAAAAGGAACGAATGGAATGGGCACCTTGCAATTGTGGGAGTTCCCAGAGTGCTTAATTCACAAACTGAATGCTGGAACTCTTTTGTCTCATCTCTTGTTCCTGTTTGTGTCTGACTCATAACTCCGTGTACACAGTGCCACTGGACTTCCCCCCTCCACTCCCCACTTGGCTACAGTCTCACTCCCATCCCTAAAATGTTGCAGAAACTTTGTCCTAACACGCCATGCCAGTGCAGCTGCCAAGTAGAAGCACAGAAGCTTTTCAAGATATGGACTGCTTTTAGTTCTTTATGAGCGTCTCACTGACGTAAACAAATAGAAGAATGAGCGCTCTTTATTGCATAGCATTCTGGGTGTAGGAAGAGAGCATTAGGATTACAAATGCCTCTTAGCCATATGATGTGGATCCCAAATTTGACTTTGCGCTCACAATCAGCAGCCTTTGAGAGGACGGTGGTGTTCTGGTGTCTAAGCTAAAGCTCAAAAGTGGAGATATGCAATTCTGTATCTCTTATGGTCATATATGGATTCTGCAAGACCACTGGCTAACAGCTTTAGGTGGGGCTGCATGCAATTACGAATCTGCAACCACAATTAAAAATGTTTGTTTATTGGCGCAAGCCCCATGCCCCGTGGAGTCAGCACACAATCAGTCACTTGGCATGTTACTTGGTGTTTATTTTTGAAATAATCTGAGGGTACATTTAATTACCAGCAGTAGGGCATCTTTATATATCACCCCTCTTCATTCACTCTTCCTTTGCAAATGTCTAGAGGCAGCTACCATCCTGGCCAGAGGCTGGTTACCCAGAGTCTCAGTGTTGGCAAGTTCTTAATGTAAACTTACAAGAAATATACATTTGAAAATGGCTTGACAATCACTAATTCCGTGGCTGGTCTCTCAAAACAGAATTAATCAACTATCAAGTGAACAACTTTCACTGTGCTCTCTCACTGACCTGCATGACCAGCAGTTGGCAGCGTCATCAACAATATCTGGAACCATCTGTGGAGATGTCAGGTTGCCATGAAGTAACTAACTTTGCCTAGAACCCTTACAACCTTCCTTTAAAGCTACAATACTGTCCCCTTCTCGACACCCCTATGCTATGAAGTAATAAGGAAGCCCTAAACAGTGACCAGCAGTAACAGAAAACAGTGTAGTGATTCAGCATAAAACGATACGAAAATTCCCACTTCCTCCTACTGGAATGGTGTCAATGCCACGTGACAAAGTCCTGGGCTTTCCAGTGATTCAGAATATGAGGAGTCTGCTTATGTAGAAGACATCACGTCTGCTCTGCCTGGATCGTCTGATAATCTCTTTGCTTCACCTTATAAGTGAGAGCCCTGTCTTTTAATGCATTTACAATTTGCTTCTGTTTTCATGCAAAGCCGTAAAAAGCAAGCAAGTGTCCTTCTCAGCCCAAAAAGTGTACAAGGAGCACTTGTTCGCACACTCGCCTTTTTCTCCAATGTAAAGTTGCCAGCTAGCATCAGTCGTAGGTGCTCTGCCATGCATGTGGCTTCATGGAGTTTCAACTCTTGATTCAAGCCCTGAGAAATAAACCAAAGTAAACACTCTCGGATAAAATGAAAATCTGACCCTGCCCCACACCTCATGTTGGAGTTCTCAAAGGAGTTCAGAAGGAAAAATAAATAAAAATACTCACCTTGAAGCTGCACCCATAGCGGCTAAACATACAGTTCACTTGAGCATTGGGGCATTCATGTTGGTGGCTTGTTAGCTGAAAAACAGCGCAAGGGTTAAAGTGAGTGTCAACAGAGACAGCTGAAGTATAATGGGGAGCAGTTTAACTTTTAGAATGTTGTGCATCCGAATCCCAAAGTGCCTGCAAATTGAAACTTTTGTTGGACATGGGAGATGTAGGCAGCCAATTACAAAATTTTGACATAAAAAGGTAGAAGTTGGCAGAAGCTTTCTAGTTTTAAAATCAGCAACAGAGCAAAATGTCAAAGTGTACTCAAATGCATATAGTTACACTTGTATTAATTAAAATGAAGTTACGCATTTCAATAAATTCTGGCATATCATGGCACCAGAGAGTGGCAGTGTGTTACAGGTTGGTTGGGTGTGAAATGATCATTTTGCTGTACTCTGTTCAAGTGTGCATCAAAACAAAATGTGAATAATTATGGAGTCCAGAACACACAGAAGGCTTTTCAATGGATGAAAAATTACAAGGAAGGAAGCCTCTGAAGTGTTCCTTGAGATGTTCCCTTGTAGTCTTCTCCTGCTGCCTCCTTTTCCATCCCCACTTTTTCCCTGCAGAGGCTGTTCTCTGTCTTTCTTGGAAAATATCCACTTTATCCTTTCACTGGAAATCTGTGGCTTCTTTCTTACACTTGTTTTAAATCCTCCTTCTATAATTTATTTGATTTTGTGGTGTCAAACTCAACTTTATTAAGTGACAAAATAATATTAACTACCCAACATGTAACAGAATACAACAAACAACTATTGCTACATTCTCTTTAAAACAACACATGGGTACCTCACTGTTCATTATAATCACATATTCCAATTTATCAGCCTTTCTTTTCTTGGACATTGCAGCAGGCCAGGAAGGCTTCCAGCTGCCATGGGACAGAACTGAATGGAAAAAATACCGCAGTACATAAAATTAAGTTAGTGCAGCAGTCTGGATAAACTGTTCTTGAAGGTCTGCTAAACCAAAGTACATTCACTTACAACTGCACTAATGTGAGTCCTAATTGGATGGCATTTAACCACATTAAAAAAAAAAAACACAACTGGGTGAGCATTCAGAGGTGGTCAGACACATCCAGCAGTCACATTTAACATGAGCGGAAATGCAAAGGTGCTTTCTATCCACATACAGCAATCGTGTAGGGTGGTGGTAGCAGTTGGGCAAGCTGTGTGCAGCTTTAAACACTGAGTGGGGTGACAGTTGGTAACTCAACTTCACACATGCCACTGCTACTACATGGGGCTGTCGCATCATTGGAATCATTCTGAAACACTGAATGTGTTTATTACAGTGTGGTATGTAACTTTGTTTTATTTTTTTTCTCGTTAGGTTATGATGAGCAGCCAGATTCCATTCGAACTATAGGCTGGTAGATATGGTGGGGTGTGATGTGCTGATTAAAAAAAAAACAAAGATGCAAGCGGACAATGGAGTTTAATTTTAATTCCAGGTGTAAACATAATATGGATAAATTATACATGGATACAATCTATACTGCTCAAAAAAATTAAATTAACATTTTTTAATCAGCGTATAGCATCAAGTCAATGAAACTTCTGGGATATTGATCTGGTCAGTTAGGTAGTAGAGGGTATTGTTAACCAGTTTTAGCTGCTTTGGTGTTAATGAAATTAACAACAGGTGCACTAGAGGGGCAACAATGAGACGACCCCCAAAACAGGAATGAATGGTTTAACAGGTGGAGGGAGGCCACTGACATTTTTCCCTCCTCATCTTTTCTGACTGCTTTTTCACTAGTTTTGAAGTCAGTGTCACTACTGGTAGCATGAGGTGATACCTGGACCCTACAGAGGTTGCACAGGTAGTCCAACTTCTCCAGGATGGCACATCAATATGTGCCATTGCCAGGTTTGCTGTGTCTCCCAGGACACCATCTGTTGTCTCATTAGGAGTATGCCCCGACATTGTCAGGCATGCATAAAAGCATGTGGGGGCCATACAAACTACTGAATACGATTTTGAGTTGCTGCAATGAAATTTCAGAAAAGTGGAATAGCCTGCTGCATCATTTTTTCACTTTGATTTTCGGGATGTCCTTGAATTCAACCCTCTGTAGGTTGAGCATTTTCATTTCCATCAAACGATGTAGCATCCTTTCGTTCCTAACACATTACTCAGTCCGTATCAGTAGAGATATCCAGCATGATTTTTTTCTCTTTGAGATCTTATGCGTTTTCAAGGTGTTCCTTTAATTTTTTTTGAACAGTTTATATAGAGAAAGCAGGAACGTAGGTGACTTACCTCGCTTCTTAAAACAGAAGGATAACTGCACTTGTTAGGACAGGAAACAGGAAAAGCTGGACAAACTGTTTCTTCATGTTTCTAAAATGATAGAGAAATGTGTGAAAAGCATTCATAAACTGATAATAAAAGAGCAAAAACACATCCCTGGTATGTACATTTTCTACAGTGAGGCACGTTTATACACTGGAGCTTGGGGTGAGCTGGCGTAGAGGAGGGAGTGTGCTGCTGATTTGGTGAAAGTACTAAACAGCAGCTGGAAGTGGAGTATTTGAAAAGAAACAGCAGCAAGGTATACTAATTCTAAAACAGAACACTTGCACAACCCAAGAACAAAAATATTTTTATTTTTCATTATTTCTTGACAATTATCCCAATGTTTTTTCACATAAATAATATCTGCATATATTACTAAAGATGAAATGAATGGACATGCCTTTCAGTATCTCCTGTAAATGAGCCACTCCTGCTATCTGGGTGCAACCTGAAGGACAGCATATTGAGATGCTTATTAGCATAAACCTCTTTTCTGCTTTATTTATTTGTTTTAATATTTATTAGTTTTATTTATTTGCTTTAATTATTGGCTTAATAATATTTATTCACACTTGTACTCCCAACTGAAATACATTTGGAACTGAGGCATGTGAAGACCTTCCTGTACTGAATTACATGAAAGGCCAGGCTCCAATAGTTGCGTACAACTTTGGCCATTCCAGCATAAAAAACATTTACAAACAAAGGTCATCCATTCAGTCTAATCTCCTTTGGTTAGCCAACAGGCAGCTGGTCACAATATGTCATCCAAGTATTTGTTAAAAGCCATCAGTATGACACATTACTGTGTGCCCAATTCCCTCAACCCTTTGTGTGCAGTTGTCCCTTCTGGCTTCTTGAATGTCATTTACACCTTTTGGTTTAAGTGGGAGTGCTTGGAGTTTAGACGTAAATAAGGAACTTGGTCAGCATAAAACCAAACACGTGTCTAAGCTGCTTAGAGTAATTATTTCTGAGAAAATGGTTTGAAATGAAGAAAAAAAAAAAAAAAGAAACATATCTAGGATGTAAACATAAATTTAGAAAACAAAGCGTTTACAGTTTTCATCAACTTCTTTATGGTAACCACAATACCTTAAAGTTATGGCTTAGTTTGAATGTGAGCACTCGAATGGAAGACCAACTGAAAGGAGACCTTAGAGTCTGTATTTCTCATCTCTTTGTGGATGAGTACTGAAGAGGTTTAAAGTGTTCCTAATCGCCCATTATTGAAGCCAACTGCAGTTCCAAACATATTTCAGGCGAGTCGTTTCATTTCAAATGCAAATGAAGCAGCCGTAAATATACTGATATAGCATCATGGGTTTGAGTCTGGTTGTGTTATTAGCAACAACCTCTATATGATCATTCAGATCTGTCACACATCAATGCTAAGTAGCATTTAAAAAAATAAGATCAATAACCAAAATCACCCTAAGGAAAGTGGCCCATTTGGTCCATTAGGTTTTGATTGTTTCTATCAGTTTAAATTTTGAAAAGTGGAATAAAACTCAGTGATTGATAGATAGCTAAAAATGTTGTCTTTATTGCTGCACATACTGCAGCCTCATGTAACAAAGCAAGCTCATTCTCAAATACGTCTTAAGTTTTTCAGCAGTGGAAGCAGCATGTCCCACTCCTTGTAGCAAAGGCACTCTTCCTGAATTGCCATAACATTCCATTTTCCACATGTGCACCACCAATCCCACTTGTTCACTGCATTGCATATTATTTTGTTGCATTTTTTTTCTCTTTTTTGTCTCACCAGCTCTGTCCTCCTCTCTATTTTTCCCCTTTTATTGGATCTCCTCTTCAGTATATTCTGGCTCATATAAATACGGTTCAGTGATGATAAAAGTATCCTCGACTTCACAGTCAATAAATTTGTCCAATTTAAAATGAGAGCCTATTTGTCTTAAACCTAAAGGAAAATGTACTGAAAAGTAGCAGATTCTCCAAATGAAAGTGATGCGTGCATCATTCACAACATGAGGTAGAGGAAGCCACATTCCTGAAGGGACAAAGGTTATTGCGGAGGGAGAGACATTTGCCACAAATGTTTATGATTGGACCAAGGTTACCTTAAGCCTTATTGTAAACGGCAAGAACAGATAATGTAGATTAATGCATCAAAAAAATCCTTCATTTTAGAACACAATTTTATGTGGCAAAATAATACATACCATGATTGCAAAGAAATAACTTTGATTTGGAAAATACCAGACATATCCTTGATATATAAAAATGTTCCATTTAAATAAATTTAATACAAATATTCTTTGTTTGACTAAAGCTGATCTCACATTACAGTGCATCCGGAAAGTATTCACAGCGCATCACTTTTTCCACATTTTGTTATGTTACAGCCTTATTCCAGAATGGATTAAATTCATTTTTTTCCTCAGAATTCTACACACAACACCCCATAATGACAACGTGGAAAAAGTTTACTTGAGGTTTTTGCAAATTTATTAAAAATAAAAAAAACTGAGAAATCGCATGACATAAGTATTCACAGCCTTTGCTCAATACTTTGTCGATGCACCTTTGGCAGCAATTACAGCCTCAAGTCTTTTTGAATATGATGCCACAAGCTTGGCACACCTATCCTTGGCCAGTTTCGCCCATTCCTCTTTGCAGCACCTCTCAAGCTCCATCAGGTTGGATGGGAAGCGTCAGTGCACAGCCATTTTAAGATCTCTCCAGAGATGTTCAATCGGATTCAAGTCTGGGCTCTGGCTGGGCCACTCAAGGACATTCACAGAGTTGTCCTGAAGCCACTCCTTTGATATCTTGGCTGTGTGCTTAGGGTTGTTTTCCTGCTGAAAGATGAACCGTCACCCCAGTCTAAGTTCAAGAGCAGGTTTTCATACAGGATATGTCTGTACATTGCTGCAGTCATCTTTCCCTTTATCTTGTCTAGTTTCCTAGTTCCTGCCGCTGAAAAACATCCCCACATCATGATGCTGCCACCACCATGCTTCACTGTAGGGATGGTATTGGCCAGGTGATGAGAGGTGCCTGGTTTTCTCCAAAAGTGACGCCTGGCATTTACATCAAAGAGTTCAATCTTTGTCTCATCAGACCAGAGAATTTTGTTTCTCATGGTCTGAGAGTCCTTCAGGTGCCTTTTGGCAAACTCCAGGCGGGCTGCCATGTGCCTTTTATTAAGGAGTGGCTTCTGTCTAGCCATTTTACCATACAGGCCTGATTGGTGGATCGGTGCAGAGATGGTTGTCCTTGTGGAAGGTTCTCATCTCTCCACAGAGGACCTCTGGAGCTTTGACAGAGTGACCATCGGGTTCTTCCCCAGATTTGTGCCTCAAGACAATCCTGTCTCGGAGGTCTACAGACAATTCCTTTGACTTCATGCTTGGTTTGTGCTCTGACATGAACTGTCAACTGTGGGACCTTATATAGACAGGTGTGTGCCTTTCCAAATCAAGTCCAATCAACTGAATTTACTACAGGTGGACTCCAATTAAGCTGCAGAAACATCTCAAGGATGATCAGGGGAAACAGGATACACCTGAGCTCAATTTTGAGCTTCATGGCAAAGGCTGTGAATACTTATGTACATGTGCTGCCTCAATTTTTTTATTTTTATTAAATTTGCAAAAATCTCAAGTAAACTTTTTTCACGTTGTCATTATGGGGTGTTGTGTGTAGAATTCTGAGGAAAAAAATGAATTTAATCCATTTTGGAATAAGGCTGTAACATAACAAAATGTGGAAAAAGTGATGCACTGTGAATACTTTCCGGATGCACTGTATGTGACTTCTAGTTGTGGGGTCTGTCAGATTTGCCAACTACTGGTGCTGATCTTACCGCTGGAGCATGTCATTTTGTCACTGGCCATGTCACCAACAGTGTGCTGACCTTCCAACACAGTCCTGCTCACCCGTTTTTGTGACAGAGTTTAAAAAAAAAAAAAAAAAAAAAAAAGTGTGCAATTCAAGAGCTACAGAGCCTTAAAATATACCTTGGGTCACGACCGTAACTCGTTCCAAAACTCTGGTCGTGACCCGAAGTAATTTCCCCCATAGGATTGTATGTAAATACAATTAATCTTTTCCAGGCCGTACAAGCTGTATGTAAATATATATTTTTTTAAAGATTTTTAAGAACAAAAATAGTTAATTATACCATAGAATGCACTGTGTAATAGTAAACTAAATGTAAAAACATTGAATAACACTGAGAAAATCTTGAACAGAGAAAACTAACCTTGCAGTCTCTTTAAAAACAAGCCCAGTGCATTCTTTAACTGCCTTCTCTCGCTCTCTCTTGTGTGTGTGTGTGTGTGTGTGTGTGTGTCTCTCTCTCTCCTCTTGCTCGCTCTCTCTCTGTCTGTCTCGCTGCACAGGGAATGCACAGGGAGAGACTGAACACGTGCGGAAATCATTGCCGCGTACGAACCAGAAGGGAAACTGGCATGTTCATCACCCGAGTGTGTGGTCATGAACAAATGCAAAAGTTTGGCAAACTGTTTGGTCATAACTCGATTTGTACATGGTCGGAGACGTTCGTGACCCGAGGTTCCACTGTATATAAGAAATCACTTTTGCACTTACTTTCAGGTCTGCTAGAAGAACAGTTTTCTTACAGTGAGGACATATGGTGTCCCTGTATTTGCACCATTTTGCTAAGTGGTCTGGCACATCCTTGCGTAGAAGCTTTTCTTTGCACTCTGCTCGGGGGCAAGGCAGCTCATAATAGGGGCAGTCCTGCAAGTGTTCCTGTGATGGTAGGAAAAAAATGAAGACATTGTGTAAATCCCCTTTATTTACAAAGTAATAGAGGATACATTTACACATCTCCGACACTCCACTACACTATAAACACTTCATTATCCAAACTAGAATCCAAGTTGTTGCATGGATTAAAGCCCCAATTTTAAAAGTCTAAAAAAAAATCTTCAAAGCAAGCTGTAGTAATGAAATATAAACAGAAGGTATCTGACACTCCACTTGATTCATAATATTCAAAACAAGACGTCAGATGTCATAGGAGACACTGAGTGGCTACAAAGACATATTTAGATCACAGCAAAGGACCATCATATCCATCATACTCGAGCACAGGTCTTTTTTTAAAAAAAAAAAAAAAAAAAAAAAAAAAAAATCCCTCAGGAGGGACTTTCCCAGTATTTGGCACTGTGCTAAATAAGGAAAATCAAACCTGATATTGGACATGCCCTGCTACCTGTGGGAAAAAAAACAGTCATTTTGACACCAGCACCCCACCCTGTACACCTCCCTCAAAATATTCATGTAAAAGCTTGCCGGTGAAATGCAGGCCCAGGCAGCACAAACAATGCCTCACAAATGTAACATTAATGCTCTTCCCATTAACTACTGAAAAAGAAGTTTTATTTTCATTTGTTGCTCAAGATGTTGTGTCCTTAATCAGTGATGTAATTTTTAACAAAGGTACAATATGTTACAGTATGTGAATTCTTCTTGTAGCACCCCTACTGTAATGATTGCATATTACATAAGAATACAGTCACTCAAGTAGAGTTGTGGACAAAGTACAAAACATGTCACTTATGACAGCTCAACTACATGTAAAAATTCTCAGGTTAAAAAAAAATTGGAAGAGTAAAACATACATACATAAATAAAAGTATGACTATAAGCAAATGGAGAAAACAAAGTCCAGGAACTGCCCTTTTTACTTCAAGATTGTGCTTTTTATTTTTGTTAAATGGATGCATTTTCTGCTTTTTTGTCAAGTGTCTTCCTCTATACTGTTCTCCCCCTAAAAAGGAAACGGCCATATCAGCCACTAACTCTGAATTCTATACCTGCCATAGAGTCAGACGCCACTCTCACAAACGCCACCAAACATTACTGACAGTAGGAGGCAATACTGTCCCCTTGTGACCATAAGGGCCAATACATTCTCGATATCAATTTATATCAAAACCACTTTCTCTTACTCAGGTAAACTATTTATTAAGATTTACATACACATTTACTTTTGAAATATATAGTTCCTATAAAAAGTATTCAACCCCTAGAAAGGTTTTCACTTTTTATTGTTATACAACACTGAATCCCAGTAGATGTAATTTAGCTGTTTGACATTGATCAACATAAAAAGGCTCTTTAATTGTCAAAGTGAAAAAAGACCCAACCAAAGTGGTCTAAAATAATTACAAACATAAAAGACAAAAACTGATTCCTTAAGTATTTAAACCCTTTTAGTATGACACACCTAAACAATAGATGTTGTGGCCACCAGAATAAGTTCAATGGAGGTCATCTGTCTGTAGTTTCACTTGATTGTAGTCTAAATGCACCTTATGTGAGAGGTCCAGCTGGTGGAGAGTCAGTATGGTGGACTAACCTACACAGTGAAGACAAAATAACCCAACAAGCAACTCCATGAAATGATGACTGAAAAGCACAAGTCGAGGCATGGAGACAAGAAAGTCTCCAAGTTACTGAATATCCTGTGGAGTTCAGTTAAATTAGTCATTAGGAAATGGAAAGAGTATGGCACAGCTGTACACCTCCTTAGAGCAGCCTGTCCACAAAACTGAGCGATCAGACAAGATGACGACGAGTGAGGGAGGCCACTGAGAGACCTCGGAGAGCTCTGAATGAGTTACAAGCTACAGTCACTTAGAATGGAAAGACTGTGCAGACAACAAATGTGCCCAGGTGGTTCACCTGTGAGAAAGACACTGTTAAAAAAATAAAACAAAACAAATAAGTAAATAAAATACTAATGACACCTCAATTACAGTTTTCCAGAAGGCACATGGGAGATTCTGGTGTCAGCATATTACACTGCACCATACTGTGAAGCATGCAGGAGGCCCTAATAAGGCTGTGTAGGAAGACAGTAAAATTAATCTAAGAAAATCTGTGAAGAAAAGCTGATGCATTTACAAGAAACCTGTGCCTTGGTAAAAGATTTGTTTCCCATTAAGACAATGTTCCCGAGCATAACACCAAGACTACACAGGAATGGCTTCAAAATAACAATGTGAATGGCCTGGAGTGGCAGAGTCAGAGTTCACATCTCAATCCCATTAGAATTTGTGGTTGGACTTGGACAAAAAGTGTTCCCTTAAGATCTCCATGCAACTTGAAAGAGCTTAAGTAGTCTTATAAAGAAGAATGAAGACAGATAGGAGAGTCCAGATGTGCAATGCTGAAAGAGAAAGACCTGTGCACACAGACTCAAAGCTGTCATGGCTGAGAAAGGTGCATCTTCTAAAAACTGACATGAAGCGGAGGAATACTTACGTGATCATTTATTTTGCGTTTAGTATTTGTAATTAATTTACACCACTGTGTAGAGATCTGTTTTCACTTTGACATTTAAAGAGCAATTTTCAGTCGAACAGTATCAAATGCCAGATTAAATCCACTGCAATTCAGTGTTGAATAACAATAAAATGGCTAACCTCCAAGGGAAATAATAAATTTTTTATAGACACTATAAACTTACAAAATATTGTTGTTATTGTTTACATCCCTCCTCGGGCGGATGTGGAGATAGCGGGTGACAGCATTCACGCCTCTGTTGCTAAACTACAAACATTGCACCCTGAGGCGCTTGTGCTAATCTCTGGAGACTTTAACCATGTGACGCTGGACAAAACATTACCTGCCTTCTCCCAGTATGTGGACTGTAACACTCGGGGAAACAGTACTATTGACCTACTGTATGCAAACGTTGAAGACACATACAGCGCCACCCCACTGCCTGTGCTTGAGAAAGCAGATCATAACCTGGTCCTGCTTCAGCCTCACTACAAACCAAGAGTGAGGGAGCTACCTACAACCACACGCTCATTCAAGAAGTGGTCCCCTGAGGCAGAGCAGGCTCTGAGAGACTGCTTTGGAACTACGGACTGGGATATCCTGCAGGGATCATATAGTGAGAACATTGAGGAGGTTGTTGACTGCACTACTGACTACATTAACTTCTGTATGGACATTGTAGTTCCAGTAAGAACAGTATGTTGCTATGCTAACAACAAGTCATGGATTACAAGTGACATCAAGGGCCTTTTAAACCAGAAGAAAAGGACTTTTCGAAGTGGTGATCAGCATGAGCTCAAGCGCGTGCAGAAGGAACTCCGAGTCCAGCTCAGGGAGGCGAAGGAGCAGCACAGGAGAAAGCTGGAGCAGAAGTTGCAGAATAACAGCATGAAGGAAGTGTGGGATGGGATGAAGATCATCACTGGCTGCAGCTCGAAGCGGGGTGCCACCATCAAGAGAGACGTGGAGAGAGAAAACCTGATGAACAACTTCTTTCACAGGTTTAACCACCCTAACCTACTCTCACCTCAGAGTACTGCATCCTCCACCCATCATTCTGCTGATACCAGCATAGGAGACAGTTTCCCCCCACCAACAATTACAGCAGCCCAGGAAAGCAGACAGCTGAGGAGACTTTGTGACAGCAAAGCAGTGGGTCCAGATGGAGTATCACCACAACTGCTGAAGGCCTGTGCGTTGGAGCTGGGGAGTCCTTTACAGGGCATCTTCAACCTGAGCCCGGAACAGGGGAGAGTCCTGAGGCTCTGGAAAACATCTTGCATCACCCCAGTCCCAAATGTATCACGTCCTGGTGAGCTGAATGACTTTCAGCCTGTCACTCTGAGATCACATGTGATGAAGACCATGGAGCGGCTGCTGCTTCACCACCTGAGGCCACAGGTCCACCACGCCATCGACCCTCTGCAGAAGGAGGTGGGAGCGGAGGATGCCATCATCTATATGCTACACTGATCCCTTTCCCACTTGGACAGAGGCAGTGGTGCTGTAAGAATTATGTTTCTGGACTTCTCTAGCGCCCCGAACACCATCCAACCTCTGTCCCTTAGGGACAAGCTGACAGAGATGGGAGTAGATTCATACCTGGTGTCATGGATCGTGGACTATCTTATAGACAGACCTCAGTATGTGTGTCTCGGGAACTGCAGGTCTGACATTGTAGTCAGCAGCACAGGAGCACCGCAGGGGACTGTACTTTCTCCGGTCCTGTTCAGCCTATATACATCAGACTTCCAATACAACTCGGAGTCCTGCCAATTGCAAAAGTTCGCTGACAACACTGCTATCATGGGCTGCATCAGGAGTGGGCAGGAGGAGGAGTATAGGAACCTAATCAAGGACTTTGTTAAATGGTGGAACTCAAACCACCTACACTTGAACACCAGCAAAACCAAGGAGCTGGTGGTGGATTTTAGGAGGCCCAGGCCCCTCCCGGACCCTGTGATTATCAGAGGTGACTGTGAGCAGAGGGTGAAGACCTATACGAGGTGTGGCAGAAAAGTAATGAGACTGGCAACACTGCAAGCGATCTGGCAACGCTGCGCTGTTGTCCTTGATAGAGCACGTGTATCAGTACCCTCCCAATAGCTCAGTGCGAGTTTCAACTCCTTCCGTTAACTACGTGATTTTTGTGACTGCTATTAGTGAAGTTGTGTTTTTGGTTGTGTGTCACGCAAAATGGAACAGCGGAATTTGAAGCAACGTTGTGCCATTAAATTTTGTGTTAAGCTTGGAGAATCGGCAAGTGTGACGTTTGAAAAGTTAACACTTTGGCACAAATCATTTTTGGAAGGCAGAAAACACGTTGAAGATGAACACTGTTCAGGGAGGCCTTCAACTTCGAAAACCAATGAAAACATCGAACGTGTGAACACTCTTGTGAGATCAGACCGTCGTTTAACATTAAGAATGTTGAGTGAACAATGAAAGGCTCAGAAAAAGGGTCATTCGCGAGAGACCAGACATTGCAGACAAATGGATGCTCCATCATGACAACACCCCATGTCACACTGCCCTCTCCATAACAGAATTCTTGACCTCAAAAGGCATTCCTGTGGTTCCCCAGCCCCCTTATTCACCTGACCTCAGTCCGTGTGACTTTTTCCTTTTTCCTAAACTGAAAAATGTCCTCAAAGGACGTCATTTCAGGACTTTAGAAAACATCCACAACAGTGTAACGGACATGCTGAAGACCATACCGGCTGAAGACTTCCAGCGCTGCTACCAACAGTGGGAACGTCTCCATCGGTGTGTAACTGCCCAAGGGAACTACTTTGAAGGGGATAACATTGATGTTTGAAAAAAAAAAAAACTTTGGTAAATAAAAAATCAGTCTCATTACTTTTCTGCCACACCTCGTAAATACCTCGGAGTGCAGCTGGATGATAAATTGGACTGGACTGCCAATACTGATGCTCTGTGCCAGAGAGGACAGAGCCGACTATACTCCCTTAGAAGGCTGGCGTCCTTCAACATCTGCAATAAAATGCTGCAGATGTTCTATCAGACAGTTGTGGCGAGTGCCCTCTTCTACGTGGTGGTGTGCTGGGGAGGCAGCATAAAGAAGAGGGACGCCTCACGCCTGGAGAAACTGGCGAGGAAGGCATGCTCTATTGTAGGTGCGGAGCTGGACAGTTTGACATCTGCATCCACTGAATAGTATCATCACCAGACAAAGGAGCAGCCTCAGCAACTGATTGCTGACACTGTCCTGCTCCACTGACAGACTGAGGAGATCGTTCCTCCCCCACACTATGCGACTCTTCAGTTCCACCCGCGGGGGTAAACGTTAACACTACACTCTCTACCTTGCATTTTTTAACTTGCACTGTGCTTTTATTGCTCTTTAATTAATATTGTTTTTATCAGTATGCTGCTTCTAGAGTATGTGAATTTCCCCTTGGGGATTAATAAAGTATCTGTAATATTTCTTTCTGAAGAATAGTTTTTCATCTCATAAGAGTTACCTGCGAACAGGTCCAATAAGCTACAAGACTTCTGACATGGAACAATTAACTAAATGAAAAACCAACCATGAGTAGTAGTTCTGGGCTGCATAGAAACCAGAATTTTTTTTGCATTTTGCATCTTCAACACAAAACCTTAAAGACACTTAAGGATAATCAAAGCAAGAAAATGTCATGCGTATGGCATGGTTTTAGACAGGCGTAAATATATCACAGCTAAGCTGTGACTGTGTGCATGACTGTTGGGATCAGGTGATCAACCAGATGTCAGCTGCTTTGTCTTGTGGTCTGAAACATCCAATTTCTTTAGATGTTAACAACCACCAGGGGTCAGCAATTTCCAAATATCTCAATAGGTTAGAAAACATTTCAAATCAGAAGACAACCAGTCAAGTTTAGAAACACTCATCTGTTGTTGCAGTTCTGTGATACCTGCATATCTGAAGAACCAGTCAAAATTTTCTAGAATCTTAGGAAAAACATCAAAATACAAATAGAGCATGACTCACATGAAAGCTCAGTTTCTTTCGAGTATTACGTGTGTGTGTGTGTGTGTGTGTGTGTAAATCCTGTAGTATTAAGTACAAATGATAGGTCTAGCTTAAAAAACAATAGCTAACCATTTTGTATTCAAATCATGAAAAAATTATGCATGTATGATAATGGCTGAGCCATACATGTAACGTGCTAGATGAACACATACTTTTCCATTCACTAGAATAGACCATGGAAATGGCACACCTAAAAAGGAGTAAACATAAATAAATTAATCTAAGCACATGAGCAGAGATGCAGTCAATGCAGTCCCAACTACTTTTCACTATTGTGTAATTATCAAAATACCTGTTGCATTAAGAAATACAGTATAGCTATGAATAAAATGTCACAGAAGTTGGGAAAGCTATGTCAAATTCATTACAATATTTTCAGCAATTTTGCAATTACACTGGAGATAAAAGTTAATAACTCCACACTACAAAAGCTCTTCCTGAAAACAACCATTGGTCAATTCAAACCATTATCTCCTGAATGAGGAAAACAAAGTTCAGGAGCCTTTATACTTCCAGTGTTTCCTAGACTTTTGGGAGAAATGTGAAATATTAAGTTCTTTGATTGAGAAAACCACTTTGAATATTAAAAGTGCCTCATAAGCAGCTCCTGGAAATGATGTGGTTAAAATGACAGCTTATATTACTGGCACAGCAACCTCTCAGTTCCCCTGTGGCCTCCACTTCCATACCTAAACGGAACTGCCTAAGTTCTGCAGTAGTATCTGTGGGCTTTTGATGAACCCCACGGAGCTAAGAATACTTACTTCTGGAGGAATTATCATAGAGTGAAAACATCAAGGAGTTTCTTAAACACAAACAAGGGCTTAATAAATCAATAAGAAGTAAATTGCCAAGCTTATGAATACATTTTTTCAAACAAGTAAAAAGGACTTAAGCATCTTAATTATTAAATGGATAAAGTGGCTTTCAAATGGAATTGTTTTAAAGCTAACTACTTTCAGATGTATTATGTAGACAGTATGTTGAACCTCTACTCTTTGCTTGCTCTCAACATGCTTTGTTCAGCATGCATTACAATGAGACGTAAAAGAACCAAACTCTGTGCCACCCAAACTGCATAAAACACTGTTCCATGACAGTCTCCAAAAGGTTCATACCAAAGAAGCCTTTGACAATCAGAAGACATGTGATGCTCCATTTTTACGATGCATTTCCAACAACTGTTCAGCACCAGTTGAACAATTAACACAGTTGAAGCCATATTTATAAAATGTCAAAGTGTCAGATTGCCATCACCAATGTTTAAACCTACAGAAAGGCGTTTGTTTGTAGGAAATGAAGCTTATTGGAAAGCGATCTGCCCTGTGAACAAGTCTACACTGTTAAAAAGCAACAGGTATCATTTGCCATAGTGAACAGCAGCAAATTACGTTTTGTGTGTGTGTGTGTGTGTGTGTGTGTGTGTGTGTGTGTGTGTGTGCATGCCCATTCTTAAATGACTTACTAATAGCTGCTGCAATGTCATCTGTTCTTTGCAGCCATTCCTTTCGTTTCTGCAGAAAACTCGGAGACCCATAATCTCCCTACCGCAGCAGACATCTTTAAAGATCTGAAATATACCCAGGAAAAAAGAAAAAAAAAAAAAAAAAAAGAGAAGATCATTCAGTTAACTTCACAGAAATGGAAAAGGCACAAATGATATCATCATCAGTGGAAAGGTAAGATTGATTAATGATAATCTAAACTGGCCTGAATAAAAGAAAATGCTGGTCAAAATCTACAAGGCTTAGTTGAAGAGGCAGTTTTAACATCCAAAGCCAGATGATTGCAGAAAATACCTGGAAACTTTGAGAGGACAACTCTCATTAATGAATGCTCAACCTACCTTGTCTTCAAATAAAGGTCCACCATCAACAGGACAGGTTGGGGTTGCTTCCCTTAAAACAGACAATAGTATTGTTTTAGAAATTGTGCAATATGGTTTCAAGTACATAAAGCTGCAAATATTTCTTCTATCCATCCATGTCAGACATTTTTACAATTAAACTGTTTAGTCAAATAAAATCATAAGAACAGAAAAAAACTGGGTATGTGTTAATTAAGATGTCATAGTTTTATAATATAAATATTACAGCTTGCTTGCAGAAATGTCTATCAATCATTACAGCCCCTATTCCTAGAGTGCCATATGCAAGTGAAATTCCAGAATTCTGTGAGATTTCTCCACATTTTATGTAGATGGGCTGGGTGGAAAGTAATATTCCTTACTTAAACTATTGACAATGGCAAATTATGTAGCTGCCCAAGCATCAGACAAGATATGACTGATAGCTACATTCACACTGCAAGTATAATTTAATGCAAAATTGTGATTTTCTCACCCGTATGTGACACAGATCTCATATGTTTAGGTAGTTGTGTGTGAACATTAAAAAAAACAAGGAATTACTTTTGTAATGTGGTACTAAATCTGATATAGATCCATGCAACCTCAGCTTGTGTGCGTGTGTGTATATACAGTGCCTATAGAAAATTATCAAACTATGTTAAAATTCTTATTCTATTCCATATTAAACCATGGACATTAAAATATAACTATTTCCAGCTGTATTTACATATTATAACTTTCCTAAGCAATGTCTAAAATTGAATTTGTGAAATACATGGTTTGGATTAGTGAACAGCCCCTTAGAGTAACTACCATCAACTTGCTCAAGTACTACCTATCACATTCTAGGTCACATACCAGGCTAATTGTCACCTACCTGGCATCAGTTGTAGTGGTACTGACTACTTCAGAATTAAATCTAGCTATCCCTACTGCTATAAGTGCATGGCAACACAAACACTTTTCCATGGTTGGAAAGTGTTCATAAGGGCTCCAGGAGAAAAGTGGACTGTCCCTCCAAACTGGGCCAAGCCAAGAACATATTGATCAGAGAAGCTACCAAGAGGCCTCTGATTCTGATGCCATGTGGCAAAAGGTTTTATGGTCAAATTACACCAAGATTGACCTTTTTTGGACTGAACTCCAAGTGCAATTTTACACAAAAAGCAAACACTCCACACCACCCAAACCATGACATATACCTTCTGTGAAGCATGGTAGCAGCAACATTATACTGTGTGGGTGTTTCACATCAGTGGGGACTAGGTAATTGGTAAGGACTATTGGGAAAATGGACACTGCCAATTACATCCAAATTCTTGAGGAAAACCTGTGACCCTAAGGATATGTTCAGGTAGTTCACCTTCCAGCAGGACAAAGACTAAACACACCACCAGAAAAAGAGCAATGACATGAAAGGAAGGTAAATGAAGGTCCTTCTGTTTGAGTCAGAGCCTTGACTTGAATCCAACAGAAAATGTATGGATAGACTTGAAAACATCAGAAATCTAAATGAACTGGAACAATTCTATAAGGGAAAAATGGAGGAAATACTTGCTAATCTAGGTGCTCCAAGCTGGTAGAGACCTATCCAGACAGACTGATGGCTGTCATTAAAGCAAAAGGTGGCTCTATGAAGTATTAAACCAAGGGACTGACCTCTTTTCCAAACCTATTCTACTTTTTCATTTTTTTTTAAAATTGATTTTCAGAACTGTTACCTTTTTTCATTACTTGAATGTTGTAGAGTGAAATGTGTAAATAATGCTGGAAAAAGATGTTTTTAATGGGCATTGATTTTAGTCTGTAAGAATTCCACTGTACTATGTAGAAATAATAATAATAAATGTGAACATGAAACACTTTAATTAGAATTGTCTAGAAATGTACACAAATTTTACATCACCATTTAGGCGACATTTACCATACTTCTGCACTGAAAGTGAAGCTAGTTAACAGTGCCAATAAAAAGAAAGGAAGCAAGGGTTTAGGCTTGAGGTAATTGTCGCCAGCCAATACAGTAATCCCTCCTCGATCACGGGGGTTGCATTCCAGAACCCCCCGCGATAGGTGAAAATCCGCGAAGTAGAAACCATATGTTTGTATGGTTATTTTTATATATTTTAAGCCCTTATAAACTCTCCCACTCTGTTAACATTATTAGAGCCCTCTAGACATGAAATAACACCCTTTAGTCAAAAGTTTAAACTGTGCTCCATGACAAGACAGAGATGACAGTTCTTTCTCACAATTAAAAGAATGCAAACATATCTTCTCTTCAAAGGAATGCGTGTCAGGTGCAGAGAATGTCACGCGAAAGAAAAGCTAACAATCAAAAAATCAATACATGCCTTTTGTCTTTTAAGTATGCCAAAGCACCGCGATAAAGCGGCCGGCCGCAAAGGGAGCAATGTGAAGTCCGTATCCTCTAAGCAAACAGCCTCTGTGCAAACAGCCCCTCTGCTCACACCCCCTCCGTCAGGCAGAGAGAGTGTGAGAGATAGAGAAAAGCAAACAATCAAGCACCGCACGGGAAGCATATTGTATATCATTGAGGAGTTTTATTTAATACGTAATACATGCCCTGATTGGGTAGCTTCTAAGCCATCCACCAATAGCGTCCCTTGTATGAAATCAACTGGGCAAACAAACTGAGGAAGCATGTACCATAAATTAAAAGACCCATTGTCCGCAGAAATCCGTGAACCAGCGAAAAATCCGCGATATATATTTAGATAGGCTTACATTTAAAATCCGCGATGGAGTGAAGCCGCGAAAGTCGAAGCGCGATATAGCGAGGGATCACTGTACAGCCCATTTGTTGCGTTTTATTCTGATGGAAATGACACATCTCAAACACACTTTTTCTGGGAGAATCTGGTGCACAAAAGTTGACACAAATAATCAGACATCCTTGTTGACATTTTCAGATGGTCAAACCACTGTTCTGCATCAAATCCTTCCACATCTCACGTCCGTCAGTACTAGCTCCTGTCCAGAAGTTTAACATAACTAGGCTCAAAGCAAAAGCTCCCATCTTTTATTTTCTATTTTCCGCCTTGCCATTATGAGCTGAAGAATTGTAATATACTGTACAGGTATATTGATGGTGCATGAATGCAGCCATAGAGTACTGGTTTGTGTAAAAAAAAACAGTGCAACATTTATGAAAGTAAAGAGCAAATCCTAATATTCCTCTTCATTGTATTGAAAGTGTGTATTACAGATTTTCACTTACTATTTAATAGTCTATAGCTTTTTAAATGTTTGTCTATATTAAACTACTCCTGGGTTTAAGTCTGTATTTTTTAAATATTATACAACTAATGCATTATTGTTGTTTGTTTACAAAATATGACTAGTAACCAGACTGGATAGACACCTATGACTCTAATAAAACAAAACTTCAGAACTCTATCTAGCCAGATGTAATCAATTAGAATTTTTTTTTTTTTTAAATGCCACTCTTACTTTTAAGAAAATTGTTCAAAATGCATTGTACATAAAACAATTTATGCAGTAGGTTGGTGTCAGAGAGGAGAGAAAAAGGGCAAGTGTCCATTTACAATTTAGCCAAATTTTGTCTTCAGAGTGTAAAACACACCAATCAAAGAAGAAATATATCCTTAACACATGGAAACATAAAACCTACACATGAATGGCACTCTAGGCCCATAGACATTCTACTACTTCAATTTTAATGGGACTAATTTAGCAATAAACACACCTTGCCACACAGTCAAATCTAAATGACTTCTGCACACTGTAAAAGACAGTCTTATAAAGACACAAACTAACACATCCTTCTATCTAATAAATCCATTTTATAAAATCCAAAGTCCGAGTCTCTGAAAAAAAAAAAAATCAAAACAGAAACTGTCAAAAGGAGAAAAAAAAAAAAGCTGAACTGGACAAATGTCCACTGAAACAAAATTCAGTCCACTTTAATATCCATGTTGGTTTGCAATGGGCTCTATTAGGTAAATTCTCCCTTAAAACCACAGGACATAATAAAAGCTTCTCTGCTTTTAATACGCAGAGCTTCATAAAAACATTTAGCATCAGTACAGCCACTTTTACAACACAGCAGAAATCCTAGCTGTCAAACTACAAAGAAATCAAACATTAATATGTTGCAGGTGAAAAAGCCAATTTTTATTATGGTAAACTATAATCAAAAACAAGCGGAAAACAATGACTACTTTTGTTGGCTACATAAAAGCTAATACTGTCTACAAAGATTCAAAAGAAAAAAAATTTCCACTTGGACAAATATCCAAACTATAGGAAAATTATTTTTGTTTTATATCACTAGAATACAAAAAAAAAATTTTTTTTGCTTCATAACAGCCTATTTTAGGTGTTCCTTGTAAAAAGTAAACCTGTGCTCATATACTGGTAGATAATCACCTCGAGTGCTAGAAATGTCATGTATATAAAACTAGCAAAATACCCGCGCTTCGCAGCGGAGAAGTAGTGTGTTAAAGAAGCAATGAAAAAGAAAAGGAAACATTTTGAAAATAACGTAACATGATTGTCAATGTAATTGTTTTGTCACTGTTGTGAGTGATGAG
>JANRMT010062797.1:29410936-29429078 GCA_026402145.1 Polypterus bichir lapradei | reverse complement strand
GTCTTCCTTTAGCGGGACATTCACTTTTTCCACCGTGTGCTTTGTTTCTGCAGTAGCTGTACTTATTACATACTTATCTTGTATTTATCAGACGCTTCATATTTTTTTGCTGCCTTTTCAATTGTGTAATTCGGTTTTTGTTCAGCGCTCTTCGGAACTCTTGCTTTTTGTCTGTGCACTGCGTCAGTTCACGTGAGCCGCTCGGTGTACATGCATCGAACTTTCCCAGCTGTGCTGTTGCCATGTCGTGCTATGTCCATGGCTGTATCTAATGCTACCGAAGTCCCGGTACTCATGAATATGGTTGTATATATCACTCGCTCGCTTCTTATTGTTTCGCTGCCTTCTCAATTATATAATGCATGTTTTCTTCAGCGCTTTTTGGGGCTCTTCCTGGTTTTCTACGTACTGCGTGATTACGTGGGAGGCGTGATGATGTCAAACTCCTCCCCCACGGGTTTCAAGCTCATCTCCATTACAGTAAATGGAGAAAAACAGCTTCCAGTTATGACCATTACGCGTAGAATTTCAAAATGAAACCTGCCCAACTTTTGTAAGGAAGCTGTAAGGAATAAGCCTGCCAAATTTCAGCCTTCTACCTACACGGGAAGTTGGAGAATTAGTGATGAGTCAGTCAGTGAGTGAGTGAGTGAGTGAGTGAGTGAGTGAGTGAGTGAGTGAGGGCTTTGCCTTTTATTAGTATAGATGCACACTGCTAATATATGAGCCCATGCAGTCTGTACTCTTCAGACTCTAGTCAAGTCAATCTTACACATGAGCATCTCTTATCAGGCACAACACAGTACAGTAATCCCTCCTCGATCGCGGGGGTTGCGTTCCAGAACCCCCCGCGATAGGTGAAAATCCGCAAAGTAGAAACCATATTTTTGTATGGTTATTTATATATATTTTAAGCCCTTAGAAACTCTCCTACATTGTTTATAAATATTCTCCGCACAGTTATACAGTAAACCCTCGTTTATCGCAGTTAATCTGTTCCAGACTCTACCGCGATAAATGAATTTCCACGAAGTAGGATTCTTTATTTATAAATCTAATATTTTCGCAGTTAGAGCATAGAAAACCTGTTTACGACCTTCTAAATATGTTTAATATTATTAGAGCCCTCTAGACATGAAATAACACCCTTTAGTCAAAAGTTTAAACTGTGCTCCATAACAAGACAGAGATGACAGTTCCGTCTCACAATTAAAAGAATGCAAACATATCTTCCTCTTCAAAGGAGTCCGTCAGGGGCAGTGAATGTCAGAGAGAGAGAGAGAAAAGTACACAATCAAAAATCAATAGGGCTGTTGGGCTTTTAAGTATGCGAAGCACCGCGATAAAGCGGCCGCAATGAAGGGATCAATGTGAAGGTAGCCTTTCAGCATTTTTTAGAGGAGCGTCCATATCTTCTAAGCAAACGGCCTCTGTGCAAACAGCCCTTCTGCTCACACCCCCTCCGTCAGGAGCAGAGAAGGTCAGAGAGAGTAAGAGAGAGAGAAAAAGCAAACAATCAAAAATCAATACGTGCTGTTAGAGCTTTTAAGTGTTTGAAGCACCGCGCGGGAAGCATATCGTACATCATTGAGGAGTTTTATTTAATACGTAATACGTGCTCTGATTGAGTAGCTTCTCAGCCATCCGCCAATAGCGTCCCTTGTATGACATCAACTGGGAAAACAAACTGAGGAAGCATGTACCATAAATTAAAAGACCCATTGTCCGCAGAAATCCGCGAACCAGCGAAAAATCCGTGATATATATTTAGATATGCTTACATTTAAAATCCGCGATGGAGTGAAGCCGCGAAAGTCGAAGCGCGATATAGCGAGGGATCACTGTATTTGGTTCAGGTTTTTTGAAGTACTAAATATGCCATCTCAGACGCCTGCTGACCACAGTGCACAAACATCACCACCAGGGTTGCTCAGTGTCAATGTAGACCAAGCTCCACTAACAGCAGAGTAGCTCAAATAACAAAGAAGTAATTAGCTCCATTTAAATGAATATGCATATTACTTTGTAGGAGTGTGAGCTTTACTATTATTTTGTTAAGATTTTTTTTGCTATTTGTTTACAACACATATACCATTTGTATTTTCCATTAAAAAAATACTAAAAGTAACCATGACCTTGACCTAAATAAAAATGTGGAAGAATTACAATCTGCATGCCAAAACATAGGAGAAAAATACCGCTTCAAAACCAATAGTGAGAAGCAAATCATTTTCAAATCTAAAGAAAACATACTAAATAAAAAGTATTTAATGCTGCTAAGGGAAACACAGAGACTTCTGGAACCCCCTAAAGTATAACATAGGGCACTACTACTAAAAATAGTGGCTGTGTTTCTGTTCGCAACAGTTTTAAACAGGTCTGCCAAAGTGTCCAGGTACCCTTATTCCTTCCAAAAAATGCTTCACTTCAGCCAGTCTTTATAGCTACAGCTTAGGCAACAACTGCAACGATAACCAAACACATCACAAGATTTACTAGGATCTTACCGGAGGAGGTCCCGGACACAGGACTCACAGAAGCGGTGGCCACATTCTGTCTGCTTGGGGTTGCAAAGGGCTAGATGGCAAGATTCACAACAGTACTTGGGTTCCAGAGGCAACACAAAGTAGTCCCTGAAGCCACCATGTGGAGGTAGGAAGGATGGAGAAGAAAGGCTCTGATCAGGCCATAATGGAGTGATCCGGCTTGGGAGAGAGGGTTGATTTGGGGACGATCTCTGTTGTACGGGAATCTGCAGTTCCTGAGGCACTTCCACATTTCGACCTGACATGTCCTGAAGAGGAAAAAAAAAAATAGAAACAAATGTAATGGCACAGCATGTACTATAGTCTGTAATCCACAGAAAATAAACAGAATATAAAAAAACTAAATTCTACATTAGGGGTTTGTTTTGTAAAACTATATAGTGAACATAAAAGGAGTTATGAGGTAGTTAAAAGTGAGAGCTGGGAAAAGAGAAAGGAAAAATAAATAAGTCGAAACAAATAAGAGCCAACACTGGAGCTACTTAACTCAATCCAGTGTCTACATACTTTTATTGCAACCATTTGATCAAAACACATTTTCTGCCTATAAATGACATTTGCCCAGTATTACTTTTTTGCTTCACGATTCCTGCACTGTGTGGCTAAATTCAGAATGAATCCACAGTGTGAAAATCATTAACTGTGACCAAACTGTGTTGTAGGCAGGCACACAGCTCTTTTCTTGATTTTGACATTGTGATTATGTTTTCAAACTGTATTTCCCACACCAGAAAGTCTCTGGGAAATTATAATAAATCACTCTTATGAGGTGTTCAATATTTACTTTACTATACTGCTCAAAACTGTCTGTGACACTACTTGGTGGTGTCAGATGCACCGATACATAACATCTCAGAGGTTCACAATTCGATTCACAGTCTGGGGAACGTGCAGGCCAGTCAATGGCATCAATGCCTTTGTCATCCAGGAACTGCCTACACACTCTAGCCACATGAGGCTGCGCACTGACCTGCACCAGGAGGAACCAAGAGCCCATGGCATCAGCATAAGATCTGACAATGGCTCTGAGGATTTCATCCCGGTACCTAACAGCAGTCAGAGTATTGTTGTCTAGTACATGGAGATCCGTATGACCCTCCAAGGATATGCCCCCTAAACAAATCAATGACCCACCACCAAACTGTTAATGCTAGATGATGTTGTAAGTTGCATAACGTTCACCACAGTATCACCAGATTCTTTCACATATGTCACATGTGCTTAGTGTGAACCCGCTCTCATCTGTGAGGAGAACAAGGCGCCAATGGCAGTGCTGATTATTGTGGCATTCTCTGGCGAACGCCAATCAAGCTACAGAGTGATGGGCTGTGAGCACAGGTCCCATTAGATGATGTCATATCACCTTCATGGAATCGGTTTCTGACAGTTTAGTCAGAAACATGCGCACCAGTAGCCAGCTGGAGGTCATTTTGTTGGGCTCTGGCAGTGCTCACATACCAATTCCTCCTTGCACAAAGGAGAGGACATTGGTCCTGCTGCTTAGTTGATTCCTTTCTACAGCCTTGTTCAGGTCTCCTCGTGAAATGGCCTGTCTCCTGGCATCTCCTCCATGCTCTTGAGACTGTGCTGGGAGACACAGAAAATCTTCTTGCGATGGCATGTATGGATGTGCCATCCTGGAGGAGCTGGACTACCTGTCCAACCAGAATTGGCTGCAGGTTCCAATAGTGACAAGGACACTAGCAAAATGCAAAACTAGAGAAGAATAACAGGAGGGATAACGAGAGCAACTATCTTAAGTTGCCTCTTCAGTGCACCTGTTGTACCTTTCATTTGCACCAAATCAGGTGAAGCTGATTCACAATCGCTTATGCTTCTAAACTGGACAGATTGATATCTGTGAAGCTTAACTGACTTGGTGTTAGACTGTGATGATTAAGAGTTCCCTTAATTTGGAGCAGTGTAAATACTTGCATTTAACACTTTCCATTGTTCTAAAAATGATTCATACACACAAAGCAACTAAAAGAAAATGGAGTACTGTAAATTAATTTATTACTGGTCCTTGGGGATTCTAAAATATGTTCGAAAATAAATCTCACACCATTTTGATGAATTCTTAGCAACAGAAGTTTAAACAAATTAGGAGAAGTGGTCATTATATAAAATAAACGCGGACGCAAAGTTGTTGACCAAACTTCTGGCAAGATGCCTTCACTTCAACTAGTAATCTCCAAATGAATTAACCAAGATCAGACAGGTTTCATTAGCTCTTATCAATTGGGCAAAAATTTAAATAAACATAAAGCTAAGGCAGTAATCGTGGTTCACTAAATGAAATTTCAGATATACCCTGTATAATAACATAATAAATGTACTATTCACAAAAAATATAATAACTAGAAAAAGAATTCACAAACTTTTCTCTTTCAAATCCATAAAGTAAAATCATCACAGTCAGTGATTTAATAATCTATACTAATAAAAGGCAAAGCACTGACTGACTGACTGACTGACTGACTGACTCACTCACTCACTCACTCACTAATTCTCCAACTTCCCGTGTAGGTAGAAGGCTGAAATTTGGCAGGCTCATTCCTTACAGCTTACTTACAAAAGTTGGACAGGTTTCATTTCGAAATTCTACGCGTAATGGTCATAACTGGAAGGTATTTTTCTCCATTTACTGTAATGGAGTTGAGCTTGACCGCCGTGGGGGCGGAGTTTCGTGTGACATCATCACGCCGCCCACGTAATCACGTGAACTGACTGTCAACGCACTATGTAGAAAACCAGGAAGAGCTCCAAAATACGCTGAAGAAAACATGCATTATATAACTGAGAAGGCTGCGAAACAATAAGAAGCGAGCGACTGACATATACTACCATATTCATCATTGCAGCTACTTCGGAAACAAAGCAAGGTATAAACCTAAACTTTAAATTAAGTTAATAGACAGGCTGCCGCTGGCGTTTTCCATGCCCACGGGTAGTGTGGGATACAAGTTTAATGAGAGAACGCAGGATATAAACGAGAGTTTTGATCACTTTGTAACTAAGTTAAAATTGCAGGTGAAGGGGTGTGCTTATGCAAATTCCGAGAGACTGTGTTTGTGGGGGATTGACAGTTAAGGCGGGTGGAGGAGTCACGTCATCATATCCACTCCCATTTACCTCATTTCGCTCTGAGCTGAGATCCGCGGCTAACGCCGTCTTCCGAAGCAACTTCGTCACACTGCCACCTAAAGTCAAAACTTAAATATATAAAGTCAGCGTCGGAATATATAAACTCAGCGCTGGAATATATAAATTCAGCGTCGGAATATATTGTCACGCTTGGGTCACAGATTTGCACAGAGACACAGGAGGTCGTAGAAACAGGAAGGATTTTTATTCAAACACTGCAAACACATGAGCTTAAACGTGCTCCATGACAAGTCAGAGATGACAGTTCCGCTAGGAGCAGAGACAGAGAGAGCGATAAAAGCAAGCAAACAATCAATTTTGAACTGACAGGCGCTGCACAAGGCTTTTAAGTTAGCGGGGCAGCGAAACAATAAGAAGCGAGCGAGTGACATATACTGTACTACCATATTCATCAGTACAGCTACTTCGGAAACAAAGCAAGGTATAAACCTAAACTTTAAATTAACTTAATAGACAGGCTGCCACTGGCGTTTTACATGCCCTCGGGTAATGCGGGATACAAGTTTAATGAGAGGACGCAGGATATAAACGAGAGTTTTGATCACTTTGTAACTAAGTTAAAATTGCAGGTGAAGGGGTGTGCTTATGCAAATTCCGAGGGACTGTGTTTGTGGGGGATTGACAGTTAAGGCGGGTGGGGGAGTCACGTCATCATCTCCCCTCCCATTTACCTCATTTCGCACTGAGCTGAGCTCCGCGGCTAACGCCGTCTTCCGAAGCAACTTCGTCACACTGCTGCCAAATACAGAGAAATCCACAAGTTAATACACACGCTGTCTCTAGACTTTCTCCACACTGAATCCTCCAGGCACTTCTTACAAAAGGTTACATTGACAATCGTGTTACGTTATTTTTAAAATGTTTAATTTTCTTAGCACAAGCACAGCTGAGAAGCTTCGATGCATGTGCTCCATAACGCGTTAAAAAATAATGCATTTAATCACACTTTGCATTACAATCAAAGGGGAACTTTTGTCAATGCATGATTTCCTGGTACACCGATTACATTGATCAGCGCATCCCAATTCATTTTAGCCTCGCACCACCTTGGTTTGAGAAGAAGTATGAAAAAATATGAGGTTAACACACAAAAACAGATCACCAATTCAAGCTTTATGAATAATCGATTCGCCATCAATAATTGTTTTGGTAAAGCCATACTCAGTGTAATCCTCCTTCCATTTTATAATTTTTCCGCCACTAGCCATGATTAAATGAACGGTAAAAAAGTAAGAGCGAAGCGAGGGTGACTTATTTAGGCAGGCATATATATGACAGCAACACTCATGACAATCATGTTACGTTATTATTAAAATGTTTCCTTTTCTTTTTCATTACTTCTTTAACCCATTACTTCTCTGCTGCGAGACGCGGGTATTTTGTATATGAATGACCTCCAAAGAGCGCGGAGACTTTTGATCATGTGAACGTGTCTGCAAAAACTGGCGTCTCCTGCCCAGCAAAAGTCGAGCAGCCGGCGCGCGCGCATAGCTGTGCCGGCCTTTGAGACGCTGACTGCGCTTCTGCCTTAACTCAAAGTGAGTTTTTTTCATCCTCCCCCTGAGCTATAGCCCAGACAAGTGCAAACACGGGACCCCTTTTCTACACCGCGGCAAAATAATATTAAGGCGCTTCGCACTTTATTTTGCACGTATACGATTATGAGGTCGTCAGCTCGGATTATGAAGACACGCACAGGAGTGAAGGACTGACAGTGCCATCACAGCCGATTAATAGCTGGGACGTCTCACCAGTCTGCACAAGACCCACCGCGACTGTCCCCAAAAGGCGCTCATATCGTCAGCGAACACATCTCTCTATACTATATAAAAGAAAAAGGCAACTTTCCTTTCTTTACACCTTTTTTCCTTTTATCCCAAACCAAAGCCTTTCTCTCTTAACACTGCAGAGGACACAAAACTAATTTTCTTTAATTGCTGGTAAGGCACATTACCAGAGGCAGAAATTTGGACTTTCACATAGAAAATGTAATTTCTATACCACAGCCGTCGTGTAGCGCCTTTCAAAAGGGATCTACTACCGAGAGATGATCCATATACATTTTAGCTGCTGTTAGTACTACTTACCTGTTCTGTTACACCGTCTTTAAAATGTAGTTTACCCGCAACCACTCCAGTAGTGCTCAATGTACCTTTACTTCTTAAAACATTAATGTTTTACTGTTTAATAACTTAGACTATATTTTATTATTTTTCCCTTGCACTCAGTGATCAAAGCTATACACACACATATAGACACATACATATATATATATATATATATATATATATATATATATATATACACACATATATTTATATATACCTGTGTGTATGTTTGTATGTATGTGTATACACACACACACAAACAAATTATATATATGTGTGTGTCTGTGTATGTATGTATGTATGTATATGTGTGTGTATATATGATGTAGATAGGTATGCATATATATATATATATATATATATATGTGTATATGTAGATATGTATATAGATATGTATTTTGATATATATATAATAATTACATTAACAATCATGTTACGTTATTTTTAAAATTTTTCCTTTTCTTCTTCATACCTTCTTTAACACACTACTTCTCCGCTGCGAAGCGCGGGTATTCTGCTAGTCTATACTAATAAAAGGCAAAGCCCTCACTGACTGACTGACTGACTGACTCACTCATCACTAATTCTCCAACTTCCCGTGTAGGTAGAAGGCTGAAATTTGGCAGGCTCATTCCTTACAGCTTACTTGCAAAAGTTAAGCAGGTTTTATTTTGAAATTCTGGAACTGGAACCTGCTTTCATACATATATATGGCCATAGCCTGCAGCTCGGTCACCGTGTGAGGCGGAGTTGCGTCCCTCATCGTCACGCCTCCCACGTAATTGAGTGCCTGCCCATATAAGGCTGTCCGTCAGCAGCAATCCAAGCTGTGAGAAAATAGTAAAAAGGAGGCGTGTCAGACGTCGTGCTACATTTTCTGATGCAGCTAGACGAAAACAACTTCGTGACGCTGCCGCCAAATACTCACAGAAAAATCCACAAGTTAATGGAGATGCTGTCGCTAAATACTCGCAGGCAAGTCAAAAAGTTAATACCGGGAATGCCTGTTAAACATCTTAGATTCACGAGCAGCGATTTGGGTGGTGAGATGTCTATCGTGGTGATCACTGTAATATTTATATGTCAATGAAATGTATTATTAAAAGGCATGGTTTAGGCACCTATGTCATCAGGAAGGCACCAGAAAAAGGGACCTCAAGGTTACTATTATGGAAGTTATTTTGGAGCACAGATGCCGTGAACGTAAGAGCTGTAATAAATAAAGTTCCCCTGCATACTTTAAAAGTCTCGCCATCATTTCATTTTTCACGATTTGTTAAAACAAGACATGGTGTCAGAATACAGGACAGTCATGGATTTTGTTGGAGCTCCCTTGCCACGAATTGACTGGGATTCTCTTAAACTGCTGGGAGAATGGAAAAAGTTCTGACAGCACATGGACCTGATGTTTTCTGGCCCGCTAAAAGGCAAAGACGAGAGTGAAAAATGCAGCTTCCTGCTCCTGTGGACAGGGGAAAAAGGAAGAGACATTTTTAACACATGGACTCTCACCCAGGAGAAAGCCAACGTACCGAAAACTTATTATGACCGTTTTGAGGCGTTTGTCATGTCTAAGACGAATACGATATTCGCGAGGTACAAGTTAAGACGACGCAGGGTATAAACGAGACTTTTGATTACTTTGTAACTGAGTTAAAATTGCTGGTGAAAGACTGTGCTTATGCAAACGAAGATGAGATGGTCAGGGATAGAATAGTGTTTGGCACAAACTCAGCAAAAGTGCGAGAGAAACTTTTAAGTGCCGGGTCTGAGCTAACATTAAATAAAACCGTGGACATCGCAAGATTGCACGAGATAGCACAAGCACAGCCGAGAACCTTCGATGCATGTACTCCGAGCGGCTCACGTGAACTGACTGTGAACGCAGTACACAGACAACAAGCAAGAGCTCCAAAGAGCGCTGAACAAAAAACGCATTGCACAATTGAGAAGGCAGCAAAAGAATATGAAACGAGTGACACATACAAGCATAAGTGCAGCTACTGCGGAAACAAAGCACACGGTGGAAAAAGTCAATGTCCAGCTAAAGGAAGTCAGTGTAAAAAATGTGGTAAATTGAACCACATCGCAAAATTTTGCAGGACTGGGAAAGGTAAACCCGTGCATGCAGTGTGTGATGTCTCAGATAAAGAGGAAGAGGAGCTGTTTATTGATGCAGTAAGAAAGGAACAACACTCTAAAGCTGAACAAGCCATTGTAGACATATCAATAGGAAAGCAAGGTGTAAAGCTTAAGTTTAAATTAAGTTCATAGACATGCTGCCGCTAAATATTCACAGGCAAATCTACAACTTAATACCGGGAATGCCTGTTAAACATCTTAGATTCACGAGTACCGATTTGGGTAGTGAACACTTCGATGTATGAAACCTGTTATCTTTACAACGGTTGACAAACACGGAATGTAACTTGAACACAACACATCCTCCAAATACGAACCTGATTGAAAGAAATAATGATAATGAAATCCTTGATGACAGCAAAACTTAACAGTCACAAAACAATTACATTGACAATCATGTTACGTTATTTTTAAAATGTTTCCTTTTCTTTTTTATAACTTCTTTAACACGCTACTTCTCCGATGTGAAGCGCAGGTATTTTGCTAGTAAATTAATAAAATGCAATAACTGGCTTTGGTAAAGAAATTGGATGAGGCAAAAAACTAGTTAAAATAAACATGTCAATTCAGAGTAAAGTACTTTGCCTTACTTAAAAAAAGTGTATGGTGCGATGCAAACTTCAGTTGTCCTATAAACAGTAAAAGAAAACGGAGAAGAGAAATGCAGAAAATGTCATCCAAGTTATTCTTCCAGCAGGGGATAAATCCTGCTATCTTCCATTATCAATATAGCTGGAAGGGAAAAAAAGAGCACTTATTCGTAAATTGCTGTGCCTAATTGCTCGCTGATAAGAAATATGACTTTAATCCGTTAGTGCAGGTCCATCCAAATTTGGACCCAGAGGGCCACAACAGCTGCAAGTTTTCACTGTAGCTCATTTTTTAATTAAAAACAATTCTTGTTATACATGGAAAATGCCATTTAGTTAGACATTCTACCAGTCATCATTCTGCTATAACAAAAATTTCTTCTAGTAAAATCAACACCTTCGATGGACTAGAATGACCCCCCCCCTTTCCAACCATTTTAAGTTGTTTGTGCCCTTCCTGTTTGCACAGTGCACTGAACTGCCTGCAGGTTAACAAAAAGGAAACAATTATTTCAAATTCTGTACAATTAAATAATGTAAAAGGAAGATGAAAACACCACAAGACAAAAGTAAGGTTGTCAAATGCTGGAAATGGTCACACTGTGACAGACTTTAGCCGCTAAAGCCCACCATCATTAGGGTTGTACACGGTTACAAACTTTTTTATAATTATGGGACTTTACAGTTAGTCAGCAAGTGATCTTACTGGTAAACAGACATCTGCATCTAAATTGTAAAAGATAGGAGTTTTTTTGCGTAATTTTTAGAGCACAATATATAGATGAGAGATGCTGAAGCAAGAATGCAAAGAATACAAATGAAATCTGTATTGAAATCTAAACATATCAAAAGGCTAACACAGTAGCACAACAGTATATTATTATATCAATCAGGACTGGAGAAAATATGAGTACCACTGTATAAATGAATGAAAAACATACTACCAACTTAAAAGGATCTGCAAAAAACTCAAACTGCCTCTTACATGTTTACATATCCATGATATTTTAACATATACAGTAAAACAAGCTTGAATGTGGGGATCTCACTGTTAGCCTAGTACACATTACAGGAGATGTTGCTAAGTACTGTATAAAGACACACTTGTGAAAAAAAAAAAAGTTTTAGACACAGAGCAAGGAAGTTAAACTGTAGGTGCTTTCCACCAAGAAACATGTATAGGGACTCTCCGCTCAAAATAAGCTTTCATTTTAGATTAACTGGCAAACCCAGACATTGTAAATATATGATATTCTAAGTTTACACTAAAGGACAACCTGCACTTTCAATCTGAGACTCATCTGAACAAAAGTACTTATAAAGAAACTGAAATTACTTTTGTTGACAGTATATTGAATGAGATGCACGATATTCACAATAGTTTAAAGATGAACCCCCCACAACATGAACATCAACAGATAAAAATGTAAAAGTAATATGTGGAAGATGCACAAGTTAATTAACTATGATACAGCATTCAGCCACACAGGTCTGCCAAGCCATCACGAATAGCATGAAGAAAGGCCTTGTGACTCTAGACACACAGTCATTATTATATATTGTACCATTCTTTGTAGCTGACAATATGCTTTGGATAGCTGGCATCTTCATGGTTAAAACAATTTCTATAATTTTATGTCAACAGTTGAAGTGCTGCATCCATAAAAATACCATGAAAGAAACTAACTTGAAGAGCCCATCACATTTGTGTCTTGTAAATGTACAGACTAGATCTTTAACAAGAGCTTAAAGGAATAAAGGAAACCAAGTGAAAAGCTCTTGAAAATAAAAAATACACATCGATAAAGCCACCATTTGGGACTGAAGCTCAAAGTCAACAGTCACAGGGGAAATGGAAACAAAGCAGGATGAAGTTACAGCAAATGATTCCACTGGTTACTAATTATTCAAGCATTTCTGCTCTTAACTATTTCATCATTTTGGAAGGACTTGTTTTAATGTATCAATCAACATCACTTCTTTCTGTTTTTGTCTTTTTTTTTTTTTTTTTTAAATATAAATTGTGCCTCTCATCCTTTACCACTCCCAAACTGCATGGCAAAATAGTTAAGAGAGCCAGCTGCAAAACTCTGGAGAGAAATGTGAGTGTGTGAGGGAGAGAGAGAGAGAGAGAGAGAGAGAGAGGCTTTATAAAGTATGTCTGGTGTTTCCCTCGGTTCAGTGTAGAGGGCTTTGGACTTCATCCAAAATCAGGCCACACGATTGACTGTCTAAAAACTGTTTGACTGCTGTGCTCATGCACAATATTAGGAAACCACAAGCCAGCAGACTTAGTGATTCTCTAGACTTGGCCGAGCTCCACCAGTATTTCTGGCATCAAGCATGGGGAAAACCGGATTATGGAATAGGAATCTGCTTTATTAAGAGCCCTCTCACACTAGACTAGCTGTTATAGCTCAGAGGCACCAAGGCATAATGATGAAAAGCATTTACTGTATAATCTCTACAGAGAGAAGACTGGCATCAACACAAACTGTCTAGAAGCGATGTCCAGCAGACTAATACGTTCTGCTCCACATCGTCCCTTAAGTGTATTGCTCTCCAATGATCATCATACAAATCAATTTTAAGGAAATTCACTCCTCAAGAGCTGAACTATTTCATTAATTCCATTATAAAGACCAGTACAGGCTTGATGAGCTTCTTCAACACAACTGCATCATTGGTAAGAACTTGCCCCCTAAAAAGCCATAACAAGAAACTACAAAAGGAGGTACAGAAGAGTCAAGCAGGTTTACAGGAACAGTGCCACTTGATTAACATTAATGAAACATTCCGTCCATGTTTCAAACACATACACTGGTAAATTTAAAACCATAACTTCAAACAAGTCCATTAATCAAGCCTATAAACAAGGTAAAAGAATCATACTGAAAAAAAGAACTGTACAAAAACTGCATAAGATTCAAAGCACTACATAACTAACTTGTTCAGAAATATTCTGTCAAGACAAGGGAATCTAAAAATTAATGGAAAAAAAAAAAAAAATCAGACACTAACCATTTTGAAAAGTGAAATGCAAAAGTGGACTGTGCATATATTAATTTAGACTAGAGGGGCTGGCCAAAAAATGCAGCTGCTGACAGATAACTGCTTAATGCTACGTAAAAACTGAGACTTTCAGCTCAAAAAAAAAAAAAAAAAACTATGCAACAAATGCACAACACACCAGTTAAACAAGCTGCAAAGACACACATTATTCAAGATAATAAAATGATGGCCTTCCCCGTTATTACACAGCATGAAGCTGGTTTGAAACCCATGCCCAGCTCAAAACCCTGCCCCCACAAAGCTGCAGCACCCTAGCATAGGACTTTCTGCACGGCAAGCAGTTTAAAAACAGAAGGCAACCTTGTGAAATCAACAGAGTAAAGCCTGGTTTCGATAGATAATGAGGGGAATTTAGAACTGTTTATGCAAATCAGGGCAAGAGCAATGATGGCTGGCTTCTTACTGTGAATCGGATGTCAGACATCTGAAATAAAAGGCTAGAAATAAGGAGACTATTTATAATGGTGTAAAATAATACTTATTTTATAATCAATATAAAATGCATTTGGAAATACTGAATATATTATTTTTTTCTCTTATTCTCTTACACATTATAAAGTCCATCTCTGTGATGCAGCTGCTTCTAAATATCACTCAAACCACTGCTCTCAGTTAAAAAAAAAAAAAAAAAAAACAAAAAAAAAAAAAAACCCATTTGCCAGAAAAATCAATAATTGAATTAGACATTTTTCATTTACTACGATTACTACTTAAAATATGGTCAGGGATCCTTTTTGCTCTGGTCTGAGTTGAATCTGGTTGAGTTTTACCTAGCAGCACTAGTTAATGCCATATTGCACTGAGATTCCTAGAAGTTCTTTCAACCAAAAGGTACTGTTGTACCATGGCAAGCGATTTTCTGTAGAATTTTTAAAATCCATCCTCTTTTGTTTACAAATGTAAAATTCCTCCATTTCATCACAGTATTAGTCCAGACAAAAGTAGCTAATGCTCACTCACTCAAGTAGTGTAGAAAGAACACTCCCTTGTGAGAATCTTAACCTAAGGGGTTCTTGCTTCAGCTTAGCTGTGGGGAATTACAGGAAGGTATGAAGATGCAGATCCTACCTACAAAAAAAAATCCTGAAATGTAACAATAAAATCAAAAGTATACACACTGTTAAGCCGAGAAAGAGAAAGAAAGAAAGAAAGAATGCTCACCTGCTTCTACGGCATAGCCATTCCTAATCAACTTTGGTCAGTACAGTCTATTAAGTCGAAAACAGATTTGGCTCATGCAGAAAACTGCTACAAGTGAACAGTTTAGAAGGAGTTTGAAAAGGGCACTCAACAGCTTCCTCCCCAGAAAGTACCTTACAGCTGCAAACAGTACAAAAACAAAGAGACACTGCAAGGCAACCTCCAAAATATTTAGTACAAAAAGGTATAATCACCGCTTTGATTCAACTCAGGCAAAGTATAATTTCTTCAAAAACACTGAACAAAATATACAGCATCTTCCACCATTACCCCAAAGAACCTGAAAGTGTCCCGCAAAGAACTCTAGCATGAAGCTTAAAATGTACAATCTGGGATACACTAAGCAGGCTACAAGTATAACCATTAGGAAACATCTAAAATGGGAACACTATTTTGTACTTCTTGCTTAAATAAAGAAGCAAGCTGTTTTCTGCACCTAGAACTCAAAATTCAAAGTCAACTTCAAGATAGCAAAGTAATCTCAGAATCAAGAATCATTTTTCATCAGCTAGGTACATTCAGTATCAGAAATTCATCTTAGACAGAATAAATAACAGCAACGTGATTAGAGATTATAGACCAAGTTCAGGCTGGATGAATAATGTACAACTTGATAGATATGTTAGTTCAGCATTAGGAAAGACATCACACAGTAAACAAAGAAGCAATCAGCATCCTATGCGCTGGTGGGTAAGCTCAGGAATAAGAACGATCAAGGCAGAGTAGCAAGTATAGGTTACAAGCCAAAGTTAGCTCAGAAAAAAATGAATGAAGTTCACAATGCAAGACCACCTTAATAAAGGTCAACTTCAATGTCAATAACCTGCTTTGAAATATCGGCAGCTTAACAAGGAGATTAAAGTACACTAATCTGAGACAGCAAATTAAAATGGACAGAGAAACACACTCTAATACGCTGCATCAGGAGTGGGCAGGAGGAGAAGTATAGGAACCTGATCAAGGACTTTGTTAAAAGGTGCGACTCAAACCACTTACACCTGAACACCAGCAAAACCAACGAGCTGGTGGTGGATTTTAGGAGACCCAGGCCCCACCTGGACCCCGTGATTATCAAAGACAACTGTGTGCAGAGGGTGCAGACCTATAAATACCTGGGAGTGCAGCTGGATGATAAATTGGACAGGACTGCCAACACTGATGCTCTGTGCAAGAAAGGACAGAGCCGACTATACTTTCTTAGAAGACAGGCGTCCTTCAACATCTGCAGTAAGATGCTGCAGATGTTTTATCAGACGGTTGTGGCGAGTGCCCTCTTCTACACGGTGGTGTGCTGGGGAGTCAGCATAAAGAAGGACGCCTCATGCCTTGACAAACTGGTGAGGAAGGCAGGCTCTATTGTAGGCATGGAGCTGGACAGTTTGACAGCCGTGGCAGAGCAACGGGTGCTGAGCAGTATGCTGCTGCTGAGCAAGCTCCTGTCAATCATGGAGAATCCACTGCATCCACTGAACAGGATCATCTCCAGACAGAGGAGCAGCTTCAGTGACAGACTGCTGTCACTGTCCTGCTCCACTGACAGACTGAGGAGACTGTCCCCCCCCCCACAATATGCGACTCTTCAATTCCACCCGGGTGGGTAAACGTTAACATTAACATTATACAAAGTTATTGTGTTTTACCTGCCTGTTTATCACTCTTTAATTTAATATTGTTTTTTTTATCAGTATGCTGCTGCTGGAGTATGTGAATTTCCCCTTGGGATTATTAAAGTATCAATCTATCTATCTATCTATCTAATACCACATCCAGAATCATGAAGGAAAGAAAGCTTGCCAAAACGAGCCACTGAGGATAACCAAAGTTGAACTTAAGTCAAAGACGTGTAACTTTCACTTTTGAGGCTTCAATGTTGCTTAAATATCGAGTAACACTCTGCTTTTTGTAAGGATCTAAGCCAGTTTATGTCTCACAGTCCCAAGCTAATCCACCCAACAGTTATTTTATGGAAAAAGAAAACTAAGACAGTATTTTGTCATCTTTCATTTCAATTCAAGACTGCCCCCACCTACTTCAGCAACATTTGAAATGAAAACATAAAAAGGTCAAACAATTTACATTTAATATACATCTCGGGTACTTTTCGCAGTTCGATTTCAATTATTATTTGAATTGGGGGGAAAAAATGGGTTTATCATTTGCTAAGAATAAAAATTGCTCAACTTTATATTTAAAAAAGAATTATATATTTAAAGTGTGCTTCTAATAATTCAGATGTCCAAGCAAGCATAACCTGTCACGTCATTCTGACTACAGTTATTGCATTCCTAAACTTTGTCCACCTCTTTGTAACACTCTTCATGTCTCCAAATAAAAAGTGTTAGCAGTTAAAATGAGCATGTACAAAGCCAGAAGCAACCCCATCTTTGCAATCAAAATACATATTTCTACAGCTTGTTCTTAAAATCATACTTACCCTTATAACAAGAAAATCAACATGCTAAATGTCTATGACTATAACTTCTACTTTATTGGGTAAAACAGTGTTGAGATCCTTAAAGAAAAATAGGGTTAATACTTTTTTAGCAACTAATGTGTCAAGCATAAATAAAGGGATATGTAATCTTAAATGTAATCTTATCATTTGATAAGAAAAAAGCTCAACTTTATTGTATTTTTTATATAACACCTCCCAATGGCATTTCCTTTCAAACAAATAAACCATAACTTAAATAGCTGTCTTTAGGTTTCACTGGGAAGTTTTGATTGTCATTTGATAGTGAGAAAATGCCTAGACAAATTCATACATAAAGAAATATTTATATACATTATTTTCCAATATCTTTAATACTAAACTTAGAAAAATTGAAAATTAAGATGAGTTATGAACAACAATGAAGGTAAAAATAAGTCCTGAATCAGCAGTTAAAACTAAAACCATATTAAATCACAGAAATTGGCAATTCAGCTTGACCATTGATGATCATATAGTCTGTGTAGCAGTTGATATACTGGCACCTAATAAGCTGATACAATTAAAGAACACAAAATGTGCTTACACTCTTGTGTCACTGGCAACATTACAGTGGTGCTACTGTTTGGATCTAAGTGCTATCTCAGACTTGAATATTCTGAGATGAAAGTCAAATACATGAATCTGAAGGAAGGAACATTTTTGAAGGGCTTAGAGTTTCAATATACAGGGTGGGCCATTTATATGGATACACCTTAATAAAATGGGAATGGTTGGTGATATTAACTTCCTGTTTGTGGCACATTAGTATATGTGAGGGGGGAAACTTTTCAAGATCGGTGGTGACCATGGTGGCCATTTTGAAGTCGGCCATTTTGGATCCAA
>JANRMT010062797.1:29380856-29395936 GCA_026402145.1 Polypterus bichir lapradei | reverse complement strand
GGTGGCCCAACCAGTTATTAGGTTCAGGGGGCAATTACTTTTTCACACAGGGCCATGTAGGTTTGGATTTTTTTTTTCTCCCTAAATAATAAAAACCATCATTTAAAAACTGCATTTTGTGTTTACTTGTGTTATATTTGACTAATGGTTAAATGTGTTTGATGATCAGAAACAATTTTGTGTGACAAACATGCAAAAGAATCAGAAATCAGGAAGGGGGCAAATAGTTTTTCACACCACTGTACATCACAGTCAAAATATCACAAATAGATATATTTCCAAATTATACAGCCCTACCTCTGATGCCATCTTTTTCATTGTTCAGTGTCGACCAATAGAACTAAGTTAGTCCACTGCTCTAATTCAGGGATTCCCAGGATGATGCAAGGAGGGAATGACATATGGGAGAACAGGCCACTGCACAGAACATTTATTCACATCCTCTCTTTTCTCTCACAAACACACACACACAAAGGGTAAATTTTCTGTTAATTAAACGAACTTATACATATTTGTGATGTAGGTGGAAAACTGGGAGTAACCAGTGGAAAACTGGGAGTAACCAGAGGAAAACTGGGTTAGAAACAGAGAGAAGGTACAAACTCCACATAGGCAGGTTTGAACATAGGAGTCTGGCGATGTGTGGCAGCTGCACTAAGTATTATGCCACCATACTACTCCCCATGGTACAGCAGACATGAAATGTTTCATTCAAAAGTATGAACAGATTAACATCTACTTAAATAAAAAAACAATTTTATTGTAATTCTACTCTTATTCCCCCAAGCCCCAAAAATGTGATGACTATATCTATATTTAGGTTTCACTTTCACTTGACACAATGGAATTCAAGGAAACATAATTTCCAGAATTTAACTGCTTACACCAGGAACATCTACACAGAACGGCAATGCTGTCAGTCTCCTCATGGTGAGAAAAAACTTCATGACTAATAGAAAACTGTCCCTTACCCAATAAAATGTTAATTCATAACAAAATACTGCCTTATATTCATTCCTACCGCACATGTGGAAACACCCCAGAGTTTGCCCCACAATTATCACCTTCACTCAGTTACTTTATAGTTTTCATCACCTTCTATCTTACGTGTAATTTAATGTGAAATGTGGCTCTTTACCGAAACAGAATTGTGACAGACACCTTGCAAATCAACTGTAAATGAACAGGCAAGTTTTACAAAACACAAAACAATCATCCAACTGCAATCTACATACTGACAACAACGTTTCAATAAATACATTGAAAACACATATTTACATCTATAAATTGCAAGCTAAAAGATCACTACAGGTAAAGACACAGTAAAAAACAGGTTTTATTTGAAAATGCAACAGATGGTTTGACTTGTCATTGTAGGTATAACGGTCTAAATCAAACCTTCTAGTCTTCTCATATAATTACCAATATCCTCTAACTTTCAAGACGTACAGCTGGGATTTGGGACAAGTTCAATGTAGGCGATACCTTTTAAGGACTTTTGACCTTGGACCATATTATGAGAAAGCAAAAAAAGAAAAACTGCATTTGGTTTTTCTTCAGGCATCACTGCATGTCATGTGTACTATGCAAGGGGACAATTTTGGCATACACCTGCACACTGTCCTTATCTTTGAAAACTACACAGGGTAACTTTTAACATAATGAGACTCTGCAATCAGCAACCTTACTTAGTTGCTGTCTGAAATTTAAATGCGAGACTCCCTGGCACCATAATGGGATCTTCAACTGGACACTGCAGAAACATGTGTCAATGAAAATTTCTGTGAGGGGAAAAAATGTTTGTAGGTGAGCATGAATTACATTTATTGAAGAAAATCCTAAAGAACACACTAGGAATCTACAAAACAGCAGGAAATAATACACCTACAAATTAAATTATTTTTGAAATTATAGTATCTTTCCATACTGTACCAACACCCTAAGGCACTCTACAAGTACAGACCAATATCATAATTGTTTACGTGTATTTTTAACAATTGTAAGAAAGTAATGTGACATGACTCACTCTGTGTCAAGGGCACAAACTAAACATACACCCTTGTTATTTAAAGAGCAATGCAATGGCCACTATGTCAAACTATGCAGTATTTCCAAAAAGAAAGTTCTCATAGCAAGTAAAACATTCAGGTAAACAATGATTACACACAGATTAAGTGCTATAAACAAACATAACACATTTGTGACAATTAAACCTTTTCTGGCACAACATTAGGACTCTGAATGTTCTCAGCTACATCTGAGGTAAGGAGAACGCGTTGATACAGCACATTGCCACATCAACTACATGACAAACCAACTCAGAATCCCAGATTAGGACCAGAGTGCAGCCATGCAACAGATGACACCTCAGCACCACACTAGTTCAGATGGAATGGAACCAGTGTGAGGTTTTATATGGTGGCTGAAGGGCCAATACTGCCACCAGCCCCCAGGGTTTTCCCTGCAGGTTGCAGGGCCTACATGCAAGACTGGTTGCAGATTAACGTCATACCCAGGACAGAGCAATTGCAGGTTAAGGGGCCTTGCTCAAGGGCCCAACGAAGTAGACTCACTTTTGGCATTTATAGGAGTCAAAACCTCCAATTGCCAGTGCAGATCCCTAGCCTCAGAGCCACCACTCTGCCATCAGCAACATCTGCTTGTGCTGATATTTGACAAACTAATTCATTTCACTCCACCCCCATCAAATCACTTACATGGGAGGGAGAGCAAGAAGAAGCAAAGGGGAACACATCTATAGTCTGGGAACTGCCCTTGAAGGACTCTGAATAGGAGGTGAAGGTGTACTGGAGTAGCAAAAGGCTACCAAGCAAGAGTATTACTTCAAAGTTCTCCCACTTTATTCAGAAAAGTGAAACAAGAAAAGTGTACATATCCAAGGCAGCTGCAGGCTATATAGAAGTGCAACAGGAAAAATGTCAAGGTCAGAAATAAGAGGAGACAGGCTGGGCTTTTGGGACTATATAATCAAAGTTGAAATATCATATTTATTTGTGCACTTATCTTTAACATTTTTTGCAGGTTACATCCTACCACAGTGTTTGCATTATCTAAATTTGACAGCTGCTCCAGAACTGAAAGAGTATAAACTAATGTTCCTGGGAGGCTTAGGAGTGGTCAGTGCTTCTGTCTCCCTGCTCCAGGATTCAGATCCTCTGTCACCCATGTAAAGTTAGCTCTGGTTTTCCTCCAATGCACATTAGGTCAGTTTTTGTCTTTAAAATTGCTTATGTTTATGCTCAAATTTAAGAAAGATAAAAGCCACACACACAATCAGATCTGTTGGCCATAGGAGGAATTAAAAAAAAAAAAAAAAAAAAATTCAGACGTTTGACCAGAGCTACTCAAGTGAGTGTCATTTGTGCCAGAGTGTGATAAAAGGGCTCCAGATGCTTCCAGAACAGGACCTGGCTTCTCAAGACCCTGAATTAGATTAAGCAAGTTTAACAACAGATGAACGAATGGCATAAGGTTTCAGCATTTGCACATTTAACTGCCATGAATCTGTGTGCAAGATAAGATCACTAGGACAAAAATGTGTTGTAATTTAAAAAAATGTTTTAGGGATGGAGCCGTGTGAAAAATATCACATAAAGAATGAAATCTGAGTACTGGCACCAATTTATTTTAGTAATATTCTTCTTAAAGAGATGAATCCTCTTTCCTTCAAAAAACCTGCACAATAGCTCATTTACAGCACCTTGATATCTCACCATGTCTACACTAGTAGCCTCCCGTCCTCTGTGACTTCATCAATTGTCATTCACACATAACTGACAAATTTATGAAGTACTCTCTACTTTTACAAAGGCTTTAAATGGCACATCTAGCAAAAAGTAAGAACCAACTACACAACTTAGGTCTTGCTACTGTAGCCATGATGTGAGGACCTACAGTCTCTGGCTCACAAAACCAACGACTCAGATTCAGTGTTAGTCCCAATTTAAACCTGGCAAGCAAAACACATCACTCCCGTATGGACCTATTGAAAACGAAGGTCCAATATATTCATGATTGCAGCAGAGATTGTGCAGTATCAATGGGCTTCTTGATTCTTCTCAATGAATCAAAAACGTGTACCAATTTTTGGTTATTTATTATGTTCCCTTTTCCTTTCTCGATCAACAGTTCTAGTAATTCACTTAAACAATAAAACACCCAAAACCTAATGCCACCACTGAAATAAGCAAATAAAAAATAGAATGACATGTTATGTGTGTATTTCAGAACTACAGTGCCGGTGATGCACCTTTCAGTCTGGCCACATTGCTAAAAGTGACCTTTAAAATGATGCAGGGAGGACTGGTGTATCAAAGATTGCAAAGCAGTGGGTTCCAAGACTTGGCCTTGGAGACCCACATAGGGTTTTTTGCACATTCTTTCCAACTAATTTCTTAATCAGAGGGTAATTTATATTTTCAAAACCATTGCTAAATTAGAAACTTGCAATTTTCCTGTTTCTACATTCAGTGTATAAATTTAGAAATACCCAAAACTGCACATGCAGATACGTGCATCTGTTTCATTGAGAGTCGCTATTCCTTTAGCTGCTTCAACACACACTGGAAATTGCCGTTTGTTTCTGAAAAAAAAAAAGTATTTATAGACAAAAAGAAAGGAAACCCCGCTAAATTTTCACCTTCAATTGTCTGCCATTTATACTATTGCTTAACTAGAGTTTTTTTTTAATAGTTATTTAGAAACAAAGAGGCCAACCCCTTACCCAGTGGTTATGACATTGGACCATTAACCACAAAAGTTCCAGTTCTATCTCCGCATCTGGCACTTTATGGACCCCTTAAGCCAATAATAAACCCTACCTGTTGTGCTCCAAAATGTTCAAAGGTACTGCAGCTCTGAATTTGTAACGCGACGTGTAATTGTGTTCACTAGTTCAATGAACTATAAAATGCAAGTTTGATTATTTTTTAAAAAGGCCACATAACTCGTACTCCTAAACTAAAAACTCGTCAGTAATGACACCTGTATTTCTCGAAGTCTGAGCTGAAAAATATCCATAATTTTAAACGCCAGCGTTAATGGGCAGGCGCTGGAAGCGAATTAGGAAACTAGCTGGAATTGTAAGTAGCAGGCAGTATGGAGTTCACAAACCATGTTGTGAGATGAGGTGATGGTTGAGTCAGAAGAATGAGGCACACATCCCAATCATTACAGACCTGGCAGGATTAACGGGAAACGTCTCGTTCAATAACGCCGGGGAGACCAAGATTGGCAAGCGAGAATGGAGAGACCCTGAGAGGCCTCCTGCTGCCGAGATGTCGCCCCGAAGTGTAATGTCCTTTATCCCATGGTCAGCCTCAGCCCAGTTTTTCGCCTTTCTCATTCATTCTTCCGCGGCCTGCACCCCACCCCCTCCATCCCCCGGTCCGCCGAGCTCTCTCGGTACTCACACAGAATCGGGCGTGCGGCCTCCAGGTCCGAAACGCACCTTGTTCACTCAGTCGGCCGCTTCATGGCTTTCTGCGGACGTGCTGCTCGCGTAAACAAAAAAACCCCTCATACTGGTACGCCGAGCTGCGCGACACACTGGCGCTCCGGCGCTGTGCGGCTGGAAAGCCCCTTTGCTTCGAACTTCCTCCGGCTTTGGAAATCCCCGGCAGAGCAGAGAAGCTGCCAGGCGGCGTGGCCGCCGCAAACGGGCGATTCATCAAGCGGGTTACGCACTTTGCGCAGAGGCGCGCTTTTTAGGCAGGACCGCGACAGTGCGCTCGTGTAGTAACTGTCGGGCAGTTCACAAATCAACTGAAATGTGGAGCTCGGGCGCGCTTCGCGGAGGCATCACGGACTCCGACACATGCAGAACACGCTGGGACAACGAAGCCGAAACCGACTGTTTCCAAAAGTAATAGACAGTTGGTTGTGCCTTACGGAGTACGTTTAGATGTCGGGTCAGAGACTCGAAGCCGGGTATGCTGAATGAACGCGGGAGTCGGTCGATCTTAAAATACACTTCACCCAGGATTTCATTGCATCCATATAGCCTGAGGTTTCAGGCCTGCAGAATCAGCCGTGGTTTCATCCGAAAAAAGGCACCAACTATCAGCAAAAAAACGACTGCAAATATTTGAATTCAGACTACTAATGCATAGACCGCTCTCTCAGTCTGCCTCTCCCTTCCTCCCTCAAGTATTACACACAGAAGTCGTACTCTGACAAACAAAACCGAATTGCTCTGCAGACAGCACTCTTCACGCTTGCTTTTCTAAAAAAAAAAGTTCTTCTGCTATTAACACTCTTTCATGTAGTTTATCTGCTCCTCAGTCCACAACTGATCTACCTTTGCGTGGAGCCTTACCCAAGGAGTGATTCCTTACTAGATCTCGGTGTGCAGTTTGCATGTCCTCTATGTGTTCTTGGTTTGGGGTTGTTATCCTGGCCCTTGTGCTTTTAATCCAAACTGGGATGCTTGTTAATTGTCTGTTCCAACCTGCAAAGTGTCCATTCCTCATGCCCTACCATAGGCCAAGGGATGATTCCAGCCTACCACTGACACATGGCTGGTTCTATCATCAGAGTGACTTGGATGCCTACCTTGGAGCCCAGTTTGCAAAGGGGCCCTGGAATATGTGAGAGAGTTGGTGGAAATATGTCTAATAATAGGAAAAGTCCAAATTATCATGGACACCTTATGTTCTCCTTTATTTATACTGTGATCCAGTCTCTTGTCACTTTCATCTTCATTTTCTGGGTTATTGGTCTGACAAACTAAAATTTAAATAAGCTCCAGCAGTTTACTTATTGGGACTAACCGATGATTTGGTAAAGTCGGTGTCAGAGGGCAATGTTGAAAAAACTGGAAATCAACTCAATTGATGACAGACATCCATTACATACAGAATTTTACTTCAACAAATCGGGAAGAATAATCGCTTTAGTAGCCAAATCGCTCCAGAAATTCTTTTCTTTCTATTGCCATATGCCTTTTTAATTAAAAAGGCATATGGCACTAGAAAGACAAGACATAACCATTTTAGGTAAAAACACACTATCAAAGAATCTGTTTTTCAAATGATGTAAATATTTTAGAATTTCTGTGTAAGTTATATCCTGCCTTGTCTCTGTGTGTTTATTTAATTTCTTTCTGTTACTGGATGCAATGAAGAAGGCAAATTTCATGTTTTCTTGTTTAAACATGACTATATAAAAGCCCTGGACCTTGACAGTACAGACAGTAGCACTGTCTGGTGCACACCCCTACCCCAGTTCACTCTCCAGGATTATAAACCAATCCAATCAAACCCCAAAAAAAGCCTTTAAAAGAAAAATGAGTCCTGATTGGGTGATAGGCGGGCCACAATCACAGCAGGTATCTAAAAAGTCACTATTATGAGTAGTTGGACCTACTATGAAACTAATGGAGCTTAAGCTTCAGAGCCCCAGCAGCGACTTTAGTCTGCTTTGCTTAAACATTTTGGGAGTCTACTGTGTGAGAAAGTGGTTTTAAAATAATAATATGTAACTCAATACAAAATAATAGTTAAAATGAAAATTAAAAGGTTATTAAAGTATCATGGAGGCTAGCCATGAACAAAAAACAGTTCAGAATATAAGGATGTTTCATTCTAAAAGTATTTCATATGAAATAATTCATCATTTAAAGCACTATTAAAAATTTTCACAGAATAAAACTTTATATTAAAATTATCTATCTTAGGTTAGCCGTAATTGAAAAAAATGAAAGCACAATTTGTTGCTTGCTGTCATTGTAAAGGACAACAGTTTGGTATCTTTTTATTTACAGGAATAATTTTATTTAACCTTAAAATATACTAAATATACGAGGGACGTTCAAAAAGTTTCTGTACTTTTTTTTTTAACTCTATTAATTAAGAATTTCAAAAACAAATGACATCTCTTTTCTACACATTCACCTTCGTTTGCAATGCAGTTTCCCCAGCGTCATACCAAATTTTTAATTCCCGATTACTACTCCTGCCTTCAGCATTTCCAATGAAAATATAAAAGTGCGGAAACTTTTTGAACGTCCCTCGTATAATACTATCATAATAAGTAACAATTTTACCTATGTACAATTACATTACAGTAAACATTAAAAGGTGATAAAAAAACATCTTCTTTGGTAGGTACGAATGGTAGATGAGGTGTCATCACAAAAAAGGGGAGCTGTTGTAAAGGCCATCACAACATTAACGTGAATGATGTCATTATTGTGGTAGCCTTATCAACATAATAGCACTCTTGATCTTAATCTAGACAAGATTTTTTCTAATAAAAATATTTCATAAGAATACAATATTTTAATTACCCTAATCAAAAAGAAATATTTAACATACAGTGGTGTGAAAAACTATTTGCCCCCTTCCTGATTTCTTATTTTTTTGCATGTTTGTCACACAAAATGTTTCTGATCATCAAACACATGTAACCATTAGTCAAATATAACACAAGTAAACACAAAATGCAGTTTTTAAATGATGGTTTTCATTATTTAGGGAGAAAAAAAATCCAAACCTACATGGCCCTGTGTGAAAAAGTAATTGCCCCCTTGTTAAAAAATAACCTAACTGTGGTGTATCACACCTGAGTTCAATTTCCGTAGTCACCCCCAGGCCTGATTACTGCCACACCTGTTTCAATCAAGAAATCACTTAAATAGGAGCTGCCTGACACAGAGAAGTACACCAAAAGCACCTCAAAAGCTAGACATCATGCCAAGATCCAAAGAAATTCAGGAACAAATGAGAACAGAAGTAATTGAGATCTATCAGTCTGGTAAAGGTTATAAAGCCATTTGTAAAGCTTTGGGACTCCAGCGAACCACAGTGAGAGCCATTATCCACAAATGGCAAAAACATGGAACAGTGGTGAACCTTCCCAGGACTGGCCGGCCGACCAAAATTACCCCAAGAGCGCAGAGACGACTCATCCGAGAGGTCACAAAAGACCCCAGGACAACGTCTAAAGAACTGCAGGCCTCACTTGCCTCAATTAAGGTCAGTGTTCACGACTCCACCATAAGAAAGAGACTGGGCAAAAACGGCCTGCATGGCAGATTTCCAAGACGCAAACCACTGTTAAGCAAAAAGAACATTAGGGCTCGTCTCAATTTTGCTAAGAAACATCTCAATGATTGCCAAAACTTTTGGGAAAATACCTTGTGGACTGATGAGACAAAAGTTGAACTTTTTGGAAGGCAAATGTCCCATTACATCTGGCGTAAAAGGAACACAGCATTTCAGAAAAAGAACATCATACCAACAGTAAAATATGGTGGTGGTAATGTGATGGTCTGGGGTTGTTTTGCTGCTTCAGGACCTGGAAGGCTTGCTGTGATAGATGGAACCATGAATTCTACTGTCTACCAAAAAGTCCTGAAGGAGAATGTCCGGCCATCTGTTCGTCAACTCAAGCTGAAGCGATCTTGGGTGCTGCAACAGGACAATGACCCAAAACACACCAGCAAATCCACCTCTGAATGGCTGAAGAAAAACAAAATGAAGACTTTGGAGTGGCCTAGTCAAAGTCCTGACCTGAATCCAATTGAGATGCTATGGCATGACCTTAAAAAGGTGGTTCATGCTAGAAAACCCTCAAATAAAGCTGAATTACAACAATTCTGCAAAGATGAGTGGGCCAAAATTCCTCCAGAGCGCTGTAAAAGACTCATTGCAAGTTATCGCAAACGCTTGATTGCAGTTATTGCTGCTAAGGGTGGCCCAACCAGTTATTAGGTTCAGGGGGCAATTACTTTTTCACACAGGGCCATGTAGGTTTGGATTTTTTTTTCTCCCTAAATAATAAAAACCATCATTTAAAAACTGCATTTTGTGTTTACTTGTGTTATATTTAACTAACGGTTAAATGTGTTTGATGATCAGAAACATTTTGTGTGACAAACATGCAAAAGAATAAGAAATCAGGAAGGGGGCAAATAGTTTTTCACACCACTGTATAACATAAGATAACAATGGTTGCCCAGACCTTATTTATGGTTGCAAAAGTGGCCCCCAATCAGTTCACGCTTCAGGGCCCCAAACATCCACATGTATTTTTAATGTGTTACCACTCAGTAAAAAAAAAAAAAAAAAAAAGTCCACATGGATGATCACAGACAGATAGTAAAATGCAGTTTTGATGACAACTATACCTGACATATTCCAAAAACAAAACATTAATAATACCGAACTGAACAAGCCATAAATCCTGCAGTTGAGATTAATGCGAGTGACCGTCCTATCAGATCGTCAGGAGAAAGCTAATTTTTCAGTTTCTGGCAGCTTTAGCAGCAATGTGCAGCCCAGAAGTTCGGGGGAGTCACCCTCACAGACGGAACATTGTGACAGACTGCAGAATCCACTGCAGGACATAAGACCCACCAAGCAACGCCAAACCCAAACGAAGGACCCCCTTTTTCGTTCTTTTCTTTTAATATAAGTATGTGACTCCAAAACGCTCAGTTAAGTATCACCTTTTCGCAATAAAGCGGCATAGTTTTTTTCTTTTATGTATTCAGTAATTGATGTTCGTTAACTGTGCAATCAGAAGAAAGTTAATTCCTCGTAGATCAGTTAGAATGTTACATTCAATAGACAAAAAAATGATTGTGAAATTGACCGGATATAAAATTTTGGATATTTTTTTTCTATTCCACTCCCCGTATCTAGTTTATTAGCAACATATATGATAATCTTCATGTGTGACCAATGTTTGCGTTGGTTTTCAAGAGCGCCGTTACGGTCCACACAAGTATTAGTGAGCTTTTAGTCGCATGTCACTGCTTGTTACGCCCCATTAACACTCATTAGATTGTAGCTTGCTGCCTTGTTATCCTTCCGTTGCTGGAAATCAAAAGCCGCTAAATTGGCAATACCGTACTGTGATATACAATTTGCACCGTACTTTTTTTTAACCGGGGAAAAACACTAAGCAAAATGCAAATATACCCATCCAAGACTGACTGGTTCCGTTAAGTCTCAACACATGGACGATGTTGTTTCCGACCCCGCGAAGTATTTTCAAGAGAGTAGATAATTAAAGCGCCTGCGTACTACCTTTTAATAATGAGAGGACTCCCCCAGCCGTACTCTTGCGTTAGCGTGTCGGAGCACGGCTTTTATTCTACCACTACATCACTCCTATGGAAATGTCAAAGGGAAAGGAAATGACACATTTAGTGAATAAAGATACCGTGCAAAGGAAAAGAAATATTTCCTATCCTACGACTGAAAGCGGGATGAAAATGCAAGCACACTGCTACTTACTCAAGCTTTACCTGCTGCATTACCGCCGTCTCTGTTCATTTTTGTGTTTGTGCTGAAGATCTCCGGTAAGTACGGCCACACGAGACACTTTGACTAATAACCTGCAGTTCAAAAACAAAAGCAAAACTGATAAAAGTCGCGCTGGTCAGCGAATTAAAAATGCAGCTGTATCGATGTCACAAGGGGGTGGGAAAGAAAGGGAAAGAAATCAAAGACCCAAGATAGACTCCACTGCGATCGTCAGGCTGCTCTTAATTACAATACGGGTACTTTTCAATCTTTCTCGTGTGGATTCCTACACATTGAGCATCTATATGCTTGTTGGTAAAATTCCTGTTCTTAGTACCCTAGTGATACTGATAACCAGAATTAATGAAAAAATATTAATATGTGCGGACAATGAAGCGGTAAGTGTACAGCTATTTGTTTTAATGTCAAGTGTTTGCATAAGCTCAAAGATTTGCCTTATAATTAAAGAAAAACACTGTATGCCCAGTTATAGTCCACAGACCTGTTCGCAAACTTATTTAATGATTTAGGCCAGGGATGTCACACTACGATCATGGAGGGCTGAGGTATAATGACTAATTATTACTGCAATAGAACCTTCATCTTTAAAACTAACCCTCACCCCTCACTGTGGGGTCTTACAATCCACTCCCTAAGGCTACCATTTTCAGTCCATCCAATTTCTTAATGAGAAGCAAACTGTTGCTCTTAATGAACCCCGTTATTTAACTCTCTGGCAAGTGTCCTCAGTCTGACGCATTTATTTCTAGTTTTAGACTATCATTAGAACATTTTGTTGACCAGAACAGATTAATATTTCTCAAACCAGCAATATTTTCTTTTTAAATAGGTTGATATGAGCCACCAAAAACCTCAAATGGAATGAAGTTAGATGTTTGTCTGTTTCCCTTTGCATCCTTTAAAAAAGAAATAAAGAAACAGTGAAGGGTTCTGAGTCTTAAAACAAAAGCCAATTAAAATTAAGGTAAAAGATGGCTGTTCCCTTAGCAGCAGTAAATGGGTAATAATTAAGAAAGTGGGACACTAGCTGATCTGAAAACTTGTGGCCATCCAGAACTGGAGTTTGATACCCTTGAATGTGGGGGCTTGGAGTTTTTTTAAGGCACATGGTAGCAGACAGGGCACCACTCAATGGCAGACTTGGGGATAAGGTGCAGACATTCCACACACAGAACTCAGAGCTCTGGCATTGTATCCTATCCACCATTCGTGCCAGTCAGAATTTGAACAGAAATGTGCATTTGCTACAAGAAGAGCCATAATGTAGTGTGATGTAATGGGAGATTGCCTTTCTGGCATCTCTCTGCTAAGGCAGCCACAAATAACAAAGAATAAGATTCGTAAATCTGTTAAATCTAATTCAGGGATGTGGGGGGGCTAGGGCCTATCCCAGCAGGACTGGGTACAAAGCAGGAAACATGGTGCCTGGCACACACACTCACACATACAGGGCCAATTTAGGAACTACAAGTTACCTTAACAAGTAAGTATTTGGGAAGGTGAAGGGAACGCTAGAGTGAATGGGGGAAAATCCACACCAACACAGAGAGAATGAAGAAACTCCAGGTAACAACAGGGAGTGGGATTGTATCCCCCAGGGAGCATTAACTCTGTGGATGGACCTGATTTAGTGCAGGGACCCGCATGGTGAAAAGGTCATTCCACTTAGAGTGCTGTCTTAAAGCCACAACTATGATCAAATAACCACATGAACAGCACAAGTCAAACTCGACATAAATAGTACGTTTATACTTAGCTTGTATTAAAGAATCTTTCAGCATATAAATCCACAGTCAGGATTGGTCAAGAGACCCACGGTAAAAGTTGACAGAGGTGACACAGCAGTTATCTAAAGTGCTCTCAATGCTCTGGCTGTTGTCTTTTCCAAATACTGTTGGACTGAGCCGACGTGTGGAGTATGGAAGGCACGGGGCCAGCACTTAAAGTCCCAGGGTTGAGCAGGTCAGCTCCTGTGATACAGCAGGTGTGGGGTTTCAAGTACCAGCATATGGTAGCACTTTTTTGTTTTGTCTAAATTTAAGATAATATTGTTTTAACACAATAAACCTATTGGTGTCCTACTAGGAGCTTCACCACCCCTTTTCTAGAAATCTCTGCGAAATTGTGGAACCTTCTTGGTATTTCTGCTGGAAGAGCCCTTGAAATGTTTCTCATGGACTTAATAAGTAACATAACATCACAATCTATACTAATAAAAGGCAAAGCCCTCACTCACTCACTCACTCACTCACTCACTCACTCACTCACTCACTCACTCATCACTAATTCTCCAACTTCCCGTGTAGGTTTCAGGTTTCATTTCGAAATTCTACACGTAACGGTCATAACGGTCGATAACGGTCGACAACGTCCGCCATGTTGAACTTTCTTATTTATGGCACCATCTTCACGAAATTTGGTAGGCGGCTTCCCTGCACTAACCAAAACCGATGTATGTACTTATTTCGATGGTATGACGCCATTGTCGGCCGCCATTTTGAACTTTCCAACGTCACTAATTTTCAAACTTCCCGTGTAGGTAGAAGGCTGACCCCATCTTCACGAAATTTGGTAGGTGGCTTCCCTGCGCTAACCAAAACCGATGTACGTACTTATTTCGGTGGTATGACGCCACTGTCGGCCGCCATATTGAACTTTCCAACGTCACCAATTTTCAAACTTCCCGTGTAGGTAGAAGGCTGACCCCATCTTCACGAAATTTGGTAGGTGGCTTCCCTGCGCTAACCAAAATCGATTTACGTACTTATTTCAGTGGTATGACGCCACTGTCGGCCGCCATATTGAATTTTCCAAACATCACTAATTCTCCAACTTCCCGTGTAGGTAGAAGGCTGAAATTTGGCAGGCTCATTCCTTACACCTTACTTACAAAAGTTAAGCAGGTTTCATTTCGAAATTCTACGTGTAACGGTCATAACGGTCAACAATGTCCGCCATGTTGAACTTTCTTATTCATGGCCCCAACTTCACGAAATTTGGTAGGCGGCTTCCCTGCGCTAACCGAAACCAATGTACATACTTATTTCGGTGGTATGACACCACTGTCAGCCGCCATATTGAACTTTCCAACGTCACTAATTCTCCAACTTCCCGTGTAGGTAGAAGGCTGAAATTTGGCAGGCTCATTCCTTACAGCTTACTTACAAAAGTTAAGCAGGTTTCATTTCGAAATTCTACACGTAACGGTCATAACGGTCGATAACGGTCGACAACGTCCGCCATGTTGAACTTTCTTATTTATGGCCCCATCTTCACGAAATTTGGTAGGCGGCTTCCCTGCGCTAACCGAAACCGATGTATGTACTTATTTCGATGGTATGACGCCACTGTCGGCCGCCATATTGAACTTTCCAATGTCACTAATTTTCACAATGTCCGCCATGTTGAACTTTCTTATTTATGGCCCCATCTTCACAAAATTTGGTAGGTGGCTTCCCTGCGCTAACCAAAACCGATGTACGTACTTATTTCAGTGGTATGATGCCATTGTCGGCCGCCATATTGAAGTTTCCAACGTCACTAATTCTCCAACTTCCCGTGTAGGTAGAAGGCTGAAATTTGGCAGGCTCATTCCTTACAGCTTACTTACAAAAGTTAAGCAGGTTTCATTTCAAAATTCTACGCGTAACGGTCAACAACGTCCACCATGTTGAACTTTCTTATTCATAGGTAGAAGGCTGAAATTTGGTACTTATTTCGGTGATATGATGCCACTGTCGGCTGCCATATTGAACTTTTCAACGGTCTTTGTTACTTATGGGCCCA
>JANRMT010062797.1:29358830-29380456 GCA_026402145.1 Polypterus bichir lapradei | reverse complement strand
CAGGTTTCATTTCGAAATTCTACACGTAACGGTCATAACGGTCGATAACGGTCGACAACGTCCGCCATGTTGAATTTTCTTATTTATGGCCCCATCTTCACGAAATTTGGTAGGCGGATTCCCTGCGCTAACCGAAACCGATGTATGTACTTATTTCGATGGTATGACGCCACTGTCGGCCGCCATATTGAACTTTCCAATGTCACTAATTTTCACAATGTCCGCCATGTTGAACTTTCTTATTTATGGCCCCATCTTCACAAAATTTGGTAGGTGGCTTCCCTGCGCTAACCAAAACCGATGTACGTACTTATTTCAGTGGTATGATGCCATTGTCGGCCGCCATATTGAAGTTTCCAACGTCACTAATTCTCCAACTTCCCGTGTAGGTAGAAGGCTGAAATTTGGCAGGCTCATTCCTTACAGCTTACTTACAAAAGTTAAGCAGGTTTCATTTCAAAATTCTACGCGTAACGGTCAACAACGTCCACCATGTTGAACTTTCTTATTCATAGGTAGAAGGCTGAAATTTGGTACTTATTTCGGTGATATGATGCCACTGTCGGCTGCCATATTGAACTTTTCAACGGTCTTTGTTACTTATGGGCCCATCTTCAAGAAATTTGGTACGCGGGTTCCCAACGCTAACTGAATCCTACTTACGTACATATATACGTCCATAGCCTGCAGCTCGGTCACCGTGTGAGGCGGCGTTGGGTCCCCCATCCCAACGCCTCCCACGTTGTTGGCTGCCTGCCTATTTAAGGCCGTCTGTCGCTCCAGTCTCTACATTCCCTTCCTTGCTTCGCCACGGTATTCACGTCTCCCTGCTGATAACTACAGCCTTTTTATTTAATCCACGGCTTCTCCGCTGTTTTATTGTTCATTTATTACGATTATAGTTATTGTATAGGTATTTTAGACTTACTTTACATTGTTCAGGTACCCATTTCCTTTATCATTCAAACCGTACCCCCATTAACATGTCTATCGAAGTAATCACCATCGATCAAAGAACTGTCACTTACCAAGTGGTTTCCATGCCCGGAGATGGCACCTGCCTTTCCATTCTCTTTGTTACATATTGCACGGCCATATCAGGCTCACTATTGATATCCGGAGGAACATTGTGTCTTATGTATTGAATGACTGGGACAGGTTCAAGGTGTGGACTGATGACGGTACAGGAGATAATTATACTACACAGGAGCACTACAAGAGTGAAATGCTTAAGTGTACCGAAATGGCCAAATATTTTACACCTTTGGACAACCGCCAATGCCTCTTAAACATCTTAGCTTCACAGGTGACGATTTCAGTAGTGGACACTTTGATGTTTAGAAATGTTTAAACTCTCAAAAGCTGGATGTGAAGTTATCAATGAAACTGGTTGTATACTTACAACGCTTGACAGATGCCGAATGTCTCTTCAACACAAGTCCTACAAATACTGTCGTAACTGAAACAAACCATGAAACTCAAACCGATTATGACAGCAGCAATCCAAGCTGTGAGATTTGAAACAAGATTACTGTTCACATGGCCAACTGTACATTGCATGCTCAAGAGTAAGCTCAGCGCACAGCTACAGCTTGGTCATATTGCAACTGGAGGGCCGAACTGACAACGTGGCATACAAAGAGATCTTTAACAAATAATTATTGGTATATTTTCCCTCAGTTTAAAAAGGCTTAATTTTCTTCTTAATAAAAATTTTAAGGCAGTACTTCACTGCTGCGAAGCGCGGGTATTTTGCTAGTGCATAATAAAAAGGAAAAGCAAGCACTGTAACATGGTGAGAGTAATAAATAATACACAGAAATAAAATATATTGTAAGAATAACATTTCATAAACAGGTTATTTCTAGGAGTGCCAAGCTTATTAAATACGTAGACAAGAGTGACACACTGCTTATTGACTGTCACTGCTGCCTACCCAGATTCAAGCCTAACACAATGGATGCTTGAAGTTGCACCACTAACCACTGTGCTATCATGCCATCCTAACAGAATTTGTATACTCATCTTTGTTAAACTTACAGATCAACAAAGGCATAATTCAAAGTAATAAATTAATCTTTAAAACTAAACCTACTGTGTCATTACATAGGTCAGAAGCTCTGTCTGTCAGGTAGGCCGGCTTGCCCACATTCCCATCTCAAGAGGACCACACACTCCTTTGTCACTCTCTCTCTCTGTGTCTTCTTCTCACCAGAAAGCCTTTACTGTCCTTCTGACTCTCGACTCAAAAGGACTTTTGGGATGAAATGGTTTTCTTGTCTTCTTAGGGAATCAAGGCCCCTGGGGGGCTGTCAAAAAGCAAGGTCTGTTAAAGCCCACTGAGGCATTCCTTGTTTGATTTGTTTTTCAATTATGCAGAAAATAAGTTATTGTTGCTGTTGTAAATCTCACCCTGATGTCACTTTCATCTATAGACCCAAATCATGTTTGAGGTCAAGGGCCGCCCTTCTTTTGTCACCATAGTCATGGCCCTCTTAATCAAGGGTTATGTTTTTGGATAGGAAAATACTACACTGCCCTTGATTCTGATGCAATAAAGTGGCCTCTGCTGCCTCAGGTAGGAGGTTGGCCAGGAGATTGTGTGGCTGTGCAACTCTTCCATGGATCAACACTGTCTCTAAATAGTGTGCAAGGTATCTCTGGTATCTGCTGAGTTGCCTGCACTCTAGCATTTTGTAGGGAAGCATTTCAGCTTCCTCCCTAATCGTACTTGTTTCTACTGTATGTCTGTCCCCTGTTCCGGTTCATTTATAAGTTAGACTTGCAAGACATCACATGTAGCAGATCTACCATCTCCTAGAGGCTGCTATCTTCTGATGCTGCTCAGTGTCGGCCACTGTAGGTATCTACAGTATGTTTTGTTTGGGGCTCATGGGTACCTACCTTTAGCTTTTTGCTCTCTTGGTAGAGATCTTTTGTGTTATTCTACTGTGCATTACACCACTTTCAGAGACAATCCTTGATATCATTTAAAATAAAATGGCTGATAAGATTTCTGCTCCTACTTAAGCCACTGGTTTTGTATCTCTGCTGGCTGACCATAGTTGCGTGGGTGAAAGATACATTTTTGTACAGCAGTAGCCAAGTCCTTTTGTACGTTGCAGATGATTACAGGGGAGTAGGCACTAGTTCACAATTGAAGACTGCCCTTCAGAACTAGGAGATGACCCCTCACAGCCCCCTGGATGCCAAAGCTCAAAAGACCACCCAGCCCCCCTTCACCTCAACAAGGCACACACACATACACCCACACATTGTGAACATTGCATGCTCTATGCCAATGCTAAATCAGGTACAGGGACTCAAATGGCACTAAAAAAATCCAAAAATTTCCATTGGGTCAACTGCTTCCTTTTTTGTTCATTAGCATATTACAATGAATGCACCATACGAACTGATGAGTGGAACATCACATCTGTGGAAAATCAACTTTCTTCTGATACTGCAATTTACAAACAATAATTAAACATTTTTAAAAGGCAAATGGCAGTTTGTGGCAGAAAGGTAATATGTAACTGAGTGTTTTGGGTTTGCATATTTGCAGCAAATAGAGTAAGAGTCCATTCATTTGTGTTTGGCATTGTTTGGTGCATTTCATTGCCTGCAGTGGTCTCATTGTTGCTCACGTTTGTGTCTGTGGTTGCACACTATTGGACTGAACATGGATGCTAGAAGAAGTGTGATATCTTTAAGGTCCGTCTAACTCATCCCAACTGCAGTATTTACAGCTTGTTCAAATCCTGATTTTTGTTTTTTTCTTTGAAAATGTCAGGTATAGTTTTCACCAGAACAGCATCTTTTGCTCCTCTCCCTCTCTCTCTCATATTTTTAAATATTCTTCTCGCTGCGCCATTGGGCTCTCATTTTGAATGACCATCCATGTGGACTTGTTTATCCTTATGGCACAGTAACAAATCAAATGTTCGATCTCATGAAAGGGACCAATGAGACACCTGCTATGATCTTGTCCCACCCATATCAACCAACCATGAATCATATTTTTCATTTAAAAGGTTTTAATTCAGGCCTACTTGGATAGAGGATCTAAGTGGAGCAGGGTGTGTGCCTGGATGGCTGATTCCTGTGGGTACCTGTTTTTTAGAAGAAAATGTTAACTTTTCCTGAGATGAGGCATTTGCTAAAGCCCCATCTGCAAACAGTATGCCAGGCTGCTCACCTGGTACCAGCCGTGTAGATGATTTACCATCACCGAGACACTGGGGTACATCATGATGATGAACAGCATCCATCCAATATCACACCTCTTAAACCAGTTAATAGTCGCAGCTTTTAATACATTCGACAAGGGTGACCTTTGTTTTTTTTCTTGATCAACTTTGCCTTCTTAATATAATCATCTAATTTCATCTCTGATTGATGGGACATTGTGTCCTGCATTACACTGTGTAGTATCTCAGAGTCGTCCATTGTCTGTGTGAACAAAATAAACGGAATCATTACAATGAAAGGCAGGAGTGGCACTACCCACACTCCAGCACTAGAGTTTATCATCGGTTCATCTTTGTATTTTCACCTTGAGCTTAAATGGGGACAGCAGGAGATGCCCTCCCACACACACTCACCGGTGTATCCAGCAGTGTGTGTTACCATAGAAACCGTCTCAACTGTGAAAACATGACACCCGCTCAGCTCGATACTTCTCTTACAGCTCCTTTAAGTCAGAGCAGCTCTGGTATGATTAAATATCAACTCTTATTTATAAATGTGAATGCTAGCACGAGGAACTTCCCAGGAACAAAGTGATACAGTTAAAACAAGAGAACATCTTGTCCCACAAAACAGAATATATGTAAAGTTAAATGCCCAGTCTACTACATTCTAAAGTGGTTCACAACCACAATTACAATAACCAGTACATGCATCTGGGTCACTCCTTAAAGATCTTTTTTTCTTGGGATATTTTTCCACTTCTCCATAATCAGTATTCAGTTCACATCATTGGAAACACTGCAATATATTTGAAATTCAGCATAACCTCAAACTTCAGCATCACAATGAAAACACTTCCTGAAGTGAAGTAAGCTATCTTGATGTCACCCTTACGTACACTTACCTTATCGCTGCACCAAAGCTGCATTAAAGCTCTTGTGTTTGCTTCTGCCTACCAGATACTTAGACCAGCAACTTGATGTTCATGACTGTTCATCTTGGGAGGTCTACAGCTATATTATGCTGACCTGTCAAGTAGTCATCCCCCTCAATAATAACTACCCATCATCCCTTAATGAAGGTCTTATGTGCATCCCTACTAGGCCTCAAATTATTGAAAGCCTACAATTTGCATTGCACTCAACAGCATTGGTCAAAGGTTTACTGTTGCCTCCATGCTCAGTCACCTACCAAAAGTCTACTGCTCTACTACACTCGATGTAGCTTTGCTAATTACTCTTTTACACCTTTACTTACTGATGCCTGTCACTCTCTCCTGCTCCACATATTCTTTCCATCATTTATTTCTCAATAAGGCTCTACCTTTACTGAGGTTTGGGGCCATTTGTTTGCTCCCACTGAGTATCATCTGTCAAAAGCTTACTAATTGCTTCCACATACCAACACCTACCAAAGTTCTGCCACACTCTGCACCATTTATGGAAAGCCTGCTGATCACGAGCTTAAACAGCAGATCTACTGATATGCATCTCTTCTGCTGAAGGCTTGCTATTTGCTTTCATGCAGCATAAGCAACTAAATATGTACTACTTAATGTCTTGACACTCTCCTCTACTCAGCATCCACTTTCAAATGTCTGTCATTCTTTATTGCCCAACACTTCCTAGTCCCCACTTTTTAAAGGCTTACTGATATATAGCTTTTACATACTTTGTCTTCACCCATTTTGTTAACCCTCTTATTCTAGTCATTATCCAGGCCTTTAATGACCTCTTGGGCACGGCCATCAGCAGTGTGTCTGTCTGCGGAGAGAGTGTCAACCTTGTCGAGAGGTTTACTTACCTTGGCAGTGACATTCATGTCTCTGGTGACTCTTCCTCTGAAGTCAGTAGATGCATTGGGAGAGCATGGGGGGTCATGAGGTCGCTGGAAAGGGGAGTGTGGCGCTCCCGATATCTATGCAAAAGGATGAAAGTCCAAGTCTTTAGAGTTCTGGTGCTTCCTGTCTTACTAAATGGTTGCAAGACATGAACGCTATCCAGTGACCTGAGACAAAGACTGGACTCCTTTGGTACTGTGTCTCTCCGGAAAATCCTTGGGTCACGGGGTTCTGCTGGAGCCAATCCCAGCCAACACAGGGTGCCAGCCCACTGCAGGGTGCACACACACACACACACACACACCAAGCACACACTGGGGCAATTTTCAATCGCCAATGCACCTAACCTGCATGTCTTTGGACTGTGGGAGGAAACCAGAAGCACCCAGAGGAAACCCACGCAGACATGGGGAGAACATGCAAACTCCACGCAGGGAGGACCCAGGCAGTGAACCCAGGTCTCCTTACTGCGAGGCAGCAGCACTACCCACTGCGCCACCGTGCTGCCCACTCACCAATTTGACTTGACTTATTCTGGTATAATCCTTAGGGTGAGCTGGAGCCCATCCTCACATTACTGGAGGCAAGGCAGGAATTTGAATGTCAAGAGGATACTAATTCATCAATTGTGATGTTTAGGCTCACAAAACTCAAAAGGGCTTCAAAACACAAAGTAGGCCTGGACCTGAAACGTACATTCAGGCTTGTGGCCTGCACACAAACAGGGCCAAGTCCCTAGCCTTCAGAATTGGAGAATGGAACTGTGGAAACCCTGGCCTAAATGGCAAAAACTGTCTTAATAATTAGAAAGTTGTAGCAAAAGAAAATGACATAAATGAAGAATTGGGGCACCACAGTGTCAATCCTGTTTAATCTGCAGGTTGATTTGCCAAGGGGCAAGCAAATGCAAAGTAATATATGAGTGTACAGGTCTTCAGGTCAAACCTGTACAAGTCTAAAGTGATAAGTGACTTCTGGTATAGTCAGGTCTTATAAATCTCCAGGTCTGTGGTGCAAGTGGAAATGACATCAGTGTTCCTCCATCCTCCTGTCTTCAGATTTGCGGATGTAAGAGAAGATGTAAATGGTAGCGTCAATCCATGGCCTGAAGTGGAATTGACATCTTTATGAAAGACTTGTAGGTGCCCCTTATTTATGTGTGTTTGACAAGTTTATTAAAAAAAAAAAAAAAAATCAGACAAACATATGGCAAATATAGAAAGTTGCTTCATAAAGAGGCCACTCAAAAAATAACCACATCCAAAAGAGAAACCTTAAAGATGAATGTCCAAAGCCAGAAAATGAAAAGCAGGAATTTACAAAATCTAAAAACAAAGAATAAGAGGTAAACAGCACAAGCTAAAGCTAACAGAAGTGAGGCATCTCTGGCCATAGAGGCTGAGGATGGTCCCCACAGCAGTAGCATTAAGGGGGTCCTGCCCCCTTGGGCTCAACATACAAAAGACAAGGTGACTAACAAAATAAACTTACATAGAAGTAATAAAATAGTTAGGAAACTAAAACACATTATGGGAAAGCAAAAAATAACATTAGAATTACAAAAATAAAATAATCAAAAACAATAAATAATAAACTAGACAGGTAAAGAAAACAAAAACCAGGGATTGATGCCTGTTCAAACCATAAAGTCACCTGTAATGGAGAATAATATGTAGCTTATGGGTTGATAATGATTTTTAATTAATATCTAACAATATCATATGTCAAAATGTTTAAACCAGCAGGGAATTTAATGTCAAATAATATCTAATTTAAAGGGAACAAAACTGTATAAATAGTCAGTGCACTGGCACAATTATGACCCTACTAGATCAGTTAGGAGCATTTGTTAGGTACTTTTAAACCATCTGTGCCGGGGAAAGGGGAGAATTGACCAGAGTGGGCCAGGAAAGTACATCTGTGCATCCTTTGAAACTGGAGACAGTGCTGACAGAATAAAAAAAAAATCATTGGTTGGATTGGGTGGCCAAGTCTGCCTGAACTGTTTCATAGGTTACTGCTGGGGGCGGGCGCGGCCCCCCCACTAATTTCAAGAGGTGTTTCAAGAAGCCACAGGGTTCCACAGATGTACTCTCACTCTCAAGCTCTCTATGCCATTTCCCATCTTGATTACACCACCTGTCTCGACGGCCTGTTTCTGCCACTTCACTCAAAGGCCATGTAGGAGGAAAGATAAAGCTGACTAGAGACCAATCACCATAATAAGACAGAGAGTCATCTGATAACCTATTATCAGTTTATTTTATTTTACCAGCTCTCACATTTGTACTATGCTTATGTTTTGGGCATAAGATCTATAATACATGATGAATAAATGTGTAACTTTCTCTCCTGCCTGTTCAGGTGCTCTATCTAGTTGCCTAGAGTTGTAGAATGTGAAAGAAAAGGGGAAAGTGTTGAACTACAGTAGCAGTCAAAACCCTGACGGTGTAGTAAGAGTATGGGATCTGGGGCGTTTTGTTAAGGTCTGCATAATAAAGAGTACCTTAGGACTCTATCACAATGAAACATCATCACAGGACACATTCACACAAAAATTCACAATTCATTTTGGCTGTTTGGTTCAATTAAGAGAGACATGAATACAGAAAGACGACACAAACTCTTTACCCACAGTGACAGGACAGAAATTCAAACCTCGTGTCTTGGAGCTGTTTGGCAGCAGCGTTAAACACTTTGCCATCACCTGCCAAATGTCTATGGCACTCTGTCACTCTTCACTACTAATAGAAGGTCTCACCTAAGTATACTGAAGACATCTTTCAGCTTCTGTTCAGCATCGCTTACAAAAGGCTTATTGATTACTCAATAGCGTCTGCTGAAGGTTTACTACTCAATGACTCGGAACATCTCCTAACGACAGGTTCCCATTCCTCCTTACCAAAGATTGTGACATGCTTCTCCTCAGTGTTTCATGGATTGTTAGTCTAGTGCTTATTTGCTCTAAAGGCATACTAAGAGTTGCCACTTGATGTTACTACACACTCCTACTTCCTATTATTGTGTTAGCAATGAATTAGATTAGGGTGGAGTGAGTGGTGAGGCTCTGGCAGCGCTTCCTACAATATGGTGAGTCCTTTTCTTCTAGTTCTTGAGTGAAGAACAGGCACATTGTAATTTCATTTTTGTTCTCAGAGCAGGAAGAGTGGTCTGCTAGGAAGACGTTATATTAAATATTTAAATATTACAACAGCACATTGCAGCATAGCATATCTATTGAACTAAAGAGTAGCTGCAGCGAAAATGTGGAGTGTGGATGATGATCCTTTTGGTCTAGATGTACACCTGCTCTGTCCTTCCTGTTGTTGCAGCACTCGAGGTGTGACCATTACCCTTCTTGATGAAAACCTGAAATTTTCTTAATTCCTTTACAATTCATTTACCAGAGCTCCAAAGTAGATTTTAAAGAGTACAGCACATTGGTCAACACAAAGTGTATATAATCTTGTTCATACATGAAATACATATATTGTACACTTGGGCAATTGATTAATTATGGCTGCTCCATTGCACACACTCATCACTCACTCTTTCACTCCAAGAAGGACTTATGGCAGCAGTCCTCAAAGACATTGGTGGTGTGAATCTAGTAGGGTTCTCCTAGCATAGCAATGAAACATGTGGCCTGGAAATGGGTGAAAACAAAACCAGCAGAACTGGAGACACCTCTTGGCCCAGAGAGTGCTGAAAGTTACACTTCTGAATTATGTCGCATCATTTAGACCTGCACATGGAGTGAATTACCTTCTTTATGTTGTAAGCACACACCTACTGATACACAACAGGTAAAGAGGAACAGGCAACAAATATCAAAAGCGTCACAGATTCACGCTTTCTGACAACAATGGAAACCTCACTCCCTGTCTACATGGGCACCTGAGAGCCAGATCACTCATCCATTTGCTAAATATATTGCTCAGTTTGGGGTCATAGTGTCATGAACTAGAGAGTGCCTAAGCGTTACAGTCCCAAAAATATCTCAAAATGCCCACTATAGGGGTTGGTCTCTCAAACCGTGGCTAGTAACGAAAGGGGCAAACGTAGAGTCTTTATAAATAAAAGATTTATTGTCAGCAAAAAAGCTCTGTTACAAAAATGAGCTATGAGGAGCACAAGAAGCAAAAGGAGTTGCCTGCAACAACAAAGGTAATCCAAGGCAAATAATACATAATCCAGTGGGCAAAATCCAGTAAAAGATACTGGAACTCACCAACACTACAAGCTCATTCAATGAACCGCAAGGGACTGTGGGTTTTAATCAGCCTTTAAGGGAAAGGGCAGTCCCTTGACCGTGATGGCCTCGGGGGTCAACTACAAAACACTTGATACTGGGTCATAAAAAACTAAATGATCAACAATGTTAACATAAAAAAATGAACAAAACAGACCTAGAAGTGACATTTGAACCCCAGCCAACGGGGAAACACTGGCTAAAACACAACACATGATCGCTAGGGGTGAGACCTATCATGCTAGCATTAGGTACAGGTGTGAAATGATCCTGGATGGAGCACCAGTTGATGAGATGGCACACTCAAGCACACACCCATAATCACTCTTATTAGGCCAACAAAGCAAACTCTGCACAGACTGGATTTCTGAGGAGATGTTGCTAACAGCTGGCACTCAGCTGTACCCATAATGTGCATTTTGTAAAATGAAGAGCTCCTTGTCTTTTCTGGTGAGAGTGCCACAGCAGAGGTTGGGTTTTTCTGCATGTTGAGGTTGTTCACTACACACACTCTTCTACATGGCCGTCCAGATTTGTGAAACAATGTCAACATAAGGTTCAAACAATAGCCTTCATTTTACTACTTAAAATGCGGCCACACCAGATGCTCCACTGCAGGTTCCATGACCAGCCTGAGATGTTCCCATCAAAAAGGTGACCTCAAAAATATAAACGTCACACGCTGCATAAGGCCACAAATTGGACACGGCAGAGAGTGGAATCCTTTTCATTATCTTGAGTATAGGCCACTTGTTAAATGACAAAGGTAGTTCGCTTATTACCAGTTAGTCATTTAACCTGCAAATTTCCCAAATGTAAAAATAAGGAAATATTTCAACTACACAATTTGTAATTCAAATCTGAATAAATGTGTCATCTCTGAAGTGTGGGAAGCCTTCCAAGTGGTCATGGCACTAAGTAATCACAGGCCGATGTCAGATGCAAGCCTGGCTGGCAAGCAGGGGTTCTAATAATTGGCATAGGTGCTGAACAAGGAGGCAGGAGATGGCATGTGTGGGCAAAAGCAGGAACATCCCAAGCTGCCCTGAAGGTGAGATGAGTCCTTCTTAGTTCCCACTGTAAACCTGCACTGCTTCTGCCTTTTGGACCGTGGGTGAGTGCGCGCATGCTGGGCCATGCTAGGAAAGCATCAGGGTGTTTCACGTCAGCTTTGGGTCACATATGAGTAAAAATCAACATTCTGTTTCAGAATTCGAGTGAAAGCCATTCATACGTCTTCCTGTTTCAGAGTAGCTTGATGCTTTCCGACCAACCATGTGCTTTCATCACCCTTTTTTTGTCAGTTTCCTCTTTATTTTTTCTTGGTGACTTTTGGCTTTTGATTTGATTTACGGGTTTCTTCCATTCTTAAGACTTTCGTTTTGATGTGGTTTATGCCTCAGCTATTTCACATTTTCAGAATTATTACAGACACCAAGGTACAATGCATGTGTCAATGTGTGTGGGAGTAGGGGCACTTCCTGTGGTCTTCCTAAAGGAGTCGAATCAAAGATGTGACCTATTACCCCATACTGGCTAGGATGACTGCACCGCGGCTTGCGAGTCCTGTGGTCCACCACCTTAGGTTTCGCATGCTTTTCTTCTCTTCATGTATTCAATTTCCAAACATTAGATTTTCACAGGTTACGATTGTGTGGAGCTGGAAACAGTCCTGGATAAGATGCCAGGTCAGCACACAGATAGTTTGGCACACTGGTGCATTGAGTCAACCTGCCATATCTTTAGACTGTAGAAGGAAGCAGGAGTCCTTCTTTCACTTTTCATTTAATATGAATTACATTTAAATATGGATACCACACCACCAGTGTGCCAGCCCAAGGGTACTTTACTTGACTTCCAGGAAGACTTTGAATAAATGAGTTAACCATGCTACCCCAACAATATCCAGTAAGTTGTGTGCTTGTTTTTGACTTTAGCATTTTTCTCCTTCTGAAGTACAAGGCCCGTCATGGTGTTAGCACTCCTGGGCCAGCAGCCTTCGCATGTTGCAGCTGGATTCATATCAGTGTCTGAGCAGGTAGCACCTTTGAAATGCAATGAGAAAAAGATCCCCTCAGGCTTATATAACCAGTGTGTCTCTCGCCCACCCACCAGGTGTGAAACTTGTGCCCGTATCTATCAAGTATTTCAGATTAGAAACTGTCCTAACTGGCTCATAAATATCAGAGTGACTCAAATTTGGTCCTACTCAATCTTCCTAATTTAGGAAATCATTCCTAACCTGACCAGGATTTAGGAGAGCTCATGAGCTGTCCTAACTTGCTAGGCGCTGCCAGAAGATGACATGCAGGTAGAGTTTGGCACACGCATCTTGGGAAAGGCAGAGTGGTTTAAAAACACTGGGTTTAACAATGAACTCATAAAAAGGTGTTGTTTTGTCAGAGATGGGATAAGATTCATAACAAATCTTGTATGTCATGTGATTATTCTCATCTACGCGGAAAAGCCATGCACTGTTAACAGAAATGAAAAGTCTTGGCAATATTACGTGCAACATGCAGCTTTGTAATAGCAATGATTTGGCATGTCACAACCAAACTTTTAAACACTCTTACAACACGTGAGTTAATATGCAAATGTATACATTTTCCCACAGTTCCATGTGAGGTAACGTTAAGGCAAGCTGCATTCATGAAAATCAGCAAACGCATAAAGATCCAAACGTAGATGAGTACACATATGTAAATCGCAAGCAGTGTCACAGTATCAACACACAAGTGTTCATGGGTGTATTGTGTAGCCAGCAGATTACCCTGAAGATAGATAGGGCTGGATGGGTGATTGACTGAGGAATGTCACACAGGCAGTGTCTTCCATGAACCTTTGGAACTTTCGCTTTACACCTTACAAGCCTGGGAAGGTTCAAGAAGACAGGCGCGGACTCTGAGACCTAAACAGAGCCTCACAGAAGATAAGAAAAGGGATTACAGAGAGGCACTGCACGGCCTTGTGGAAGACAGTGAGGACAGTGGAGGAGTGGACTCAACTTCAGAAAAAGTGCAAGAATACCCGTGGCCCGCTTCAATAACTGTTACTTTTACACTGTGGCTTCCGTGGCCGTAACAGTGGAAATGTGATTCATCTGAAAGTATGGCTATGGATCATCAATAGTTTCTAAAATTGCGTTATCCTAAGCAGAGTTACAGGGATACGGGAGCCTATCCCAGCAAGTATATGGTACAAGGCAGGAACAGTCCCTGTAGCTTCTTCCTCTTCATCTTTTCCCACTTCTATGTGGGGTTGATGTGCCTGATCAACCTTCTCCAAACAGCTCAGTCTTACATCCCCTCACCAGTTAGAACCTTATCCTTCAGATTATTTTTTAACTTTCTCTTCCACCATCACTTTGGCCTGTTTTGCTTTCTCTTCCCCTGTACTTCCATTCCCATCATTTTTCCCCCCATGTATTCATTGTTTCTAGTTATCATATCTCCATACCACCTCAACCTACTTTCCTGTACTTTCTTAGATGCCTCTCCCACTATTGTACCTTTGATTGTCTCATTTCTTATTCTGTCCTTTTTTGTACCTCCACACTTCCATCTGAACATTCTCATTTCTGCCACATCCAACCTCTTCCCCTATGCTCCCTCTACTACCCATATCTTGGCTCAATATGTCATTACTGATCTTACCACTCTCTTACCTTTGCTTTAATTCTTCGACCACACAATTGTCCCATCCACACTGCATGTTGTGGGTTATCTCTGCTTCTAGTTTTTCACCTCAGGCTACCACTCATTCTGTATAAATGTATCCACACTTTCCAATAGCTCCCCCCTGCAGGCTAATTTCTGAATCCTGATCATCAAAAAACCTCACATTTTTTGTCTTCTTCAGCCCTCTGTCTTCCAAAGCCCTTCTCCATTATTCCACCTTCCTCTCCACTTTCTCTTTTCTGGTGCTACACAACACAATGTCATCAGCAAAGAGACTGAACCAGGGGGATTGGTCTTCTATCTCCTAGAGCCAAAACATCCACAACCAGATCAAACAGGTAAGGAGATCCCTGGTGCAGACCTCCTCTAACTGGCATCTTGTCTGTTACCCCAACATGGCTTTTACCCAGAGTCCTCACTCCCTCACGCATATCCTGGACAATCCTCACATACATCTCTGGTCCTCCTTTTCTCTCTCATGCACCTCCAGACCTCTTGACGTTGCCCTCTATCATAAGCCTTCTCCAAATCAATGAACACCAATATGCAATATTTTTTGTTTTTCTTGGTGGCTCTCTACGAGCTGTCTCAATGCAAAGACTGCATCAGTTGTTCCTCTGCCCGGCATAAAACCAAAATGCTCCTTCCCTATGGTGGTCTCTTCCTTCACCCTTCACTATTCTAAGAGCCATCCTCTCTCCTTCATCTCCAATTTTTCTTACACCTCCTCCAAAGCTTGTGTGTCAGCTCTTGCCACTGCCTTCTTTGCCTCCTTGTTTAACTGCCTATACATTTCTCTATCTTCCAAATTGGTACCATTTCTTCTTTGCCTTTATCACATCTTACACCTCTTTGTTCCACCACCAAGTCTCTTTGTCACCAGGTGGGCTCCTTCCTATTATTCTACCCAACACCTCTTCACCTGCTCTTAATACAATTTTGCTGTTCTTCTCCCACCATTCTTCCACACTCTCAAAAAACTGCACTTTATTTAAAACGTTTCCCCTAAGCTTATTCTGAAGCCCTTCCTCTTTTAATCACCACCAATGTATCCTTGGTGCTGCTTGCTCTGGTTTTATTGTCCTGCCGATTCTGATCACCAAAGTCCATCACCACTACTTTTTGCTGCACTGTCATACTTTCCCCATGTAAGATCTAACAATTCTTTATCTCTTTCAAATGAGATCTTCTGCACATTTGAAAGTCTAGTTGGCTTTCCCTTCCTCCACTACTGTAAGTCACAAGCCGATTTATTTTCTTTACGGCAGTGTGGTGTGGTGCTTAAGACTTTGGACTTCAAACCTTGAGGTTGTGGGTTCAACTCCAGCCCCTGACCCTGTGTGACCATGAGCAAGTCACTTGACCTGCCTGTGCTCCAACTGGAAAACCGAAAGAAATGTAACCAATTGTATCATAAATGTTGCAAGTCACCTTGGATAAAGGTGTCAGCCAAATAAGTAAATGTAAAATGTGTTAACTATTATTAAATCAGATACCATGGCAAAATCGACTATCCCCTTTCCCTCCACCTACTCTGCACACCCTCTCTATCATCTCTCTCCTCTTTCCCACATACCCATTTAGATCACCACTATCCCCAACTCTAACCTTTTCTCCCTCTTGTACTGCTCTACTGCAAGCTCTTCATCCATTTATATCCAGAAAACATCCTTTTCCTCATCCTTACAGCCCATTTCAGGAGCATATGTACAAATGACGTCAACTACAAGGCCCAGCTTGACACTCCCACCTTATTACTCTTCCTATTCACACTGACAAGACTATCTCTTAGTTCTTTGGATACTACTATACCTACACCATTTCTCCCACGATCATTTGCTCCACTGTACAACAACTTGAAGCCTCCTCCCAATTCTCCTGCCTTACTTCCCTTCCATCGTTTCCTGCACACACAAAACTCCCACTTTCCTCCTTGCTGCCAACTCTCTCCTCCTTTATCAGCTACTGTCCCAACATTCAATGTCCCCAGTCTTACCTTTAAGTTACCCTTTTCGTTCCCCTCCCCTAACCTCTTTAATCAGGGCCACACTTGACCTAGTAGCCCTGTGTTTTCAGCTCTTGAATAAGTGGGATTTTCCAGAAATATAATTGAACATTATTTCTAAAACAGTTGCTGTGATGGGGGACTCTGTGACTGAGCATGGACAGGTATCAAAGACTAAACTTGGAGAGGGGTGAATGTGTCTGGGAAGCAAGATGATGCAGCAAGATCACAATTTGGTAATTGACAGCATGACAACCTTTGGTCCCCATTGAAGAAGTAGGACTGAACTTAAAAGTTAAGCAAGATTACTCAAAGGGTGCATCAAATGTTAAAGTTGTGGTTACCTTGGTGGGTGTGAAACAGTTAGATAGCCTTAGAGATCACACTCTGAACTTTGAGATATTCTAAACACCAGTAGTAATGGGAGTTAATGAACAGAAAGGCAAGAAAAGCACTAGTGCAAGCTGTGATGGCTTGACTCTTGACTGAACCACCTGGAAATGGCTGAATAAGCTGGAAATCTAGAGTCAATAATTGACCTACTGTAGAAGATAAAACATTCTAGCTTTTTTCTCTTCTTCTCAAGTCACCTTGTGTAGACCATCAAAGACACTTTAAGTGGAAGGGCCAGGCAGCTTGGCTGAATTGGGAAGAACAGACAACAAACACATTTCAAAATCCTCCTCCTTCTTACATAAAAAATGAAAAACTTTTAATGGCCAAGACCCTACTTACTTATTTGAACCTATCATTACTTATAAACCAGAGTACACAATAAAATCTCACAATGTCAGCCTAATAAAGATTCCCAAGATTAATAAAACAGTGGGACGGTGAGTTTTAGGCTACTGCAGCCAGAGGTTGTGGAATGATCGGCCTGCTAATATAAGAAATACCCCTTCAGTATTCGCTTTTGAATCCTGGCTGTAGACTCAGGACTTTAGTCTGGCATACCCTGACTAGAGCTGCTGATTAGCTGTGCATATTGCATTTCTGTTTGTTAGTCATTTGTACAACAATATAACTAATAATAATTTAAAAGTATCACGTCTTTAATATCTTCTCGATATCTTGTTGTGGCACTTTGTGACAATGCTCTACTGCCTTGCTGTTTAATGCACATGGAAAGACAGAGATACTGGGAGTCTTGGAATCAATGGACGGAAATATTCTGCCACCTTATCAGACAACCCAGTACAGACTTTACTGCAGAGAGCCCAGGATGGGGTGGGTAGCCAGTTGGCTAAGATGTTCAGGACTGTGACCATGTCCAACTTTGTCTGTTGTAACTGACCGTGGCCCTTCAGAGGTTTACTTCCCATAGGGATTCTGCTGATTGGAGTATTTGTTTTCCTCTCCTCCATTGACAACTGGCCATAGCTCAATTTATTAATGTACAGATATTGTTAGGATCCATTAATATTAATCTGTTTAGAACTGCTTTGTTGTACTGTGTCTAAACAATTGTGTATCATTGTGCACGCGTTATTCAAATAGTAATTTGTAAAGTTGTGAACTTGTTGCAGCACTCTGAGCCTGCACTCAATGAAGAGCACTATACATCAATAAACTGAACTAAATAAGCGTAACATGTTTTGCTATGTCACTTCCTTCTCCAAGCTGCCCCTACTGTTCTGTGACATCAAGAGACCAAGCTGATTAAAAAGGGGAAGCCTAAACCGTTATATCATTACCAGCAAGTAGTGGATTTAGTTTTTTTCTGCGCATTATCAAGGTCAATTCTCGACTCCAGCCCTCCCAAAAACTGTATAAACTTGAATTCTTTCTGATTATACCTTAAGATAAAGGAAAAACAAATGAGTATGATTTCAGTTTAAATGTGGATTGAAAAAAAGTTAAAAAAAAAAAAACAAAAAAAAAAACAAAAAAATACAAAACACCTTTATACATTTTTAGCACTTTTTTTTTTTTAACAAAAGTTCATGACAGTCCATCACCATTGAATGTAACATAACATAAATAGAAAATGATGCTTCATGAAAATGCAAAACTGAAATTTTCACAACAAAGGAAACCACTCCCCCACAAAAAGAAAAATATGTATTCAAAATTGTTACATTTTATATATGCATTTGTGATTTATTACAATCTCTTATTTCTGACATACTCACAGACAACAATGAAAATTTAAAAAGGAGCATTTTATGAAAACAAAATGTAAAACCACCTCGATCCAGACTCTGTGCTTGAGGGCATTTCCGGAAGCACACAAATGTAAACACAACTGCATGCATAGAGCTATGTGAACTGTGCCGGGAGCTTGGGAGGGACATTCCCAGCTTCACAGCACAGGTGTGGGAAACCATTTTGCACCTTGGGTTTGGTAAAGGGCACACGTGGCAGCAGATAGCAGGCACAGCCTAGACATGGTCCGAGTCAATCAGAATTAAGGCATCAAGACGTAGGCTCCTGGTATTTTACAGTGTGTGTAGTGAAGATGAAGTGTCAAAGAGGATGAGGAGACCGTACAGTCAAGTTTGAACATGGGCTAGAAAAGTAACCGGATTGGGGAGGGTGATAACTGGCAAAACCCTAACACTCTTTACTTTTAGTATTCTTAGAGTCAGGGGAAAAAAAACCCTTCAAAATGACCCCCACCTCCACATAATATACACAAATTATAGTCCGCAAACCACCAATTGTGACCCAGTGAGGGTCTGACCCTCCTCCATGCTGAATCCTTCACTCAGATATTGAGAATCTCTTCAAAATCGGGCTCCACCACAACCTTCTATGGTCCCCAGCTGGGCTCCTCATCCATGTTAGGCTCCTAACTTGTACCCCATAACCCAACCCCCCCCCCCCATTGATTTCCTGCCCTATTATCTACAGAACTCTTTTAACACCACTCTAGCTGCTCCTCCCAGATGCTTGCGATAGGAATTAAGGCTCAAGGGGACCCTCACAACTAAAGTATCAGAGGATACAGCTAATATTGACAGGACAGTAAGGGCTGACTGAATGGTCTACTATAGCCATGAAAGGAGAGGAAGAAAGCCTCGCCCAACTTCATGTACCTGATGCCAACTTTCAGGAAAAAGTAGTCTGCAGCAAAGCAAAGTGGGGAAAGTGGACCCAAAGCCTCTCAAACAAACAAACAGAATTGAAATAATGCCTACAAAGCAACAGGAACCTTGTAGGTAGAATTTTCTCAGCAGCCCTGTCTCCCCGCAGATAACTTTAAAGTATAATGCATTTTGTGAAATACACATTAATTATACACTATTGTTAATTATGCACAGAATAAATTACACAAAATGCTATCATAAAAACAAACTCCCAAACCCCCCCTCCCTCTGTTTCCAACCTTATACAATTATGGCATTCACATTATTTAATAAAATATAGAATTAACCAAAATAAGATATTAGAACATTGTCTTGCTGTTGCAGCAATGGCCACAGTTCTGAAAATGTCCCAAGAAAAAGCAGGGGAGCAGCATGCAAGTGGCCTGATCCAGGACCTGTTTGTGTATATTTTAAAACCATTAAAAAGGTGTAACTGTGCAGCAGACTCTCAGCAGCTTGTCAGACGGGTCAGATTGGGAAAGAAAGGCTGCTGGGCAAAATGTCTTCTGCCACGCAGCCAATGCTTATCCTTTGGCTCCTTGAATTGTCTTGTGGACACAAGGCCGCTCCTTACCTTTTTCCAACAAAAAGCTCTTCTTTTCTTTACGCAACTGAAAAAATAATGCTTTCTTTTCAAAAGTAGTTCCCAAATACAGCTCCTGGCACACACTTGCTTATTTTTTTTTTGCAATGTTATCTCATTGTCCGACATCCCTGAAAATGAACCCATGACCGCTCCATTCAGTCTCCAAGAGAATTTCACAGAGAGCAAGCCAAAAGGCAGCATGAAAGTGCTATGGTGGGGTCTTCAAGCTTGATTTATAAATCCTTATTTGATTTGGGGGCTAACAAACTTTATACAATATGGAGTTGTGCTTACCATTTATTGAGCAGCTAGAAGGATCTCCTTTGAGGGTAAGTAAAAGTAAACAAGCAGTTCAGGGGGGTACATGAGGATGACTTGAGATAACAAAGGAGCTGAACTAGAGATGGCCCTTTATTCCCAATTTTTTTTTTTTTTTTGGTGACAGCTTATATAGTTCTCTAGGGAGGCCGTGAGAGGATGGCTGACTGAGGTGGTCTGGTGCTTTTCACTGCAATGGCCATTACAAAACAATGGCCAGGAAAAAAAAAATGTCCACAACTATTTCAAAGCCCCTTGCTTGCTTTCAAGATGCAGATGGGTATCGCACATTAAGAACTGGAGGAACCTAGAAAATAAAGGAGAGTTATTGTTTCATAGGCATTGTGTAAGAAGAAAGTCCAGCATCCTGAGAGAACATACTTTATATAAATATAAAAATAAAGGAACTGCCTTACGCTTGGGTTTACATTTAGAAGACACATGATCATCCTGAGACAGAGTATATATATTTTTTTTTAATTATTAGTGTGCTACTACAGTTCTCACACAGTAAACAGTAATACTCAAAATTCTCATGCAGTCAGACTACATCCACACTACTACATTTTTATTAAGAATGCCATTTTTAAATCAAAATGACCTCTGTCTGGAGTTTTCACATCGTTTACAAAAGAACGTGTGGAAGTGTTTACAGCTGGAAACTTAAGGGTAAATTTCACACAAACATTAGGAAGTTTTTCTTTAACCAGAGACCCACAGACACATGGAATAAATGACCAAGTAGTGTGGTAGACAGTAGGACTTTAGGTACTTTCAAAGTCTGACTTGGTGTTATTTTAGAAGAATTAAGTGGATAGGACTGGTGAGCTTTATTGGTCTATTCTAATCTAGACTGTTGTAATGTTCTAAACCGACCCCACCAGTCCATGCTGAAATCCATAGGATGTACATCTTCACCTATGCCTATGTTTGTATGAATTGTCAGAACAATTCCTTGAAGGGAGCATGTGTGATGAAAAATTCACAACCCTGTGAAATATCAGCATGCACAGAACTCTGCTAGTGTGTGCACAGCATAGAGAAAGAAGGAAACTCTTAAAGATGCCTCAGAGAATGGCTCCCTTGTCACATTAATGCGCTGATCAGAGTTCAAAGGAACAGTCTTCAGAACTGGTGACAGTAGTCTTGTCCATTAAAAAAAAAACAAAAAAAAAAAACGACAGCAAATGTTAAAGTGACACAAATAAAAAGTGATGAGCTCTATGTTTATTCATAAAAGGATTGATGATAAATAAGCAGTCAACAGTGATCAGCATATGGCTTGTACCAAAAATTTGCAAAACCAACTCAATACAGAAAACAAATACATGCACACCACCGTTTGTCTTTGTCTTCACTTTACTGCATTATGCTTTTGTGTCTTTATCCTGTAATCCTGAGGGCTCAGCTGCATTACACACCCGTCTCCACTTCATTAAGCACCTTGTTATTAATTTTGCTGTGGAAATCCTTATTGAATAGCATATGGGATTTATCAAAAAACTGTAGTGCCCTGTAAGTTATTTTACTGTTGCACATTTATGCACAGCATTCAAACTGTAAAAAACACAATTTAGATGCATACAGGTAAACAGCGTGACAAAGAGCCATGGAAAGTGATCGTGTCCACTATGCTGGAGTTATGGTGTCCACTATGCTGCAGTT
>JANRMT010062797.1:29307751-29358730 GCA_026402145.1 Polypterus bichir lapradei | reverse complement strand
CCCCCCCAATGAAAGGTGACCAAGCAGGGAATAAGATGTAATGAGCAAAATCCTGTCTGGAAAAGGCCATCTAATAATAAGCATGAAACTACCAGAGTGTGATGGGGTCAGCATTTACAGAAATCTTCATTTTCATCCGTCCACTTTGAAATGCTGCACTGTCATTTTCAGAAGTCTGTGGCTTGGGTTTAAAAACACTGGGGTAGCGTGGACAAAAGTCAAAAACATAGCAAAATGTTTGCCTTTTTAAATGAACATGTAGTAGTGTGGAAAGGACCCCAGTCTTTTCTGGCCAAAAAAAGGCATAGAGGGAAAGAAATGAACAGCTAGCTCATTTAAAAGACAATAGCTGCCTTGTGGTGAAAGGAACGTTAAAATGCAGAGAGGCAGTATTTAGTTAGAGGAATAGATGCATAGGAGGTTGCACCCCCCTATCTCTACATTCTAGTGTGGCAGGTGGGAATAATCGGTGCCATTCAAAGACAACAGTAGCCTAGTGGAAAGCAAAAAGCTGTTTCCAAAGACACAATGTGCAGTCTGTTGAATTTGGTATTTAGACGTCAAAACAGACACACGTCAACCGATTTAGATCGAATTCAAACTCATGCTGATCCCACAGCCACCTATAAAGGGCAACACACCTTGCCTAGTTCTACCAAGTGACCGTACTGCTCAGGATCCATCTCAGTTTATGGCCACAACACACAAAACTCATCCAGGCCCTGAAAATGTCCAGTTCTCCATGTATGCAGGGGTGCATAGAGATGAAGCTGTCAATTATATGTACATTCTAGTTTAGTCCTTAAAGTTCAGAATGTACGCAGAGAACAGACCTATAAAAACACTACGTTACACAATTCTTAGCCCCACAAAGCAGTACTACCAACCTATATGTCTACAAGAAGCACAGCAGCTAAACCAAGCAGACAAATTCATATGCGAGTTTTTATGATTGTTCAGTTTATTTTTTATAATTCTAAAATAAGATGCAAAAAACTGTGAGAAACAGGAGATAGAACAATCACTGCACTATCAAGACAAAGATGTGTGGCATCCCCCAGACAAAGTGCATAGTTCAGCAGTTCTTCAGTGGGCTGTAACTTTTTATTAAATTTAAATTATAATAAACGTGCATCTATTTACAGTAGTAATAATGCTACAAATACAATAAAATCCTAACATAAAACCGGGCAGAAAACAATCACAACACAGTCCTGTTTTGAGGATGCAGATGATGGTGGTGTAAGTTAAGAAATGAAATCCCCTGCAAACAGCTTCCTGAAACTTATGTAAAGGTTTATCCCACCATGATGCCGATGTATGTGAAGAAATGTTTTCCAACCCACATGAATTCACATGAACAAGCAGGCACAGGACAAGAACAACATAAATCCAGAGAAAACTGTAATCCAATGGGTATAATTGTAATCCGATGGGGTAGTGAAGCGGTGAAACAAAAAACACCACCAATTGTGATCCTGGGTGCTTGTTATGGCTCACTTTTAAAGCTAGGGCCCCTCCTGTTTCACCCAGCAGCTCTTGCAGCAACCACCAAAGCAGCCCAATTATGCAGTGTTCCAGGGAATACTGGAATTTGCAGTTCATTTAAGCATTGTCTGCAGTTTCCCACAATAGATGGCAAAACACCATTTAATAATTGATAACAAACCCCTGAACAAATATGCATACATACACACACAGTCACATATACATACTGGGGACAAATAGAATCTAATCTAACCTAGGCACATCAGTGGACAGAAAACATGGGTTCATACCTCCTCCTCCTCTTCTGGTATTTTTGTTGTGGTGCTATCGGGTGATGTGTCCATTTTCTGGCTGTCTCTCCCATGTTCTGCCTCCCACTCCTGCAGTACTTCATCAATGTTGAAGCGTCGGCGATAATTTACAAAGAAATTCTTCACCTGCACCACTGACTTATTGCCAATGACATCTGAAATGGCTTGGAAATCGCGCCCATATTTTCTAATGGCTGCATTTTAGAAAAGGAAAACCAATTGAAAGGGAGTCAATTTACAACCTAGCAATATAGCAGAAATAGCAGTGCAGCTATTTCAGTGACTTCTCATGATGTGCTAGACTACAGTTTTTCACATGCATGGAAAAAAACTGACAAGTTATTGCTGTTGAATGCCAGCTCATATATGGATTTTACACTACGATAACATAAAAGTTCAAATACCGATGGGTATTTATACGAGAATTTACTAGTTCCATTTTATGACTCACTCACTGATGCAATTATAATGTATGATTAAATAGGACATGCAATGTTCCGCGTTATGGAAGCAGAATTCAATGCAACAGATGAAAGAAAGAAAAAAAAAAAAAAATTACAAGCAGGTTTGTACTTCTCACCTTGAACTGCCAGAAGCTGCTCCTCAGTAGTCCATCGGGCATTGAACTTCTGAGAAACCTGAACAAAAACAGGACACAACTGCTGATAATACAAATCAAAGAAGAAGAAACAAATATTGCTTTCTGAAACCAAACAGCCCCAGACACAAAATATGTACAGTAGAACTGATTCAACCTACAAACCTTGTGACCGTAAGCTCAGCATGGTGACTCATTCAAATGCAAGAAATCTTCTTTGTAACCTTCTCGGCTTTCTAAATGGAAATCATTTTAACTCAATGGTAAAGCATTTGAGAGTACATTTTAGCATTGTCAGTCCCATTACTTTGTTGATGTTCTTGCTAGAAAAGGACCAAGCACTTTAAAGAGAATGTGCCAGTTGTCTGCCAACAGACCTTTCCATTTAATCACGCACATGCTAGTCTTCAGTGACCGTTTTTGTACTGTTGGGCTGAGTCTTAACTTATCCTATTCAGCTATGCATGGCTCAACTATTGTTAGACATGCTTGTTATGGACTGGTAAATTTAGAAATGTGCAATATGATTGGGCTGTGTATAAGAATGTAGCTGGTAATCCAGAAATTCCACAACTACCATTTTCATGGACCAATCTGGAATTGGCTGGCTAAATAAGCTTTCTGAAGTTAGGTACATAGTTCTAAAAGATCATATGATAGGCAGTGAAATTACCTTAATATGTTTCAGTTAAAATTGCTCCTAGCTAGGAGCAAATAAGACCATCATAGAGGTACACCACAAACAATGACACCCACCATTTTTAAGTGTGTAATTCAAGAATGTTGGAGCCATGTGTTAACCCTGTGGTCATCAGATCAAAGAAAGAAGCATGACTCATAATGGAAGAGGTCTGGATGCAGTTTAAATCTGACACCAGTAGAGATGCTGATAGTGATAAATCAAATTCAAATGTCATAATGCATTTTGTTGATAATGTACAGTGGTATCTCGGCTTATCATTTGCTTGTGGAGGAGACCAGATCTTTATAAAAGTGAGAAGGCACTAACAAAAAACATAAAACCCTGTCACACCTATTGGTTCTTAGTGGGTTTAATAACTGAAGATTCCAATACCCTGTTAAAGTAAGATATCAGGTAACCACTTGGTCTCAAAGTTCCACATCCAATTCGCTTAATATTTTCTATAAGTGAAATGCATTGTTGGTATGCTGTGGTCATAATTAAAGCATCAAGAGATCACCATAATTCAATTGTATTCATTAATACATTTAAATTATAACCCTGACATGCTCAAGATTGTCATTATAGGTCATAAAATGGATACATCATTAATTATCATAAATGGTCAGGGTTTTCCCAGGCCTGTTTTTTCATACAATTTAGACTAATACTTCAGGGAAAACAGTTTAGTACTTTTAAAATTCATCAAGCATATTATCTTGTAATATACACTAGATACAAACATAAACACAGAGAGGATGATTATAGATTTTCAGCTTTGTTCATGCTGACACACCTAAAGTGTGATGAATGAGTGGGAGAAATATTAAGAATGTCCTCTCCGAGTTAACATCCGATGCGTGGGAAGTTTTATTTATTTGTGCTCAACATTTGTCAGATTTATTCTATACACACAAACACCTTTAAAATATCCCCATTACCCTTGATACACACCCACAATGGCGCTAAAACCCTTTAGAAAAGGCAGATACAATGAGTTACACTTGTGAGCGGCAGGGGACTTGGAGGACATATGTGTCTTTACTACATCTATTCATTCTGAAAGCTCCAAATAAGACTATGAGTTAAGGACCACTGGTGTCTAGCTGTAATAATGAAAACCTCATCTTCATGGGATCATAATGGCAGGCTCTTATTAAAGATACCCTGTACCAATATGAATCGGCATGCCCCTGAGACAGTTCACTCTTTTTTTTTTCTTTTTTTTTTTTGTATTGAGAAAGCAAAGGCTGGGGAAGCTGGCCAATTCAAACTAGGCAAGAGAAACAGTTGAGTGGTTGAGGGGAATGAATTGTGACTTAAAAGCAAATGGATAACTTAACAGAATAAAATAGGACATCCTTAATCATGTACAGCACAGAAACACTCCTAGAGTAAACTCTGCATCCCTGCTTTGTATGAGATTATTAACATAATATCTTGCAGATGCTACGTAGATGTTAACGACTGTAAACAGACGGCAAAATGCGAAGTACGTACAGAAGTGTGACTCGATCAGGAAGTACAAGGCAATGAAGCCTTACCTCTGGAAGTCGAAAATCATCAATTCCATCCTGCAGCTTCTCCTTAAGGACACTATTGGTCTGCTTAATACTCTGAATCTGCAGGAGAAAAATGGTGATGGTGGTTTTCAGGCTTTTTTCCTCTCCTTGAATTCTAGTACATAAAGCAAGACTAAAGAAGGGGTTACTACCTTATAGCTTCTGGAAATGTGAACCTAAGAATGAAACATTTATATCCTCAGTGTGGACCTCCTACCACCACTAAAACCATAAATTAAGGCCCATGAGAAAGCACCACTGCCAACAGAGCACACAAAGTGGTGCAACACATGCATACAGTTAAGTGGGGTATTGATGTACAGAGGAAGATTAATCTCGACAGGTATTGATTGCTCAGCTCAGGCCAGGGTGGTAAAGATGGTAATGCTAGGGGTGAACTAAGGGAAGGGCTCACTGTCTTTGCTTCATCAGTGCTTTTATTTTTTAGAAGGCAACGGTTATAATCAGAGCAGAGTTTAATTGAACATGTATTATTTTAACTGCTTCAGCCAACTCTCATGTCTAGTTTAACAGTATTAAAAAAAAAAACCTTGTGAATGAAGGAAAGACTCAAAATAAAAAACACTGTTAACCTGTAGCAATACTGGTACACAGCACATATTTAGCATCCATTGCAAGAGTCACCACACATAGTTTAGGGGCAGCCTGAAAATTACCTGTCTTTTTATTGAAACCAGTTCCATATCCAGCTGCCGAAGAACACTGACTGCTGAAGTTGCATTAGCGGACATGGCCTTGACGTCATTCTGGCAGAGGTGCATTCCTTTGGGGGGTTTTTTCTTAGACCGATGCTGGTGTTTACCAGGAGTAGTCTGAGGCTCCTTTTTGATATGACTGGGTTTCTCGGGTGTCAATCCCTGCTTTACCATGAAACAAATAAAATTTTACAAGTTTGAAGTTGTGAGAAAAATGATCAAGGAAAGAGCAAGCTAAATATTTACCAACACTATAAAGCAGCTCCGGGGGCCAAAGGCATATGGGAGAATGTGGCGAGACTGAATGCCAGAGGATAAAAGGGGAATTTTCAAACAGGGCTCACTGGGCTGCACACAGGAAAGTCCCACACAGTAGTGAATATTTAGCTTCCAAGACCCCACCCCCACTCACTTAAATAAGAGTAAAATGAAAAATCCTGAAAAACTTCCTTACATTTTTAAAATTCATACTGGATGTAGCTCGTGCTGTGCTGCTGATGTTGCAGTCCAGGGTTAACCTTACAGACCCCTGAAATATCTCCAAATGATTTGGACACCACAGCACAAGTGTCCCCTAATCCTTGTAAACAACTTCCTTTCAAAGCAGAACCAGGATGACATACTTGTTTAAGAACTGATCAAAAATTCCCTAAGGTAATTTCCTCTGACATTGCAAAGTAAGAAAATGGAGAAGTTAACCAAGGGCAGTAATTTAAGATTAAATGAGGAATGAGAACTTAAGGTTTAGGTTAATTTTGCTACCAGGTGGCTTCTGCTTCACTCCACTGTCACTATTTTGTGCCATTTGCTGATTAACCCATTAGAAGAGAAAAAACGCACCCTACCCATTCCCTATCTGTAAACAAAACCAAGCCTCTTTATTATTTGAAACTACTTCTTCAGAGAGTCTTTCTGCCAAAAGCACTGACACAGAGGACCTCCAATTGTTAAGTGAGAAGCCAAAACCTAGGTGTCCGCCAGATTGGCAAAGAGAAAAACACTAAGGCAAATGTACCTTGTTAATGACTTCTGCTTTGACTTCAGACTTCTCTGGTCCAGTGGCATTCTGTAAATGACATCACCCAAAAACCACTTAGCAGATATTTCACAAAACGAGGGAATAACAAATTGAGCCTTTTTGTTTAGTTGTGCTATCTTTGTCAGACAGCCCCTGGCTAACTCCAAGACTGGGGTTTACATTTGGACTCTAGTACCTCTTTCTTTTCTTCTTTACCACGCTCAATATCGGCATCACTTGTGTTATTCCCAATGTTTTCTTCCATTTCTTCCTCACTGTGGGGCAAAAAAAACATACATGTCACGAATGTCATTGTATCTGCTGTAAACACAGACAAAATAGGCAGAGCCGATCCACACGTCGCACCTTTCCTCTCGGTCCCGCTTTTGCTTCCGGGCGTGTCTGTCCATTACACTTGTCTTGGTCCGTGTTTTCTTCCAGGAGTAATAGAATTTGACCAGACTGGCTATGGACTTATCTGGCAACTGAAGTAATAAGAGAAGTATGTCACACAAGAGCATAAAAAGAGTGGCATCCCAGGGATTGTGCTTATGTTAAATCGCTAACCTTATACTTTAATTGAACAAGCACATTTATTTTTTAATGCCCAATCAATTTCTAGCTTAGAGAGTAAAGGACATCATATTCTGGATCAGATTTAAATCTAGGGCGGCATGGTGGGTAGCGCTGCTGCCTTGCAGTTAGGAGACCCGGGTTTGCTTCCCGGGTCCTCCGTGCGTAGAGTTTGCATGTTCTCCCCGTGTCTGCATGGGTTTCCTCCGGTTACTCCGGTTTCCTCCCACAGTCCAAAGACATACAGGTTAGGTGCGTTGGAGACTGTAAATTGTCCCTAGTGTCCGCATTCTGCGGTGGGCTGGCACCCTGCACGTGGTTTGTTTCCTGCCTTGAACCCTGTGTTGGCTGGGATTGGCTTCAGTAGACCCCCGTGACCCTGTAGTTAGGATATAGCGGGTTGGATAATGGATGGATGGATTTAAATCTAAAAAAATACAAAGATAGCCATTTTTCAGGTATATATAGTACATCTTTGTACTTGCTAGTTCATGTTGTAGGATTTGAGTTCACAAAGCTATTTCCTTAAGATAATGTTTTTTAGAACAAGGAAATAGCCTGCCAGATACATACATAAATATAGCAAGCAGCTGATATTGTGAATTGCATTTAACAGTCACAGATGCTGCAAAGTATCAGAGAGCCGCCAAATTAGGCAGGAAACTGCCATTTTGTGTTTGTCTCATCAATAGCTAGGCTATTTGTATATTAGTTTGAATTAACTTTTTTTTTTTCAACATTTTCATGAAACACTGTACTTGAAAGCAATAAAAGATCACCTACAAGCAGCAACGTTCCACTGTTTAAGGTGGAAAGAAAAGCCAGACATATGAAGCAAATGGTAGGCTTTTTATGAGCCTCCTATGATGTGGACAAGTTGGGCAATTGAATTCAAACAGGATTCTTAATGATAAAAAAGTACATATGACGGGGAACAGTAAGGAATGGTGGAAACATTTCTAAGTATTGAACTCCTCTCAGCCCCTCCCCCACAACAATGTTTAATAGTCTCGGGGATAATGCACGTTGTATACCGTAAATTATAATTAAACTCCGTTAAAATTATTAAGCAATAAACTAGTGGTCACCAGTTCAACTCCTTAGGTAAGTCATACTGCCTGAAAGAGAAAGTGAAACAGAAAGGGGAGAAGTTGACTTCTTGGAATTAATTAAAAGATCGGAATACACTTGTCAGGCAACAAGTTAAGACTCCAGAACTACAGTGGAGTGCATAATTTAAATAGACTTTACACTGAAAGCTGGGCAGTCAGTATCATTAAGGAGGGTGCTACAGTTACAGAATAAGGGGGATTCACTTACATAACTGAGACAAGAAACTACATGGGAATTAGAATTAACGGACAATAACTGAGGGCAGAAGCTGCACTATTACGTCATCTTAAAGAGTGTTAACATGAGGAGCGTGATGTACATACACAAACAGTTCAGTTCTTTTTTGGCCTACTCATTATTATGCTCAATTAGATCTGTTGCTATCAGCAGGTCATTCCATTTTTAAACTATTCGTCACATCACACAGTAAATCTTTGGTAGTAGTACCCCATTACATGGAATACTAGTTTGTCTACAGTCCAAATAAATGTCTAACCATTTGTTGGATCCGGTGAAAGGTCTTTCCATGAAAACTGAAGCCTTGTTCGAAAAGGACTTTATCCTCCACTGTCCACTCATCTGGAAATGGGGTGAAATTTGGCAGGTCGGCAAGAGACTTCTCAATATTGTGCTTGTGCCAGAATAGCATTCCCAAGGCCTAAAGGAAAAAGATACATAAGTAAAAGCACATACAAAGAAACACTGAAAATATGGGACAAAGATCTTCAATCCATAGTGCATAAGGATTGAGAGAGATGAGAGAAACATTACAACTCAATAAAGGCTTCAACAGTTAAGAGATAGTACCCAATGGACTCAGACAAAGCAGGACATCCACAGCATTTTGCCTAGACTCCCACATACAGAAGGTAAAAAAAGGCCAAAACAGACTCACCTGCTCCATGTTGTATCCATGCTTCTCTTTGGCAATTGCAATGTACTCATCCACTGTAAGATGAAGAAAAAAAAAACAAAAAAAAAAAACTCACAAATGTTTACATGCTTATAAGCATATACAGCATGTGTTCTTTCACACACATCTACCTCAGAAAACATACTAAAATGGCTTGCATGCACAGAATTATGTCTTACAGCAGAGCTCAGTTAAATTGATTCAGGTCAAGCAACCTTAATGACGATCAAAGTGTGATCAAGGGACCTGGCCAGGACACATACCAGAAACTGACGGTAGAATATTCTGGTGAGGTGAGGTAACCCTGCAGAACTTACAGCGAGAAGAGCTCAGGTTATGTAACAGGGCTCACAATTGGCTGAATTGGTTCAACCAGCAGAACACCTGTAATTTTAAAAGTTTAAGATAATAACGGTCAATTTCTGTGTTTTGAAATGTTAACCCTCATAATACCCCCCAAAACATAAGCTGTCCACTTCACCACCCATGACAAACAGAACCTTTAGCAGTGTTAAAATAATATGGCTTTATAATTAAGAGTCAAGTGTGTGACTTTTTCCCTCTCTTTACAGCCATCTAGGTATTTCTCTACTAACAAAGTCCTCTTTCTAAATGTTCCTAACTGCACTGCTCATAATTTTTCTCGATCCCATGTACAATGCACCCACCAGATGTTTAAATTTCAGTTAGCAGAAATAAAATGAATGCACCTATTTATGAATATACACCTTACGCTTCATGACCTTAAAGAAATGGCAGTTAAAAGGGAATATGTGGCTTAGTTAGAGTGCGAATCTGATCTGCCAAATGCACCTACTCATATGTACAATCCCTTTACTTATGTCTACTTTCTTTGTGCCCAGTTATCTCAGCCTATCCTGCCTGTAATAGTTTCAAAGCAAAAGTGAACCCTGACACTATGGCTCTTAAATGGACAAAGAATGGGTAAAGAAAATCAGTACATATGGATGAACTATACATATAAATAGAAGAACTGATGTGTTACAAGCACATCATATTGGATCCAAAAATCTTCATTTTGCTGACAAACTGCCACCCAGGTAAACCATTTCCTTTGTGTGTGACCTGGAGTCAAGTTTACCTCATAAAGCAGACAGTAATACATTTTCTAACTAACAGGAATATCTTCATTAGAGGTTTTATTGCAGCTTAAATTTTTTTTTTTAATTTTTATTCTGTAAGTATCTTTGAGGCACCAGAACATAGCACACTAAAACAGTGTTTAAATTTAATATAAAACTTTATTTCTTGAGAGAAAAAGAAAAAAAAAAAAACACACTTTAGGGATCCCAGGAATCTGCCAAATTTTAGTTTGCAAAACTAACATCAAATTTAACATTACATTACTCCAAATCTAGAAATATCTATTAACTGCAACATTATATGAGAGGCACCACAGCAAACATTTGTGGCCCCTTTTCATAAGCAGTCCTTTAATAACCAGTCTTAAGTCCAGCTGAGAGATAATTTACAACAATTAATTGGAAAAAGGGGAAAAAAAAAACAACATTTTTTTTTTCCTCTTTCAAACCTTTGTTTTTTTAAATTGAGCCACATAAGACACTACATCCACTTTAAGGGAAACTGCTACAAAAGCTGAAACTGGATGTGACACACACTAATATTAAAACAGCTCAGTTTTGCTCACTGCATATTCTAGGCGGCCACCTGTGTGTTCAGAACAGTCAGGTTTCGGTTGATGCTTCTGGGGGCAGCACCTTGTACCCAGGAAGCCCTCGGCAAACTCCCCTGACAGAAACATATCTTTCATCATGATTAAGCAAACCCTTCAGATGAGACGGCGCAGGTCCAGGGATGAAGGAAAGTCAAATTTTTGTATTTGCATTTAAATCGCCACTAGAAAGAAGCCACCACCAGTAGCCCAGCAAGCTACACTACACATTTTGAGGCATTCCTAAAAATCTCTAACCTCCCCCACCTTTAAAGAAAATGAGTAAACCTGTATTAAATGGCACCCAATATTGCCACAATTTTCTTAAAAACCAAAAGATCACACAAGGTGCACATTTGAGCCGTCTCTAGAACACAATAGTATGGAGAATGCAGTCAAGTACTGCTTTTTAATGGAAATGTAGTAGTGTTAGCAAAATGAAAGATGTTTAGTTGTGCTGACCAGTCACAATTTCACAACAGTGTGTATGAGTTTTACAACTGCCCAGAGATCTGTGCAAAAAGCTTTGATGATTTACTCTTTGAGCGATGTCTCCAACCACACACACTGTTCAGTTTTGCAAGCACTTGGCAACAAAATTCCTATTTTACTTTCCCAATTATCACACATATAAAGCACTGTCAGAAGACCCAATGCAAGTGATTTATATTATTATTTGAAACAACCAGTAATAAAGCACACATAGTAGATCTCTGCACACAAACTAGATGTCTAGGTTTGAGATCATCACATTTGCTTGAGAAAATTCAGGTGCATTGAATCCAAATCATCAGGAGCATAAACAAGGAAGGCTGCAAGTCCAACACTGCCACCTAGTGGCCCACCAAAGCTTCCAACAGCCTTGCAATTTCAATAGCGCTTCATTGTCCCATTTGCCTTTTTTTCCTGCATCTTTCAAATTTGACTTTGGAACTTTGTAGGACGTTACTAGTTTCAGTTTTGACATCAGAACTTGACTTTGCTTACCATCACTTTACTTTTTATTATCTATCTTTTTTAAGCTTTATTTTTACTTTGCAGAGTAGAATGGTGCTGAACGTACCTCCCAACAACAGGAAGCTGGGTTTAATTTGAGGTCTGATCATTCTCTCTCTACATGAGGCACCTGACCCTCCCACAACAAACTTTCCTTTTGTATAACTAAAATGCCACTTAACAAATAAAGTGGCCCAACATAAGCAAGGGTGTTCAGTAGTGAACTGGTACCACATTCTGTGTTAAGACTCCTGCCTTTTGTCCAGTACTTTCAAGATAAGCACCAGCTTTGGTTCCTCACAATCCTGCAATGGGAATGCAGGTTTAAAACAAATGGATTAACAGAAAGCAGCCCTGATCCTTTGCTTTTGGATGGGAATTTAGATCTCTCAGATAAAAAAAAACTATCTGGAGAAACTAAGACTGTGCCACTCTATATCTGCCAAAATTATTATTCAGTTTTAATCTTTCACAAAATCCTTAATATTTATTTCTACTTAAGTCAGGAAGACTTAAACATCACCTACAAAAAAAAAAAAAATAATTTGTTGGTATTTGTGCTTTGCACTACAGAGGATTATTAAGGTTTTCTGATTATTTTGTTGGTTCTGGCATCTAGTAACAGAACTATTTTGAACTTTTCCATTCTAAATGGGTATTGAGGATGGGGCAGCAGAACATTTTAATGCAGTGTGAGTAACCAATGAGAGGAAAAAAAAAGTGCTATAAACAATGGGAGCAAATGGAGTAAAAAAATAAAGTCCCAAAATCCTGGAGAGACATAGAATGTTCATATGGAAAAGCACTCAGTCAGCAACAAACAGGCCTTCAAGGATTTCTGTATTGCTGATGGGCAGAGGAAGGGGGTCATAGACAGGTGGGATACTGTGGATGTCCCATATTGTATATATGCTCCAGTTTCACCTGCTGTTCTTCTCATGGCTGGAGACTTGCTGCCTCTGGTCAACTCATCTAATGATACTTTGAAACCCCTCATTCCATTTCACATATGCTAGGTCTACCTGGACACTTCAAGAGGGACTGCCCATTGCCCAGTTTGCTTTGGCCCTATTTAAGCAAGAAGGTGCAATCCTGTCTTTCATCGACACTTAACTTGTGATGAAGTGTAAGCTGCCATAATGGGGCCTGTCTCTGGAATGCTATTTTAGAGTCTTCTCTGATAAGATTGATCAATCACAGGCAACCGACACAACTGTTGACCATTTGGTCAGTGACCAAAGATCCATAACTCAACCACTGGCAACCTTGACGGACAAAGGTTGCACTAATTATCAGCAAAAAGGTTGGACTTGTGTGCACCTAAGAAACCAATGTCAAAAATGTCCACACCTTCAATTACAACCCATTGTAACAATAACTCTGTACTCTTTGCCTTCTCTCTCTGTCTGTCCTTAACTTTTGCTCTGCAGCAGGACCACTACGGTCTACTGTGTGGCTGTAAGCAAAGTCTGGAGCAAACTATTCTATTCTCTGAGGTAAACTAAATGCCCGATCATAATAGGAGAAGACCGTCATTAACAGAGTTGGATGTGGGTCCAATATTGAATCCATCCTTGCGAAAGCAAAGCAAGGTGCACAAACACCACATCATACAAGAAGCAACCCATTAGTATTACTAAAGAAGGGAGTCAACTGATCACTAACAGCCAAAAAGGCACAGTTTTTATGCTAGGAGAGAACGACCACTATGTGTGAAACCTAAAACTCAAAAGACAGAATATCTGGACAAAGATGGGAGAGTTTAATCCTTCCACATTTGCCAGAGAACCTCAAAAGGACCTGCAGCAATCTGAACAAAGCATCACCTCCATCCCTTAAGACAACGAGTCAAACAGAGAAGCACATTTTATACTTTTGCTTTGAAGAATGGTATGGTTGTAAATTTGTAGTTGGGAGTATGTACAAACAGGTCTGGTTATTGAGGTTCACTGCCCTGAAAGTCAAGAAGTCTTTAGCTGTTAGAATTTTCTCCTTCTAAATTCTGCAGGAAACTAAAGTGACCTGTAAACTCTGAACAGCTTCAGTGTGCGTCACAGAGGAGCTGTTCTTTTTTGGGGGGGGAATGGGGGAGGACTGCAAGCAAGTGCAGTCAAGCTTTGGCAAAATCAGTAAGACAGAGAAATTTTTGTTGCTAGCTAAACGTGATCCATCTAACTGACTGAAAGACCAGAATTCTTGTAAGATAATACAAATCTTCAGAAAAGAAGAATTAAGTTTTTTTTTTTTTTTTTTTTTAAATAAGTCAACCTAAGCTAATGTAGATGTTTTGCTTTGTTTTCTTATTCTCGTGTCAGGTATATAATTAGATACAGTATACCCATCTTCTATTATCTTATAAAATGAATACATAAAGGGCTTTTGTTATTTGCTGAAAATAATTTATCAACAAGTCTGAACCACAAACAGAAGGTGAAAGTTGTTTTGTGCTGACTTTTGCCAATTTATGAACTTGCTCATGTGTTCTTGTGCACACAACACAATCTGTCCCAGTACAGACAATCACACTTGCACAGTGCAAATGTAGCGTCCATCATGGGATAGAATGTAGTCGCAAAAACGGCAGAGCTGAATTAAAGAGAAAGCTCAGCTGCTCTATTTGCAGTGTTTAAAGGTTATTCCTGCACGCAGGAGTTCTAGAGTTCGACTATTGCTCACAACATAAGAAGAGTTTCTGAAGGCCTTTACATTCCAGAAGTCAGATTCAGGGATGGTCACCAGTAGTTACCACACTGCAAACATCTAGATTGGGATGGGTTGTGATGTGTGCAACAAGCTCCATAACAAAACACTTCATAAACTGATCTCCTCATTGTTCTGGCATCCCAGTTGAAGCGTGAAACAGATCTCTCACAACAGTGACTATCTGCACCCTTTTACAACCTACTGTGGCTGCATTATTTCCAAATTCCATTTTCTTCCGCCTAGACAGAGATGAAGCAACTGAAGATATAGATCCAAAAAAGGCTGCAAAGAGCTGAACACTGTAATTTATTAATTTCAATCTCAGAGATTTAAAGAATGACATATTCCCAGACATTAAAGTTGGACATTCTGGTCTTACAGGGGAGGTACACACAATACTACTGAGTGACTCGCCATGGATATGTCTTGACCAAAAATATTGTCTTAAGTTCTGTCTGCTTGACCCTTTAAAGCTCCAGCAGTGAGAGCCAAATAATAATAATTCCAGAGTACTCATACTGTATATTTTAATTTGAGTGGACATGAGAAATTACTCAGTTATTTCAAATGCCAAATTCTAAAATGGCAGGGCTGTATATCTCAAGAATGTTTATCCAGCCTGTGGTGAAGCACTAAGCTGTTTGACAAAATGCATGAAGTAAACCTAAGGCACTAGGCCAGTTGTGCAAAGAATGAATGTAGGCATTTTACTGAATTCTTTTCCTACGTGCATACTGGCAGTTATACTCACATTTAGCTTCCGACAGGTTCAGATTAGGCGACCAGACCAGCATGCCCAGATTCTCCCTCTCCTGGCACGTCTTGGCAACTTCTGTCAAAACAAAATTTGAAATGTGTAAATGTCAGACAATTAGTTATCTGTAACCCAAGACAGGCCTGTCAGTACAGGAAGACTCTGAAGGGTTTACAAGGAGTGCAGTGTGGAAAAAACACTTTTCACCCTGGTACACTTGTATCAAACTCCTATTGCAGTGGCACATACCTACCAGCAGAGGAAGCTTTAATGCCTGCACATGGTGAATCTCACGTATGCTAAACCTAAACAGAGGAGCGGAACAGAGGAGGGGGAAAGTAAATTTCAGTGAATACCCTCAGGGTCCCTCCTTAGTACAATGATGGGGGAGGAAGAGTGTTGGCCTTCTGCACAAAGCACAAGAAAAATCAGGTTGGCAATACTGGAGCTGCACTTCAGGTTCAAAGCCAAATCACATTTATATATAAATAAAAGGTTTCTCCTGACATGGTCTCTTGCATATACTCTGCCTTAAACTACCACTCCACATTTTAACATCTCTGTCAAATTCTTTTGATCCTGATTTGAAGATATTTTAGTATCAACAAGTCTACAGGATTTTTCTGTCACAAACTGGACAACTATTGGGCCATCACAGGACCTCCTTGGCTGGACACAGCCAAGAGCTGCTTTGCTACAGAGCCATATACACGTGGAAGATAACAGTGCATAACACCTGCGATTTTAAATCCAATACCAACTTTATCAGCATGATAGTTTGTGTTCTCAATTCATTAATTCCATAAACAATATTCTCCTTTCACGTTTAAGTCTCTCCTAATGGCAAAGAAATCCACTATAAACCACAAGGTGGCCAATTCAATCCATACCAACCAATGTGACCCTGAGCAAATGACATAATCTTCCCATACGACAAATGCAAAAATATGAAACAATTCGTAAAGTTTTGGTTACATCTCCTTTTTGATTATTTGATTTGAGTGTGAGTGCCACAAAGGACAGACAGGCATCCCAGCTGGACAACAGCATGACTTCAAGATAAAATGGAAGGTTCCAGGAGATAGACAAGTAGAAGCTGGGGGCAAGGAGCAATTCCAACCCCCATACATTAGGTGGCAGTGGTCTGCTTGGAGGTGTCCCAGCTTGGACCCCTGCAGGGCTTCATGGGAACAGGAGTACAGAAGTGCAGCCATGTTGGGGTCCCTAAGATGGCGATGTTTGTGGGGTAGGGGTACCTACCCTGGCTCTCAAACAGCCCAGAAGTAATCCCACGATTCATGCTGAGTCACCAGGTGCTCTTTCGGGTCCAGTATAAAAGGAGCCCACTGCCTTATCTTGGAGAGTTAGAGCTGAGCAGCAGGCAACACTCAACTGGGGGAGGACGGAGAGGAAAAACACTATGGTTTTTGGGCTGTGTTTTTTTGTTTTCATACTTGTTGGATTACAAAATCCATTATTTGAACCCGGGACTGTGTCTGGCATTATTGGGACAGGGGTTTGGGGCTTTGTGGTGCCCACTACTGGTTACAAGAGGTATCAGCTAAATTAATCACTGTAAATTTCAAGGAACATAAGTGAAAATACCTGCCACTTGTCACTTAATCATTGGTGTCAATAGTTTAATTTCTCCTTAAAAAATGTATTTTTCTTTTTCTAAACTTTCTACAGGTCTTTTCTTAGTCTGTTTTTACTTCTCACATTTCCTTGCTACAAACACACAAGCATAATAAAACAGATGACTTATGAGCTTTCATTCACGTCCCGTACCCAGTTAACCAAAGCCAGACCTAAGTGCACTGAGCCTACCCCAGCATCAGACAACACAAGGCAGGAACCAGCCCTGGAGAGAACATCCATCTATTAGAGGGCACACTTATGCACACCTCATCACTAAGTCAACAATCCATCTAACATGCAGGTCTCTAGGATGGGAAAGCAAAAACTGAATTCGCAAAGGAATAACCACACAGATGCAGGGAGAACATGCAAACTTCACAGAGACAGTGACCAAGGTGAGATGTGGATCCATTCGTTTGCAACGTGGAGAAAGCAACCGTGGCCACAGCATAAACAAACACTCACTAAAGAGTTTTACATTTATACAGCCAAAAAAGGAAAACAATTAAAATGTGTTGCACTTTGTATGTCTATGTGTTGCATTGTGTTGTATTTTTCTAGAATGTAGAATTTCACATCTAAATAAATAAAGCAGCTCGGTTCCAAATTCAAGTGTCCTATGAGTCTTAAGTCATTGAGACCGATGGACTAAAAAAAACTGCAGATGCTTTCTCTGCCAGCAGATGGCAGCTACACAGCACTTCAAGACACCCATGCTTTATTTTCAAAAACTATGAAACTACAGTCCAAAGTTCCCAAGAAATATTGGTGTCAAAATTTTTGGTTCCAATGTGCCTGGTAATTGCTGCTATAAATTCATGAGAAAAGTGTATAAAAAAAGACTTACCTATAACAGTTAAAAAACTTGAAAGTGCAACGAGTGGGACCTTGGACTATTGTTTAGTGCATCCATCCTTAATTTTATAAATCACGTGCACTGATTTCTACAGCTCAGAAAATATTGTCAATCAGGTTCAGTTCTGGAGACAATCAATTTTGTTTTCAGTCAACCATTTTTTTGATTCCATGGTGTAAAGATTTTATGATATAGGAAGATCCATCTAAGACCAAGATATGCATTAGCTTTCTGTTTGAAGCAACACCGCTTTGCAATCAAACTTCCCACTGCGCAATACAGTTCATGATGGCATTGATCTGCACCATCAATTAGCCCATTATAGAAACACTGACTATGCCATGCTTTGCAAAAATTCCAAAAATCCCGATAGTGCCAGTGTCCAAGGAATTCAATTTTGTTCTGACAATAGAGGCCTGTCAAAGTCACAATGTTTATTCACTGTGGTCAAGAAGATTTCTGGAGACCCTTTTAAAACAGCCTAATGCCATACATACACTGTGTAATTGCCGAATTGGAGATATGGCGATGGCAAGATGAAGGCAGACAATTTTCCATTTGTAAAACTGATTTACTTTCTTCCTCCATTACTACTTTTCTTATACAACTCAGAAGATACCACAAAAAGGACACAAGTTTAGTTAACAGCATTTTAGTGGCTCTGAACCTCTGATTATTGCTCTAATTTTACAATTATATGTATGTTTTAATACCATACACCCCATTTGTGCAGGTCAACAGCTATTTGTTTATTTTATGTAAATAGTTCTTTGCTTTTCTCCTAGGATGATGGATAACAAAGTTTTTCTCATGCAAGTTACCTATGCTTTATATCCAGAGGAAAAGGGAGTTAAAAAAACAAAAAAAAACATTCCTCAGGTTGAAGTCGTGTTTAAATAAGCAAAAGCTCACTGCAGATTTAATTTACTTTGAGCTTCCTCTACAAAACCAACATTATCAAATCAGTCTGACATGTATTTCTAATGGGCAAAATAGTTCTATTTCACAGACTTTTGCTTTGATACACCTGGATTAGTATAAAGGCAACAACAACTTTTCCATTTTGTTATCTGTGTGATATATTTTAAATTACTTTTTTTTGTGTTCACCTTTATCATGGGTGCCAATAACACCCAAGTCCTCTGCATATTGCAAATTCTGTGCTGGAAGAGTTTAAAGATTTGAGGGTCTCATGCAACCCCTCATTCCATCCAAAACAGTTTAATGACTAAAGCTTATCACATTCTAAAATGCACAAGATGGATTTTGGAAATAAATAAATAAAGTTTGACAATGAAATTAAGAAAAAGAGCATGAAACGTGAGCATAAATAAATGTGCCATGGACAGTGTTTTTGCTGCTAATTTATTTATTTAATTTTGTCCACAGTATTCCTCTAAACATGACATCAAATACAGCTTGACTTTAAAAATCAAAAGCCCAGCATTTGCTAGAACCCACCCGCTTGGCTTTGACAAGTAAAAGTGACAGTTTTAAATTTAAGCTGTTTTAGATGTCGTGGTCAGGCTGCTGCAATCCCAATTCTCCAGCAGCATACTCGCTTTGTTTGTGGTAATACATTTTAAAATATGTTGATTTTGCATTTCAGCACAGCATTTACACAAGTCGCAGTCAAGTTCACCACCTATTCACTAGAAAGGTTTCAAATCCAAGATGCATTTAGTATACCATATTTTTGCTAAAAGCGCCTTCTCTGTTTTTGGATGTAAAATGATTGGATGTGTAGACACAAGGGCAGTGCTGAAGTTATCATCTAAAGTATGGCTGCACTAGGCATTGAAGTGCAAAATTAAATTCAGTTTTATAACACAAATTTAAATAAACCTGATCAATAAAGTACATTTTGTTCAGTTTAAATTTGTAATGTAAATTAACTGAACAATTACAAATTTCTAAATTACTTTAAAAATCTGCTTTCAATACACTTTGAATTTCCTAATTTATCTATGTGCATCTAACCTCTTGGTTAGTACCTGTGGAAATGATCATCTCTATGAAATTACAAAACAAAACCTCACAAGAGGATCCCATGTTTAAACAGCAATATACTTACTTCATTTAAATATTACCAACAACAGTATCATACCTATCCAGCTGCTTTATCTTAAAAGTAAACGCATCTGGAGTCAAATGTAACATTTTAATCAATGTCTGCTTCTGCCATCATTTTCTGCCTTCTTCCAGACTTTGAAACATGAGCCCACACTTGATGGTACTCAGCAGTATCTGCGAGTTACCTGAAATAACGAATTCTACCCCCAGTTAGAATTACAGAACTCCAGTTTGAAACACACAGAAATACACATTTAATGGTTGGTGTAGTCTGTTTTAAAGTGAAAAGTGTATGAACGCAAAGATAAAGGTGCTACATAATATTATAAATAATATTATAGTCATAGTGGAAAACAATCTGTCATTAAAACATATGCCATAAATGACCAAGCCCTGGGTTATTTTCCTTACTGTTCCTAGTGTATTCAACACTTTTATGTTGATACTGAATCAGAAAAAAAAAACAGGGAGGCAACATGCTGAAACTTTTGGTCTCAGATTGAAACAGACTTTGTACATTTTCATGTGACACAACAGTCACACCTAGAAGTACCATTCGCAAGTTAAAAATCAAGTCATCTGCGAATTAAACAAAAAAAAATTGTCATATTTATTGCTGTCTCTCATTTAAAGTCTGGTAATGAAATGTGCTGCATAAACTGTCACATACCGTATCTGGAATAAAGAGACTACAAATCGAGACAGAATGCATTTTAATTCAAGTTTGAATATTCAAACTGCAACACACATTTTAATAATCACAAAATCTGAACACTATTCCAAATGCAGTATTTAATAGTAGACTGACTTCATCTTCATCCCTTCCAGGAACCAACTGTTCATTTTTTGGTTGGACATCCAGTCATCTCTAAAGTGTGAAGGACCTGCACTTTACCTTTCAAGTGAGGAAAAAGGCTCATTAGTGCTTAGCATTCTTCTCTCTTTCAACTAGTTGAGCTGAATGACAGGATTCTCACCTTTCCAGGGGACAGGAGCACTTGAGGCCTGATTTCTATATCACGCTCAGACAATTTTGATTCTCCATGTATATATACTAATAGAGTCAGTAGGAAAATGGGGAATCATTCACTTTACTAGTCTTTTTCTACCTGCTGGATGCAAGTGAGACCTCAAATAAAGAAATCAGTTTTGGCTAAAATGTTTCACTTTCAGCAGTTTGTCCTCAACCCTGCTGCACCATTCTGTCAAGCCCAAATTTGCACAGGTGAAGGAAAAAAGTAGCCTGGGGTAAATAATTCTACAAATAACACAAAAAGATACATTCTACAAACAAAGATAGAAGATGCAGAGCATCATATGAGGTTTTTTTTAGTCCTGATTAACCCTCTTCACACTACATGACCTTTCAAGTAATTTTCTGCCATAGATTCCATTTGCACAATGTTACTGAGCTGGGGGCAGCTGTGGTGCACTTCTATGTCTGCCAGTCATGTAGGCTGACAGCCACAGTGACTCACACAGGTCTGCAACTCACTCCAACAAAATCAAACAGTGAAGAGAGATCATGAGGCTGTCACGTAGTCGGTCATCCCTTGTGATTCTTAGTCATGTAATTAGAAGATCTTCAAGACAACAAAATCCAGCAACTGCAGTGCATTTTTGATGTACTCTCTGACTAGAAGTCATGTATAAAGATTACCAATATAAGAACCAATGAGTTTCCGACACATTTTGCTTCTTTAGCAGCAGTGTCAAGGCCTAAAGGACATAATAGGCTAACGATTTACTGTAAAAACAAAATTTTATTGATCTAGTACCATTTATGTCAAGAGAATGTGCACACATAGTATGAAGCCGTAGGAATTGTTACATGTTTATAATAATAAATATTAGTTTTACATATTAAACATTATAAACTCATTATTGGTTAATAAGCTTTCCACAAACATTAGGGTTCATTTTACTAGGCATCTGACAGGACATAAAATTCAGACAATGCATTAAATGAGTATGTTATTCTCAGTCGTCTTTCAGAGACCGTAGAGATACAGAGAAAAATGTATTTCAGCTGTTAAAGATTTGAATAGGATGTAGTTTATAAGGGTTTTCTTTATAAAGTGTTTAAACAGGATTGATATAGGAACACAATTTCTTATTTTCTTTCATAACTTATATGAGAGAGACCTGAATTGCAATAAATAATATATCACAAAACAAAATGAGAGAGTCGTATTGTAACCCAAATATTGGGAAATCGTTTTGTGGGGTCAGTGACAACTCAAAATTATTGTAGCCAACAGGATTTTTTGTGAAATGTCTGGAGGAGACAGAGGGTGTGGAAGTGACCCAACACCAAAAACTATTTAGTACTGTAAACTAGAAAGAATGAAAAGAATTCCTCAAAAACATGAAATGTATTAGGAGTAATGCAAACAACCATCCGCAGATGTGATGGAAGTCTGGAACTGAGGGCAGGTGAAGTGAAACACAAAATTTAGCATTTTATTTGCTGAAGCTCCCCTTGAAAATCTGGTTTTACATGGGTGAGGAATGTGAGGCAGGCAGGCATGCAGTAAAAACAAAAAGTATAGATGTGGCCAGCTCCATGTATCACATTTTAATTGATCAAGGGGTCTAGGCTAACCAGGGAAGAAGGTCGCTTATTCAGATCTAAAGGTTACAGTATCTCCTGGGTAGGATCACTAAGGAGAAACGAGCAATTCAGAAACTTCTGTTTTTGATGAAAAGGTGTCTTCAGACAGCCTTCATTTGCAAAATAATTGCCTCCCGGGGTAGTGAAGGAGAAAGGCTATAAACTGTCAGCAAAAAAATAATAATAAAATAAAATAAAAAAATTACCTGAAATTCATTTAGTTATTCTGAGACACCTAATGGGCAACAACAAATTCCTGCTTATCCAAATGTCTGAGAAGAAACATGTGGCAAAAAGGGCACAAAATTCATTTATTATTTTGTTTTAGATGAGAAAAAATTTGCCAAACTTCTTAAAATAAACTGCAAACTAATCGACTTAGTTGGTTCATCCCATATTGGAAACTCTCGTTTTCGACCCAAATGAAGTCTTCAACTCAGGTAAATTGTTTCATCATACTGCACATTATAACTAAGTCAGCATACAAATTTCAGACACACAATCTAAGGAAAAACGTGCAATAGCAGCTTGCTGCTGCTGAAGACAACGCACACAAAATGCTTGGTGTGGACAGCAAGAAAAGTCTGTCCCTCAATGTCTCCTTTTTGTTCCCTAATCCCCCCAAAAAATAAATTTAGCATTCACGATGCACAAAATGCCCGATAATACACAACTTGAAGAAAGGAAGGAAAAGGTTGTGAGCAGTCATACAAAATTAGGGATCAACCCAAAAAGGAGAATTTTAAATCATCTCTCCATTTCACATGATCACTTCACAGGTTCATGAGAGTTTGTTTCATGAACTCATAGAAAGAGGCGTCTTCCAGGGAAATAATGAGCAGAACGGGCAAGTAGGAAATGCCAAAGTAATACAGTGATACCTTGGTATACGTCCACTTTGGAATAAGTCCAACTTGGTATACGTCCTGTTTGGACATGAAAAATTTTGCTTGGTATACGACCTTTGTTTGGAATACGACTCGTGTGTTACGAGCGTCAGTACGGCAGTTGCTAGCATTCAGTGAACAACCCGCGTGCTACCTGTTATATATGATTGTTCAATGATGCTTTTGTCCATTGCTTTATGTTCGGGTGTTGATTGCTATCGTCTGCGTCTTTTCAGACACATGAGTGCCGGGGGATTGTGGTTTAGAAGGCATGCTGTATGGAGAGTTGGTTAAACATGGCTCAAAATAAACAGCATTTGAAACGTTATTCCGAGTGTGTCACTACCTCAATTTTGAGAACACTACACCACCCTTGTTTACCTCTCTCGAGACAAAGCCACGACTGCCCACGAGCGTCAGTACGCCAGTTTCTAGCATTCAGTGAACAACCCGCGCTATAACTCTCTGTGAATTTTCATGTGATTTTGTGTTTTTTAGCCTAAACTTGAATTGATTGTTGAAAAGTATGAAGGTGGAATGCAAATCCGGGACATGGCTGCTGCATACCGTATGCCGAGAATGATGGTATCTACAATTGTGAAAAACAAAGATGTTATTAAAAAGTAAATTGAGGTTAAATTTTCATTTATTTCATCTAATTGCTTTTGTATTTATGTATTTTAGTATTAAGCAGTGTTTAAATTATTTTATACAACCCCATCAATGTATAATATGCCAATAACAATAGGATTTTTTTTCATGGGAATGGATTAATCATTTTTCCTTTATTTCTATTGAAAAGAAATTTGTTTGGTATACGTCCTGTTTGGTATAAGTCAAAGGATCTGGAACAGATTAAGGACGTATACCGAGGTACCACTATATTTTGAACTCTCAGGAATGGATACAGAGAGGACCATAGCCTTTCCAAAAAGGTTAACAATGAAGGCCTACTACTGCCTCTGCGCATTGCAAGAGAGAGGAGAGATTGTGGAGAAGGTGTGCTGGGGGAAAAAAAAAAAAAATAAAAATCTTTGCTCATTTTGCTCTAGACAAATAAGTACCAAGATGAATGTTCATTTGGAAAAGCAACAGAAAGGAGGCTGGGAGCCATTTAAATCAGAAAGAGAGACTCGGAAACAGACATCAAAGTCCAGCAATCTACTAGTTTTAGAAGATTTGGATAAAGACACAGTGTTATGTGGCTTTGGAGGGCCAAAATAGCTTCTAATGTGACATCGGCGAAGGAGAGAGAGACAAAGACAGAGAGAAAAGTGCGGAGGGAAAAAAAAAAAAAAAAAAAACACATCAGAATGACCCAACAAGCAATTACTGAATCCACTGAATGGGCCAGAAACCCTACCATAAACTCCCAAGTGCTGTATTATTTTTTTTTTAAATCAAGCAACACTTTTAAAACATTTCAAGGGACTTAATACTTTAAATTATGGTTCATGTCCCTACAATATCTTATTAAAGTATATCATCCAAGGGCTAGAATAGGACCCCATAGAGATACTCTTCTACCCTGACCTAGTTCTAGTTATGACCTCTAAATAAATTTTGATATCACATTTAAAAGATTGCTCCAGTGCCAGTGAAAAACAGATTTTGGAGGAAAGGCATGCCAGTGTAGAGAGTGAACTAGAAGACTTACTGAGGTGCTGATCTGGATTTTCCTATAGTAAAGAATGTCATTAAGAAGAGGATTATTCATTTATGTCCAATCACCATTAATCTTTTACTGTGAAGAGGAAAAGGAGGAGAAGCCACCTGGATTGGGACTCAAGTGCAGCGGGTGACACCTCAGCACCACACTGGATTTTTTTTTTTTTTTTTTTTTTTTTTTAAATGGTGGCTGGAGTGCCAATCCTGCTGCCAACCCAGAAGTTTTTCCTCCAAATTGGAGGACCTGCTTACAGGGCTGGATGCAGATTAATGTCATACCCAGGAGGTTAAGGGCCTTACTGTGACTTAAAACAAAAATAAAAATAACATAAGCTCCCTTTTCTTGATAATCCTTGACAATGTTATTGAATGTTGAAATAAGCCCTGAAGATGCCTCATCAAAAACATATAATACAGCATTGTAAATTAGAAAATTATGAAATGGATCCATATTACAACAGAGATTATACCATTTAACTAATGTTATACAAGTTATTTAGCCTTAAAAATACTGCACAATAGATTTAAATAATTTATTAGGAAGAGGCATAAATAGTGTACTGACATGGAGCTCTTCTTCAACTGGCAAAGTCTGCCAGCTGGTAAACAGAAAAGCTACATGCTTAGAAGGACATAATGAGCAGGCCACATAATGAATAAGCAGTGAGGGATCTTCTTTTAACATTATCTGGCAAAAATGTGGTGGAGTAGATAAAAAGCAATTTTTAAAACCTGTTGTCATCGAGTGGAAAAGCAATGCATTTCAAGAGGCACTAAGACTTTTCAAATAGAAGCAGATACTGTTTGATAAATTTAATTTGTAATTAACATCCAAGATGATATACTAATAATTCACAAAAACATTTATCAGTGTATATTACATTAATAAAGACCTCTAGTGGTGGTAGTAGTAATAGTAACAACAATAATAAAGTGAATCTTCATTTATACATCTCCAAATCCAAAAAAGGTGGGTCGCTGTGTAAAATATGAAATAAAACAGAATGCAATGATTTGTTCACAATAGAATATATCAAATGTTCAAAATTAGATATTTTAATATCTCATGAATAGGGCGACGTAATCAACAACGTCGACAACAAAAAAAACATCGATGTGGATTTGTTATTGTCGACACATCATAAACAGAACCCTCAATATAGGCTCCAGTCACAAAGAGCTACATTGTTTTTTGTAACTGCAATGCACTACATGAATGTCTGGGGGCAGTATCGTTTGTTATTGTTTGTCAAGACTGCACACAGACCTACCAATGCAAGCATCCTGGAGCTGTGATGCCGCCGTCTCTTGAGAGGTAAGTTTTGGCGAGTAAAGTTAGTGTCACATGTTAACATTGATGTTTGTACTACTGTATAATGAGTACATCAAGGTTTCGACAATGTTGTCAACCCTTAAACCAACACATACTTGGGGGTTAATGCACTCCTGGACGCCAAATACTTTTTAGCTGCACTTTAAGTAAACGTCACAGTTCATTTTCTTTCATGCAAAGAGCATCACAATTACTGCAACACTGATCATTTTACACACTGCAAATGAACTGTAAAAACTATAAAAAAAAAAAAAAAAAAAAAGAAAAAAACTACTGCAACAATCTATTATTATATGTTCAAGGTGCAACTGAAGCCATTGATGAAATTCAGCAAATCACCGAGCCAACTGCGCTTGAAGTGGCTGCACGCAAACACACAGAGGTAAACGCTGATGATTGCAGGCTCGTCTAGTGCAATGGCTGAATCCCAGAGACAGTGCTGCTGCAGTTCTACCGGGGCCGGCAGGGGTCATGAGCTGGCTGCTCAACTAATATACGGCACTGACTGATCAGCTCCGGCGTCCTGGCAAATTGCTCTGTGAAGCAAATATAGCCGGTTGCAGGGTTCAATGAATGTACGTTGCTGAATATACTCGCCTCCTGCGTGCTGGCAAGTTGTACTGAGACACAATTATAGCCGGTTGCAGCATTCAATGAATATACATCGCTGAATATACTCGGCTCCAGCGTGCTGGCAAATTGCACTGAGAAACAATTTCAGCTGGTTACGGAGTTCAATGAATGTACGTCGCCGAATATATGTCACTGCATATACTCGGCTTCGCCGTGTTTCGGAATTGCACTGGAAACTGAATCTAGCCAGTTGCGGCGTTCAACGAATGTACTTTTCCGAATATACTTGACTCCGGCATGCTGGCAGTAATTAGCTTGTTACATATTTTAGTCCGTTATTTTTTTTTTTATTTTGGCATAATATTGTACATGATGTGATAAACAACACCACTTTTCTTTCAGAGTAATTAAAATATCTTTCTCTGTCTGCAAAATCATTCTTGTGTATTCCTGCTACCTCAATTCCCTCTGAGCGTCTCTTCTCAGCAGCTGGGAACATTGTCTCAAAGAAGAGAGTCAGCCTCACACCAGAGCATGTCGAAATGCTCACGTTCCTGCACTGCAATCAGGAATATATGAACTGAATCTTTTATAAACTGTACATTATTGTTTTATTTTATTTGAATTGAAGCTTTATTTAAACTTTTGGACTTTAAGACACACAAGTGGCCATTTTTGGTTAAGTTAAATGCACTTTTTTTGTTTAAAGACTATGTGCACTTTAGTTTGTATTGTTTAATGTATTTCTTTTTTATTGTGATGGTCACACTAATATAAAACATCTGATTATTTTCAAATTCATATGTTTCACTGGTTATTTTAAATTTGATTATTGTTAATTTTAATCGTGTTAATGCAGACATCAGGGTGACATTCACAGGTGGACAGACGTGAGCAGATGAGGTAAGACATGCACTGGAGCCCAGAACAGGATGTACAACCACAGGTCAGAGGCAACAAAATACTCAGAAATGAAATAATCGTGACTAATCTGGGAAAAAAAAATTGAACGATTAGTTGACTACCAAAATAATCATTAGTTGCAGCCTTACTCATGAAAAATATTAGCTTATTTTTAATTTAATGGCAGCAACACATCTCAAAAAAGTTGGAATAGGGCAACAAAGGCTAACTAAAAAACAGTTTGAGGAACATTTTACAAATAATTATTTTAACTGGTAACAGTTCAGCAACATGATTGCGCATAAAAAGAGCATCTTAGAGAGGCAGAGTCTCTTAGAGGTAAAGATGGGGAGAAGTTCATCAATCCGTTAAAAAAAAAAAAAAACGGCTTCTACAAATCGTGGAGTGATTTCAGAATAATGTTCCTAAACGTAAAATTGCAGAGACTTTAAATATTTCTTCATTGAAAGCACATATCATCAAAAGATTCAAAGAATATGGAGAAATGCCTGTGTGTAAAGGACAAGGACGAAAATCAATATTGGATGTCTGATCTTTGGACCCTAAGGCAGCACTGCATTAAAAACAGGCATGATTCTGTCATGGAAATCCCTGCATGGCCTCAGGAACACTTCCAAAAATCATTGTCTGTGCACACAGTTTGCTGTGCCATCCACAAATACAGGTTAAAGCTCCATTGTGCAAAGAAGAAGCCATTTGTGAACATGATCTAGAAACAACGCTATCTTCTCTGGGCCAAAATTAAGTAAAAATGGACCAAGGCAAAGTGGAAAACTGTTCTGTGGTCAGATGAATCGAAATTTGAAATTCTTGTTGGAAAACAGACGCCATGTCCTTCGGACTAAAGAGGAGATCTGTCTTGATATCAACGCTCTGTTCAAAGCCTTTTATGGTATGGTGGTGCATTAGTACCCATGGAATTAGCAGCTTGCACATCTGCAAAGGCACCATCAATGCTGAAAGGTACATACAGGTTCTAGAGGAACATATGCTCCCATCCAGAAGACGTATTTTTCAGGTAAGTACTTGCATATTTCAGCAAGACAATGAATGCATTATGCATCTATTACAAAAGCATGGCTTCGTAGTAGAGGAGCCCGGGTGCTGAACTGGCCTGCCTGCAGTGCAGACCTTTCACCAACTGAAAACATTTGGCGCATCATTTAACAAAAAAATACAACAAAGACGACCCAGGACTCCTATATCAAACAAGAATGGGACAACATTCCTCTCCCAAAAGTCAAGCAGCTGGTTTCCTCAGTTCTCAGACATTTATGGACTGTTGTTAAAAAAGGAGATGCTGCATAGGGGCAAACATGGCCCTCTCCCTACTTTTTTGAGACATGTTGCAATCAAATTTAAAATTACCTTATTTTTTTGTTTAAAATGGTACATTTTCTTAGTTTAACATTTGATAAGCTTTCTATATTCGGTTGTGAATAAAATATGGGTTTATGAGATTTGCAAATCATTGCATTCTGTTTTTATTAACATTTTACACAGCATCCCAACTTTTTTGGAATTGGGGTTGTACTGACACATGCCGAAACTCGGGGAACAGTGTTTCAATACACCAGCACAAACAGCTTCAAAGAGACATGACTTCCACCATCTGTAGGGCTGGAGCTTTCTAGTTATGCGGCCTTTTTGTGATCTCAGTATAAACAAACACCAGATTTCCAGCTCACAAGTAAATAAATACAAGCCAGACAGGAATAAGTAACTCTGGGTGGCGTGTTGGGTTTAGTGTCTGATAAATAATATCTAAAAACGCTGTTATAGTACCAATATTTAACAACTGACAGCCATAAAATTGGCACATACTATGTGCCAAGCCACAAAATTTAAAAAAAGAACTTGACAGGGGGAAAAAAAATTGTGACAGTTGAGTCAAGACCTGAAAAATTGCAAATTATTAAGGCATAGAAAACTAAATTTTTAATCAGGAGTGCAGTTGTCACACTTTTAAAAGATAAGTTTGGTATTTTTAAAGTCAAAGTTATTTCTTCACAAACAAGGAATATATACATTTCCGACGTGAAATTGTGTTCTAAAAGCGTTTTCTATCAAGCCTTCCATGTTTCTGACATGTTTGTGACAACAAAAGGAATCTGTAAATAATCATTATATCACACATTCCTGGTAATATTTTTCTCGTGGTAAGGATACTCTTCCGAGTTCTCACATAAATACAGTATGTAAGCAAGTCAAAACAAATCAGCCACGTGGCATGACAAGTTTACTGCGATTTGTCCTGGATGGGTGAAAGGATGCTGCGTAGAAAGAAAACTAAGTGCTGAGCTAGGGTGTACAGCTGGTTTTCTTTTAAAATGACAATCTTATAATATAATGTATGCTTAATTAACAAACACGGATCAATACTTGACAAATGTCTTGGCTTGAAAATTGGACACATCCGCGAAGTTTTTAATCTTTTCCCCCATGACTTATAGCCACCTCCATTGTAAAGTGCCAGTGCAGGTAAGATATATATTTTTTAAATTTATAGAAAATGCCTAACTTTTTAGCACAATTTTCGTGTGACAAATGTATATATTACCAGGTTTATGAAAAACTAACTTTGACTTGAAATACCAAACTTATCTTTAAAGCTGACAAAATAAAACGGAGACATTAGGCCTGTACAAGTGACTGAATTAAAATCGAAACTACAATATTCCCATATGCAAATGTAAAAACCTCAAAGAGCTGCAATTCACATCTGCTGGAGCAGTATATGAGCCAATACAAGGTAATCAGGTGAGAAACAGCTTCTCTCTTACGGGATGTTAGCTCAGTGACTATGGATAACTTGGCCGTGGGGGGAGAGGCTGGTTTACATGAACGTTTTTCTGCCATGCACTTGAAACAACCAGCTAATTTATACAATCGGCCTGCTCAGTTCAGACATTGTGTTCCCGCTTTCTGTGGCACAAAGCTGTTACTGCCACAGCTTGCTGCTGTTATTACTGTTAGAGCAGTTGCCCAGCCCCCTCCTCCAACTGCCATCCATCCACAGGGCCTTCTCGAAAGGACGCACAACATCCTCAAAGCACCAAGGTGACCTTTTCTCCCACTGTGACTGTTACGCTGATGGGGTGGGCACAGCTGCAGCTGATGAGGCAGACAATGGGTCAACAAGGGTTTTCGGCACCGGGTGGTTAAACTAACACAAGATTATTTTACTAAATCAAGACATTTACCACATGGGTACAGTGGATATGCCAAAAGGTTCCAAAGATTACATAACATTAAAAAAAATAAGGGACAATAAACTATTTATGTGAAAGTTGACTATAGGTGTATACACCATTAGCTCCTGCTTGCACCTAAAGCTGACAGGATGGGCTCCAGTTACCAATGACCCTAAAACTAGATTTAACAAACTCAGTAAAGGATTGGATGGATTATTATTAGGAGCTTTAAAAATACTATCAAGAGAATATGTATACAGTATATGTATATATCCTTGTGTTTTTATATAGTTCAAACTTTATACCAGCACTATGTTTTTGACTGCGTTGCATTTTAACTATATTTGTAAACCTTTACGTTGCTCTGAGCTTATAATTGAAGTACACTATATAAAGCAAATTAAGTGGACTTTGTTCATTCAAGTTGTAGGCCTCAGTAATTACTGCAGCAGTATAAGAATGCTGTGTTGAATAAAGATTAGCTATGTGTTGGTAGTTTAATTACACATAAAACATAATCTAGAAAAAAATATATAGTCTTTATGCTGCTGTCCATGTAAAGGTGCCTGCCAAATGCAACTAAATCTATAAGCCACAAATAAATGTAACAGCTGTGAGTATTAATTATGTGACTACACAAAAGATGACTAGGTTTTGTATATCGTCCTCACTCACATGCAAGCATTTTACAAAGGGCATGTAGTAATTCTGCAAAGTGTGAAAGCACTCAACGGGGTTGAGAAAGGTTACTGATTAGGACTTGACCCGAATGGACGATATGACACAATGGCAACGGTGAATGCTTAATTTATATATACAACCACAGCCTCATTCTCCGTTAATCCACTTGTATGTGGTGGCCCCATGGAGCAAATTCCTTAGAAAAATGCTTTAAAAACAAGTTGCATGTGTACATTTTAAACTCCAATTTTATTTTCCAAGGATACATAAAGCACATGTGCCAGGAATAAACGTCTTTTGGATCCTTTGCAGCAGGTTCTCAATATTCATTAGCAGAATCAAAATGCTGCATGAAGTTTAAATTTTGTAGTATAAAACTGGGATGAGGGTTAGGGTAGAAACTCTGCTGCTTTTTGTCCTTCTTGGCTTATATGAAGATAACACAAATCTTTAGCAATAAATGGCCTTTACAGTAGTACCTTCTTCTGAAGAAAGATTTGTTGTAATGGAAAAAGACATCCAATTCATTTGTGCCTTTCTAGTACTTCTTAGAACACATATTAGTGTGGAGGGCAAATCCCAAGTTTCTTTTTAACCATATTGGCACAAATCGCTATGTCTACGCCTCTCAGTTTAGCACAACTCAGCTCAGGCTGCCAGTTTTTCATATCTTTGGCTCCAATGGGGGTGTTGCTGTTTCTGCCAGGGGGTCTGTACCACCCTGCAGTGTAACATGACACATCTATATTTTCCTGTAACCCAAACTTAAGCAGTGTGAGTGGACCGTCACCCAAGTCTGGCACACCTGTGGCCAATATGCCTGCTACAGGTGCACCAATAACGATACTCCACTGCACAAAGACAATTTAATGGTTGAATAAAGCCCTTAACACACTAGTACTCCACACCAGGTTGTACTGATGTGGAAAAGACCCTCAATTAAGTATCTAATCCACATCATTTAAATTCAGCTGCAAAGCACAGAACCTACAGTGACACTGTTTAATATTATCGAAGTGGTGTGCCTTCTTAATTATATGAACTCCTTCAGATTTGCGATGGTTAGAAGTGGAAGGTCCCCTAAATGCGAATTTGGGAATAATACTTGGGCCCCTCTAACTGTGGTGCATGTTACAGAGGGGGATTTTTTGAATTTATACAGCCATGTACATGCACTCACCTTAATGAGTGGATTGCTGTTTAGTGGTTTAATGGGCATTGCATTAGATGGGGTTGGCCCAACAGGAAGAAAGAAAAGAAAAAAAAAAAAAGAGGGGCGATTAAAGTGGAAAAAGAAATTAAGAGAAATGAAATCAAGAAGCGAGTGAGTGCATGAGAAACGCAAGAGCCGAGCAGTGCTATGCTGCTGGGATAGGCAAACAGACGCACCAGCTGAGAGGAGACGTCCGGATCTGCTGAATAACTAAGAGAGCAGTAAAGACAGAAAGGTAGCAGGTGTCGATCCCAATTGTTTTATTTAACCAAAAATAACAATATTAACAATATGGTATGAATACACACTAACAAACATTTTGTAACACTAATATTTATATATTATACAATTTTACGTGAAACAAATCTTTGTCAGTATTGTTTATATATATATTTTGGCTGTCAGTTACTGCAATCTTTTGGCAAGCTCTGAAAATATTCCCATGTAATTGTTCATGGCTATCTTGCAAATAACTGAAATCGTGAACATCAAATTTTTAAATGTGAAGGGGCAATTGTATACAAATTTATAAAATGAAGTAATTTATCTATGAACAATTAGTTGTGTCCACGCAAGTCATTTATACTTTAGTGCATCCACTGCTTTGTCTTGGTCATGAAAGGCAACTTGCATCATAAAGAGACGGACCCCAATCCAGACAGTAGCCTTTTCACTAGTACTCCAATCCAGGTTGTAACTTGGATATTTTTCAAACACACATACTAAGCTCAGTAGGGATTTTCATTTCACATGACGTTAAGTGATAGTGAAGTCTCTCAAACAATAAAAACACAAAAGCAGGCACCAGAAGAAGCTGAGCAATCAGATCTTGTTAAAAATATTTCAAATGAGCACTTGCAGAATGTGGGTAATTGCTCGATTCATTAGAAAGAACGTTATGCAATACACTCTACACAAAATTAGGTTGTATGTGAAAATTAAATAGTTAGATTCTGGATCCTATTTAATAACTAAAATGAAATAATTGGTGCTTTGTGTAGTGAAAAATATATCAGCTTCCACCAAGACAGACTAGGAGTTGAAAAAAGGCAAATTACAATCCAGGCTGCTAGTGTGAAAAAGTGTTTAGTCACATGCTTCATAAAGATTCAGAAATCAAAAGATAACTGCTTCACATTCAATCATGGAGTTTATTTTTTATTATTTAAACAAGTTATTTAGTGACTATTATTTCAACACTAAGACTACTTGACATCTCTTAATTTCAAAGTGCTGAATTTTAGTTTAGCTGACTCTGCTTGAAATACAGCTATGATTTGACACAGATTTAAATTCTGTGGGCCACACGTTCACATTCAAAACATCATGCTTGTTTAGTATCACAACCAAGTTGTTTTTTTTTTCCATTTCTGTAAAGGTTTTTTTGCATTTTGTAAACACTGATGCTTGCATTGACCGGCACAAGGCATTCAATAAAATGCTCTGAGCCTATTATGAAAATTTATTATGGTTATCAAACATTCAACTTGTTCATTTAAGGGATAAGTTACAAAAATGTTTTCTAACATCTCTCAGTGAAGAGTTTTGTAATTAGAATCTGAAAAACTTTAATGCTTGAATATTCTTTACTGCCAGGATATGTGACTACTACTATACATTTAGGCAACAGAAAAGCAATTACCAATTATAATTTTCAAATAATGTTAACTGCCAGTCAAGTGCAGCATAAAATTATGAATTTTCCTTTCAATGTAATAGTTATGAATGATTTTGACAAATAAATTATTAATATCTTACACATTTGAATAAAGATTATATCACAATTTAGCTATATAGGTTTATAAAGTTATTCTTTCACACCTGATAGTAAATGAGAAGCAGACATTGTTCAGTGACCTTGCCAATATGTAGGCTTTACACAATTCCTAGGATAAACAACTATTGTAAGAAGCAGAACCTTTAGCAGTAGGGCTGCTAACATCTGGAATGATCAATCCATCATTACAATAGAGGACTCAAAAACACCACCTTATAAAAGCTGAATATTCATTGTTTAACTATAGAAATTCAAAGATTAGATCTGCTATTAATGGTTCTCATAGTACACTTTTAATTAGAGATGTTCCGATCAATTGGCCACTGATCTAAATAAGACAATTTTCACTAAAAAAGACTGAATCGGTGATTGGTAAATTGACTGATCACAAAAAACTATCCATTCAGCCCCTGTTTTTCTAGGATTTATAGCAATTTAGTTGTACTGCTCTTTTACGCAAGGTATTACGATAATTGAGTCAGCACGCATCTAGCTGATATACTGAATAAATATCCTTATAAATATAACAAATGTATATTTTAACAGTTTTTAATCATCAATTCCACTGCTTGTTTACTAACTACAGAAATATTTACATTTAAGCAGTGTGCAATTGTCAATACCAATTAATTGATTGTGTGTGTACTCAAGCCACTGCGGCACTCTAGGCCTGGAGTTCACCACCCCTGATATAGGGCATAAGGCTTTTATGCATCTGATTATGCAGGAGCTAAGTGCAAAAAGTTTTTAAAGAGATAAATGGGAAAAGAAAAAAAAAATCTGTATCGGAATCAGTCAATCAAGTAACATGAAATCAGTGACCAGCCTAAAAAACTCCTGATCAGAGTAAAAGCTTTTTGTTGTTTAGTAAGATTATGTTAAATTGTTACAAGTTTTTTCTTAGTTATGTTAAACTGTTTGCCTATATATTAATACAAAGTCTATGGGAGATTCTATTATATGCTAAACAGAAATGGAATATTCTAAGTATTTCTTGTCCCCCTGACTACAGATTAGTCCCAGTTTATGATATGCCTTGCAGTTAGACAGACACGGAGGGCAAAAGGTTTTCAAAGCGTATCCCACATCATATTGTATTGACCGTATTGAATGTGCCATACGTATAGAATGTACTGAATATATTAAGTAAAGCATATGTAAGTTTGCCATAGAGAAATAACACAATCTGTAAGTATAGAAAGCAACTGAAATTTAACAAGAAAAAGATAAGTTTGTAGAAGAAACTTTTTTTTTCTTTTGTTGCCTTTTATCCTGTGTGTGTAATAACTTTTTTCTCTATTTTTGTTTGAACTATTTTTCTTGACTTCTTAGAGAGTCAGGGGAGGTCAAAAAAATAGGTCCCGATAAAGCCCATTGAGGCTTTCCTTGTGTAATTTCGTGCTATACAAGAAATATACTGTTGTAAACAAAAATATCTAGAATTGAAAAGTTAATTGGGGTGTGGAACTACTTGATAAAATGAAAGCCATTACATCTCTTCAGGGTGGGGAAGGCACACACTCACTCTGCTGCCAGTTTAGATACCAGTTGCCATTGCCTCTCTGAGAAGAAACCTCTCCCTCCAGCAACAACTACTCCTGTCATCTTTAACTGCAATGACAGAAGAGTACAACACACCTCTCTTCACTTTAAACACAGAAGATATTGGAAAATGAAAGTGCTAATTTGTCTAACACTACTCTCATTCTGTATTGGCTTGGGAAACACAACACTTAATGCAGTCTTGTATTAAATAAATGTGCTTATGATGGGAACATGAAGACAAGTGATAACATTAATTGGAATGCAGCATCACTGCAGATCTCTTGTATCTTTCTAACAGACCCTGCTTTAAGAAGTTAAAATTGAAATCTGACACTCATGGCAAATGCCTTAGACTGAGAACACTCAGCCAGAGTCGCTAGCAGGGTCCACCCATTCAAATGTTGTTTTAGGAGTACAGAGCTGTTCCCTGGGGTCATACTGGCGACAACCCTACGCATGGTAAACAATCAGATGTGGAAATTTGACAAGTTTCATTGTAATGGCTTGTCCATCTGTGTAAGTAATTCATCAATCCATCCTTTTGGAATGATTTACTAAACTCTGGGATTTTAATGGCCCTACCCATAAAGGTGCTATAATGCGTTCTCCAATCACTTTAATTAAAACAAAAGTATACGTGAGTAAAGGGCAAATGCTTCAAAATAATCCATGTAACCAAAAAATGGGTACTGCAAACCAGGAGGAATGGTGGAGCCAGGCTTTTAATATAACCAGCACAGGATGCATTTAGTTCTTGAGATGCCATACATCATTAATGTTCCCCAGTGGGAGAAGCCCGGACATCATACCATCAAACACAAGAGGACTGCTATTGAAGTCCCAAGACCTCCAATTCAAGATCTTGAAAAGTAATCTGAAAATTTCCTCTCAGGAGCACATGCACTGGGCAGCCCAAAAAAAAAAAAAAAAAAAAAAAAAAAGGATTGCTGGGGTGGGGACAACGCTGATTGTGTTGGCATGAGAGCAAACCAATGCTATTAAATTGCGGGTGGTGGGGAAGTAATTAAAATTTGTTTTGTTTTGTTAGGCGTACCATTTTTATATAATAAAAAAAAAAAGTTTCCAAAAATAAGCTATAGTAAAGTAAGGCTTAAAACTGGAACGTGAAAGTTAACTCTTAATACAAAAAGAACACCTACAACTGGAAATTATAACACACGGCCAAGTACACATGCAGCCAAGGCATCTGAGACTCTCACATTTAAAACAAGTAAAGATAAGGTGGGGAACTAGATGTATACTAATGTACACTTATATTTTAGGAGTTAAAAAGCTTGACCAAGTCAGATTTAAGAATAAGTTACTTTTAATTAAAATATAAATTTGAATATGGCATTCATTAAAAAGGCAAAACCAGCCAGTTCTTGTACAGTAATTTACTGTGAAGCCTGTTTAGTAAACTTACAAAGTGGCTATATACACACTTTTGGCCAGAAAGACATGAGGAAGCAGTGGGACAAGCAACCATGAAATGTATTAGAACATTAAAACAATCTAGAAGAGAACAGGCCAAACAAAGCTCACCAGTCCTATCCACTTAATTCTTCTAAAAATAACATCAAGTCGAGTTTTCAAAGTCCCTAAAGTCCCACTGTCTACCACAATACATGGTAGCTTATTCCATGTGTCTATGGTTCTCTGTGTGAAGAAAAACCTCCTAATGTTTGTGCAAAATTTACCCTTAACAAGTTTACAGCTGTGTTCCATGTTCTTAAATAAACTCATTTGTAAAATAACAGTTTCAATCCACTGAACTAATTCCCTTCATACTAAAAAAAAAAAAAAAAAAATATTCAAAATTCTGAATTATATTCAAATTGTGCAATCCTATCTGACAGTTCCACTTAGTTCTAGGGATGCCATATGCACAGACACAAAGAGTGACGGCGAAGAATAAAAAACACCCTTTCCAAGAAAATCCAATAAAGTAAAAATTGAAAGAATAGTAAATAAAAAAAGGCCAGCTTCAAGCAACACATAATCAAAGTGCATATACTACCTTTTAAGTCGCTTATTTAAAAACAAAAACGGAGCAATCCATATCCTTATGCGTTATTATAAAGCCTACCTGTAGGACTCTTTTGCACTGACCAGAGTGATTCTTTAAGGAACAAACACCACTCCATGGTGACTTATGGATAAGGTAAAACTGGATTACTGGAAGGTTAAGTCCCTTCTGTAAATTAAGTATTGGGAATCAATCAGCAGTGTTGTGGGACAATCCCTTAGTCACTAAACCCATTTAAGCAGCCCAGGTCCTCGAGGATCACAGGCTTTTGTTTCTCGCAATTTGTTAACCAGAAAATAATTCTCATGGTTTATAAACATTCAGCCATTTAATTTGATATTCTGCTCCCTGTACTGCGTTTTTCTTTTGTGCTGGTGATTCAGTCTAGACAATTTTTTTCTTTTCTGTAAAACAGTGGCCTAGAGAGGATAAGAGCCCAACAGTCCTGCAACCTTTTTCCTTTCTTTGATTTGTTCTCAAAACACTTTAAGAAGGATCATTAAAAATAAAACACATACTGGTGAAAATGGACCAATTACAAAACCTACATGAAAAATTAGGATCTTGTGCACAAAAGTAATTAGCAATAACTCTATTACTGGATTTGCCAAACATTGTTACCGTATATAAGCTGATCAAAGAGGTACATTTCTTAACAGTTTACCCTATCTGAGACCAGAATGCATCTTAAGTTTTTTTTTTTCTTTTTTGTTTTTCTGACCTCATCAGACTCAACTTTAGTTACAATATGATATTGTACATAAGGATGCTACTCTATTACTAATTATATATCTATGTTTTGTAAGAATGTATGGTTATGTTTATTTTTTTTTGTTATGTATTCATTATTCTTACTTAACCTTACTTGTTTTTTCTTTTCTTGTAACTTTCTCTTAGACATCTCCTAAAGCTCTTTGAGCTACATCCTTTGTATGAATAGCTGCTCTATAAATAAATGTTGCTGTATCTTAGAATGAATGTTGTCGTGAACAGTATGTTGATAGGTGGCAAGTGAATCAGAAAATTGTATGTTGGCATGATTATTTATATATGCATGATGTTGGTAGCCTTATTACTACATCAGTTAATGTCAGTATGTGGATTAGTTTAGTGTCTTCAGTTTAAAGAAAAAAAAATGTGCAGCCCTAATTGCAAAGTAAAATGTCATCAACAGGATTTCATTATGATCCGACATTGAAATGACAGGTTATTTTGGAACAAGAGCTACAGGCTGTAGTTCTATTCAAATAGACAAGAGCTGACCAAAATGACCGTACCCTTGATGCTCACACCTACAGTTAAGTCAACAAGAACAGTGTGCAGATAACATGCACTAGACACATGTACAGATCGCAAGGATCCCTTGAAGTCCACAGAAAGAGGACCACCAGCATACCACTCTACTTTACCTCCGGGACTCTGAGGCTAAGGATCTGCGCTGGTATCCCGAAGGTTGCCAGGGCGAATCCCTGTCACTGCCAAAGGAGATCCTACTCTGCTGGGCCCTTGAGCAAGGCCCTTAATCTTCAATTGCCCTAGGGGTGCTGTACAATGGCCGACCCTGCGTTCTGACCCCAAGGGGTATGCAAAAACTAACAAATTCCTAATAGGGCGAAATAAAGAACAAAAAAAAAAATTGGAGCACAATTGTCAGTGACACTACCAACAATGGTGACTGGTTGAAAACTTGGCAAAGACACCAATGAATGAGGAAGAGAGGCAGATCTTCAGTTCAAAATGCACAGTGTTGCAGGAATGTATTGTCAGTTTAGGATATGCCAATTCTCCTCAAACATATTTTGAATGCTTTCCACTGGAAAACAGACATGTGGAATATGTGACACGAGTAATGTATTTTCTTTTTTTCCCCCATGGATGTTTCTCCACATTGTTTGGCATTATACAGCATTGGTCATCATTGAGTTCTATTATAGCATAAACTTTGTCTTCATTCTGTATGAAAACCAGAGATTAAACATTTTTCAGAGCCATCTCTACAAACTATATGGGGTAACTAACATTAAAAAAAAAAAAAAAAAAAAATTTATAAGTGTTTCATACACATACTTTAGTGAGTTGCATCATTGGAAGAGTTCAGTAAATCACAGAATTGTTTCATAACATGCAACACTGCATCTAAAGACTTGATTTCCAAACTGAACTCTAATGGGACCACCAATGCATAAACGTATCATTGTATATTATTCTCATGACTTATATTAAAACCACTACCGAGAGTGCCAAGGTGCAGCAAACTGCAGATGTGAAAAACAAGAGCAAGACATCGATACACCTTCCACTGATAACTGATTCAAAAACTGGATAGATTTTAGTTTTTGGCTTTGCTATCAACACCAGTCCTCTGGCATGGTGGAGAATGAAAGCAGCCACATTTCTGCTTGCTTTTCTGGTCAAATTATACATCTGTACCCAGTAAGTGAACTGCAGGTGGTATTGTCACAACAGAGCGATATCAAATTTTTGCAGAGTGTTAATATAGTAACTTTTCAGAAAAGTAACAAGTTTTGCTGCTTTCAGATGCTCTCAGATGATTCAGACCTCTGGAGTTGTGATATTTCATCTTTCCACTTCAGTGTGTTCACGAGAGGGACTATTTCGAAAAATTCTAGACCAATCTTGATTTGGTACTTGGTCTACAAAGAAAAAGCAATTAAAGATAAATGGCATTCTTTATTTAAAAAAAAAAAAATTGAATATGTATCAATTCACTCCAAATACATTTCAGCAAAAAAAAAAAAAAAAAAAAGCTGGAATTTTGTCTTATCAGGTTATATGTAAAATATACATATATATGTATATCATAAACAACTGGCTGAGGTTTAAGGTCAGCATAAGGTTAAAAATTCATGTAGCTCTGTTTTGTCTGAATTGTCAAAGTTGTTCCATCTCGACAACTCAGATTTAATCATCCGTCCAAGAGTGTGTGAGCGCAGCACTTTTCGCAGATTCCATCAGGACCCAAAGCTAACAAGTCACGTAAGGCATTCAAGAAGGAAATAAAAGGACATCCATTGTCTGAGCAATTCTTAATGCTAATGCAGAAACCAAAAAGATTAATAATAAATTCAAAATCTTCCAAATTTAAATTTGATTACTACAGTGCAAGTATTTATGCTAATATTTTAAGACAAAGCTTACAAAAAATTACATTGAAACTTGTGGATTTTTTTGCACTAATCTGAATTATTTTACACTACTTTGCTTTATGCCTAATAACAGTATATAAAACTTAATGCCCGGTACATTTCTTTTATGAAAATTTCATATTATGGGGATATTGCATCATGGGCCAAGAGTACTGCATCATGCCTAGCAAGGAATGTAAATTTTGATAAACAATATGGGCTGCATTCTTTTATTGATAAACTCTAGGTTTATATGGTCTTTGTCATCACATGTAGAGAGTACAGTGAAATTCTTACCTGTATGTTGATTAGCAAATGCAACAGGTCATCAATATAAAAAAAAACTAAAAAAGAGAATTAGGAAATATGGAAAAGAATGTTCCGCCCCCTTCTGGTTCCACAAGAATCTGGCCACCCCATTAAATAACCATGCCAACCCCAGATTAGAATAACTACTACTTACAGTAATGCTTTTTGAGTGCTCATCTCTGCACAATTCTAAACATCTTTGTGAAGCGTGCAGATGCGAACACTAGGCTGCTCCTGGCACTCCAACATAGCTAATGGATCTAGGTATCCATCACTAAGAGCTCTGATCAGTTTTACAAAACCAGGTTACTGGCACCAGCTGTGATATTTGCCTTAAGTATTTCTCTCCATGTGTACCCCACATACACATCTTTAAAAGGAAAATCTTAAACTTTTTCCACTCTATTTTAACAATTTACTATACTTTTCCAAGGGGCTGTGAGGTTTATGCGATTTTCATGGACAATGTTCTAATGTACAGCCAATATATGGTAAAAATCCATTATCATTATGGTTGCTACTACGCAGTTTATTGATTTGTTAAATTATTTAAATGTGAACTCTAAGGTAATCACTACACAGTTTAGCACTTTTAAAGATGCCAGTCACCACACCACTATATACAAGCTCAAGATTATTTGCCAAAAAAAGAAAACAGTGGCTCAGCCCAGAAGATAAGCAGCTACCCCAGGTGGGTGAATTAAACTACTTTGAGTTTCAAGCATAAGGGGGGGGGGCAGGGGGGGGTTTGTATGACTTTGTGACTGATAAATGGCTTGGGATAACAGACACAGTGCTCATTAGATCATAGCAGACCATGGTAGTTAAGGGGAGGAAACTCTAGTTTTACTAAACAATCTATGTCTTTGTTTTCACCAAACTTACCCAAACTCCAGGTAGCAGCCAAGAAGGATAAAGTGGCAGGTGAAAGCAGGCAAAGGTTCAGCTGCTAGTTTGAAAGTTTACTAGACTTAGCCTGCTGGGAGTTCATTAAGGATGTATAGGAGAAAAATGGAGTCGGAGAGTCCAAGAACATGGAGAAATTGTGCAGGACCGGCTAGAATCTTATGGCTGAAAGGCAGTTCAGGTTTATCCTGATCAGCATGTTGCCAGTCGAGGACTCAACATTGTGTTGTATTGTATTGTACTGAACTGTCAATGGCTATGTAATGAGATGATTGAACTTGCTGAGAAAGGCACTATGTACAAGAACGATTTGAAAAAACAAATATTAAAAGTGCCTGTTATACCTCAAATACAACTTAAATACAAATAGCAACCAGATTAGACATGTCCACACTCTGAATCTTATAACAAACCTCTACCACAATTTAAACAATGACAATAACATGAAAAAGGAAAATATTACATTTTATTGACAAACAGAAGCGCCATTTCTATGTTCAGCTGTCTACATGCACACAGAGCATCTCAAAATGAAACAAATACACAGTGCAAATTAAGGAGAAATTCATTAAATATGACTTGAACAATTTTAACAGGTATATATGAAGTCAAATGAAAGAGACAATGATGATTATACAGTACAGCACCAAAGATGATTCTTACATAAACTGAGGTTTTACCTGCTACCTGCATTTTAGAAATGGACATCACTGCCCCTCATTGTTTTTGGCTTCTCATCAGATTTGGTAGAAAAAAAATCATTATGCATCATAACATTGAAAATTATGAATGAAAAAATAAAACTGAGCAGACACCTAGAGTGAGAGGCCAGTAATGATAAAAACTAGAATTTTACAGCTTTTTCAGTACATAACGAGGAGTGAATTTATGAGAAAAGCTCAGAGGCATCCTGTAAATAAAAATGGGGCCAGAGAGTTGAATAAACCAGGTATGCTTTGTTATATCTTCGAGAATTATGTGAGCTTTAACTAATCCTAAAATAAATGTCAACATAATTTTGTCACATTTTCCATAATAATTTTACCATCTTAAATACCATAGATCTATCAGCTTTGCAATTTGAACTTTTCATAAATAAAAAAGTACTACACCCAAGTAAAACAACTGTAGTGTGCAGTAATCAAAATTTAGTACACCACTGTGACTTATACTTTAAATGATTAGGCATATTTTCTGGGTTTACATATAGATTTTGCCAAATTGTATAAACACACACATATCCAGAACAACTTCGGCTGTTACTGAGAATGAATGACATTATATGAGCTGCAGAACAAGGCCCTTTTAGAACATTGGAGGAGAAAACAAAAGATTAGAACTGAATGGCTACCAGTTGTCTGAATTCCTGGTAACAGAAAGAAAGAGTGAGAAGACAAAGTATATATAAAATTGTACTGTTTATTTGAAAAAAAAGAAAAAGTTATAAAAAGCGGGTAGCTACCGCACTTTACAGCTGTTCTTTTCTCCTTCTTCATGGTTTAAAAACTGTAGGAAGTAATCAAGCCATTCAGACTTTGAACATCTTTACTCTAAGCCAAACTATCATGGTAATACACTCCTTGTATCTACGCATGTCTGGGTTTTTGTGTTCAAGGTTAAACCAGCATTAAAAGCCAAGTGCTATTTTTCAGTAAAGTCCAATAGTTCAAATCCTCCATAACCTTTTTCTGGGATTTGTGTATTGGTAGGTGGTGGGGCAGTTTTTTGGGACAGCATTAGTCTGTAAGATAAAAGAATTTATTTTAAGGCAGTAGAGGGTGCACCTGGTAAAAAAAAAAAAAAAAACACTAAGTGATGAAAATAAAAATGACAAGGGGTGAACAAACTTGAAAGGGGTATTTTATTTTGCTGATATTGTAAGTGACCAAAGATCGTGAATTACAAGTTACTATCATTCAATATGGATCGTAAAACCTGCAAAAGTTTGATGCCAGGCCATCACTGAATTATTAATGCTACAAAATAACAGGATTTTGGGAATTAAATTCTCACCTAGTCATCACGAACAGAAGTCCCTCTTAAATAGCAGGGTCCTGAGATGGGCTGCAAAATTTCACCATGCTAAGAGACCGCTCAAAAATTATCTTAGTTCTGACTGGCTTATGACATGAAGGACATAAGAAAATGTTGCCTCTGTGCAGTGACCCCTAACAGTGAATGAAAGAATTAGAGTGCACAAGAGGTGCACAAGAGGTGCGAGGTGACCTGAATCCATTTTGAATGAGCAAATTCAGTGACCAGAATGTTGGCTCCTTAAATGAAGCATCAGATCATCCAACTTCTCAAAGAGAATCCTGAACTAATTAATTAGGCCTTGGAGAAATTTGAGAAGAATTCCATAATACTGGGAAGGAAACTTTGATACATCACTACAACTTCAAGTCCAAACAATTGAAGCAATGGAAGCTTGTGTATCTCCAACACCAAAGCAATTCAAGGTCAAAGCCCATGCCAGCAAATGCTTTTATAGTTGTAGGCCATATTGCTTATTAGAGCTGAAGATGAGAAAACTAAAACTGATAAAACAGACTTGTGCAGAATTATTCATGGTACATCACTGATAACGGAGGACATGCACGAGAGGGTACACAAAAATAATCGAAATTAGTACCTGGCGCGCAATTTAGACTTAGTTGCAAATTTCCCCGCTAGGTGTAGGAAACTTACAGTATTCTATGGCAGTCTGCCAAGTGGCGTTGTTCTGTATTGTTTGTATGGCGTTCCGTCTTGGTTTTTGGTGCTTATTAAACATGTTCTGTGATTTTTCTGAAGGGTGATCATAAAGAACAGCAAGTCTACATTAAATTTTGTTTTCTCTTAGGGAAAACAGCTGCTGAAACTGTAGTGATGCTTGAAAATGCTTTTAAAGCGGAAGCTTTAATTAAAAAACAGGTCTACGAGTGGTTTTCGCAATTCAAACAAGGGGAAATGTCACTTGATCTTGTTGCGTGCGACTTTTTCTTATCCCTGTATATGAGAAAAAGAACTCAAAGGAAAGCGTTTTTGTACCGTGGAGGAAGTCAAAGAAAAATTGATTCAGGCACTGGACAACGTTTCACTTCAGCAATTCCAAAAATGTTTTACCAGTGGGGAAAATCATTGGGACAAGTGCATTCATTCACACGGAGAGTACTTTGAAGGAAACTAAAGTTTCAGTAAGTAAATTATTAAAACATTTTTTTTCCCCCAATTCCAGTTATTTTTGGGTTCCCCCTCATAACTGTATTTTATTTTGCATGCCTTTGATAATTTTCATATCTACTGTATAGTAATGTTTATCATACATAATATGTTGTAATAAGAAAAAAAGGCATTTTATTTGTACATGCATAATGCCGCCAACAATAGCATTACTGCTAGTAGTGTAATTCTGTCCACATTTAAGTTGTGTATTTTCATTTTGGTTGTCACAATGTGACACCAATGTAAAGTGTGCAATTTGTAAGTGTCATATGAAAATCAATAACTCTGACAAACTCAGATTCTCACTCCAAGTGCAGCTGACTGGAATAGGCTGATTTCAATTTGGAATTCACAAAGTCAAGTGAAAGTGGAAAAGCAAAAACCGTAGCTGTAACCATACATCATACAGGAACTCTTGTGGATGCGGACTGGCTCAAGTTCATCCCCGCATGAACGGTAACAAAGCACCATTTGAAAAAGAACAGAAGTCAAAAATTATTAATAAATGAAGGTAAACCATTACAGGGTCCCATGATTAATTCATATGAAACTTATATTAATACTAGCCATGTGCGCCCAACTACGTTGCGCGTGTTAAAGTTGTCTGTGAGGGGCTCCCTGTTTAAACGCGCCTGCCAGTCGTGAACTAGGCCCTTCATTGCACAGCATTATGATTTTTTATAAGGGAAACAAAATTACAAAAGAAAACCCTTGGATATTGATTCGATAGGAACGGCTACTCGGAATCACTGTCCAAATCGTAATTATGTGGAGGTGTAGGAGCATTTCTGCTTCTGTCCGTTCACAGTCCGTCTCGTTTTCACGACGCTGTCGTTTCCTCTCACGATCTCTTCTCAACCGTTCTCCAATCTCGCAGGTTGCTTTATGGCAATTCAAAGAGAAAGACAATATACACGGAGCAATGGTTAAGGGGGGACACATAGGTATCCATGCTCTTTAAAGCATAAACAGGGATCACTTCACTGACATGTGAGCAAGCCACGGTACAACTGTGAGACGCGCAGCACTCGCCGGCTACAACATAACAATAATAATTTCCGGAACGTGCTGTTACGTTGTCATTCATTTTACCCACTGTCTTTCTTTCATTCATATGTTACGTAGGCACGTACCTTTTATCTTTGGTAATCTCATTCTCTAACCAGGCCTCCGGAGCTAACCAGCGTAACACTGTCCACCACCCCTTTCGTTATTCCGGCACATTGTTGACATCCTTGAGTAACAACGACGTACTAAACTGGAAGGTGGTCTACGCATCTGTGGAATTCGCGGACAAACAAAGATCAAGATCTAAATGAAGATCTCTTTAGTTAATTTAAAGCACAACAATTTGTTTAGTTTGAATGTCTGTGTTTTGAGGTGTGACTGGCATACTACAGTCTTCAGTAGTACAAGCCTGGAGGAGATTCTTAATGCAATGCCTATGTTTTAGCTGTCTCTCTACTGCCATCTACTGCTTCTTCTTCTAAATCATTTGCGGACAAACAAAGATCAAGATCCAAATGAAGATTATATATAGAGATTTGAGAATTCTAGTGCCCAAGAAGTTTAATAATTTATTGAGAAAATAGCAAGTTAATGGGTCTGAATGTTCTTCATGGCAATGTACATCTATGTAGGCCCAAGAACTTTAAATGCACATTTATAAGTATTTGAACAATATTTGAAATGTGGAACGTTCAATTATAGGTTGAATGCCCTGCAACAAACACAAGGTACATTTTACAAGGATTCCCCTACCATAAAACTTTGATTATGTAGTTGCACTGTGTGGATATGTGTGTGCGTGTGTGGTGTTAGGCACTTCAAGTGGGTCGAACTAATGGATTCTGTTATTAAATGCAACAAACTAACACTTTTGCCTATTACATAATTTCAACTTTATCTTTAGTGAAATAAAAATGTAATAAAATGACAAAATATTACTACAGATATCACTATACTGTAAAAAAAAAATAAATCACACAGTACTATATAGTGTTGTGATCCAGATATCAGGATAATATCAAATTGTGAGGTTCTTAGCAATTCCCACCCTAGACGATTAAATGCCACAAAAATCCCAAATATGTCAACAATACAAAGATTTCTCTTTGTTTCTGGGGATGTAAATCAAGGGGAAGTGATGAAGAAGCATGGTGTCTATCATCCATCTGCTTCAAGATAATCTCTCTCTTCACACAGTTTGGGTTGAAATGGCTACTCCAACAAACTCTGGATCCAAGGATATGCCGTGCCCACCCTTTTGTCTACCCGTTTCCCCTATTGAAGGGCTGCCACTATGTCAATGATGAAAATGTCAGTCTGCTTCAGAAGAGTGGTTAGTCAAACAAGGCAAACCATTCTGAGTGGCAAAGAAAAACTTTGTTAAAATTATACCAAGCATATGCACAGGATTATATTTAAAAAGAAAACATAATCAATTTTACTCATGTTAGATTATTCTCAAAACTTTTTGATCATGCCTTTTAGTTAGAAAGGGCATACCACAATGAAAAGGAAGTATTTTGATGGGAGCAGCTTTCACACACCTTATTCTTGGGGTGGGTTGGGAGGACAGGTAATGCTAAGTGACAGGCTTAAAGAGTAAACTGATCTAAGAAACATTCTTAAAATGCATTATAACATACCTGTCTGTAATTAAAAAACAAAAAAGAAAAACAAATGGGGAAAGTGTGTGGTATACATACATAACTAAGCTCATGTAAGCAGAGGAAAATCCATCAGGAACACTTAAACCAGCGCCACCCTAAAGGTCTCAAGCAGACATGTAGAGCTTCATGGCCCCAATTTGTTAACATTGACTAATGTGTCTTCTAGCAAAAGCAGGAAGCAAAACATTCTGGTTTTGTTTTTAGCAGGGTCCTGTTTTATTGCCAGATGACCTCACATATACGGTTAAGTCAGTGATCAGGAAACCCACAAAAAATTGCTTTTATGCTAAATATCAAAATAGTCATTTGAAACAGAGTTTCTTTACCAACTGTGCTAACAATTAACAATTGCCCAATGAATTTAAGAGATTAAACTAAGTAATCTTTCTGATTAAAATATTACATTTGTATTGAAAACTGTAATTCCAACACAATAGTGTAATGCCAAACACAGATTAACTTGAGACATGTTAATTTAAAAAAGATACACAAGTGCATATTAGAACTACATGGCAGATTGACCCACGTCCAAAAGCAGAATAGATGCCGCCAGCAAAAGTGAAGTTTGCTAAACGTAGCCAAGTGTGGGAGCATTTCAAGAGAAAAGGTGACCAAGTCCGCAGCAAACTGTGTAATATGGTGCTGAAATACAAAAGTATGTTTGCAAATGTATCACCACACACAAAAGCATGCCTCTTGTGAGGTTAGCAAGGAAAGCCTGATGAGCAGCAATCAAAGAGGAAGAGAGAGGGAAGAGGAGAACCCCACCCCACCCCATTTACACACAGCAGCATTTATATAATGGCAGAAAAAGACATTACCAATCAAAGTGGTCAACAGCAAAGGCTTTTGTCAGCTAATCGGTTATCTAAGGCTATGACAGCACATTCTGTGTAGAAGCACTGTCACTGGCCATACAGAAAAGTATCTTACTGAGGAAATACAACAGTTGAAAACTCTGCTAGCCAGAGTCAAATGGTTTTCGGACTATACTAATAACTGTGAATTATATCACAATAATGGGTCACTGCCTACAGTAGATCCAAGACTCAAAGATTACATTGGTGGAACTACAAACTATTTCAGGCCACACTTGCAGTGGACAGCCTTGCTAAGAACTGTACTGCTGCTACGTTGACAATGGGACTTAAAAGTAATGTAGTTACATGTGTTCAGGACACCACACAAAACACTGCGGTCAATAATTTACCAACACCCTTGAACCACGCTTCAGGAGCAGGTTTTACTTTTATACTGGCAGTTGCTGTCATCAGTGGATTTACCATGATGGAGAGAGGCTACCTCAACCTGCCCGCAACATCAGTCCCCCATGAGAGGATATTCTCAGCTTCCAGCCTGACAGTTAATAGGCTGTGCATGTACAGTTCCTAAACAAAAGCACACAAAATGCTTTTCAGAAATGTAACAAGACAGGTTGAGGCTCATTTTTCCTTAATGTTAAAATAAACTCTAATATGTATAATGCATAAATAAAATATTTTCTGAGCAGTTTATTCTTGCATTATGTCCATGTTATTTGTCAAGGTGATCTTTTTAATCGCAAATGATTATCAATAAATCAAAAAGGGGGGGGGGGGGGGTTTCAGCAATCAAGGATTGTAACATTTAGTGATCTCAGTATTGCTAAGGTATTCATATTTTTGAACTTATGTACTCTAAATGTAATCTTCCCAGCAATACATTCCCCTTCTGTATACAAATCAAACTTATTGAGCTGATATTGGTTAACTTGAATGAAGACTCAGATAGCATCTAAAAAAATAACTAAAAATTATTAATCAAAAATTGTTTAAAATATAATCATGGCAAGATCCAACTTGTGAGTGATGTCATCAAGCACTTACATCACCACTTATTTTGGGAATGTCAGACAGCTAAACATGTTTGGCCAAAAACCTCTATTTCCCTTGGATAACCTTGGATTGTAAAACACCTAAAATGATTTAACAACAATACCTGGAGTAATAACAGATGGGCAAAAAGAGTGCTGTGGAAAAAATGTGTTGTAATATCCTAAACCATATTACCTGCATAAAGGCTTGTTTCGTACAATAGAGAATCCTAATCCACATTTTAAGAACTCAGTGGGAAAGTGATGTTCTATATTGACTCAATTTAATAGAAAAAAAACATTCTCTTTACAAGGATGTGTGTTCAGAATTTTTTTTAAGAACTCAGCAATGTAATTCTAAAGCAGACATGCTGGGTTTGTGTGGACCTTCCTTACTTGCCATTTTATCCCATAGAAGAAGCCATTTTAGACGGGGCTCTGTAGTCATCTAGCTGGCTTCAGTGGGTGGCAATTGAGTGAGAATTAATGGAGCATCTTTAGAACATGCTTCTTGCATTTGCCATGTTATTTTCATTTACTTGGAATGTGCTTATGTTTTGTTTTTAAAATAAAAAGATTAAAAACAGGGTCAACTAATGATCATGAAATGTCATCAAAACTTACATCCTTAACACCCACCCATCTTTAATTAAACGCAATGCTGAGGAAAGGGAGACGTAGGCAGTGGGAATGCAAATCTGCATGTAGTGCATGAAAGAGAAGACAGTCAACTAAGGGGGGGTGTTAAGGATGTAAGTTTTG
>JANRMT010062797.1:29254036-29307351 GCA_026402145.1 Polypterus bichir lapradei | reverse complement strand
GGACATTCTTTGAGCCAGAAGGTGACTCTTGTGTTTGGTAATAATCAAAAACAAGAGAAGGATTAAAACTGCAGCAAGCCAAAGGACTCGCTGAGCTGCAAGCAGATTTGGGAAGCAAATGCTTAATGGCAGAACAGAGACTATGGGAAGGGGAGAGAGAGAAGAAAAAGACATGGAGATAAAGAGTGCACTTGGTTGCACTTTAGAGCTGGACTAACATAGCAGCCACTCCAAATGAAAGGGGATCAAGCGTGTATAGCTAGGGCAATAAAGGAGCTTCTAGACATGCATGTGGAGAACAGATTTTAGGAGAAAATAGGCTTTATACTTGACAAGAGTACGCATGTGGTATTCAACAAAGGACTTGGAGAGGTGCTAGAAAACAGTTTTCAAAAAGTGAAGATTCTGTAGTTGGAAGAAATATGGGGCAATTGTTCACCTGTTAAGGTACGTCAAAAGGTGCAAGACAGACAAGTGGTAATTGTGTTTGGCTGACTGGTTTCAGACCTGGGAAAGTAAGCACGACATCCCCTCCCAGTTACTATGAGATGATAACCTTACACATATTCTTTATTCCAGTCTTGGATGGCACACTGAGGTGCACCATCATAAATGCTTACTATATAAACTGTATATAAATTCGGACACACAGTATACTCTGTGCAAAAGTATGCTACTAGGTGTAAGAACAGAATGCCAGATCAGAAAAATGAAATATGACAAATATTTCTTTAGACCAGTGCTCTCTTCTAAATGATGGGGGGGATCTGATGGGAAAGACAAAGGAGTTATTGCAATTAAAGTTTTGGCCAAGTGATATGCTTTATCCTAGAACCAGGACAGGGTTAGGGTGGGTGTTTGATCTAATTGGTTAAAGCCATTTGTGGAGGATGGCTGGGGCTCATGCCCAGCCGGAACGCTCAGAGTTGAAGGACTGGGAAAAGGGCAATATCTCCCCCGGAACACGAGAGGGCATTTGCCCTGGTGGGTGTTGGAGCCATGGGAACAGAGCTTAGAAGCTCAACCCCATGGGGGCCTGTGCGATTTGCTAATCGGGAGGCAGAGGACAGAGCTTGCGGAAGAGGAGTGAAGGTGGCAGGAAAGAGATAGAGAGGATTAAGAAGAAAAGTGAGCATTGTTGCTGGTTTGGACACTGTGTGTTGTGCAAAGGGCTGGGAGAAAAATAAAAAGTGTAAGCTTTTGTAAGTGTGCCTCTTGTGTCTGTCTTTTGGGTTGGGTGGCTGGCACGCCCCCGTAGAGTTGTCACACATTAAACATGGACATTTGGGGTATGCAAAAGGACTAACACTGCAGAACTGCGGCACAGAATGCAAATTGCCTGCACTGTACATTGTTGTCTAAAAAACACTAGCCTTGTTCGTGGACATTTAAGACTAACACGCTAACATAATTACTCAAAGTTTAACGAATATTCAAATTAACAACGTTTTGGATATTTAAATGACAAATCAGATCTAAAACTTCATAATTCTGCCAAAAACACACACACACACTACTAATGCAATGAATTAAAACCAAGACACCCATTAACTTCAGCACACAGTTTTTTTCTTTATCAACATCAAAATACTCTACACAAAACCGTTAGTAAATTGCATTGTTTAAAAGGTGGTTAGGATGAAAACTACGCCTAGCCTTAGACAGTGCACTACAAACAGCAGTAGCTGATTTCAAACAAAGCACCGATGAAACAAAGGAGGCAGCACAAAACATCAGACATAAATCAAATGAAGCCGCATAGGTGTCCTAAGGCATTCACAATGCTAGCACTCTCCCTCTGTCCAAGTGGGAATCACTGCCCACTTGTCACATCCCTTATTGTGAGTTGTTTACTTTCCAATTCAGGCAACAATTTAGTTGCCCTAAAGAACTACATTTGCAGTCAACTACTTCTAAGTTCAATGGAAACCTGCTGGTGTGCTGTTCTTTTAAATGTGACACGATTAAAGTTGCGTGATCAAACATCCGCTACACAAGAAAACCCAATGTGCAAGTCCTAAGAGATGGTGCCACCTGTCACTGCCAGGTGTAATTATGTAAACAGGTCTGGTTTAAAGGGTAAGCAATCAGTATCCTCAAAATGACTATGTGAAGATATCACGGGGCTTTAAGATACAGTCCCATGGTGACCAGAGTGCTGTTAGAAGACAGTTACCTCACACAGCATTATGGGTCAAGGCATTGAGAGCAACATCTACTGTGTACACAACCATCCTGTGTCAAAAATGTTGCATTGACATCCAAATATCAAATACATTAGAATGGTGATTAGAATTGGAATACACAAAATTGGATTCAAATTTCACATCTCTCTCTCTCTCATCAGTTTGGATGAAATCACACAGACAATTATTGTTGACCTGCCACATCACTTGGTCACACTCCTACATCATCTCCTGGAAACACCTGCATTTTTGGTTGAATCACATCTACTGTCAATCAAACACAGCTTGTAACAGCTTTCAGTCCAGTGAGAAAATAACAGTCTTTTCCTTTTAAGATGCAGGCTGCTTCGAAGGGCTCTGTTATAAGCAGACGCCGCTATTCCTGTCACCTAGTGAACCCTGTCTGTGGAGGAGGAGCACATGAGTTTCTGAGACCAGATTTACACTTCACACAGTGCTGACGTTTGGCTGTCAAAAACACCATGTCTGAATTCCAAGTGTTCACATGTCACACAATGTCGTTTGGTGGATTGTATTTCCATTAAAGCACACAGCTCCTCGACGCATGAAACATGCAAAGACTGAAGTTTCTTTCACACATATGACCCAGGAAATTCTGGAGTTAACAATTCCAAGAAAATATCCTGCAATGTGCTCATTCACAAATATCAAGGCAAACTGCCCCACACCATCCACAGAACAGCCTGTCATCCTAGAAATGAGGACCAACCTATTGAAGTTCTCAAAAACAATGGGTAAGTGATGTAGTGGTACTAAACATTTAGCTTTGGTAGCAATACTAGCTTTTGGACCTCAGTACCAAAGCAAATAATGGACAAACTCCGTCACTTCTGTGCGCTGCACAATCACCTGCTTCCCTGTTGCACCTCGTAAACATGCGACTCTCTGCCTTTTGAATTTTTTAGCATGTTGAAGTGTGAGGTTCCCTGTGGAGTTTGCTACGTGTTGAAGAAAGGAGCAGGGGCTGGGGCCGGGGGTTTCGGTTCCTGTGGAGTCGTCAGCACATCAAAGAACAGAAAAACAAAGGGCTGAGCACAAAATCTTTAAACATACAGTTTACTTCTGGTACTGAAACGCTGGTAATTTACCTTTTTAAAAATAAGGGTTTTCAGTACCTTTCCAGCAGTGGTATACCATGCAAAACTATTGTGGTGAGTTCACTGTATTTAATTTTATATTTTTTTATTATAAACAATATGGTAAAATGCTAAGGTCTGTCTGATGATTACTCTCAAAAATACTGGTTCTAGAACCCTGATCGTGCCCTTAATCAAAAGATTATGACTGGATATGTTCTGGAAATTCACAAAAAGGCAGTGGCAACCTCAGCAACGTGACCTGTGCTTGTGGGTTTTTTTATTACAGCAAAGTAAATGCAATAGGAAGTGACATGGTATAAAGAGAGGGGAGCGTAAGTAGAAACAACTGCTGAGCATCAAGCAAATCTTGGAGGCCAATTAAATGGTGAAGAACTCCATAATAAGGAGAATAAGAGCAGTAACATCTTTTGAGTGTCAAGCAAATCACAGCAGGTGCTTAAATGACAAAGACTGAGGTGCAAATGTATTCAGAATTCATAATCAGGGACAAAAATGATGGCTCATAGGCATACAAGACAAAGTAATAAAATACATTAACTACTAGAGAAACTATTTACTAAACATATGTAGTGCCAACAGCTCCTCGTCTTTAACTTGTTTTTTAATTGTATTGTATTTGAGGACTGTGGGTCTGTATGTTTCACTAGTTGTTTTTATTATTTTGTATTCTGTACTTAAAAAGCACACACCTTTGTTTAGGCCACATTCACTAATCAAATAAGAAGCAGTGAGGATACAAAGATATAGATTGTTGCATCTTTCCAAGCTCATTTTCCACAGCCTGCACACAAAGCATCCACTCTCTTCAAACAACATCTGTAAAAGACTGACTGGAGGTAGCTAAGCTGTACAAATTTCTCCTTAGCTTTGATGCCGAGGAGTTTCCCTGTTTCAATATTCAATTTCCAGGCACTTTCCAAAAGGCTCACCTATGAAATCAAAAGTCTGGCACAGGACTAAGCAAGCCTTTCCTTTATTATTGCCCAAGTCTGGCATCAGTAGTTCAAAAGCATTTATGACAGCAAGTTGTTCATACACAAAACTTCAAATCTCTACTAGTTTTAACTAGCAATTTTCTGATTTTGTTCATGCATAAACCAACCAAGAAAATCATGGGAACTGAATGTTGCTGCCCAGGGTTCTGATGTACAAAGTTTGCATCTCTCTCATGTACATAATGGTATGAACAGGAAACCTGCAATAAACATTCTTTTCCTCCATTTGGATGTAGCCATTGTGCAGCCAGAAGTCATCCCACATGGAGTAGAAATCAGTCTTAACCTCACTCTTTTATTGGACAATGAGGCAAATAAATACATATTTTTTTAACTTCTGGAATAATCAGCACATATTATAAACAAAAAACTAAAATCTCAGGAGATAACATTTTTGGGGAAAAAAAACACATGCACTTTGTACAATAGCAATGAGCATGCAACTGGATAACAGTCCATGAGACGAGTAATGTGAAAATGTTTTCCTCTTTTTTTCCCCATGGATATTTTTCACATCACTTTTTATTTTAAAGTGTTGGTCACTATTGGCTTCTATTATAACAAACTTTTTTCTCTCCATTCTGCATAAAAATATGAGATTAAAAATGTTTCTCAGCCACCGCTACAAACTGAATGTGATAAATAACATTTAAAAAACTATACATCATTGTGGGTGTATTATTTCTTTAAATAAAATACTCAATTCTGATAATCTTGCACTGAAATTCAAGCTAAGGGTGGTTATTTTATTAGAAAATCAAGTTCCAAACATTTAGCTTCTTTAACATTAACAGAACAGGATATGTACATGCTAGTTTAATATATATTATATATTTTATTATGAAAACAAGAAGGTAGTGATTTCTTTAACAGTGTCATGTACCTTATAATGAAAGGTACAACTAGCCATCATAATTAAATGTAGCTCTGGTTGTATTAATAGATAGAAAAACACAAACTTCTACAAGTAACATAAAATACTAGCTGCGTAAGCCTGTGCTGTAAAAAGCCCGGGGTCCTAGAAACTATTGAAATTGTCAGAAAAAAACAAAACTGAAATGTAGATATGTCAGGTAATTGAAAGGAACTACTCTGGGCATCTCTCTCCTAGAAGGTTTTGTTTTGCCAACATGCTCGCCTTGCTTCTGTATTAGCAGCTAAGTGAGTGACTGTTTCTTCGGAGGTTTCGTGCTGGCCTCTCTTGTGTATCCTCGGAGGTGCAGCCCTTACACCGACTCCACCTCTCACTTCCAGGCCAGACACACTTCCACACGTAGACGTGTATATAAAATATGATGTAACCTACTGTAATCTTACATATTGTTTCAGATGACAAGGCCTACCTACATTTTAGAGTACTTCAACTTTTACAATACAACTGTGCTTTGGTTTTACATTTTTAGGGTGGCTTGACTTAAGATGGAGAGAGACAGATCTTTATTGTCACATGCACCACAAGAGCATAGTAAAATTCTTGTGCCACAGTTGCAGTGAGGTATAAATAAATGCAGTCAATAAAAGTAGAAGATAAATAAGCAGCACAAATACAGTAAATCAGTTTTTTTTTTTTTTAAGCAATATCTAGTACAGTAACACAAAGCAGCAGGTGGGTACAGGAGAAGTGCAGGGCAGGTAGGACCAAGTTAACATTAACATTGTGGTTCCTACCCCAAAGCTCTTTAGCCTCCACTGAATCCAATTACGAACAAGATTTGGCGCAGTTTATGAAAATGCAGCGATAGCGGTAAAAGTCATTTTAAAGTGCAATTTACGATTCCTATATATATGCTGCACAGGGCTTTTTTCTTTTGCAACTTAACCATCACTTCAGTAAAATGCTTCAACCTACTTACAGAAAATACAATGTGAAACAAAATGTTAGGGTCTGGTCTGTGAATCCTTAAGAATTTACTTTTAATGTCTGTATAAATGTTAATAAAAAATGTGATCAAAACTTCCCAAGTCAAAAACTAGACAAGAAAAAAAAAATGTAACACACTAAATGTTATACTTTTTCATTAATGTATTGATTAAATTGATCCAACATTAAACGTCTCTGTCGAAAAAAGTATGGCAGCCCAGGCCAGTGCTTTTCAACCAGTGTGCTGTGGCCCAGGGGTGCCCTGTGAGAGCTACCTAGTTTTAGTGCAGTTGGGTCTGAATCTGAGAGGGACAAGCACCGCAGGAGGACAACAGGACTAAATGGAGAAGCTGGCATAAAAGAAGCTCTGCGATCGATGTCAGAGCACTTTGGACATGTCTCCTGGCTGTTAAGAGTTCATCTTCCCTCGTGTTTGGTTACCAGCCAGCCTCACAGGGTCAGTAGCACATGATTTGCCTCCGAGACAGAGAGGGACAAACAAAGAGGTAAAGCAGCTGGGAGATGCCACGAAAGTGCTCGCTAAGTGCTATGTCTGTGAAAAGTGGTCTCAGAGCTGCTCGTATTTAAACCGGCTTCAGACAGTTGAGTATATGTAGGAAATATATAAGTTTGTGGTTATTAAAATAACAGTGTGCCTTGGGATATTTTTGGTTACAGAAAGTGTGCCACCACAGAAAAATGGTTAGGAAAAACTGACCTATGCTATCAGAAACTGGTGTGACCGCCTTGACCAGCAATGGCAACAGAAGCTGTTAATCAGTCCAGGACACCGGCTTGCACAAATTTTGGCCCCTTGAAACCAATGGAACTCAAGGACCATAAAACAAGATAAGACAAGAGACACGCCGAGTCACTGACCACATCACAAGAAAAGAAAAATACAACACCCATGGTGGCACTGACCACTTCAAGGTGAAACACGGGGATATACACAGAGTCCACATTGACCTCCGGAATGACTCAAAAATTCTTAAGTGTGGGAACAGGCAGCTACACTGGGATTTGAACCTGGCGTTTCCTTCTTTTAGTGCTTAATTATTAATCATTTATGCACATTTTGTCTATTCAATACTTTTTACAGTTACAAGAAGCAGAGCACAAATTCTGTACACAAACGTCTCAAAACAAAGTTTCTACACGTTCTTTTAATAAAAGGTAATACACAGAGGCCTTCCTCTTGCACAACACGTTGTTGTATCAAAGAAACACATCCAAGTAACAAACGGTTTGCTCCCTTGCCATCTAGCAAGTGAAATCATTGAATTTCTTTGTCACATCAATGGACTTGCAAACAATTTCTACCTATGGGATATTAAAAGATCGGCTACCGTACACCGATCTTCTTTGTCCTGTCAGCAAGACCCCGTAATGTAAGCTCATGCACAAAAGATTCAGTGCTAATGATTAATCACAGCTCAGTTGCTTTATTAATTTGTTATAAGGCCAATACTCTCTATATATTTGTATTGTATTTTATCATTGTTTTGTTTAGTGAATTGTGTTGACAGTGTTTTAGTAGAATGCACTGTTATCAACACTGCATGACCGGCTCTGGTGGTCAGCATTAACTATTCAGTGGACTGGCAAATGTAGTGACCATAACTGAATTGAAATGAATATACAATAGCAAACAAATAATGTACAGGAGAGCAAACAATTTAATTTGCCTGCTTTCTGAAAAGAAACATTCGCCAACTGCTTACTAACTAAGTTGTGCCGAGAAAAATATTGCTTAGAAATATTAAAAAAAAAAAACAAAAAAAAAAACAAGCAAACTGAAAGTCCATCAGTTAGCACACAGGTGACATATCTTGAAAGAGAAACAGACTTTGTGCAGAATACCATTTTTTTTTGGACCTGAACATTTAAGTTGACTAATGATGAGCTACCTTCTCATTGCTCTGCAAAAGCCAATATCTAGAATATCAGGAAGTCAAGAATGCCATAAAATCTATCGATTAGCAAGTAGCAAACTACAGCAGGGCTGAACAAACACTATCAGGAGTGGAAATAAGATGTGAAGCTCATGTTCACTTGTGCAGACTAGGATTTGAATTATTGTATCACTTAAAATTATACCTGAAACTACATTTCAAGAGGGGGGTGATGTTATGAATCTTATGGAAATCCTAAAAACCACAGTGAAGCTTAAGGATTTAAACTGCCATATTAAGAGGGTAAAGGAAGTACTACGCTTGCAGGTATTCACATTTCACTGCACACAGTGACAAGTCATGTTTAAGATCAGGAATAATATTTTTATTGTCTTATGATCAAGGCTTGCCAGTTTATTGCCCACCACCATGATTTTAGGTGAACCACTTAACCTGCCCAAGTCTCAAATGCAGAAATGTGAAAACAAATGAATCATTGTGCGTTAAAAGTCACTCTGGCGTGTAAATTAATAGAAATCAAATTGGACGTAAATTTGGAAGCCTTTCTTTCTCCCCCCCCCCCCCCCATGAATGACAAAGATTTAATCTCAGAAACAATATGGTCAGTGGCTGTGAGGCCTGAACGAATCTCCAAGGCAATGGATAAAAAGTAGTGCAACATTAACCTGAAGACGTGAAGACCAGCACAGCAAAAATACCTAAATCTAACTTAGAATGCATATAGCATCTTACACAGCAACCGCTGTATCAAGACATTTTACAAAACAAAGAAGAATATAATACACAGCCATCCAAAACAGTGAAGCAGATTAAATAACACATGCCAAAGTTAACTGATAAGAAACCCCATAAGAGATCCCATAAAGAATAAAACTGTATGATTTCAAGAATGCAGTGTGAATTATGAAAGAAAAAAAAATTCCAACAGGCCAAAAAAAAAAAAAAACTGCAAAAAAACAAAAAAAAAAAAGAAGTGGTTGGATGTGAAATTAAAGAAACAATTGATAAATTTTAAATAAGTGGAAAATTTGTGACCAAGGATTTCAAAACTCTCTTTTAAAAAACTCCATTTTAAGAGTGCAGGCAATAGGCTCTCCTCCTAAGTACATATTTGCTGAATGGATGCTTACAGAATTATCCCTTTGAATTGATGTGGGTCATGGGTGCAGGACCCCCAGCGAATGTGAAAGTCCAATAATATGTTTTGGGGCCTCGATTACTGTATATTCTAAGTTTATTACACTTAATAAAATGAGTAATGCGAGCTAGAACGATCACTGGGCAGGCAAATCATATGTGTGAGGCTGGCAGCCGAGGCAAAGAGGTGCGGTACTCCCCAGACAAAGTGCGTAGCTCAGAAGTTACTGAACTGTAACATTTTACAAAATGTAACTTATAATAAATTTGAGTGTATATTTTCATGATAGTAAACCAGATGCAGATGATGGTGGTGTAGTTATAAAATGAAATCTCCAGTGGGCAGCCGCCTGAAGTTATGAAAAGTTTTGTCCCACCATGATACCAACGTATGTGAAGACTCTTACAAGTTGGGAAGGCTCCTGATGGGTTTTCCAACCCAGGAGAAAAACAAAACACATATGAACAAGCAGTGACAGGACAAAGACATTAGTCCAAAGAATGCTGTAATCCGACGGGTGTAATTGTGACCCAGTTGTGCAGTAAAGTGTTGAAACAAAAAAAAAAAAAAAAAAAAAAGACACCACCGACTGCAATCCTACCAGCTTATGACTCATTTTAAAGCTCGCGCCCTCATCTTTCACACAACAGCACATGCAGCAACTGTTGAAGCCGCCCAATGATGGACTACTCCCGGGGTTGCTGGGTAGGTTTAGGTAGCGCTGCTACAGCATCATTGCCAGTTTTCCGCAAAAGATTACAAAACACACAAACTAATTTCCATTATTATTCAATTATTGATGACAAGCCCGCAAATAGGCAGATCTGCAAATCATAAACTCACAAATAGCAAAGGGCTGACCTATTCTTTTATTAGGTGATTATTTCCCCTTATTTTAACCTTCTTTAACCAAATCATCTGCAGCCCAGACACAGGACTAAAGCAAAAAAAAAAAATATATATTGAGAGGAATCTTTCTTTGGAATGTCAAAGCACCCAAATTATATAACCTGTGAAAAAGGCTCTTAATGTCCATAATTAAGGGACCTCCCAGAAGGTACTTCTGACTCCCACTGTAAAATAACAGTACAGTTTGCAATGCCAGTATCCAGTGCAAATAAAGAATACCTTTAACTAAACACGTGTAGTTAAACAAATAGTAGAATCGGAGAAGATTCCTAACCATCACCAGACTGCTTCTTGATCAGCGCTCCCCAAGGCATTAACAGCCTGCCCATAATTTATTTTTTCAAAACATGCTACAAACAAGAAAATCTTTGCTTTGTCACGACACTTCAGTCTCAAAAGAAACGGCTGCCATCATGTAAGATCAACTGGTAAACTTACTAGCGTGGCTAACAAAAAAAACACCTCTTAAACCCAACGGGTACAAGGTTTTATTTGTTGTAGTCAGCCCATTGATCAAAGCTGTGCTCGTGCCATTCGATGACTCAGTTCATTGGTTTCATCCTTGTATTTTTATTTATAGAACTTATGGTATAACCACATTCAATTTAAAAATATAAACATACCGGAATCAAAAGGATAAATTACAATTTTAAGTTTAAATAATGTGTTCATTTCTACGAACAAGGCAGGGATCAGAGTGGCAGATACATTTGTTGCTCTTAAAAGGGAGGACATTGCTACTTGTGCCTTCGATATCAAAAAACATTTTAAGCTGTTAATAGAACTCAGTAACCAGTCACACACTGAAGAGACCAGGCAAGCTCTCCTCTCAGGTATCTGCTTTGTTGTACCACAGACAGTAAAATCATTTCTAATAATGCAAGAATACACAGGGGTTGCCAGATATCCTGTTTTTAATTGGCCAGCTCTTTGAGGTTTTTATTCAAGTAAGCAAACATACAAATAAAAGGGGTTGTGCTATTATTATTATTATTATCATTATCAGACACTTGCCTATGTATGCCTGCCACTTGTCTCAACCTTTTATACACTGTGATGAAACATAAGACTTCTGGTTATGTTGTGCTTAAACACCATTATGATACATCCCTTTTATGGATAAAATATTCAATGGGACACCATCACTAAAACCAGCATAAAATCACAGCCCCTACAAGGTCAAACTCTTTTAGGAGACTACGATACTGATACAAGTTAAATATAAAGGCTGCAGAAAGGACATAGCAGCACTGGAACAAGTCCAGAGAAGAGTGATTAGGCCGATTCTAAGGCTGCAGGGGAATGAATTATGAGTAAAGATTAAAAGAGCTGAGCTGTTACAGTTTAAGTAAAAAAGGATTAAGAGGTGACATGATTGAAGTGTTTAAAATCATGAAAGGAATTAGTCCAGTGGATCGAGACTGTGACTTAAAAATTAGTTCAACAAGAACACAGGGACACAGATGGAAACTTGTTAATGGTAAATTTCACACAAACATTAGGAAGTTTTTCTTTACACAGAGAACCACAGACACAAGGAATAAGTGACCATGCAGTGTAGTAGACAGAAAGACTTTAGGGACCCAAGTGGCTGGACCAGGCTTGATGTTATTTTAGAAGAATTAATTGGATAGGACAGACAAGCTTTGCTGGACTGAATGGCCTGTTCTCGTCTAGGTGGTTCTAATTTGCATTATTTGTACATAATATTTATTAATTTAGAAAAATGTATGAATGGATTAATTTGATTTCTGAGAAGAAAGTTACATCCAGAAGACTGTGCTCTTATTTGTGTAATAAATAGTGAATAGAATAGGCAAACTGTGAGCGAGGAATGTTTCCAGCTCTACAGCAATGGAACATTTTTTGGTCCAGAATGGGGCCACACACAGAGACTGGAAGAAATAAGCAAATTCATATGGTTGGCCGTTTAAATAAATATCCTACATGCAGTTATAAGTAATGTAGAGGTGCTCCTCTGGAGAAAAGGTCTACGGATGGGGACAGCGTGGAGCATCGAGTATTGTGTATACCAAAAATGCTCTGCTTACACAAGAGGTATTGCTGGCTAGAGAAGCATTTTGATATTAGCCACCATTCAAGAATGTCTTCATGGTGTGCAGTTGTCCATTGTCCAGCTGGAAGATCACCCCAGCTGAATGCGTGTCAAAAGGTCCTTACAATGGTCACTACCTCATCAATATTATATTGCATGGTCAAACTGCCCTTAACAAGCAGCAAAGGCGACTGGCTGTTTCCGATGATAGTGTCACATATTATGATACCCACTGTGTTCTTGCAATGTGCTATTAAAAGAATTTTTTCTCACGCTGCAACGAAGCTAATGTCATATTAATCTGTGAAGCCAGTAATTATCAGGGCACAAGAGAAAAGCAAGGCTCATTTCTAAAAACGGCCAAATGTCACTCTACATCATTCTAGGCAATTTAGACTTAGCACCAGGACAAGTTCAGTTAGAAACATTAGGCTGTAATGGACACACTCGAAAATGACTCACCTCTGTAAGTAGATGACAAATGGTCTGAAATGTTACCTCAGCAATCCATACAAGATGGAATATTTCTCTCGATTGTGGAAAATGACAAATACTGTGGAGTGGTGTTCCTCTGGACTTGCCAGACACTTCCTATTGGAGATTAGAGCCCCTTCTGTCCCACTATTGAATCGGTCATACTAGCAAGTGCCACACTTAGGCGGACCACCAGAACTCCGGTCTCACAATGAACGACAATTTTGCTCATATCAAACCCACTCAGCCATCTGTATAACTAATGAACATAACATTGAACGTTTTTTGTTTAATACAGAAGTAGAACACGTCTCCCAAGGTCAATATGAGCCACACTTCTTCACGGTCACCTTTTTAGGGCTTAGTACTACATGAGACCATCCAGTGGCAATGATGAGTGTAACTGATGTGAAGAAAAAAAAAATAAATAATGTGCCAATCCAATAGTTCTTCACACTAATTGGGCCACAGTTTCTGGGTGGAAGTAACTTTATCCCATTTTGTATTTAATTTCAACTTTTTTTTATCCAAAGTCACTTAAAACTCTCAATGTCAAAATTATTTCCATATGATTACAACTGTACAAATGATCAGACTTGGTCATGTTTGCATACTGTATCAAGTTTGATGTCAGGACAGGATTATTCAAAGTTTAATACCTTAACTGATAGGCCAGGTTACCTTGGAGAAAGAAATCACAAAATGGGACACTTAAGGTTTAATGAAGGCAGAGGAAATGCATGCTATATCTAGAACAGGTCAGGTCAGGTCGGGAAGCATGCACTCGTACAGCACGTTACCGCACCCACCACATGATGAAACAGCTCAGGATCTTGGTTGGCACCCCCACAGGCAGAAACATGGTCCAGGCCCACTCTCCAGAAATGACCATCTATCTGCCACACACAGGTGTTACAGGTGTCCCCTTGGCCTGATCCAGCCACTCGGGTCCTCAACAGTGAGGATCCTGCGAGAAGGGTAACCCCTCTGGGAATCGTGCCACATGGCCGAAGAGCCATTACTGATGCTCCCTGGCAATGTCATTGCGATGTGAAAGGAAAACCAGAAAAACTCACACAGGCAGAGAGAAAACTCACAAAAACAATTGATTTGACCCTAGGACACTCCATTTGTGAGGCAGCAGTACTGACTTCTGCTTCAGTGTTACCCAGAGTTCTGATTCGTACTCGTCGGGGGGAGGATTGGAACTGGAAGCACTCTCTAACAAAGCTAGCTACAAGAATTCAGGCACAGCAACTTAGATGCCAATAGACTGGGCGAGACTGGGCCGCCACAAACCCTGCCCGTCATGGCTGCTGAAAGCACATGTGTCAGGACACGGCAATACCCCCCTACAGTTTCTTTTAAATAGATTTCTCCTCGCTCCACCCAAACTGTACTGGTTAGTTTAGCCACACCTTTCCCTGGCACAGAATTCCATCAGCTTCATTTTATTTGCTTTACTGCATGTTGAACAAAGGATAGATGATGAAAACAATTAACACATTAAAAAAAACAAAAAAAAAAAACTGACAAAGCCTGACAGTGATGATGCATAGAGACTGCAGCAGAGTTTTCTCAAGGAAAAACTTCCTCCCACCTCAAAGAACTATGTCTTAAAGACAAAGGAGACCGAGTAATGGGTAATTCGATGTGTGCAGGTATTCATGGAGTAGAGTGGAGCAAAGCAAACCAAGTGGTAGTATTCTATACATCAGAGTGTTGAATTTTTTTTATTTCAAATCTCCCCTCAACTGTTAAAGCACTTGATCATCCTCCTTCAAGCAGGATGGCTTAAAAAATGTATTCTCTTGGCAAGCTGTCATTTCCCAGGGGAAGTCGGGGGGTATTACTCTTTAACGCTCTGCATGTTAAGTCTGGAAGTTATTTTCTTTGGAGAAGCTGGCAAGATCATAAACACTTGACCCAAACATTTAGCAGTCCCAGTATCGACCCACCATTCCAGTACACAAAACAGCACAGAGAACAGCAACAAGACATGGCTTTCTTGGTATATATTTGATAATCATCAAATCAACTGCTTACTTTTCAGTAAATGTGGCTCACAGAGTGAAAATAGATAAGCAGCACCTGTCAGTTGGTGCTTCCTCACCTCAAACGAAACACAAAAAAGTATGGACAGGCAACAGACATTCATCACAAAAAGCAAAAAGAAAGAAAGAAAAGAAACACAAACATTCTACAGTATCCAATTGACCCGGTCCAATGAGCTTCTGTCAGGGATACCGAGAAAGTGAAGCCTGCATGTTATCCACAAGTGTGTGGGGTTTCATCTATGCTCCTTGTAAAGGCTGTATCTCACATTATGTGACTTTTGATGCGATTTTCAGTCATTGCTTTCCTTTACATAACCTTAGCGAGTCAGGCAGTCGGTGGCACACTACCTCCCAATAATCCAGTCACGTAATGTTTCAGGTTTGACTTTGCCTTTAGTTGTAAGGGTGGGTGAGGTGCGCACAAGAGCAGACAACCATTAAATGCTCATTCAGAAGTACAATGAAGATAATTCAGCAATGAGGAATAGGGAACACAGGTGGCTTTAGACCTCACAAACAGAAGAGAAGCTCGTCTGTCTGATATCTCAAGCATTACGTGCATTGACAGAATGGAAAAAAGGAGGAAAAAAAAAAAGGCACGAGGTTGTGACTGAACTCAATGTAGCTGTTAACCCTTTATACAACGACAGCTCAGTCAGGCAGTACACTATGGGATCTCGCAGAAAGGGGTGAGCACAACTTCACTAGATAAGCAGCACTCGTTGGGTGAAGCAGACATGCCGGGCACTTTTCAGTCCTTTAAACTGCCATGACCCGGTGAAACAATCAGCAACTGCATTCGGCAAATCTGACATACCCTAATATTAGAAGTTGCGTAATGTGACATTGGCTGAAGTCTCAGAAAACTGACCAAATGGGCAAGTGTGGGTATGTACTTGGGGAGTGTCCTGTAATGGACTGTGGTCCCATCTATGCTTAGTTTCTGTCGTGCACCCATTTTGACAGTTTTCCAGTAATTCAAAAAGCACATTAAAAAAGCTGATAAACTGTCATAATAATCAGGTCTTCAAAAAATGTTATTTAACACTCACAAGCAATGTCATAGTTGTTCTTAAGTACAGACAAATGAGCAGGTAGGCTGATGGAACATGGCAGTTCTAATCTCCCTTTTCCTAAATGTAACCCCAGCAAACAGAAGAGCCAAAGAGAACTTTAACAAAAATTGGAGAAAAGGAGTTAATGTATGTAACGGGGAGTTTAGCTGTTCAACATAATCCAAAATATTACCAAATATAATACTGTATGGCACAACTGCACAAAATAAAACAAACTCTCCAAATAAGACAGTAAATATGCACATTTATCCAAACAGACCTCCAGTTACTCTTACGGTGGGAAATTATGATTTTACATTTATGTGCAAAATCTATATGGGATCAGTTTAGCATTGCCAAAAGACTGCTAGAATTTACAATACAAACATATAACCAAAATTTATAGTATGAGGAAACATTTTACCATCTATCCTGTATTTACTCCAGAAGGATTATAAAAAAAAAGAAAGAAAGAAAGAAAAAAAGCCAAACCTCATGAAACGTACGTAAACACACGCACATCAGTAATAACAACCTACTGCAGTAAAACGTCAATAGCTAAATTTCAAAACAAACCAGGCCAGATAGGGCAGCCTTGGCCTTTCAATCCCAAACTTTCCAGTTCAGTCCACCAGTCTTTTTTCTAAACCTGCCATTCAATGATAAGGTCACTTCGACATCAGGATGGGACACCAGTCCACTGTACAAGTCACCCTTACAGGACCAGGATTCAAGGTTGCCAATCAACTCTGCACAAGGACAATTGGGTATCTCTACAGGGGTGGCACCTCTGCAGAAAACAATCCAACTCTGAACCAATGGGCATGAAGGAAGCACTACTATTCACTGAGCCACCACGCTGCCCAACCTCAGTACGGCTGCGCAGTTATTTGCATGCCCATGCCCGCTTGTAAATGCATTTATGTAATTAAGTAAACGCATACATCCAATTTTTGAGTAATTTAAACACGCTTTTTATCATTCGTAGCTCAAGCTCTTATTAGGCTTACTTAACACAAATCACACCTCAAACCCACTGAACCTCGTCGCCGACTTAACACATTTCTATCCGTCCAGTATCTGAACCCGGTAATTCCTGTTTAGGCTGGCGCATGGCATGAACCATTCCTGTACGAAGTGCCAGTCTGTCGCCATTCGCATTCACCAAGTGACCCTTAACCAAACTGCCACGACTTGCAGAAAACACGAGGACAACGTGCCAACTTCACGCAGGCAGTGACCGACATTTCGTTCGGCCTAAAATTCGGACTCGCTATTTCTTAAAGTCTCAAGGCACGTTTACTGAACACGTTTTATTAGAGTGTCGCATTTCTCTTTGCGGCCGCCAGGGGCATACGCATGTAACAAAGTTCGTCAATCTCCCTTCGTACTACCTCTTTTTCATGACTAAAATACTGAAATATATGAATTTCCCAAATGCTGTGTGTTTTGAGGTGGATCGGTTAGGAACTACGAAGACGAGTGCGATCGCATAAGCAGACGCGTTGTGGAAGCCGAGACTGTTCCCCACAGCCCCCCCACGACCAAAGCGTGGGCCACGCGAGGAGACAGAAGCAAGGATGCCGTTCGAGGCTACCCACCGCAGTTCTTTGATTCGCGACGATCGTGTCAAAAGCAAATCGAACACTCACCTGAATCGTATTCCGGCACAACAGCCTGGTACTGTGGACCCACTCGCATTCCACCGGAGCCTGAAAGAAGTCACAAGGATCCGTGTCAAGAAGGCAACAAAGCAGCCAGCGCTAGCAAACTTCTGCACACGCGTTCTAGGCTACACGCTCCCCAATATGCTATTCCCATTAGCTACGCGCAGCCCCCCCATTACCCACAATAGAATAACCACAGGAGAAAAGACATCTCTGTGAACCACTTCAGTGCGGATTATCAGAGATCAGAAGAAATCTGAATCTAAAGGTGTCGAGGAGAATACTCTAAAGCCAAGCTTCGTCAATTTCAGGAAACTAGTGTATAAAGGCTTTGCATCTTTTCTCTACTCAACGTCTCTGCGTCTCTGGCCCTGACACTGGAGGAGGGTTGGAGTTGCTGGAGTGTGTGTGGGGGGTCAATCGAAGGATGGTTTTTTTTTTGAACCATACTAGCACCCCTTTACGTCATTTTAAGGTTGCTCACTTCTTCAGACCACTCCCTTACTTTACATCCCTACAATTATGAACAGGACTAAACACTCGTGAACATCACTCGAAATGTGTGATCAGCTATCCTTACTTTTCCACTGCCCATTTACACACACTTCAGAATGTTTAGGCAGCCAACCACTCTTATTAATAGACACCCTTACTTTCTTCAAAAGGTGTGTATAATCAGGTTATTCTTGTCCAGTTGACCGCTTTTAGACAATTCTATAAATGTCCGCTTTACAGCTGTTTGATACCCCTTGTCCCTTTTTAAGAGACCACTCTTTCACAGCGATGGAAGCTTTTTCGTTATCCTCTGATCAACATGTGTTTAAGGCTATCCTCAGTCGTTCTCTTCAATGGCATTGGAGGCTAAGTATGTCTTCAGTGTCCCTAATGAAACTTAGACGTCCACAAATCTCCCTTCGACAGTGGGTGACTGTCCTCATTCTCTCCAATGCGCAGGCCCTTCAACGTGAATTTAAGCCAACTGTTGCCCTTCCACTGCTTATTACCACCCCTGGGGATGGCGTTTGAGGCTGGCTATTTTTACTTGCCATTCCCTTCTTTTGTACTATTCACGAATATATCATTACCCAGGTTAAGCTCATTCTGTCAAGGGGGTTTGAAGCTCGCCTCGCTCCTCCTCTGAGCACGCGTTCGAGGCTATTACTACCCCGTCCACTTCTCATCACCCCTTTCAAAAGCTCGATGCTCTTTACTCTCACCATTTACTTACTTGTGCGTTTGAGGCTATTCATACCCTTTTACTTGCACATTCAAAGGCACTTTGTTGACCCTAATATTCCTTTTTTCCCTATGTTCGAGGCTATTCCTGCCCCCACGTTGACTGCTCGAGGCTATTCTTGCCCTCACCCCACACGCTCACTCGTTGGTCGGCGGTGTTTTGTCTTGCCCCCCACGACTGACCTACCGTGATCATCATCGCTGGACGACCCCGCCGTGCTGCCCTCTTCCCATGAGTGACCACTATTCCCATTTGCAAAACTTTTGCTGGCGCTGGTTTGCTGAGTCGCCGCATTCCGCCCTCTCCGCTTGCCGGAGACCTCCGAAGAGCTCTTCTCGAGCATTGCTGGCATGATTAGGACTACTACTTATTATTACTGCCTCCCCCCCAAAAAAAAAAAAAAAAAAAAAGAAAAGCTTTCTGCCACGGAAGAGATGGACGCTACCGGGCGATGAGAAAGATTCCAGTTTTGGTGTGGCAAAGCACGCTATTGGTTGAGCTGCTTATTAAATTGCCTTCATCTGAACTTTCCACAGCCTCATCACATTCGTCGCCCGGCGGCTGGCGCTGAAGGCACACCGCACTGCTCAAGCTGTCTGCACCTCCCTGCTTGGCTCAATCAATCTACCCCAATACTTACAATGTCCCGCCTATGACGCGCGTCTATTGGTCAATAGCCTCAAAAAGTTCTTACCATTGGTTAGCTACTTACGTCGATCAAGAAAGCCTGGTTTCCGTTGTTAGGGTAGGTGGACCGACAAATCGGCGCTGCAGGGCTGAGACGAGGGGGCGACGGGTGGTGTACAATATCTATACCCAATAAACTGGCAGACTTACAGGAGTTGCCCAGAGCAGGTTTACTTTACATGTTCAAATTACAGGTCGAAAAACAAATCTCCATAGTCACCCAATTTCACACAAAGATTGGGGGATGGTGGTTTATGATGACCTCCCTACTTTTACCCCCTCCAACCTCCACTGCTTAATTTACATGTTAACATGGGAAAACTCAGGAGCACATTTAGAAAAAAAGAGTGAAAAAATGCAAGTGAATATCTATTTTAGTTTTTAATTGTACATATTGAGCTCAACTTTAAGTCTTCATTCTTCTTTGTTAGATTATTCTTAAAATGCGAAAAACACATTGCGCTTGGGGATTACTCCACACCCAACACCTCTCAAGAGAGAGTTTATTGAGATCGCCGACTCTTTGTTCCCAAGTCTCTGTATTCTTCGGAGAAGCACGGGCTCGTCTACGGATCTGCTGTCCTTCCTCAAAGGTCAACAGAACTAACACACAATTAGACAGCTGCGGCAAAACAGCTTAAGACAAATCTGATGAAGTGATCGCTCACATCTGTCACACCGGGGTAGGCTCCGTCTCCCCGCGGCTTGAACACCGAATAGAGCGGGTTCAAAAACTGATACTGTAGCTGGCCGAGTGGCTGGGTATCTGCAAGAATGAATGGAAAGACAAAAATAATAACCTGACAAACATGGTCAAATGTCACCTTTATGGCACAATACGCTATGAGCGTGGTACCCAAGTAAATAAAAAACATCACACCAATCTCACCAATTTTAACAGCATTTTCAACCAGACCAGTGTCCACTCTGTGTTAAGGATTAAGCAGAAGATTTTTGACGTGTTCTTTATCATTCCTTCGAAACGGAATGCAACACGAAGAATGTGTAACAAAGCGAAAAACCGTACCAGGCGGATAACTTATGCAAAGTAAAGGCAAATATCTATCATATAGTCTGTTATATAGTGCCTTTTCTGTATATCTATATGTATTTTATATATTGCCCATCATATCAGTCTTTTATATAGTGCATTATATAGCACCCTCTGTGTCTAGCTATTATTCAATGCCCTATTTATCTATATAGTGTCCTATGTATAGTATCATATATATTACCTCATCTATCTATCATTTTTATTTATGATAGATTTTTGCATTAAGGGCCAGTGGGGCATAGCCCCACTAATTCATATGCAAAATAAGTAATAAACTCCCTTTGTAATTTAACTTATTATTAAAATGCTTACAGCTACCTTAACTTTGTCTTCTTATGCATTTTTTACAATTTTGCATCATATGCTGAATGTAATTTCTTATCTGGAAAAATATTTTTTGTCATATGTGAAATTGTCTTCATGCCAGATGCTGCCAGCCTCTTTCATGCTTAGGGTGTGTTTTGGATTACCTTTGGTTGTGGGTGTACATTTACAACCTAAACTTCCCAGCTTCCTGATGTGGCTTGAAGGTTATAACCCCTCGATTAAAATGAGGACCCTTTTTTTTTTATTCCAGTTTGATCTTTTTCTAGCTGGGTCAGCAAAGAAGTATGGAAAGTTCAGTACCATTTACTCCGATAAAGGCAGCTACAGTTGTACAAAAAAAGGAAGCAGATCAATATCAGAAATGCACCAAGCACAAAATATTATGCTGATCAGAATGAGGCTGAAAACCATCTTGATCTTCACCCAACACTGAGGAGGACTGCCTGATGGCACTGAAATTCAAAAAGCCACAAAGGTAGCCTTATGTGTGCCCCTTATCATTTGTGGATTAGAAGCTGCTCCTGATTCAAAGAAGAGTCCCAGTGTGGAAAGAACAGGAATGTGAAATTGTTTTTTCAATTGTTTGTCAACTTTGTGCAGACCAGCAAACACCTGGCCACATTGTAGTTAACCTGCTAAATCGTGTATGTTGTCAATGTGTTTTTTTCTTTGTTATCATGGGTCATCTTTTTGGACCTCAAAGTTGATCATTTCTAAACTTGAGGTGTTGCTTTTTTTCAATTTAGTTCATAATCAACTGGTTTTCCTGGGCAGTGTTTGGTTGTGAGGCTCTCATTTTACTTAGCATTTAAATTTATATGGTTGTATTTTGTCAGATGATGATTGTTTGTTTGTTTCATCTTTTGTGAAACAAATGGTGCATGAACTTGTATGACTTGCTAGTTGTTAGCAAAAGGAACAGATACTGTACGTTTAGTTAGGTAAAGCTAATATCAACATTAGAGAAATCAGACTATATAAAAACTTTTATCTATCTATCTGTCTATCTACAGTTATATAGTGCCTTTTCTATCTATTTATCTACAGTCATGAGAAAAAGAAAGTATACCCATGGAAATTGTTGACTTTTTCAACATATTTGAACAGGCAAACAGTGTCAATAGATAAAGGTGATATCCTAGATTAAAAACACAATGAAAACTTACTTTCAATCTTTTATTCATATTATATTACATATTATATGTGAAATGCACTACAAGCTCTATAAATTCTTATAAAATCTCGGCCCATGTGTTGAAGAATATACTTTGTCCTAAACAATTTAAACTTTCACTTTTGCGTCTTTTTTCCAATGAAAGTGTCCAAAACGTTAAAAAAGCAAGAGTTATTTATTTCTATCTTGTATATGCTTTAGAAGTATATCACGGTCTTGAGAAGTTTTTACTCATAGGGTGCTCAGTTGGTGACCCCTTTGTCAAGTCAAAGAAGCTTCTCTCCAGTCTGTGAATATTTGGGCCAACTGATAGCTTACAGGTGTTGATAGAATCCTAATGTGTGTCTGAGGAACAAATGTGTGTGTGTATATATATCAATCCCATATAAAAATGGGAATAATTCTGGAAGAACGCACATTCTAATTTTGCTTTAAAACGTAATGACCAAATTTTGACAGCCAGTGTTTTTTAATCGAAAGGAAATTCTAAAGACTGTTCCTGCATTGTCCTCAGTACATCTTTTCTGAAATTTTTAAAGTTACTGAATAAGTTTACCAGTTTAGTGAGATAGTGTGGTGTAGTGATTAAGGTTTTGGGCTTCAAACCCTGAGGTTGTGCTGTCCAAATCCCACTACTGATACTGTGTGACCATCAGCAAGTCACTTCACTTTGCTGGTGCTCCAATTCAAAAAACAAAAGGAATGTAATCAATTGTTACTCTCAAATTTTGTATGTATCAGCCAAACAATAATTAACAGATTGTGTAAGGGATGGCCAGCAGTCTATCCCGGCCGGGATGCCCAAAAGATTGAAGGATGGGAGAAGACAGCTGCTTCAGGGCACTGCTTCCCCCAAAACACTACATGGCAGCTTCCCTGGTTTACAGTGGTGCCCCGGATTACCACAGGGCACTTTAATAATAATAATAATAATAATACATTTTATTTATTTGTAGGTGCCTTTCAAAACACTCTAGGACACCGAACAAGATAAAACAAACATAAACAAAACTAAAATACGAAAATTAAAATCAGACAGAGCAATTGTAATCAAAGAGAAAAAGCAGTCTTAAAGAAATGAGTTTTAAGTTTAGATTTGAAAACTGAAAACGATTCAATATTTCTAAGTTCATATGGTAGTGAGTTCCAGAGCTGGGGAGCAGAGCAACTGAATGCTCTGCTCTCCATAGTGGTAAGATGGATGAAGGGGACAGTCAAGTGGGTGGATGAAGAGGATCCGAGGGTGCGGGAGGGAATGGCAACATGAAGGAGGTCGGACAGATATGGAGGGGCAAGGTTGTGGATAGCCTTAAAAGTTAACAGAAGAATTCTGAATTGAATACAAAAATTAACTATGGGACTTGGAGTTCAAAATCTCAGTCCTGTTGGGTACCATGGGTGCCGCCAGGGGGTGCTGTGAAAGAGACACGTGACATGAAGTTTCCATCTGACCTGGAAGTGCTTGCAGACCATGTGGATGGAAGAACAGAAGCACTTCCAGGTTGGCTACTATAAAAGGACTTAACAGCCTCACAGCGATGAGCCACAGTCAGGAGGTAGAGGCGAAGAAGAGAGAGAAAGAAGAAAGGACTGTGTGTCATATTATTTGATGTTTTTGTACTGTTCTATTCGGTGCTGTGAAGTGGGGAGCACTTCCCCACTGAAGAATAAAACACGTGATGTGTTGAACTGGTGTCTCAGCCTGTCAGTGTCAGGGTTTGGGGAATGATACGCCCCCAGGTGGCGCACAATTGTTTTTAAGAAGTTGCTTCCTTGTACTGGATATTAGATATAACATGCCTAGTGCCAGATGGCACGGTGTTGCAGTGATAGTGCTGCTTCCTCGCAGTAAGGAGGCTAAGGTTTGCATCACCACATCCTCCCTACATGGAGTTTGCATGTTCTCCCCATGTCCGTGGGGGATTCCTCTGGGTGCTCCCAAAGAGATGCAGGTTAGATGAATTGGTGACGCTAAATTGGCCCTGTTGTGTCCCTGCAATGGACTGGTGCCCTGTCCAAGGATTGTTCCTGCCCTTCACTCTAGATAGTATCTATCTTCTGTGATCGTGAGTTGGATCAAGTGGGTCAGAGGGTGTTATGTTTTGATGAGATATACATTTTAGTTCTAGGTGAACAGTAAATGTATTTTTGGGTGAGCACACATTCATGCTCTACAATGGGATGGAGGCTCATACGTCAAATCAAGTCAGATTTATTGTCACATGTTCTCAGTACAATAAAATTGGTACTGGCATTTCTCCTCAGAACAGTTGACAAAAGGATAATACACAAAATAAATAAAAGGTATACTTGACATCACATATTTTGACAACTCGCAGAAAAAGAACACACAGTAGACTGTTTGCTGATAAGCCCAATAACTTTATTGCACAGGTTTCTCACTAAAGTGGGTCCCTATCGATTTCCACTGTTTGGGTCACAGAAAAACCTACCAAAATAATAAACGTTCAAGCCACCCATGACCTGTCTGCTATATTCCTATCTCACGTCTTCATCCTAGCTTTTCCTGCCTAACTATCACAGCTCACATTGAACCTCCACCCATTTTTTTGTGCCAGGTACTCCTATTTATTAAGGCACTTTTCCCAGAATCCTTTAAGTAGTGTACACTGCCCCCTTTTTAGCTCCTCTTCCCCATGGGCATACAAAGTTGCTAAAATGTTTCGGCAAAATGACGTCTTACTGAAGACAGCCTGGCATAGACACTGCTGTCATGCACCCCTCCTCTATCTTAACTATGAAAGCTAAGCTGCTGTTGTGGTCCCCCAATGGCTCCATCTGATGGACCTGTCCCTCTTGTGGTGTCTATATTTTCTTTTGGGCACCTCTATATTCAGGTGATTTCATCTTATTACTGCCTTACTTCACACCATTCACTCCCGCTCCCACTTCTAACACCAATGTGATGACTTACAGAAAAAGAACAGTCAGATGACCATTTGCAGGTAAGCCCAATAACTTTATTGCTGAGGTTTCTCACTAAAGAAGATCTACCAATTTCCACTGTTTGGGTCTCAGAAAACATCACTAAAATAATAAATATTTAAGTCAACCATTGCCAGTCTGCAATATATCTCACATCTTTGTCCTTGCTTTTTCTGTCTAACTCACACTCCAGTCCAGTACCACACACACTAATTTGTTATTTATTAAGGAACTTTTCCCAAAATTCTTCAAGCAGTCCAATATCTATACAGTATGTATTTGCAAGTATTTTATATGCAGCGTGTGTGTGTGTGTATATATATATATATATATATATATATATACACATATATACACACACACACACATATATATATATATATATACACACACACACATACATACACACAGTATACATCTTTATATATAATACACTACTTTGGCTGTCCGTTTGCCTGTCCAAGATTTTATATCACCTGTAGCTTGCAAACCGTTTGACCTATTGGCCTGAAATTTGGTGCACATATACTACGTGACATCTACTATCCGGGTGATGATTGAGCTCCAAGGTTATTCCTGTTTTTATTTTTATTTTATTGTAAAATCATCTCTTGGCAGCAGCCAGCAGGGTGGCCATGCAGCACATGCATACAGGAACCGTTCTCATCCCTACCACTTCCGTCACTTCCCCTACCTCTTCATATCTTAAATCATTCTTGAGGCAGATTGAAGGCTTAACTGCCAGCTTAAGTGAAAAATTAAAGAAAATGTACTAAGTAATTGCAACACAAACACTGACTTAATCAGTTTTAACACAAAAAGATGCTGACGAAAGAAGAGAAGAAGTGGGCCGCTAGGAATGCCCAGGTCAAGTGTATTCACTCCATGTTATCGTGGTGTGCGCCATTACTGGTATATTTTATATATATATATATATATGCACACACACACACACATACACCCACAATGGTTGTTATAATTTTTTAAGAATGATTACTTAGTAACCTTACAACTTGTGTGTAGAAACTGTCCTTGAATCTATTGGAGGTATGTCAAAGCTCCTTGTGATTCTGAAATTGTATTAAGTAGGTCAAAAAATGGATGGTACCATATAATCTCTAAAGAGAAGTGGAAAACATTTGGGGTCTCAGGTAGGATAATCCCCATTTATTGTTGTCTGATAGACTTGAAGGTGTGAATCTAAACTATTGGTGATAACTGTCAGGCTTACAGATAACAAACAGTATTTTGATGCAATTCAGTCATAAAACAGATTGAGTATGAAAAAATGGATTATTTCTAGCAAGAACTGGTGGATGTTGCAGTGGGCAGGCAGATGGGTGGAGTCAAGACAAGGTCATCATCTGGGTCAGTGACTTTCGGACTCTGGAAGAAGCAGACAGATATTTGATTTTACTGGTAATTCCACAAGTCCTTCCTGATATCCCCTTCCCACAAACTCATCTGAAGTCAAATTCTTGACAATGGATGGATAGAAAAACTAATTTAGAAAGTGATCAAAATAGCTGCCATTTCCTTCATATATGATGCTTGAATATTGTCTTCATGTGCTGGGTTTGCTATGTCATCACAGAAGCATATTTGCTAAGTGCTTCAAAAAGACGCTGGCTTACACTTATGCAAAGAGACACATATACAAAGGGGGTGTATAATGGCACAGAAGTTAATATTGTTGCCTCACGACTCCGAGACCTGGTTAAAGTGGCTAATATGCCTACTATCAATCTGGAATTTTACATTCTCCCCATGTTAAAATCTATAGGTATCCCAGGTTCTCCATATTCAAAAGACTTGAAGGTTACATGAAATCTGTAATGTATCAATCTGTATTTATATGTGTGTACATTGTGAAATTTGTAAAATGCTGTAATTTTTATTTAGCTTATAAAAGTTTATAGTATTCTGAGCCTGTACTTAATGAAGAGTGCTATACAAAAATAAACTTAATAGAATTTATTATCATCATTATTCTTCTGCTGTTTTTCCGGACGGTCATGGTTGAAACATGCTGAGCTGGGCTGACCAGGCCTCCATAGCCCCAATAAGACTCTCCAGACTTTCCCCAAGAATATCCAGACATTCTCAGGCCAATCAAGTGATACAAATTCTCCAGCAAATCTTGGGTTTGCCCCTTGTTCTTCATGAAATAGACAGTGCCTTGCATAAGTCCCATGGAAGATGCCCATGAGGGTATCTTACTTACTATATATGCCCCCCTCCACCTCCAGTGGCTGCTCTTGATTTGGAGAAACCACAGCTCTTCTCCAAGGTACAAGGTACTTTAATATTGCTAAGCTACTCATCAGGTCACAAAAAATGAGCCCATCAACTCTGCGGAGGAACCTCACTTCAGTTGCATATACTCACAACCTCATTGTTTTGTCATTTCCCAGGGCTTAGAGTACAGATGAGGATGGGAATGTAGACTGCCTTGTTTGCAGACTTGGCTTCCACTTCACTATTATGGTCTAATACAATATTTATAAACCACCTGCTGTTGCACCAATTTAATGGTCAATCTCATGATCACATCAGCCATTACTTGTGAACAAGACCCTGAGGTACTTGATCTCCTCCACTTGAGGCAGCTGCTCACCTGTGGCCCTTTAGATTTGAAGGTGCTAATTCTCATCCCATCTGTATCACATTCAGTTGTGGAAACCTCCTGGACTTACTGGAGAACAAAGTTTTACAAGGCCAACAGAAAAAAAAAACATCATCTGCAACAACAGAGATGTAACCCTTAAGTTCCAAAACTGCTCCCAAACCCTTGTCTGTGTGTTCATATCCATTCAGTGAAAATGCTCAACTAATGCTGAGACAAGGCACACCAAGAGGCCTTAAAGTTGATGCCGCGATAGGCACTAAAACCCTCTGGCCTTAAATCCTTAGAAATACCTGCACTATGGAGGTCTTAAATACAGTCCATTCAGACTCTGTGGCCCTGCCCTCTCCCAAGATGAAAGATAACTCTTCCAAAAGTGACAAGGACCTATTTAGTCATTTTCAGTACACGCTAACCACCTGTATTTGTCATTGGTCTTTCCAGCTCAGACTTTATCCATCTGCACCAACTCACCATCGAGTTGTGGTTGGATGATGGCTCAGTAGGGTAAACAGTGGTAACTTGTCCTGGACGGGATTACAGTCAGTCCTAGAAAGCTGCTGCCACAGTTTTATAAGTTGTAATTTTGTAAAAAATAAATATATAATTTAGCATTAGCTTTGCTTAGGCCTTTGATTAATTTGTAGCTAATGTACTATATTTAATTGGAATTACTGATTTACATTTCTTTGATTGAAATCCATCAGTTAGGATGATATATTGCTATTATTCACTCATTCAATTTCTTACCTCTTTCCTTTCAGGAGTACAGCATCATGGGGAACCCTCGAGAGCACAGACCTGGAAGCAGCCATGACCTGAAGGCAAATAAGTTACATGGAGTCTTATAGACCACCCCTCTCCATTTGTCGGGTTTGGGGGCGGGGGTCTGTATATATTGTTATTCGTTTACAACAATAATATTAGTTCAGCCCCTTCCCTTACACTTTTTGTGCTATGTCTGGGGTTGGACCGAGACCCGTTGCTTCACCAGCACTTTGCAGGACTCGTTTCCGCTTTTCTAGGTTAACGTTAGCATTTTTGCAAGACGCCAACACTTCTGCTTTGCTCGTCGTGACACAGGCAGACCCCCTGCCTGGCTTGCGCTGGCAGCTCCTGAGGAGAGCCGGAGGCTGGTCGACTGATCCCACGATTCGCCACGCCCTCACGGAAGACTGCCTGCTGCCCACAGAACCGTTTACGCAACGGCCGGTAGTGCTGCTCGGATCGGATCACTGCACCAGTCCTTCCTTTTGGAGTACTGATCACTGGTTAAAAAAATAAATAAACCTTTACCCTCCCATTTACTGAACCCGCTAAATTCCATTTTAGGGTCGCACGGTTTATCTCAGTAGCACCGAGTACAAGACAGGAAGCAGCCCGGTGGGGCCATTTCACTAATAGCAGCGATTAATTATAATGTTCTAATAAATCTTCCCTCACTACACATAAAACTGGCTCATAATTGCCCAAACTATGTGTAAACTAATAATTAGTACGTGAAGTCGTAAGTAAGAAGGTTTAATTGACTAGCGTGCACAATAAACTGGGGAAGGATTACTGGACTATAAAGAGATTCGCACGTGTCCAGTCCCACGCGGCGGTACCAATTAAAATGTTACCTGAGAGAAGCCGCGCCTTATTTACCTTAAAAGGCAACACATTTGACGTCACATGGCTGCAGCGAGTGAAAGCTTGAAATTTACGACAGCGGAAAAAATATATCAACTGGGCTTCAAACTGGCAGGTTTTCTTATGACTATCATCATAATCACCATTATTATTATATGTTAACGAAAAAACAATATATATGTGCCCTTTTCAGTTCTATAGTCCCCATACCACAACTAATAAATGCGGACTGTTTGAATTGTTCTTAGACGTCAGTGACTCCATTAAAGAATTGTGTGAGATTTACGTGGGTGAACAGCTCATTCTAAAATCCATTCGCACATCCTTCTTAATTTGAGCGACTTTCGCCCAGACGGTACTGACAATTTAAAACTGAAAGGGCTATAATGAAGTACCAACTGCTGTGCCACGGTGCTGCTTTTAATTGTAAAAAGTTTTGTGAAATCAGGATCGCCATCAAAAGGCCTTAACTGCTTATTGTAGACAGCTGGCAGGCAGGAATGGATTTATCTACGGACCAAATGTACAGCAGCGGAGTTGAGATGACTAAATCCTGTTTTGTGTCTTTCTGATTTATAGAGCTGAATGTGTGTGTGTGTGTCCTGTGTGCCAATTGTTCCCAGGTTTAGTCATGGGTGACCTCTGTGGCAGCAGGTTCTCAGCCCAACCTGTTTTGCAATATCAGTCATTTTTTTTTTTACTTGGATTTATCTCATTGTTTAATTAGCTAGGCTTTTATTTTTTTCTTTTCTAATTCTGCATTGAAAAAAGTACAAAAGTGTGAGATCTATATTTATAAGAATATAGAAACATCTGAATCTGTTCCATAGCCTTTCTCTTTTTGTCATTTGCCTATTAAGTCACCTTTTTTGACCCCTTTAGTGCATTCTGAAAATGACGATTAACAACTAATAAAGTAGACACTGGCTGCAGGTCTTGGTTCCAACAAATTTTACTTTTAGTTGAACTCCTTCCCTAATTAAAACAGTGATTGTTTAACATCTCCTGTGTTTTAGTGTCAGTCCAAAAATTGCAAAACTGGGTTTGCATCATTTTAATTGATGTTTAGCAAACATGAATACATATTGCACTGGGATGATTTAGTGCTTTTATCCTTGATTTAAAGGATCTTCATTTTCATGATTTCATTTACACTTTTCTAGGTTTTCTCTTTATTTAAACTTATTTTCTAAGGACCTCACTACGGGGGTCTGGCACTGAAGTAATCACAGACTTTCAGCATTCACTGATGTTTGCACCCATGTCCTGCCATCATTTTAGCATAGAATTAAGGAAAAACAGTCCACAGCAAAAAGGTAAATTAATAGGAAAACAGCAAGAAAGAGTTAAATACTTAAAGTATTAGCAAAAATACAAGCCTTTTAAAATGTCTCTCTATTATAAAAAAAAATCCTGGAGAGAAACACTAGGGCGTCGAGACGTGATTTTCACATTAAGATCACGGAAGACACTTAAAAGACCCGCGAGACTAGAGAGGTTGGCCACGGAACCTTAAACATGAGACTTTGTGCCAAGAGATTGACCCAGGACCGTCTTGCCATGACGCAGAACGTGAGATTCTTGCAAGACACGCCCTACTTACAATCAATATCAAATAAGACAACGGGCAGCAAAACATTCAGTCATGGGAAGGAGTTGAGCACACACGGATACAGGGTCTCAGCGCATATAAAGTGTATAAGGACAATACGTTATAAATGAAACATCGACGACTAAGCCAAGAAGAAAGCAGTGCGGAGTAAAGAGACTCAAAAGCGTTGGAGAGAAAAAAGAGCAAAAAAGAAAGAATAATCTAGGTGTCAATTCAGAAAATAAGGAAAGCATCAGCCCCGTAACAAGTGGTATTGCAACAAAGCACGTCCAGTCGGGCTCAGAATTAAAAGGCAAAGTAGAACTTCATAAAGACGTTGACAAACGTTGGCGCTATACACATGCAGAGCAGGTTAGAGATTATGAAAGCAGTGGAATTCGAAAGGCTCAAAAAAAAAATCATTGGCACAATACACATGTGGAGAAAGTTAAAGAATATGAAAGTAGGAAAATTAGAAAGTATAAAAAAAGAAAGTAAAGATCGCAGTAGCGCAAAAAAATGGAAATTATTACTTGAAAAAGATAAAAAAATTACCACGGACCAGGTGTCATTGGGGAAAAAAAAAGCAGGACAAAGCGAGGTCAGAAATAAAAGACAGAGTAGAAAACAAAGTAAAACGTCATAAAGAGGTTAAAAAACAATGGGGCCAAAGACATGCAGCGCAGGTTAGAGATAATGAAAACTGGAATTCAAAAGACTCAAAAAAAAAAAAATGTGCAAAAAACACATGCAGAGCAAGATACAGAATATGAAAGCAGAAAAAAACGACAGTCAAAAAAAGGAAGTAAACATCGCATTAGTGCAAACAAAGAGAAATTATTACTCGGAGAAATAACGAAAAGGCGAATAGAGATCGAATATATGGACACAGGTGATATGTCAGAAGTATGTAAATATTGTAAGGCTTTGAAGTTTAAGTCAGAGAATTTCAATAACGGGGTTTACCTCACATGCATCTATTGGTTACTTTGCAAAAAAAATTATTAACTGCTGATGATGTAGATCGCTTTGTCTGTGCTGAAATTCCAAACAGAGAAACCTATCCTGAATTATGGTACCAAGTCATTAAATACACGTCTCACTGACCTCATTTAAAAGATTCAGCATATTGAGACTCGAAAGATTCCAAATATTGTTTTTACAGAAGTTCTGAAATAAAAGTGAAACTAGCGAAATAGAAGCCAATCCCAGCCAGCACAGGGCACATGGCAGGAACAAACCCCGGGCAGAGCGCCAGCCCACTGCAGGGCACACACACACACCAAGCACACATTAGGGACAATTTAGAATCGCCAATCCACCTAACCTGCATGTCTTTGGACTGTGGGAGGAAACCGGAGCACCTGGAGGAAACCCATGCAGACACGGGGAGAACATGCAAACTCCAATGCAGGGAGGACCCGGGAAGCAAACCCGGGTCTCCTTACCACGAAGCAGCAGCGCTACCACTGCGGCACCGTGCTGCCCCTTAAACAGTGTAATCAATTAAATGTAAAAAGACTCTGTGTTTGTGAATCTGACTGGAGCAAAAACTTGCAGCCACAGGGGTACCAGGACTAAACCTGAGGACCCCTGCTGTATGCAGATCCACACCGTTGAACCCGTCTTCCACCACACTTTGCACACATTCCCTAATTGTACGAGGGAAGACAATGTGCTATGTTTCGTTCGGAGATGTGACCACAGCTGCACTTTATTGTGCTCTTTTTGAGCCTTGGTGCAGGTATACAAAGTTTGCTCCCAAAGTTGTTTGTGTCAGAAATGTTCTGCCCTTAGTGACCACACCTGCACTTTGTTCCACCCCAGGCAGCACCAGCTATCCCTGCTAATTATTGTATGCCATGAAGTCTACAGCTACAGTATTATCTACCTTAATGCAGAGGAACAAGCTATACAGAAAAGTACATATAATGACCAGCATTTTATACTTTATGGATAAACGTTTGTGGACACCTGACCATCACGCCTATATGAGCTTGTTGGACATCCTATTCCAAAACAATGAGCATTAATATGGAACATCCAAACAGACTGGTGAGGGTCCTGGCCTGATTTGTGGTTCATTTTGGAGTCCTTTTAACCCCTTTTGTCATGTCTGCAACCCCCATTTACAGCACTAAGGAATTCAGTGTAGACACAATGAGTGCCACATTTAAAAGCAGATAGAAGCCCAAGTATTAATTTTTGTGCCTCTTAATGCTAGTTTCTGTTGAAAATGTAAACCAGCACTAAATGGAAGAGGCTAAGTGTGGGAGAGTCCCCCGAGTGCCCCAGTCCCATATTACTGCTTTGTATGGTGACAGGAAGAAAGCAAGCAAGCTTTAACAGGAAGGCTACAGATTAAGGATCCGTTTCTCAGTAATAGTATGTCTCGGGCAACTTGCACTCCTTACTTTTTTGATAGCTTATAATTAATTTGAGACACTTATTTAGGAATGTGGGTGTCAGGTTGTGGAGCGGAGTGCCCCTACATAGGACAACCAGCCATCATTATGACTTGAGCATGCAATACTGTATGAGGGAAATTCTGTCTTCATTCACCAATGGCAAGCCTGCCCAGTGCCATTTTTATATTAAGATAATGTCATAACTACTCGTGGCTGCCCTGTCTGAGGAAGGCCTATGTGTCCACAATACGGTTTTGGATGTGGTATGTGAAGACATTCCATTACTCTACCTTCAGTCCCCTTCACCTTCAGGATCCTCAGGAGATAATTAAACACCCGCATGACTCCAAGACACGAGACATACAGTAGCTACCTGGACTGGACCAGGGTTTTACTTGATATTAGCTATTTAGGGCCAAAAAGCTGGCTTCAGTTTTGAAATTATTTCTTACCCAAAAGCCACCTGTCCTGCACTTCATTTTGTTTTATTTGTATGTGTATGTGTGTGTGTGGATTGGGCCACTGTTTCTTTTTGACCACAGAGTATAGAAATGTGTTTAGGCAATGTGGACTTCTTACATTTTTTTTCCTAAATATAAATTTATACCAAACAATTGGAAGAAAGTGCAGTTCAACCTAGTGGAAGGATATCCTTTAATAGAAACCTTCAAGACACTTTAGCGCAAGGTTTGTTTTTCTTTGCTCTGTTGCACTCTTATGCTGGATGAATGAACAAATTGTGAAGTAATTCCAACATTACTTGGTGTATGGGATAATAGCTGGCCTAGATTCCTTATAGCTATTCCAGAAGAGCACAATCTATCATTTTTTGCTGAGTCAACTCTAATTTTATGGGTCAACACAATCCCAGCAGGCCAGCTAAAATATATATAAAGTATACTACAGTATATACACTCACAGAGCACATTAGTAAGAACACCTGTATACCTGCTTATCCATGCAATTATCTAATCAGCCAATCATTTAGCAACAGCAGCGCATAAAATCCTGCATATACAGGTTAGGAGTTTCAGTTAATATTCACATTTAAGAGCCTTGAGCATGGGAAAGGCGCTATATAAATAAAATGTATTATTATTATTATTATTATTATTACATCAAACACCACAATGGAAGAAAATGTGATCTCAGTGATTTGGACTGTGGCATGATTGTTGGTGACAGGTGGGCTGGTTTGAGTATTTCTGAAACTGCTGATCTCCTTTCATTTCCACACACAACAGTTTCTAGAGTTTACTTAGAATGGTGAAGCAAACAGAAATGCATCCTGTTGAGTGGCAGTTCTGGACAGAAATGCCTTATTGATAAGAGAGGTTGGAGGAGAATGGCCAAACCGAGCTGACAGAAAGTCTACGGTAATTGAGATAACCAATCTGTACCATTGTGGAGAGCAGAAAAGCATCTCGGAATGCACAGTGCGTTGAACCTTGAGGTGCATGGGCTACAACAGCAAAAGACCATGTCGGGTCCCATTTCCATCAGCCAAGAACAGAAAGCTGAGGTCACAGTGGCCATAGGCTCACCTAAACATGCAAGTTGATGACAGGAAAAACATAGCATGGTCTAATGAATCTTGATTTGTACTGAGGCACATAGATGGTTCAGTCAGATACTGGCACCAACAGCACAAATCCATTTACCCAACCTTTCTTGTGTCAGCAGTCCAGGCTGGTGGTGGTGTAATGGTGTGAGGAATGTTTTCTTTTTGCATGTTGAACCCATTAATAACAATTAATTATCACTTAAATGCCATGGCCAATTTGAGTATTGTTGCTGACCATGTACAGTATGTCTACTCATGGCCACAATCTACCAGTCTTGTAATGGCTACTTCCAGTATGATAGTGCACCACGTCACAAGGCAAACTGGTTTCATGAACATGACAATGTTCCTCAGTTCTTCAGTTGCCTTCCCACTCACCATTTCCGGTCCAAAAGAACACCTTTGGGATGTAGTAGGACAGGAGATTCACAGCATGAATGTGCAGCTGAGAAATCAGTAGAAATTTTGTGATGTGATGATGTCAACATGGACCAGAATCTCACAGGAATGTTTCTAACATCTTGTGGAATCCAAGCCAAGAAGAAGTAAGGTTGTTTTGAGAGCCGAAGGAGGTCCTCCCCAGTATTTATATGGTGTTCCAAAAAATTTGCTTGGTGATTGTGTTACTGTGGAAAATTCTTAGACACATACAAAGAAGAAAAGGGAAGATACTTTCAAAAATAATGACATTAAAGGATTCTAAATATCAAGAGTAAAAAAAACGAAATCAAATCAATATTTGTGGTGACCAATCTGGAGGCCATACCTTGTGCTGCAGAGCTTGTTAATTTTGCTGAAGATGGTTCTTTCTGGCGTCCTGTGGTGGGTTGGCACCCTGTCCGGGATTGGTTCCTGCCTTGTGCCCTGTGTTGGCTGGGATTGGCTCCAGCAGACCCCCGTGACCCTGTGTTTGGATTCAGCGGGTTGGATAATGGATGGATAGATGGATGGATGGTTCTTTCTGGCTTTGGTCATGTGTTTGGGTTATTGTTCTGCTGCAGAATGAACCTGGAATGATCAGAGGCCATCCTCATGGTACTACATGCTAGATGAGAATCTACTTGTACTTTGCAGCACTGAGGACTCAATTCATTCTGACCAGGTCACAAACTCTCTTTGCAGGAATGCAGCTCCAGACCTCCACTGTGCTTCAGTGTTTGCTACACCTGTTTTTGTTTTCTACAGCTGTTTTTGTTTCAGTTCATTACTTAATATAGTGTGTCCTTTAATGAAATACTGCACATAGATTTCTTCATAATATTTAATTACTTGGAAAATGTAGTTCTGGAAATCGAAGCTTTGGAAATCTGTTAGCTTTTTGCTAATCACATAACTAATGCAGAATTAAAAATAAGCACCTAAGAAAAAATATTTACTGCTCAAAAAAATTAAATGAATACTTTTTAATCCGAGTATAGCATCAAGTCAATGAAACTTCTGGGATATTAATCTGGTCAGTTAAGTAGCAGAGGGGATTGTTAATCAGTTTCAGCTGCTTTGGTGTTAATGAAATTAACAACAGGTGCACAAGAGGGGCAACAATGAGACGACCCCCAAAACAGGAATGAATGGTTTAACAGGTGGAGGGAGGCCACTGACACTTTTCCCTCCTCATCTGTTTTTTCACTAGTTTTGCTTTTGGCTACGGTCAGTGTCACTACTGGTAGATTGAGGCGACGCCTGCACCCTACAGAGGTTGCACAGATAGTCCAACTTCTCCAGGATGGCACATTAATACGTTCCATTGCCAGAAGGTTTGCTGCGTCTCCCAGCACAGTCTCAAGAGCATGGAGGAGATTCCAAGAGACAGGCAGTTACTCTAGGAGAGCTGAACAGGGCAGTACAAGGTCCTTAACCCATCAGCATTGGCATTTGCCATTGAATACCAGAATTGGGAGGTCCACCACTGGTGCCCTGTGCTTTTCACAGATCAGAGCAGGTTCATCCTGAGCACATGTGAGTTCTCAACGCTCTGTACAGCTCCTTTCATGGCCAACTGTTCACTCCTATGGTTTTGCTACATGGCATTTCTTTCCTCCAATTTCTATCTTATTTATAGTTTGCATTTTAGTTTCTGAAGGATATTGCTTTATGTTTTCATGACAATTCTATGTATTACTTTATGAAAATATCTATGCAATGAAAGTGAATTGAAGCAGACTGGTACTTCAACTAGGGCATGAACCATAGTGCATTTTATGCTGATGTGGGAGCTTTGTTCTCAGAGGATTTATTAACCAAATTATTACTCTATACAGTGGATCAATATGGATCTGAAAAGAAACAATCCAGGATATCAGGAAAAAAGATTGGGGCGCCATGGACGTCTCCATTTACTGACATTGTTGAAGTTTGGTTTGGCTCTTCCAAGATTGCTCAGGATGAACTCTTAAACGTTCTGGTTCTAAAATAGCACTTTAATGGGTTGTGTGGTTCCTCGTGGCTTCATCAAACGCCCCTCTCCAACAAAAAACCCTTGTCGGAAAAAAAATGGAAGAAATCTCAGGAAAAGTATTTCAGAGAGAGACTCCTTTCCAGGTTGGTTGGGCATGCAGTGGGTGTCAAAAAACGGGGTAAATACAATACACAGAAAATAACACACATACTCCTCAATACAAAACAATGGTACAATAGTAATAGTGCATACACAGAGCAAAATGCAAGAGTAGATGATCTTTATATATAATATGTTACCGTGGCTGTTTGTTTGTCTGTCCAGGATTTTAAATCACCTGTAGCTCACCAACCGTATGACCTATTGAAATTTGGTACGCATATACTACGTGATGTCTGCTATCTGCTTTCAGGGTGATGATTGACCTCCAAGGTTATTCCTCTTTTTATTTTTATTTTATGTTATAGTAGAATCAACTCTCAGCAGCGGCCAGCGGGGTGGCCGTGTGGCACATGCATACGGGCACCGTTCTCATCCCTGCCACCTTCGCCATCACTTTCCCTACTTCTTCATATCTTAAATCATTCTTGAGACAGATTAAAGACTTAAGTGCCAGCTTAAGTGAAAAATTAAAGAAAACATAAGTAATTGCAACACAAACACTGACTTAATCAGTTTTGATGCGAAAAGATGCCGATGAAAGAAGAGAAGAAGCGGGCCACTAGGGTGGAGAAGAAAAGAAGAGCTGCTCTGGAAGCAGCAAGCAAATCAAACTCTGAGCAAATGAATGCCAAACGTACACAGAAAGAGGATGGAAACTATGAATGTTCAAGTCAAGTGTATTCACTTCACGTTATCGTGCAGTGCGCCGTTACTGGTATCACATAATAGGATTCTGATTTATTCAGAGTCCTGGAAAACTCTGCTGAGTCAGTGCTGGGCTGGCCAATCTAATGAAAGGGCCCTTCTACGTGATGATCCCAGTGCTCCTCCATAAGAAATTACTTTTCTTTAAGCAGGCAAACAACTTGGCATTAAGGAAGTGGCACCAAGTGCAACATTTGAGTACCAAGAAGAGAAACAGAAGAGGTGAGGGTTAGTAACAAACTATAACTATCATGTTACTTATGTTTAAGTGCTAATGACTAACAACAGAGATATGCAGTATTCACAGTTAATCAGCAGCTCTAGTCTGGGTATGCTAAACTGAAGTAGTGAGTCTTCAGCTAGGATTTGAAAGCTAAACTTAACCGGGAGCCAGTGTAAGGATTTAAAAACTGGAGTTATATGTTTGTATTTTCTTGCTCTTGTAATGATTCTGCAGCAGCATTTTGGATTAACTGGAAGCTGTATAAAAAGCAATTTGAATATCCAGTGAACAGTAAATTACTGTAGTCAATCCTACTAGAAAAAAATGCATGAATTCATTTCTCAGTATCCCGCATATTCAAAGTTCTTTCTGGAACCTCAACATGCATGGTTCTTTTGGGAACCAAAAGCTGTTCCCCTATGGCACTGCTGTAAATAACTGTTCTGCCACCTTTATTTTTCGAGTGTGGAAGACACATGAATATCTCAGTCTCTTGCTGGTCAGGACAAATGCCTGTTGCTGTTGGTTTTAGGGTCAGAGTGGAAGAGGCTGGAGGGCTGTGGCCACAGTGACATCACAGGAGCTCAGGTTGTTCATTTTCTTGGAGGAAGAGGAAGATTAGGAGGAAGAAGAAGATTAAAGTGTTAGTGACAGTGCCACCTCTTGTCCTGGAGTGGTATTACATACTTCCGAACAGCCAAGAAGATGACAATATAAATACTGCATATCTTATACAGTATATATAAGGCTCAAAGTGAGTGAGAGTGTGTGTATGTGTGTATGTGTGTGTGTGTCTTTGGTCTTTATGAAACTCCACAACATTGGTCCAGTCTCAACAATTTTGTCCACACATATCCTACTTTGTCAGAAAGAGACAATAAAGTACTTTGGAACTCACAATTTTGACCCTTGGGGAATTGGGGAAGGCGGGGGTTCGCTTTTACTACAGTGAACTATAAGGACAGTGCCTTTCCCAGGATTTTTGATCCTTGAAATAAATGTAATGAATTTTGTGAAATAAATTAAATTAATTTAGTGCCTTCTGCTGCCAAAAAGATAGATAACTTTACCTTAAAATTACTTACCAGGCATGTTTCATTGCATGGCTTTCCCTATCTTCAGGCCCTGGGCATTTACAGTTTACTTGGAGTATATCATTTTGCTTAGTCTTCCCCCTGCACACTTGGCAAATGGCTTTAAAATTATAAATGATGTTGAATATCAGATCTTGCACATGTCAATTAGTCCTCCAGTCCTACAGGGACTTTTTCATATAGGCAAGATGGTGGTGGGCACACCTTCTTTACCAAATTAATGGCTATTCACACAACAATACTTGAAGAATATTTGAAGAATTAACAAATAGTAAGGCTGTAATACACAAAACCCAGAATTACAACATTAAAGCAAGGGGGACAACGCTGTTCCTCCTGCCTTTGTTAAATCCCTATCGGCTAATTGAGCGCTAGATGAACCCTTCACCTATGTTGCAGGCAAAAACCTCTGGGAGCCAATGAGCCTTCCCAGTGCGAGGCATATGAACAGCAGTACAGCTTGAGGACCACTTATGTCTGTGCGACCCCCCGAGGAGCTTTGTGCAGACTACCATACTGGGGATGCTGAGGTGATAATGCTGCCTCTGGACACTTCGCTCAGATGACAGTCTAAATGTGCCTCCGTCTAATCAGCTCTTGGCAACAGCTGTAATTGCCAAATGTCGGCACATGGCGTCTCAGGGGTCTTATTAGGAAAGACAAGGCAGACACACATGCTAAGGCACTGCTCAGCATTTTCTGTGGTGTCTCTTTCTGACACACACCCTAACGTGAATATTCATGGCCTTGCATACAAGCGCACTCAAGCCTGCTTTGCATAGCACATATGCACAATAACTCAGTGACACAAAAGCCATAACACAGGTGCACAATCACACCTGACTCGGCGCCTGCATACACACGGGTGCAAAACATCACACACAGTCACACCACAATGCACAGTTACAACGCCTTACAATAAATGCACTTCCATGCATAAGCATGCAAACAGATGCAAAACCTCCCACCTCAATATTTGCCCAATGGCACATACTCGGGTATATGACTACTTGGGTCTAGTTACATTATCTTAAACATGTACATTCACATCCAGATTCAGAATCTGCAGGCCCATCCAGGGCACCCCGTACATAAAAATATAGTGACTTACAGACATACAACTGCTTATGCACATAAGGCGAACCACAAGTGCACATAAGTAACACACATTCAGCTTCAATCAGACCTGAGAAGGCACATGATTACACAAGTGTGAACACACACAAAGACTACTGCACAAGCTCTGATCAGTGTCAGCGCCCCGAGGAAGGGTGTGAGGAACAGACTGCCTGGCGAACCCCAACACGTGAGGATTCGCCATTTTCGAGCCAAATAAGGCTTTGCTGTTTCCATGGCATCAGCAGAGCTGAGCTTTATGAAAACGCGAAACCCCAGCCAAGCCTACGTAGGTTAAGACCATTCAACGTTTAGTCAGAGCGAAGAACAAACGAAGGAAGGAATTTCCAGGAAGAGTTCGTTGTTAAGCTGAGGCCAGCGACAGAGCGAGGCGTGGGTGGGCACTGCTTGCCGCCCCCCTACAGTCTCAGTGCCTCGGGGAGGTTCTCAGCGGCACTAACGCATAACTTTCCTTGCCGGGGTTGCCCCGTGTCAGTGCATCTCAGCAGATCGTCTCGTTCTTTAAAGATTCTGCTTCCAGCCTCACACATTGTAGTTAACCAGTCGTTTGGGGAGATGAAAGGAGCAGCCGGCTCGATCAGATAATGTAATGGCCCTTTGGGAGACGCACGCCGCCCTTTTTACCATCGGGAGTTCGACCTCAGCTGACCTGACAGATTCGCACGTGACCTGGCACGGAATGTGAGCGTCAGCCTGGCACGAGCACAGTCTGTAAAAGCGCCCACATCGAAGGGGCATTTGAAGATGTTAATCTCTTACAATTCAGCAGAGAGAGAATCGGGGCTGTGTCGAGTAGGAGAAAATAATCAAAACCCCCGGAAGTCGTGTCTCTACACAGTGCGTTAAGTTCTGGGCGAAATCAGACTGACATCTAAGCAGTCGGCAGAATCAAACACTGATCTTCCTGTTAGGAAACACCGCGTGCCACAAACTGGCGAAATGTGGGTGCGGGGAAATGGAGGCGGGGTGACGTCCACTTGGTGGGCGGCGGAGTGACGGAGACGGTATGCGCAAGAGAGTGAGAGTGTCCGTCTGGGAAAGACGAGTTAAGTTGTCGTGACGCATTGTGTGTGCGTGCGACTTCCCTAACTTCCAGGGCCCTACTGTAGAGGGTGGTTTAGATCTAATTATGCAATTTTCATTACGCTATAACTTATTAAGTTTATTACATAGAAAATCACCCGAAAAATCCCGGATCATCGAGAAGTGTGCGAACTGACGGCATGAAGAATCATCTTCGCGCCGAACTGGAATCATCCTCGCATAAATCAAACTCATCCAGACGATCTGGATCTGCATAATTAGATCTGGACCACCCTGTATATGTGGACTCTGGAAGTTGAGGGAGACTCGAAGGCTGACTTGGACAAAAGGTCTGCATTAATACACACAGAAGCGCAAGAGTCAGCCATGCATCGTTTTGTAGGGTGTTAAGGGATTGACTGTGGGCGTGGGTGGGATATACAGCCTAAAAAGATGACTTCATCAAAATTATTTTAATGATTTTAATTTCAATGATATATATATATGTTCCATTCCATCTGCATAGCTGCAGTCTGGTCCTAATCTGGGACCTTCAGGTGGTTTGTCATGTGGTGGGTGCAGCAACACACTATATCAGCACATGTTCCTAACCTATATTGACAAAAGTATTTCGATAACTGACCATTGCACCAACAGGGTCTTTAATGACATTATATTCAAATTAATAGACTTTAATATGGAGTTGATCCCACCTTTGCACCTATAACAGCTTCCACTCTTCTTGGAAGGCTTTCCACAAGATTTTGGTGTGTTTCTGTGGGACTTTGTGCCCATTCCTTATGCAGAGCACTTCTGAGGTCAGGCACTGATGTTGGACAAGAAGATCTGTCTTGCAATCTCCGTTCCAGTACACCCCAAAGGTGTTTGATGGGGTTGACCTAAGGTGGCTCATAAATGTACTTGGTACCAGAACACCCTGGGTCAAAGCTCTATGATCAGTTTTATAATTGTATCATCAGATTTGTGGCCATATGTTCTAGACACTTGGATGAAAAGGGGGGCAGAGCTATCAACTGATCACCACCTGGTGGTGAGTTGGGTCAGATGGTGGGGGAGGTGTCTGGACAGACCTGGAAAGCCCAAGCGAGTAGTGAGGGTGGGAATGACTGAGGGAGGCCCCTGTCCAGAAGACATTCAACTCCTACCTCAGAAAGAGCTTTTCCCATATCCTAGGGGAGGTTGGGGACACAGAGTCTGGAAGGGCTTTGTTCTAAGTCTCAGTTATAGAAACAGTGGCAAAGAGCTGTTGCCTTAAAACCATAGATGCATCTCGAAGTGGCAACCCAAGGACCCAATGGTGGACACCAGATCTGAGGGATGCTATCAGGCTGAACAAGGAGGCCTTCTATGCATGGTTAGCACAGGAGACTCCCAAAGCAGCAGAGAGGTACCAACACGCCAAAGGGGCATCAGCCTTGGTGATGAGGGAATCAAAACCCAAGTGTGGGAGGAGTTCAGAGAGACTATGGAAAATGACTCTCGATCAAGCTTAAAGAGGTTCTGGCAAACTATCAGGCAACTCAGAAAGGGGAAGCAAGGATTTACCCAGGCTGTTTTCAGCAAGGGTGGAGAAGTGCTGACGTGGACTGAGAATGTTGTCTGGTGGTGGAGGGAAGACTTTAAGGTTGAGGAGCTCCTAAACCTGATGGACATGTCCTCTGTGGAGGAGGCAGAGTCAAATGCTGATGGTGGATCAATACCCATTTCCCTGTGGGAGGTCAATGAAGTAGTTAAGCACCTCCACAATGGCAAGGTACCTGGGGTGGATGATATTATCAAGAAATGTAGGTCTCTGGATATTGCTGGGTTGTCATGCCTGACACGCCTTGTCAATGTTGCATTGTCATCGGGGGCTGTACCACTAGAGTGGCATATGGGGGGGTGGTCCCCATTTTTAAAAAATGTCATGGAAGCTCAGATCCAGGAGGAGCAATGTGGATTCTGTCCAAGCAGTGGAACGGTGGACCATCCCTTTACTCTCATGAGGATTCTGAAGGGGGCATGGGAGTACACCCAATCAGTCTATGTGTTTTTTATGGACTTAGAGAAGGCTTATGATCGTGTTCCTCGAGGGATTCAATAGGGGTGCTATGTAGGTAGGTATGTAGGTAGTATGGTTTTCCAGGAGCCCCTTAATAAGGGCTAATAGGTCCCTTTATAATCACAGTGAGAGCTATGTTTGCATACTTGGAAAATATCAGCACCATTCCCAGTGGATGTGGGACCGTGCTTTGTCTCCTGTCATACAGCATGTCAAGGCACAGAAGGAGAGGGGAGGGGGTCCAGTTGGGTAGCCTTAGAATCATGTTACTGCTTTTTGCAGATAACATGGTCCTGTTGGCTTCATTGGCCTGGGAACTCTAGCATACATTAGGACAGTTCGTGAATGTGTGTGAAGTGGCAGGGACGAGGATCAGCACCTCCAAATCTGAGGTCATGGTCCTCAGTAGGAAAAAGGTGAACTGTCCCCTCTGGTGTGAGGTGAGTTACTGCTTCAAGTGGAGGAGTTTAAGTACCACGGGGTATTGTTCATGAGTGAGGGGAAAAGGAATGGTGAGATTGACAGATGGACAGGAGTGGTGAGCTCAGTAATGCGGTCGTTTATATCCAAACTGTAGTGGTGAAGACAGAGCTGAGTCAGAAAGCAAAGCACTCAATTTACCAGTCGATCTGCGTCCCTACCTTCACCTATAGTCATGAGTTTGACAAAAAGAATGAGACCATGGGTACAAGTGGCTGAAATGAGCTTTCTCAACAGTGAGAAGTGCAGATATATGGGAGAGGCTTAGAGTAGAACCACTGACCCTCTGCATTGAGAAGAGCCAATTGAGGTGTTACAAGTATCTAATACGGCTGTCTCTGTGATGCCTCCCTTTGGTGGTTTTACAGGTACCACAAGTTGGGAGGACACAACAGGGAAAACCCAGGGCTCATTGGGAGCATTATATCTCCCAGGCACCCTGGAAACACCTTGGGATCAAATAGTATTTATTGGGTTGTTTAGCTGGAGAAAGGACATATGGGCCTCACTGCTAAAACTGTTGCCCCAGTGACCTGGCTTTGGATTAGCGGTGGAAAATGAATGAATGAATATTTTGCGAAATGCCGGCACCCCCCAACAGAGCTTGACAACCCCCCAACTGCTCTGTGTGCCTATACTCTATTAAAATAGGAGTTGGTTGTCTGCTGCAAATTCTCAGGCGCAGCGCGTAATATGTCTGTTGCCTGATAGTTGATGCGGGGAACATTTTAACCCAGCCGTTGACCTGGCCATGTGCTCACTTTCTGTCATCTCTCCTCCAGAATGAACCTGCTTGATGAGGGAGGCTATCTGTTCTTTTAAGCTGAAGAAGGGAGCAAATGCAGGAAGACGACAACATCACGGCCTGTTTGCTGTAGTTTTGTGTGCTGAAGCGTCAGCTCCCGTTTGAACAAAATGCTTGAGACTGTTCCTGTCTTCACAACAATAAAGCTGATTTTCTCAGAAACCTGGACTCACCTCCTTCTCTGTTGTGCAAGTCTGTGATCCACAAATCACAATATCATTTTTGTTTTACTACAAACATGGGGTAAGTAACAGGTAAATATATACATATATATATATATAATTTTAGGGTGGAGTTTTAATTTAATGCAAGACTGAAGGGTAAAGGATGAGACGGGAACCCAAAACCGAATTAAGACCCTCATGGTAGCAAGGTGTCGAAACTCAGCACCCCACATCTTAGTACCCCATCAGACACACTCACGTACTCGCAAATTACGAGCAGTGTGCCAATAATAAATCAGGTAAACGCATTGAAGTCGAAAAAAACAAAACAAACAAAAAAAAAGCCAACTCCAAATTTTTTTATTTGGTCAAGGGTCAACTTGACTTTCTGTTTTTCTTCATAACTGGGTCCTCGCTACAGCAAACTTAGTAGGGGGCACTGGATTGTTACTGGAGTCAATGTGTGATTACAGTACAAATAAAGCTCACCGCATTTTTGATTCAAAGCAAATATACCTGAGAGAGAGTGCATAAGGAAGAGATGACAGCAAACAGGAGTTTGCCATGCAAAATGCATACTAAAATAAGGAAAAGGCAGGCAGGTTCTGATGATCAAACGTGTGGCATTAGCAGATATGCAGAAATAGCAACACAAATTGCTTTTTAATGAGAGACCGTAAAATAAAACAGACTAAAAACAAAATATATAAAAAAAACATTCAGCCTGCAACTGTAAGCTGCTGCAGTAAGCCGTTATTTGACTATTGCCTTAATATTTAGTTGTGTGAAGTACGAGTGCACCAAGATTGATGATGCATGATATATCTTAGTATAAAGACAATTACTAAACCACTGAACTTACCATCTGAAGAGGTGAACTTGACAAGTCTATAAACTGAACACCAGTTGTAATCATATCCTCAAAATCCCAGCACAACAAAAGCTTGTGAGATAGACATGCTCAATAATGTTTAAATATCTAAGGTAAGGTAATTCTCCCATGATACAATATATGTATAATTTCAATTAGCCACTGCCCAAAGCATCACATTGCCTCTGTCAGCTTGCCTTTCTTCCCATAGTGCACCCTTCTGCCAAGTCTTCCAAAGGTAAAATGACATCCCCACAAACCCGGCCATCCACATGATCTAATAAAAATGTGATTCATCAAAGCAGGCCACCTTGTTTCATTGCTCCATGGTCCAGCGGGCAGGGGTCAGCATGGGCACTCTGACCAGTCTGGGGATATGCAGCAAGCTGCGATGTGCTGTGTGTTCTGCTAACTTTTTCTCATGGCCAATGTTGCCTTTTTCAACAATTTGTCCTACAGTAGCTCTTCTGTGGGGTTGGACCAGATGGGTTAGCCTTCGCATCAATGAACCTTGAGCGCCCATGATCGGTTCACCAGTTTTTCTTCCTTGGACCACTTTTGGTAGATATTAACCACTGCATACTGGGGACACCCGACAAGACCTGCTGTTTTGGGGATGCTCTATCCCAGTTCTCTAGCCATCACAACTTGGCCCTGGTCAAAGTTGCTAAGATCCTTATGTTTGGCCATTTTTCCTGCTTCCAACACATTACCTTCAAGAATGGACTGTTCACTTGCTGCCTAATATATCCCACCCCTTATCAGGTTCCATTGTGACGAGAGAGCCAGTGTTATTTACTTCACCTGACAGTGGTTTTAGTGTTGTGGCTCATCAGTGTTTGCTCAGCTTCATCTTAAGTATCACGTGATGTTGCCAATTATACTCTAGCTAAGCGCTCATGAAGGGACATGTGCGGGTGTTCACAGTTTTAAAATCCACACTGCAGACAAATCAATGACAGAGGCTAGACAAGGTGACCCAAACAACTCATTAAGAACTCGATCAACAGGAATTTCTTTGGAAATGCAATACCTCAATCTAAAAAGCAAGATATATAGTGAATGTCATGTGAAAAAGTTAGTGCACCCCAGGAATGTTTGGTTTTTTACTTTTTTAACATATGTGCATGTTTCAGGATTTGATCTTCATTTAAACTGTGTCTTTAGATAAAAGTGAAGTAATTGACAAAAAAAAAATAAACTTTGTGTTTGTCTTTTTTCTGCAGGTATTGTGGTGTAGTGGGTAAGGCTTTGGACTTCATACACTGAAGTTGTGGGTTCAAATCCCACAACTGACACTGTGTAACCCTGAGGAACTTATTTAACCTGCCTGTGCTCCAATTGGAAAAACCAAAAGGAATTGTCACCAATTGTATCATAAATGGTGTAAGCAGCCTTGGATAAAGATGTCAAGCCAAATAAGTAAATACAATTTTTAAATGTTAAAACAGCAAATGCTGACCAAGGTGCTGTACAATGAAACAAATCAGAGTATAGAAAATTAAAAATATTAAACGATAACATATGGGAACCACAATAAGAATAACAGAATGCAACACAACACTAATAATAAGATGAATCTACTAATGAAGTAAAAGCCAGGGAATTAAAACAGATTTGAAGTTGAAATTTAAAATTGACTGATACTGAGGCTGACCGAACATGAAGGGGCAGGGAATTCCAATGTCTTGGAGCAACCCTTGAAAAGGCAGAAGTGCCCCTGTGCTTCAGTGTAGACCTCGGTAAAACCAAAAGAAACTGGCTTGAGGGTCTTGGGGATCCAGATGGCCCGTGAAAGTGTCAAAGATCTTTGAGGTATGGTGGTGCTAGCCCAGTTTAGGATTTCAAACCAAATTAATGAGCTTCACACTTAATTCTAAACTTAACTGGAAGCCAGTGGAGAGAAGCCAGTATTGGTGATATCTGATCATACTTGCATTTGCCTGTTAGTAGGTGGGTAGCACCATTTTGGGCCATATGCAGACACAAGAGGGGTGGGGGGATGCCTGACTAACTCCTGTGTAAAGCAAATTGCAGGAGTCAAGTCATGATGATATGAAAACTTGCCTTACACTCTCAGAATTGTTAAAAGATGAAAAACGGTTTAACTTTAGTCAAGTTGCTTAACTGATGAAGATGAGCTTTAACAGCTGAATTTATTTGCTTATTAAATATAAAAACATTGTCAAAAAAGTGTACATTGCAGTAATGTATTCAATGAAGAATGAACAGATATATCTTCTCTGCGCCTCCCTCCCCTCAGAGCCTACATGGATGACACTACCACCTTAACTACCACCGTCCCATGCACCAGAAGATTGCTCAGAAAACTGGATGAGAATATCAGTTGGGCCCGGATGAAGATAAAGCCATCTAAGTCATGCAGCATCTCAGTGGTAAAGGGAGTGCTTGCTGACCAGAGGTTCTTCATCGGAGATGAGCCAATCCCCACAGTATCGGAACAGCCTGTAAAGAGCCTCGGAAGGTGCTATGATGCAAGCCTGAAAGACAGAGACCAGGTGAAACAACTGTGCAAGGACATTAATGCTGGTCTACGGTCCATCGACAGCACCCATCTACCTGGGAAATTAAAGACCTGGTGCTTCCAGTTTGGTCTCCTACCCCGGGCATTGTGGCCCCTTTCAGTTTATGAGGTCCCCATCTCAATAGTAGAGAAGCTGGAAAGAGGAGTCACAGCCTACATTAAAAAGTGGCTCGGGGTTCTGCGGAGCCTTACCACCATAGGCCTTTATGGAGACGGTGTCCTCAAGCTGCCCCTCACCAGCCTAACAGAGGAGTACAAGTGCACTAAAACACGACTGCAGATGACATTGAATGATTCTCAGGACAATGTGTTGAGGAGCAACGCACCAACCTTTGCTACTAGGCAAAAATGGAGACCAGCAGCAGCGGCGAAGGAGGCAATATCAGCTGTCAGATATGCTGACATTGTGGGGAATGTTCAGCATGGAAGAGGAGGCCTTGGCCTTACAACTAGCCGTCCAGCCTGGAATAAAGCCACTGCTCAAGCACGGAGGAGGATGGTGGTGGAGGAAGTACGTCGTCAGGAGGAGGCTGCAAGGTGGGCAAAGGCAGTCTCCCTTGGCAAACAGGGGCAGTGAACACAGTGGGACAGTGTCGAAAGGAGGAAGCTTAGCTGGAACGATGTGTGGGCCATGGAGACGAGGAGTCTGAGCTTTACCATCAGAGCCACTTATGATGTCCTGCCAACACCAACCAATCTCCATCAGTGGATTGGTGAAGATCCAGGGTGTGCCCTTTGCTCCAGGCCAGCCTCCCTCCGACATATACTCACAGGGTGTAAGACCAGTCTCACTCAAGGGTGATACACTTGGCGCCTCAACCAGGTCCTAAAGAGCTTTGCGTCCACAATGGAGGAAAAACGATCTTTCATCAATGCCCTTTCACCACCAATATCTAATCACCCATGGACGATTGCCTTTGTCCAAGAAGGGGCTACAGTTACCAGGAGCAACTCCACACCATCGGAAAGAGGCCAGCTGTGCTTAGCACGCGACTGGAAACTGCTGGTAGATATTGGCCAACAGTTGGTGTTTCCTCTGGAGATTGCCTCTACTACCTTGAGACCTGACATGGTGCTCTGGTCCCCTTCCTTATATTATCGAGCTCACTGTACCCTGGGAGGATTCTGTGGATGAGGCATACGAGCGGAAATATCTACACTATGCTGAGTTGGCTGCTGAAGCGCAACATCGCGGCTGGACCATGGAGGTTCGCCCAGTGGAAGTTGGATGCAGAGGGTTTGTGGCAACATCTACCGTCAAACTGCTTAGAGACCTGGGAATTAGGGGCCAGAGCCAGCGCGCAGCCATCAAAGCTGCATCAGAGGCAGCAGAGATAAGTAGCCAGTGGCTTTGGATGAAGAGGAATATCCCCTGTTGGGCCCCCAATTAACAAACTTAGGTTGCCATACATAGGTTCATGAGATGTCAGTCATTTGGCACCAAAGCGACTCTCATGACTAATTGGGAGTGGGACGCAAGCTTAGGGCTGGTGAGGGTGTATAGTGTGAAAGGCTGAAACACCCCATGAGCCAGAGGAACACTACTGATGATGCGTCCCAATATTCTGGAAAACTTCTCTAAGTCTATCATTCACCATTCACCGACAAGCGTAACTGAACCTATTGTACGTGCCTGCACAAGGAGAGTAACATCTCGTTCTGTGTTTTGTAATCTGCCATTTGTGTCTGTGGAAAATGGAAGCCCACCCTTGTCTCTAATAGCTGGGATTGCTCCCCCAATTTGGTGTTTCGTTTAACAGTCTAGCAGTCTGTGACATTGACTCGGAGAAAGCTCAAAATGCAGAATTCTTTCAGCTGTGTGATGTCTGAGGGGTGTCTTGCATGCACAGTCCACTGCGTCTTGGTGAGATTCGGATCTGAGCTTCCACTTGGCCAATCCAGAACTTGTCCATTTCTGTCTTTTCAGTCTTTCTTTGGTGGATTTACTGCTATGTTTAGAGTCGTTGTCCCATTTTAAGGTTCATTTTTGGGTTGCCCTTCAATCTTCTAATTATCCTGAAGCACGCTCTGGTACAATGAAGAATTCATAGTGGATTCTATGATGGTGAACTGCTCAGGTCCTGATGCAGCAAAGCAGACACGAATCAGAACATCTCCACCATCATGCTTTACAGTCGGTATTGGCTTCTTCTGGTCAAATGTTGTCTTTCATTCTCGTCATACAAGTCTTCTGTTGCTGTGGCCAAATATCTTTGCCTCATCTGTTCAGAACACATTGTCCCAGAGGTTCTGGCCTTTGCCTAGGTGTTCATGGGTAAACTTTATTCTTGCCCTGATGGTCTTTCTGGATGGCAAGGGTTTCCTGCTGGCACACCTCCCAAGCAGATCTAATTTGTGCAGCCTCTTAATAATAGGAGACTCATGAACTTTTATATCAACAGTAGCAAGAGCAACCTGCAGGTCCCGTGATGAAATTCTGAGCTCTGTAGAGACGTCTTTTAAAATCTCATGTTCTCGGTTCATCCTGAACTTTCTGGACCTGGACAAGCTGACAGTTGTTTGAAATCTTTTCCACTTGTAGGTGATCTTCCAGAGAGTTGGATGGTTGATTTCCAACTGTTTGAAGATGTTTTTAAATCCCTTCCCAAACTCAAAGGCTTCTAGAACCTTCTTTGTGAAGCCTCAGAGAGCTCTTTCTATCTTGGCATGGTGACAAGACACACTTCATCAACAAACAGCAAAGCAAACTTATTGTCTGAGGTTTAAATAAGACCGCCTCAGACAAACTCCTCTGTGATGAAGTTCTACTCGATCGCACCTCAGCTGGAGCTCCTAATCTGAGGCATTTGAACAAGTGATAAATGGAGAGGTCTAATACTTTTCCACATGTGAAATCTGTATTTATGTTGAGTTAAGTTATACAATGGAATTCAAAACGAGAATGTGACTTGATGATTATTATATCATATTTATCTATAGATTACTGTTTAAATGAAGATCAAATCTGGACACATATAATCAAAAAAGAAAAATACATTTTATTGGGTGTAGTTATTTTTTACATGTCTGTATAGACAGTGTGTGTGTGTGTATATATATATATTGTCACACATATGTGCATGGGAGGCAGCTTAAGGGCTCAAAAGAAGGTAATTCCCAATCAGACCAGGGGGTGGCAGAGTGCACTAATCCTTTCTCTTATCTCCCTGCGGAGCAAATGTGGGAAATTCTGCTTGGCTCCCATGATATCACTTACAGTTCCGCCCCAGAAGACATCACTTCCAGACCAGCCGAAGAGCCCGCCTACTAATGATGCAATTTCCACATCCCAAGAAGTCGCAGTCTGATGACCTCATTTCCAGTTCCGGTCCCAAGATCCTTCCTCTTCCTGTTTTTCAACTATATATCCGCCATGTTTCCTAACCTGTTCAGTTCTGTTTTGGACTCTTGTCTGTAAAGACCATTTCATCAAACTCTTTGCATTTGCAGCCACATTCAATTATAAAGGAGGCTGCCCCAAAACTTTTTGTTGTGTCAAGGCTTGATTATTTACCACTATATTATATATATATATATATATATATATATATATATATATATATATTGTGACAGATTAGGGTTTGCTCGCACCCTTGTACCCTCAGACTACATGTCAGACACCAGGTAAAAGTCCAAATAATTATTATTTATTATAATAATAATGTGCACAAAGCACGTTCCTCTCCACAATACTCAATAAACAATACAATAATCCAATCCTCCAAACTCCCAGACGCTTAGCCACCCTGCCTCCCAACTCAGCTCGTCCGTCTGGGATTTCCCACAGTCCTTTATATTGCTCAACCTGGAAGCATTTCACCCTCTCTGTCCATGTGACCTGGAACACTTCCGGGTCAGATAAAAAATCCTTTTTTCTTCACCCAGGAAGCACATCGTTCTCTTTGTCCATGTGACTATGACATACTTCCTGGGCGTAAGGCAAATAGTCTCTGGGCCTCCCTGCAGCGACTCCTGGCGGCCCCCATGGTATCCAGCAGGGCTGTGAATAAAGACTCCAATGTCCATAATGCCCTGCTGGTCTTCGGGGCACCTCCATACTGCAGGGAGGGCTCCACCTGGCAGCGTGGGGGTATTGGCCGGGATGAACAGCTGGCCATACATCACAATATATATATATATATATATATATATATATATATATATATATATATACTAGCAAAATACCCGCGCTTCGCAGCGGCGAAGTACTGCATTAAAATTTTTATTAAGAAGAAAATTAAACCTTTTTAAACTGAGGGAAAATATGCCAATAATTATTTGTTAAGGATCTCTTTGTATACCATGTTGTCAGTTCGGCCCTCCGGTTGTAACATGACCAAGCTGTGTGCTGAGCTTACTCTTGAGCATGCAACTTACAGTTGGCCATGTGAACAGTAATCTTGTCTCAAATCTCACAGCTTGGATTGCTGCTGTCATAATCGGTTTGAGTTTCATGGTTTGTTTCAATTACGACAGTATTTACAGGATTTGTTGTGTTGAAGTGACATTTGGCATCTGTCAAGCGTTGTAAGCACACAACCGGTTTCATCGATAAAATCACATCCAGCTTTTGAGAGTTTAAACATTCATAAACATCAAAGTGTCCACTACTGAAATCGTCTCTTGTGAATCTAAGATGTTTAAGAGGCATTGGCGGTTGTCGAAAGGTGTAAAATATTTGGCCATTTTGGTACACTTGAAAGCGACAACCGAACAATTCAGCGGCAGCCATCAACTCACATGCAGAACCATAGGTGAAGGGCTTAAGCATTTCACTCTTCTAGTGCTCCTGTGTAGTATAATTATCTCCTGTACCGTCATCAGTCCACACCTTGAACCTGTCCCAGTCATTCAATACATAAGACACAATGTTCCTCCGGATATCAAGAGTGAGCCTGATATGGCTGTGCAATATGTAACAAAGAGAATGGAAAAGGTAGGTGCCATCTCCGGGCATGGAAACCACTC
>JANRMT010062797.1:29187889-29252098 GCA_026402145.1 Polypterus bichir lapradei | reverse complement strand
ATTTCGTGAAGATGGGGCCATGAATAAGAAAGTTCAACATGGCGGACATTGTTGACAGTTATGACCGTTACGCGTAGAATTTTGAAATGAAACCTGCTTAACTTTTGTAAGTAAGCTGTAAGGAATGGGCCTGCCAAATTTCAGCCTTCTACCTACACGGGAAGTTGGAGAATTTGTGACGTTTGGAAAATTCAATATGGCGGCCGACAGTGGCGTCATACCACCGAAATAAGTACGTACATCGGTTTTGGTTAGCGCAGGGAAGCCACCTACCAAATTTCGTGAAGATGGGGTCAGCCTTCTACCTACACGGGAAGTTTGAAAATTGGTGATGTTGGAAAGTTCAATATGGCGGCCGACAGTGGCGTCATACCATCGAAATAAGTAAGTACATCGGTTTCGGTTAGCGCAGGGAAGCCGCCTACCAAATTTCGTGAAGATGGGGCCATAAATAAGAAAGTTCAACATGGCGGACGTTGTTGACCGTTATTGACCGTTATGACCGTTACGTGTAGAATTTCGAAATTAAACCTGCTTAACTTTTATAAGTAAGCTGTAAGGAATAAGCCTGCCAAATTTCAGCTTTCTACCTACACGGGAAGTTGGAGAATTAGTGATGAGTCAGTGAGTGAGTGAGTGAGTGAGTGAGTGAGTGAGTGAGTGAGTCAGTCACTGAGGGCTTTGCCTTTTATTAGTATAGATATATTTTATATAGTGGTCACCAGGGGGCACAGCAGCTCCCCAAACCCAACACAGACAAGCACCAGGCACAAGTCCAGCACAACACAGGCCTTTATTGAGGTGTGGGAATCTCTTTCCCTTTGTTTCCCACCAGCACCAAATCACAGTACAGCAAGCACAGTCAAATAAACAGCACTTTGTTTTCTTTTTTCTTCTTCTCTCTTTCTCTCTGCCTCTCTTTTCCACCTCTATGCCTCCTCCATCAAGCTTTGTTCTCCTTCATCTGACTTTGGCTCCCTGAGTGAAGTGGGTTGGTCCTTTTTATGCTGCACCTGGGGGCACTTCAGGTGGCTCATCAGCACTGTCTGGACTGCTCCCAGGTGTGGCGGAAACCCAAAGTAGGGCTCTGCATCTCCCCCTGGTGGCTCCTACGGAACCCAACAGGGCTGTGCCAAACTCTAACTGCCCTGAAGCCCTGTGGGAATCTGAGGCGCTGTTGCAACCCCCAGGGGGCTGCCATCTAGCGCTCCAGGGGAGGCAGTGCCCTGTGCACATCTGCTCCCCTGGTTCTTCCTTCACGACGACCTCCTGGTCAGGAAAGAATCCCAGCCATCAGTCACTATATATATTTATATACTGGGACCAAATGTGGAGGAATCAGCCTCTCAAAGCCGACACAATCAGACACCAGGCACAAGTTTTGCACACAGCAGTCATTTTTATTTACGTGGGGAAGTCCATTTCCCTCACTCCTCACACAGAACAGTACAAAGCAGCTATTAAAGCACAATAAACACAGTACTTTCTTTCTTCTTATTCTCCATTTTTTCTCCCTTGGGTCACTACCTCCTCCACTCCTCCTCCTCCTCCTCTCGAATCCTGCTCTTCGAGTGAAGTGAGGCAACTCCCTTGATGCTGAACCTGGAAGTACTGCCTGGTGTGGTGGAAACTCAAAATAGGGCTCTGCAGCTCCCCCTGGTGGCCCCCACGGAACCCAAAAGGGATGTGCCAAACAGTAAATCCCATGAAGTCCTGCGGGAATCCAAGGTGCCACTGCAACCCAGATGGGCTGCCATCTAATGACCTGGGGAGGCAGTGTCCTGTGCACATCTACAACCCCCCCCACCCTTCAGTCCTTCCCTTATATCAACCTCCCTTCTGGGAACGGGCCACAGCCGTCTGACACTATACAGTATATACTATATATATTATATATATATATATATATATATATATATATATATAAAATGAATGTATATTTATTAACAAGTACACTACAGAAAATTAAGAAAACAGCGTAGACTACAGCGTTATCATAGGCCTTCAACTTTAGCCCCAGTTTATATTCTGTGACTTTCTTCTTTTTTGCCTTATTTCCGGACATTTATTATCCTTCCTGTGTATAATTATCACCCTCTAATTATTCTCGTCTGTAATCTTGTATTACATTTGGCTGCATAGTGGTTAGAGTTGTAGCCCAACAGCTCCATGCCTGCAGACAAGCCTGTCATAATGTTTCGATAACGGACCTACTGTGCCTTTGCATTTCTGTTAGATCAGAGGGCAGCCACAAGAAGGTCCATTTGTTGCTATTTGCCATCTCCACAAGCACTTCTTGCCCTCTGTGTCTCTTCCATAACTATCCTCTTCGATATACTCTTCCATTTGCCTAACAGGTGCTGTTTTTCCAATGGCACCATCATGTTTCTTAAAATGTGGCCTGTCTACCTCCACCTCTACCTCCTTTCCCTTCGTTATACTTGCATATTGTGGTTTGTTGAGTTCCATAAGCCCCTCTTTGCTATTATATCTGTCCATCTGATATTTGAGATTCAGTGCAAAGGAGCAGTTTATCAAGACTTATTACTGGTGGATGAAGTTCTTATCAACCATTCATGTTTTGAAGCCACACAGAAGAAATGTCTTCATATTGCTGTGAATTATAGAAATGTGAAGATGCCTGAAGAGATTTCTGTTTTTCCTTATGGGCACAATTGCTTTTCTACTCCGATTTGTCACATCACTCCCATCACCTCCTTCTGCTGTTAAAACAAAACAAATCCATAAGTTCCAGTCAACTTCCATCAATTTCCAAATTGTTATCCGTGGCCACATTTACTCTTATTTCTTTGGTTTAAGGGTGGAATGGAGACTCTGAGGCTAGGGACCTGCACCGCCAATCAGAAACTCTAAAGGTGACTCCACTCTGCTGGGCCCCTGAGCAAGGCCCTTACCTTGCAATTGCTCCATCCTGGGTGTGACGTTAACCTGCATCTGGCCCTGCAAGCAGGTCCTCCAACTTACAGGAAAACTTGGGGGTTTGGTGGCAGGATTGGCACTCCAGCCACCGTAGAAAACCTCCCACTGTTCCAGAGTGGTGCTGAGGTGTCACCCGCTGTGCTCAGGTCCCAATCCAGTGGGTTATCATGTGGTGGGTGCAGCAATGCGCTATCAGTGCATGCTCCTAACCTCTTTGGTTTAACTCTCATTGATCTTCATCTTCCTCTTTTAGTGTTCTTAGCCTTTCTTCCGTGTCACAAAACATTGGGCCCCACTGGATTCCCCTTCTCCTTCTGCCACCCAACACCCTCAGACATTTGGTGGATGAGATCCACTCCTGGTGTTCACTTTTATCAGCTTGGTAATTATTCCCTGATGCAAGATCTGGTTTTCGCAACCCTCATCCATACATGAAGAGGTACTTCAAATCTTGGATTTTATGTTGTACTCCTCTAAATTTGCCACCAGGCAGATTGATTTGCTGAGTCAAAGGCTTTCTCAGAATCAATAAATGCCACACAAAGCGTACTTTGGAGCTCACTGCTTTGTTCCACATTCAATTACAGGGTGTTAATGAGATCAACACAAATGCGTTGTTTTCAGAACGATGCTTGTTCCATCCGTCAGAGTCTTTAATATGATTCAGTGTTAACCTGGAAAGAGCCCTGCTTGGTACAGACAACAAAATGGTGCCCATCCAGCAATTCCAGTTACCTGTAATATGGCCTTTGTTTGGCAGTGTCTCAGCCCAAATTTCCTGCAGTAATGGATGGCAGAGTTGGCCTGCAGTTTCTTAATGGTGTCTGTCTGGCAGTTGATGGTGATGACTCCACTCTTCTTCTTCTTTTCTTTTGGCTGCTCCCGTTAGGTGTTGCCACACCGCATCATCTTTTTCCATCTCTTCCTGTCCTCTGCATCTTGCTCTGTTACACCAATCACCTGAATGTCATCATTCACCACATCCATAAACCCCTAAATCCTTCTCATAAGGTGGGCTTTGGAGTTTTCAGATCTCCCATTGCATCTGCACCTTTAGGACAGAAGCCATGCCGTCCATTCAGGAAGCTTGTCCAATCTTTGTTTCTCTTGTGCTATACTAATTTCTTCAAGGGTTGAGGGTTGGAGGTTCAAGTTTGGTCAAGTTCTCCAGTGTTTTGAGTCACCTGTCCATCCCTTCCCTGCTGTCTGGTGTCTCATCGTAAGGTCCCCCAGCTCTGGTCCTGGATTAGTCAACGCCTGTTTAGTCTTCACTGACAGATTTTAGTGACGCTATGGAGTGATGGGAATCTTCGTTGGGCACGTTTTCAGACAGTCACCAGCACATGGCCTGATGTCACAATCGGGACAGTTAGACGTGTGTCTCTTTGCGCACTTTTCTTATAATATTTTCTTCTGTTGCTTCTCTTGTTTTTTCTTAGGCTTAGGGTTTTGGTAGAGTTAGGCCCGTCAGAGTCCTTAGGCTCTTTGGAGGTTTTGTCTGGTGCCTGTGGGGTAGAGGGCAGAATGTCAGTGCTTCATCTGCTCGATTGACACGGCCATTGTGTTACTGCAGGCTACCACAGTGCAGCGCCTAGTGACTTTCACATTTCTCCCGTGACGAACAACACTTGCTGCATTATGAACAGTACTTCATGGCCCTTTCACTTGTTCGTAATCATTTTGGCCACACTGAAGCTTCATGCGACTGACTTCTGTAGGCATATCACAGCAGTTTGGTCGGTAGAGTGCTGTATGCATCACCACCCGTGTCAACATCTGATGACCAATTCACATCGTCATCACTATCGCTTGATTAAACTAATTGGCCAGTTTCAGTTTGTTCTAAAACTGGATTGATAGATTAAAGTTACACACCATTGTGTGTTTTAGTTGAAGGCTCCACCCCATTCATGAATATCGATGAGTTACCTTACACTAGCAAAACGCACAGAAATAGTCTTGAGATTTTTGTGGTATGATGTTATTTTATCCAGTAGATGGCAGCAGAGTACTGCCTGCAACACTGTACATTGGATTTTAAAAGGCACTCTGGGTTAACCATTTTTACGTGAAATTCTGAACCCCAGGTGTCAGGGTTAACACCAAGGAGGTTAAGGGGTACAAGTTATTAACCACAGCTTCCGAGTACCCAGGATGGGCTGCCACTTCAATGACCAGGCCTTTCCCCTGTTCATTGCCAATCCCCTTAAGTAGGAGTGTTGTACTGTGATCACCATGTCACTGCGCCAACACTGCCATCGCACAGGGCACCTCAGTCTGTTAATTTGGATTCCCCTGCTTTTTTGCAGCTGACAGATCTTATTTGCCTGCTGGATGGAAAGAAAGAAAGAAAGAAAGAAAGAAAGAAAGAAAGAAAGAAAGAAAACATGAGTATCTGTTGCTGTGTCTCTCTAAGAGATGGGTCTTTAAAAGTGAAGTCCTTATCAAACAAGAACAACATGAGGCTGGAGTCTCAGTCTTTATTTGTACAACACCCTCCTTGAAGGACACCCTTTCATGATGCTACATACATTTCCTTTTGTTATAACTGGCACCCCCGATTGTCCCTCTGTTGTCTTTGAAACATCTGACACAACTCGTCGCTTTACACTCCCTCAGCCTACTCAAGGTAAGCAATGGCAACTCCATCCGTCCATCTTCTAATCCACTTCTTGGAAAATACAACTTGACAGCTACTCAAGAAAGAGCCCCCAACCCTCCATGTTAACATCGGCTTTTGTTCCCACATCCCAAGCATGTGTGTTGGGTTAGTTGGCGTTTCTAAATTAAAGTTGGAAGCCTGCATGCGTGAGTCCTGGCATCTCATTGTGGGTTGGTTCCTACCTGCTGCTGCCAGGGTAGATGCCAGCTATCCAGCAATCTGGTTAGACGGGTTTGAGAACATTATGTCATGTTAAGTCATTATCTGTTACCCTTTAAGTGCATGTAGTGTGGTTCACAGTCAAATCCTTTTGAAAAGGACTTTGTCATTGCCAAAGCAGCAGCGACGTGCGAAGTGACACACAGAATCTGGTCACCCAGTGAGTGTGTGTGTGTGAATTGGGGTTGGACCGCATACTGAAGACATGTGGTGTCACATCTCAATGCTTTGTGTCATTCTTGCCTGGATGGCACATTCACTAAGTAGCATCCCACAGAGCATGTGACCAACAGGAAATGCCACACTTGAGCAGATTCAAGACCTTTATTCTTGATCCATGTGTAATTTTTGAAAAATGACTTAGCTTTATCAAAAACTTAAAAAAAAAAACAAAACAGCAAATACTGGAGAAACATGTTTCACAGAAATGTCTTGGAAACCTGACAATTGTGAAAAACGCTCAGGCAGGAGGAAGACACGAGCCCACCTGGATTGCACACGTGGCAGCAGCCACTCAGCATTCAAGAGGTTAAGGGAAAATACCCCACAAGTCCAAGTGAACAAAGTGCATCTGCAGTGCCCCACATACAGGCATAGCACTCAAAGTATATACAGTAGTGCCTTTCATGGTGAGCTTTATACTTCAGGAGTTTACAAGCGCATCTGAGGCCCAGAGTCAAAGGCTTTGCAGGACAGCCACGTCCACTTTAAGAGTGGCAGTCAAAGTTTACTCCATTCCTGACTTCACGGCTCCCACATGGCACACCCTCGCCGTCAGACTCCTGTGTGCTCCTGCCCTGCCAATTCAATCTGTTCTCAGCATTGTGGGCGCCAGGACATCATCCATTCATTACAGAAGAGCCAAATGGAAGCACCACGACTTACTGTGGCGTCAGACAGACTGCTGGGTGGCACCCCATCCCACGGCATCCTCACTTGCCTGGATAGCTTGTGACTGTTCCAGTGTGGATTGTCCCATTGGGAGCAGTGCAGCCAGCTGGCGGAGGTCCAGCAGTTTTGGAATCTTCAAAGACAAACGTGGACTCCCTGGGTTTTTTTTTTTTTTTTTTTATGAATTTCATGTTCTACGGCTGTGCTTTACTCTCCTCCATTGCCATCTGGCCTTAAGCATATTAAACATGTGATATACACTTTGCCAGTTTTATGGGGAATGATAAGCTCTGGGCTGCTTTGCATTTTAACAATCTGTGCTGCGCCAACTGGTAATACAAGCAACCCTTATGTTATAAAGCGCCTTCCCAAAGCCATCTCCACCTCAGGCTAGAGAAATGGACCCAGGAACACAAACTGAGATGCAGACTTTGAAGTTTAATGTCCAGTACTTTAGCCATCTGACCGCACTGCCTGTTATGTGTGAAGGACGCTATATAAAATGAATAGCGTGAAGCGAGTAGAATTATCGAGCACTGTAACCTGAACTACTGTGTTGTGATAGACTGTCCTCTGAAAGGCGCTACATAAAGTAAAAATCGATGGACTGATTAGCTGAATGTACTGTGTTTTTGGCACATAGAAGACTGGGCATCTGCCAGTAGATTTCCTGCCAGGCCCTGCATGTTTGCCCAGTGTGTCCTTCCCAGATTTGCATTCATGTCTAAAAACCTCCACACTGCCTCAGCTGCAGACGTAGTTATGACTGAAGGGGCTGAGGTTACTTCACATCCTGGTATCAAAAGAAGCCCAGCAAGTTGGGGGGCCCCTTCAGAGGACACTGTCACTCTGCCATGGCCAGTTTGGTCAGTTCACAGTGTGTGACCTGGAATCCTGGCCATTCAGCGCCAGCTGGCATCACCTTACCACTGTGGCTGCTGCTCCATAAAGCTTTGGGATCCCGAGGGTCTGACCTGCGGCTGCACCCTTTCAGGCCTGTGAGCACAGGAGTCCGACGAAGGAGGGATTTGGCATTCCTGAGCTCACTATAGGAATGACTAATTGCGGTTTCTGCCTTGCGCCGTGACTCACTTTGCCCGGGTTTGTAATTACAGCCGAGTGAGTCGTAGCAGACAGGATATGGAGCAGGGAAGCAGAGGGAGACTGGCAGGTCCCACAGCGGGGGGCCCATCGAATTCCTTCTCACTCCCTTAAAGGATATAAGATGAAAGCTTTCATCATCATCATCCTCAACCCTGGCGGAAGCAGCTGCTTTGCTGATTCTTCCCCTCTCTCTCTTTCTGCGCCGAGTACCTTTGCGATCATCATCTCCATCATCATCATCATCATCACCATCCTCCTCCTGAGGAGCACAGTAATCTGTGTCTGGTTCTTTCTGGGTCTATCTAGGGTAAAAGCATGTTATTCAGTGTGCTACCTTTCTCTGGGATGAAGGCTTTCATCCTCATCATTTTTCTGCTCTGCTATGAGGGTGTTCTTCTCTGTCATTACTTATTCTCTTTTTGGGGTGGAAATCTGCACTCTCTACCCCTTCATCCTCAAAGCCAGCTAAACGAACTGCAGGACACAGTTTGGACTTAAGACCATCAGAATGACCCTAGTGGCATCTCTAGGATGTCATCTTAGAGTCACCATTGTTTTTACTGACTTTTCACTGAGTGGGCTATGTCCTTGCTGTCCAAAGACACTCCTGTAAAGATTATCGCAAACCCTCATCCCTTTTTGTTTTTCATTTTGTCACACTCCCTTGCTCATGCCCTGTTTCAGTTTTATATGCAGTTTTTCTTACTGTTAGGAATTAGCCAGGCTTTCATCCCTATCTTAGACTTATTTGTTGACTATCATTTAAAAAATAGTTTGTACATTTTGTTATTGAATATGGTTTTGTTGTCATTTTATCATTACTCTAATGTCCTGAACTGAAGTTCCAAACATGGTGACAAGGGGCGTGAGCCCTCCGAAATGAGCTGCATAGCAGGTAAGCACCTTCACTGGCCTGTCCTAATGTAGGCTCCACTCTAGGCAGCCAGTCTAAAACTACTACCTGCAGGCTTTGGCCTGCTGAGACCCCAACTGGGGAACTGGCTTTAAAAGTTCTAAATACCATCAAAGTCCCACAATATGTCAAAATGTCTTACAAGGGAGAAAAACCCATAAAACTCTGGCTTGTAGAGACAGTCCAAGCAGGAATCGTATTAAACTAGGAAAGACATGGACCTTCAGTTTGACACCACTTTTCTTTCTGCTTTGGCACTTTCTTGATTACTGTACTTTCTTATCATGGAGATGTTCGTCATGTCATGGACAGCAGATGTCAGTGCTCTTCTTTTCCTGTTAGCCTTTCCAGGTGAGAGACGCAAGCCTCTGCTTGCTTGCCGTTAGAAACACCCAAGACCCATTTACATTGACAATGTAGCCAGCACCTCCATTTTTTTCCTACCACTGTGCATCATGTTATAAACTCTCGAACTAAGGCCAAGATCAAGGTTCAAGACCCTGTGATTCACAAGTTTTTGACAGACAACTCTTAGCAAGCATACATATTATATATACACACACACACACTAGGGGGCTTTGCCCCTGCTCTACACGCTAGCCTCTTTGAGGTTCTGCCGCACGCGTATGGGGATGCGGATGTACAATTTAAACAAATTTGTCTTTTTCATGGGAATTGTTACTTATGCATAATAGAACTAACTATTGCACATTACTTATTCGTTGCATAATACGATTTTGTTCTGTTTGGCTTTGAAATTAACACGCAAATACTTTTTAAACTCTGCGGTGGGTTGGCACCCTGCCCGGGGTTTGTTTCCTGCCTTGCGCCCTGTGTTGGCTGGGATTGGCTCCAGCAGACACCCGTGACCCTGTAGTGAGGATATAGCGGGTTGGATAATGGATGGATGGATGGATACTTTTTAAACTTATGCTTTTACTATAAAACTTCAGTAAAAACAATTTTTGAATTCAATTTTCATCAATATTACATTGAATTTTGATTCTGTGTTTGGACTTTCATCACGATAATGCAACATATAACTGCCTGTGATTGAATTTCGTTTCTTTCTCTTTATTAAATAAAACGACTTTTTCGAATGTTTGGCTCTGAGATTTGTTAATTGTCTTTGCAAAAGCTATTCTAACGGGAAACTGTTAACGTTTTAATACGAATGGCATATCAAGATCTCCTTTGTTGTCTAATGTTATCCCCTGAAGATGTACTACATTACCTTTCTTGGATACATCCTTCTTTCTACAGTAATTCGTGCAGAGAAGACCAGATGGTGTTAATGGTTGTAGATATTCTCAAAGTCAAAGTGAACATTATTGTCATCTCAACCATATACAAATATACAGATAGACGAAATTGCGAAGCTCAGGGTCCAAAGTGTAACAACATGAAGTGCAAATAATAAATTTAAAATTAAAACACAAACAAGACAAGACATTGTGTAAATACAAGACAAAGAAGTAGCAGCAATATTGATGTGTAGTTAGCAATATGAACATTGATGCAATGTATGGTACTTGCAATCTAGATACATAAATATAGTCAATAGATATGTAATATAATAAATAAATAATAAATAATAGATATAGATAATACAGAAATTATCAGTATATGATAATAGTTGTTTAGGACTTGTGTAAACAATGACAGGTCAGAGTGTTTCACAGCAGAAAGATATCAAAATACTTAAAGGTCATATATTGTGTATATATATATATATATATATATATATATATATATATATATATATATATATACTGTATATACAGTGAAACCTCAAGATACGAACAGCTCTGTATACAAGAAATTCAAGATACGAGGAAAGTATGAGTGAAAAATTTGGATCTAAATACAAGCATTGGCTCGCGTAACGAGCCACGAGCCAGGCTGTGGGTATGCGTGACGCGTCTCCCGATCCGCCTCGACTTGGGGATTCACCCTAGCTGGCACTGCCAGCCCGTCAGCTCACTCAGTGTTCCTTGTTCTCCCGTAGCGTGAGGATCTACGCGTTTGTGCGCTTGTGATTTCATTGTTTCGCTGTAGCAGTTCGCCGTATAAGTGTATCCAAAAGTATCGCAGACATGCAGACGGAGAATAGGAGACGATTGCCGTCAAGAGGAGAGAGAGAGAGGGAGAAAGAGAGAGAGAGAGAGAGACAGAGAGAGAGAGAGGCGCGCGCACGCGAGCGAGAGAGATAAGGAGAGAGAGAGAGACGCGTGCTCAAGCGAGAGAGATAAGAAGAGAGAGAGAGACGCGTGCGCGAGCGAGAGAGATAAGGAGAGAGAGAGACGCGCACAAGAGAGAAGAACCATCAGCTCAGTTATGATCACATGACGCTCAGCAGACAAAGTGTATTCATACTACTCGTATTGCAAGACATCGCACGATTTATCAAGTCAAAATTAATTAAAAAATTTAGCTCGTCTTGCAAAACACTCGTAAACCAAGTTACTCGCAAACAGAGTTTCCACTTGTATATATTATTTATCAGTGTTATTTTTTAGGAAAATTGATTTTTATGTTGATATTTTTGGGAGTGCGGAACGGATTAACTGGATTTCCATTATTTTCAATGGGGAAGTTTGTTCTAGATACGAGAAATTCGCTATACAAGCTCAGTGCTGGAACGAATTAAACTCGTATCTCGAGGTTCCACTGTGTATATATATATATATATATATATATATATATATATATATATATTGTAAGTTGATGTTTTCATCTTCCGCACAATCACCACTGTTTCAGCATAGTCTATTGATACGCATTTAACCAATTTGCCGTGTAACTGATCGACATTTTGTATATAAATTCGTTTGACTTCATCGTTTCTCGGTGCTAGGATTGCCAGTATACTCGTTTTTTTTTGCTGATAACCCTTCATGATGAAATTCTTCAATAAGATTTAGACATAATATATATTCTTTAATTGAGAACTTAAAGTGAGGAAAACGTTAAAATTTATAAGAGCTGAGAGCGCAGGAACTGTGTCTGACAAAAACATTCACACAAATGAGAGGTGAGAGGTCCGTGTGTGTGGTTGAAAATGGTTGAAAGGAGGGCCTAACTTGAAAAAATGTCATGGCCAAAGTCTCGTCTTGAAAAAAATCTCAGGATTTTTTTATATAATATATGTAAATGTGTGTGTGTGTATATATATTTTCATACATGTACACCAGGATCTGAAAACGTAAGCAATAACATCTTGGGACGAGAGGGGTTTTTTTCTCTTTCAACCACGGTTCAGGAAAGACATCAAAGGATGATGCCTAGTCCCTCCCACAATGCCAAGAGAAGTCTCCGCCCCACAGCCCTGGACGGCATAAAAACGAGCCGTCCCTGGAAGGAGATGTTCATTTTAGACCTGGACATCCACAGACACAGAGTTGAACCCTTCGGTTAAGTCTTCAACCCCGAGTATCACAGACATTGGCTTTGTGTTTCTGATCAAAAGTGGTTGCCCAGTTGGCACGCCAACATTTCATTGGCGTCCTTGGTCTGTTCTCAGCCAGTCATAATATATAGGATTTATTAACAATAATAGAAAAATAAAAAAGGTACAAAAAGGTTAAAAAGATTTTCCTAATTGGCAATCTTGGGGAAAAAATTCAATCCACAAGCCAAAAGTAACATCCAAAGACAGAAGCAAATAAAACATAAAAAAAACAGTAAATCCAAAGAAAAATTAACTCCATACCAATTCAGTGATCCACTGCTGGGTCCTTCTCTCTGACCTGAATATAAAGGCAGAAGGAGGACCCAGTGGAAGTGACGTCAGGATGGACCCGCCTCCTGAGGCTCCACCCACAAAAGAAGGATTAGACAGACATTTAAGGAGATGGTACATGAATATTAAATAATAAACAAATATAACAGAAATTAGATAAAATAAGAAAAATAATAATTCAAAAATAATAAAACACAAAATAAATACAAGCCCAAGATAAAAAAAAACCTTGTCTGTAACATAACATCTATCATTGCATTAATGATGCATTTATGAGCCTTTTATGTGATGTACCTTGTTGTCTTTATGTTGAGCCTGAGGGGGAGGAGCCACATGAGATTCTACCTGTGGGACTGCCCCCTCCCTCCCCAAGGCCAATTAAAATCCGAGTAAGACATAAGCTAGCCATCATAGCATTAGGTTCAACATCTGTTAATCAGCTCGTCTTTTAGATAGCAATTGCAGTAAGTGCTTTCTTTTTTGATTTGCTTCGTTTCGATATGTTGGCTTTGGTTTTTGACATTGTTCTTAGATTTTGGACTTGGATTTGCTTTGAGGTATTTATTTTAAGACATGACTTTTGGGATTTTTTTTTTGCTTTTTTCTTATATTTCTTTTCTTTTTTAACAGATTGTTGAAATATAAAGTGAAATTGTTTTGTTACTGTGGGCCAAGGTGTCAAGATCTAGTGTTTCTGTTAGCTTGTTCTTGATCTCAGAAGTATATTACATTTTATTCTGGGGGTTTTAGAGTCTAAGGAATTCACTGGTGTGTTTTTTTTATCTGGTTCATTTTAATACCATTTTGTTATTCTTTTGGCTGCCATCAATTAATAAGATTGTCAAAAATGCATGTGTTGATTGTTAGGAGTCCCCAAGGGTCGTGTACTTTGACGTCACACACGGGACAATTTATAAAATGAAATAGCTTAAGTGTCCATGTTTGTGGATACATTTAAATACCAAGTTACTGTGTGAAATGTTTGAGAGTGTGCTTATTTTGGCCACAAATCTACTTCTGCTTAACAACCTTGATTATTGTTTGCTTTTTGTGTTCAGTTAGTAATCATCTTGTCATTTCAGTCTGACCATTGGCTTGTCTAAATGTTGCAGTCAATCTCATGAATCCCATCCTTCCATCCATTAATCTTTCAAAGCCAGCTTTTCTGAACAGGATCACAAGGAGGCTGGAGCCAATCCCAGCAAGCACCAGACACTAGGAAGGAACAATCCCTGGACAGGATGCCAGTCCATAACAGGGTGAACACACTCACACACACAAACACACACTGAGGGCAACTTGGCATTGCCAATCCACCTACCTTGCATGTGCTTTGACTGTGAGAGGAAACCAGATCATCCAGAGGAAACCTGTGCAGACATGGAGAGAACATGCAAACTCCAGACATGGAGCACCTGGGATGCAAGCCCTTGTCTATCCCCATAATTGCCTTTTTCTCAAAAATCTTCTGTTATTCATTGCATTAACTACAAGGGTTTTTTCCCAATGGTATCCCCTCTTCCCTTTTTGAGAATAAGTGTGGCTTCTTCAAGTATAGTATTAGAAGAGGTTTACTTACCTCGGCAGTGACATTCATGTCTCTGGTGACTCTTCCTATGAAGTCAGTAGCTGAATTTGGAGAGAGTGGTGGTGGGGGGTGTCATGAGGTCGCTGGAAAGGAGTGTGTGGTGATCCCGATATCTTTGCAAACGGATGAAGGTCCAAGTCTTTAGAGTCCTGGTGCTTCCAGTCTTGCTATATGGTTGCGAGACATTTACGCTATCCAGTGACCTGAGATGAAGACTGGACTTCTTCAGTACTGTGTCTCTTTGAAGACTCCTTGGCTACCGTTGGTTTAACTTTGTGTCAAATGAACGGTTGCTCATAGAGTTCTGAATGAGGCACATTACCTGCATTGTGAGGAAGTGTTAGTTATTGCACTAAGGTAATGTGGGGTGACTCCCCAAGGGTGATCCGGCTTGCAGGACCCTCATTGTTGAGGACCAGAGCAGGTGGACCTGGCCAAGGGGATGCACAATGTAACACCTGGCTGAGGCAGATACAGTAGATGGTCATTTCCAGAGGGTGCGACTGGACTGCATGTCAACCTGGGGGATTGCCCACCAGAATCCCGAGCTGTTTTGTTGTGTGGTGGGTGCGGCAGTGCAGTCCAGTGCACGTTCCCCAACTGGACCTGACCTGCTTCTTCTGGTTTACACAGGCCACAAAGCCTGCTTCTGGACTTGGAGGCCAGGCTTACTTTGATTTTCAGTGAAACTTTGAGATTGAGCTTTGCAGGCAGCACTTCAGTTTTGTAAGCTGATCAAATCATAACACCTTCCCCTTAACTGTGTGTATCGTCTAGTGAGGCAAGGACTTATTGGCAGGTGGGGTGTCAGATGCCATCGTCATCTGGGCTGCAGTTACCTGAGAGTCCAAGTGCTTGTCACCAGCAGTTTCTAAAGCTGCTAAAGCTGAACTTGATGGCTGCAGTTGTTAATCCTGTCACCTGAGGATGTCATATTACATGAGTAACAATCACAGGGCATGACAAATCAGATGAACCTATGATGAATTTCAGGCTTACATTTCCAGAGTACTGCGTGTTTATTCTTTTTCTGTCTGACTGTGGCAGTGCTGTATGAATGCTTTCCAGGTACAGCAAGTTCAGCCACAATCCCATTCTTTTTTCCATTCTGTTGTGGCACGTAAACCATAAGACATCAGACTGACGAGCCTCTCTTCTGTCTGTGAGGTCCAAAACACCCGCGTTCCTTATTCCTCATTGCCGCTTTGTACCCATTGTACTTTCAGGTGTACGCTCAATGGCGGTCAGCTCACAAACACATAGAAGCCGACCCTGATAGCTTAAGACAAAATCAGGGATAGTCACAGAATGGTTGGATCAATTCAGTGGGGAAGTCAGATCATATGACCAAATTGCTAAGATTACGTAAATGAAGTCTGCAATTGGAAATTGTTGAAAAAAAAAAAAAAAAATCACGCATACAATGGAAAAATGTGGTAAGAAGAAAGGTTTAGAGGGTCAATTATTGTTAAGAAACTAGCGAGGTTAAAGCCAAAAAGATCTAAAAGAACTAAAATGCCAAACATGATACAGCCATGCTAAATCCTGACTTCCCAAACAGGTTTAAATACTAGCTAAAGCTGCAAAAAGACTTCTTACCTTCTCCAGTGTCTTGGACACCAGAAGCACCATGCGGCATCTCATTACCTTTGTGGTGATGATGTCACACTGGCTATCATGAGGTAACAACAGAAAGAATAATGCCACACAAACACAAAATGACAACACCCGCGAGAAACAAAATGGTGATGAGAGAACAATAAACTATAACATTCAAAAATAAATGGAAAAACAGATACAAAATACTACAAGGTTCAAAACCCCATATTCCTATCGACTGTGGCAGTAGTTACCGAATGCTGCCAGGTTTGCCCATCACCTTTTTGTGCTATTTCTTTGTCAAAGAATTTTGAATTTCTTGGTTTTGAATTTCAGCCTTGCATTTTGTTTGTGAGTTTTGGAGTCTGGATATTAGGTGGAGAAAACTACTGTTGTATTTAATTTTGCTGTTCATTTCTTTATTTCAGCTTATTTCTTTCTTTGTATTTTCGGTTTATGAGCCTTCTTTGTTATTGGTGTTCTCTTTATTTTCCAAATTATTTTAATAATTCTCACTTTCTTAGAAAGTTCTGTATTCAGTCATTCAGTTTTGACTGAGTAACTTTTTTAGAATTTGCTTCTTTAGTAAAAATGTCTGCTTCTTCCCCTTGAGCTACCATTCCTGTTTTGGTAGGTCACAGCCACGCCCACCCTAATGGCACAATGATGACAATGTAAGCCCCACCCACTTGTGACAGCTACACCTTACTTTATGAAACCACACCCATTTCCTCTGGAAGCAGTCCAGGCCCCTCCCACATTAGACACGCCTTCCACAACTAAACCCTTTGACAGCCCGTCAAGTGTGTGGCTCCTACTTTGGACCTGATGGTGCAAAGACAGGCTAAATTGGATTAGGTGACACACGCCTGATGAAGGCTACACTGCCACTACGATGTGTCTTTTGCCTTTCTTTTTTTTCAGTGTGGCAATAATCTTCTATTTTTACTTTAAATGGATTAAATTTAGATAGATAGATAGATAGATACTTTATTAATTCACATAATCCAGCAGCAGTATACTGATACAAAAAAAAAATATATTAAAGAGTAATAAAAATGCATGTAAAAACAGACAATAACTTTTAATAATGTTAGCGTAATTTTAATTTAAATTAATTATAATTTATGAAAGGTAGAATAAAAGATCATCAGAAAAAGCAGCTGCAGCAGAGTCTTGTTTGACTCTCGACAATGAAGCTGTTATGATCATCATCATCAGCAGCAGCTTTTTGTCAAATTTTAATTTTGTTGTCTTTAGAGTTGCTGTATCACAGCCTGATAGTTAACTGGGCATGTGGCCATTCATCACCCCCCCTCCAAACCCCCCTCCGTCCCCATCATAGTAGACATGATTGGCCTTGATTAAACATAAGCTTCAATTTGGTAAGCTTGGCAATTCATAACACCTTTCCCTCAATCAATTCTACTGTCAAGAGAGGCACTTAGGGATGTCAGGTGCTGCGGGCATCTGGGCTACAGTTACCTAAGGGTCCAAGTGCTTGTCAGCAGCAGTTCATTGTTATTCTACTAATGCTAGTGATACATTACACAACTTCTAGTTGGAGGTGATGTTGAACTTGATGACAGGAGTCGCCGATCTCACCACCCGAGGATGTCAGATTACACGACTAGCAATTAAATGGACACGACAAATGAAATGACTCCATGTAGATTTTCCAGCAAAGGTTTCACATTGAATCCCTTTTTCTGACAGCCAATAATCAACTGACTGACCCCTCCAGTGGTTTCTGAAGGTTTTTCAGGTATGGCGACTTCAGCTGCCCATTTTCTTTTCCCCATTCTGTCATGGAAAGTAAAACATGAGACTCTGGACCAACAATACACTCCATGGTGAAGGGCTCTACATTCTCTAAAAATTAGTCCATCAAATAACACCCCTAAAATGCACCTCGGACACATTTGACGTATGTGACTAGAAAAACCTAGCAGGGTGGCTCATGTTAGCCCCTTGGGGTCTTTAAAGGAGACACACACACACACACACACAGACACTCAGATGAGCCGTGCCAGACTGCATGGACCTGCAAGGCCTTCACCTAACTTGAAGACACTGGGTGGCGAGGTGTGTTTAGAAAGGTTGGCTCACTCCGCTGATCTTTCAGCCTGCCAGGGCGTTTCGTTATTGAAGGATGTTGCCCCTTGCTGCACCCCTCTGGTGGCTCCTCTCACTTCCCAAAAAGAAAACCGCCTGTTTGCTTTGGTATGTCTGCCAGTGTTGCCAGGGAAACTGATGGTGGGTTAAGCATGGCTTTGGAAGTGGATTCTGTCAGTTGTGAGGCCTGGGAATGAATGGAATTAAGCCATTCGCAAACCTGTTGGGCTCCCCCCAGGTCCTGGCAAGCGTTTGTCATTTATTTGGAAAAGGTTGCCTTTCCTGTAGCGTGCAAAGCTATTTGGAGGTGGCATACATGATCCAGACGTTAAACCCTCAGCCTTCCTCCGCACTTTGACGTCTGGTCCGTCTGCCAGTGTTGCTAAGCAACAACACTGTGCCTGTTGCTCAAGTTTTAAGGCTCTTGTGCAGTGCCAGGTAGAGTGGCACTGAAAAGCCCATTAAAGTGTAGCAAAGCAGCAGGAGTGGGACCCTGGGCAGTGGCTTATTGGCTTGGGGCTGAAAAGCAGCTGCATCTCCTTGGACTCTGGGAGAGAGATGAGGTTAATAATGCATTTTACACTTTCACACTTATTTATTCCAACACAGGGTCATGTGATGCTGGAGCCTATCCCAGGAGCACTGGGTACAATGTGGAAAACAGCCTCATGCAACACTGGTGCCAACTTACAGTCACCAATTAACCTGACCTGCACATCTTGGGAAATTTAGAGGAAAACTGGAGAGCCCAGAGGGAGAAGCAGAGACATAGGGAGAACCTGCAAACTCCACACTGACAATGTCTGGCTGCAGGATTCAGATCTATTAAGTGGCCACAATATACGAGTCCACTGATATTTTTAAAGGCTCTCTCTGGCCCTAGTGGACATGCAAACAATGTCCTCTCCGTATTGCACACTTTCAGGACAGATGGAAAATACCAAAGTCATGAATAGGTATGTGTGAAGAAGTAGAAAGATCTACATAAGAATCAGCTGGCAATGCGGAAAACCTACAGTCCAGATGTTTCCATCTTATATAGTGCCTTTTATGTGTGTCATTGGCCATCTTGTCTCTGTCAGTTGACTAAGGCCCTGGCTCCTCCCATCGCCCATAGCTTGCCCATAAGCTAATCTGTCTAGCTGTGTTGCTAAGCAACACCAACCATGCAGCAGTCACATGATGGTGGAGTTAGGGAAATAAAAAATGAGCATGGCTTTCAGGAGGCACGTGGATGTTCAGCTTTTGCCTTTGTGACAAACCACTGGAAGTTTGCTCGCACTGTTTATTCACATGTTCAGTTTTTATTGCAAAACACTAGGCAGTAACTGCATTACTTTGGCCTCATCTTCATTCCAAGGCTTCAGCTTCTGTTACAGTCTACACACTCTCTAAGACCACTGACCTACATCCACCTCCTCATACGTGTTGAGCTGCTGCCCACGCAAGGAAAAGCTCACACTCAAGCCACAAATGAAGGCACAATGGCAGGAGGTGCTTTGGAGCAGAGAGAGTCAAACGTCTTGGAGGTACAGCAGGCCTTTACAAGAATTACATGCGACAGAACTCAACTGCCCGTACTGCAAATATGACCCCAGCCATGTCAATGCTCCTGGTTGTAGCCTCTACATTAGGGGTGTTGAACTCCAGGCCTGGAAGGCCGCAGTGGCTGCAGGTTGTCATTCTAACCCTTTTCCTAATCAGTGACTAGTTTTCACTGCTAATTAACTTCTTTTCCCTTCATTTTCATTAAATGACAGCCAAACAGAAATGAGATGTGAAACAAGCCAACAGATGACCAGCTAAACTGGGATTTCAAACTCCAACCAATCTCTTAATGAGAAGCTCAATCTTGCTGTTAATTAAGCCCATTATTCAACTCCATGGCTTATTGTTGCTCTCATTCTGCCACAGCAGACATTTCTAAAATTGTTCATTTTTCTGTTTTTTCCAAGGATCTGCGCTGGGAATCCCCATCACTGCCAAAAGAGATCCTACTCTGCTGGGCCCTTGAGCAAGGCCCTTAACCTGCAATTGCTCCAGGGGCGCTGTACAATGGCTGACCCTGCGCTCTGACCCCAAGGGGTATGCGAAAACTAACAAATTTCTAATACAAGAAATTGTATACGGTGAAATAAAGAACAAAAAAACTGTTTTGGTGACTTGAGAGATCAACCTTACTGAGACCTTCACCCCTCTTTATTTTCAGATATTGTGTAATGGGCACAGGTGAGCTGGTCATGTGGTGGCTTGTTTTGTGTCTCATTATTGTTTGGCTGCTAATTAAGGAAAAAGAGACAACTAAGGGGTCTGAGTCAAGTTAATTAAAACTAAGGCAAAAGAAGTTAATTAGCAGCAAAAACTAATCACTAATGAAGAAGATGGTTAGAGTGGAAACCTCCAGGACACCCGTGGTCTACATGGTCTACTCATGTGCCATTAATAGTGTCATTCATAACTTTCAACCTCTTCAGTCTCTTCTATAGTGCCTTTCTTATCTATCACTCTTTCATACCTATCCATCATATATAGCACCTCTCTGTCTGTCTGTCTTATATATTGCATTTCATATCTATCTAGTTTATATAGCGCTTTTCAAAACACTCTGTTGAACCTTCTGTTATATTAAACAATGGGGACAGGATGGTCTTTTGGCCTTGAACTTCTGCAGATTTTCTTTTTTTATCTCTAGCTTAACTGGAGTTTTTTTTTTTTGTTTTTTTCCTGTCTCTCTGCCATCTGGCCTTATAATCGGACTCATCTTTAGAGACTCAGGATATGATACTCTTCGAATAATTATATATCTGTTATGTAAGCTTGCATTAGTCTATTTTGTATTACTATTTCATTAAAATTTACACACTTTGTTTTTCTTCTCTTGTAACTATTTCTTCGTCATTCTGTGTATAAAAATGTGCTAAAAAATAATGTTGTTGTTGTGTGTTTAAAATTTCTCTCTTATATCCTAGTGCCTGTCTTTCTCTATTTCACATCTATCCACCCTATATAGCAGCCTTGATATCTACCTATCGTATAGTGCTTTTCATATCTGTCTAAGACAGACAGAGCCTTTGATGCCTGTGCCTCTCATACATAGCTTTCATACTGGACCATCCATATCTACCTCTCCATCATTTAGTGCCTCTTACATCCATCTGTCTGATTGTCTGTCTTATACTGTATATTGCCCTTCCTATGTATCTACTTTATAGAGTGCCTTTCATTACTATCTGTTCACCTTTCTATGCATTATATTGTGTCTTTGAAATCTCAGTTTTACATAGTGCTTTTCATATCTGCTGTATATTTTATATAGTTCATTTTATACATATGTATCTGTCACATAGCCTCCTCTTATATTCATCAGTCTGTCTTATACAGAGCCTTTCATACATGTCAATCTGTCTGTCATATTGGACCTTAGATCTCTATCATATAGTGCTTTGTATATCTGTTCCAGATACTGTTTACAGACAAATACTCTATGAAAGGCTCTATCTACAGTATCTAAGACAGACAAATATAAGAGGCACTACATAATAGACAACAAATGTGCAATATGATAGATATGAATGAGAGGCGCTATATAAGATGGACTGAGCCATTCATGCCTGTCATCTTATATAGTGTCTCTCATATATTTCTATTATATTGGACCTTCCTCGCTCGCCAACCCCTGGCCTGCATTACACGCCAGCCACTTCATGTCTCTGTCGCTCACGTATGTGGATTTCACTTTCACCAAACAACAAATCTTTTAGTTCTCGCGGATACGCCTCTTCATTGGAAAGAAACACTACTTCTCTCTGAAGGCAACACGAATTAGACGATCTACAAGTCTCCAACTTAAACTTTAAATCCAAACAATTTATTTGATCTCTTGTTGCTATTCCATTATTTCACTGAGTAATAATTTCCATTTGTTTGTGCTACTGTGATCTTTACTATCAGCTTTTTGAGATTACTGTATTGAATTTTAGTAGTTTCATTATCTCTAACCTGCTCTGTCTGTGTATTATGCCAACGTTTTTGAACCTCTTTGCGACGTTCTACTTTGTCTTCTACTATTTGTCTTTTATTTCCAGCCCCGGGCATGGTTAAATCTCTTGGTACAAAGTCTCGTCTCGTGAGACTTGAAAGTATCTCCCTGTAGAAGTCACATCTCATTCCAGGCTAAAGAGTCTTGTCTCGTCTCAGGATTTTTTTTATTATAATAGAGAGACATAGCATTCTATCATATAGTGCCTCATATCCAACTGTCCTAAATACTGTAGATAGACAGATATGAAAGGCTCTGTCCATCTTCTACAACAACAACATAATCATTTACTTCTACAGCACATTTTCATATATATGTAGTTCATAGTGCTTTACAAGATGACAAAGAATAAGTTACAAGACAAGAAAAGCCAATTTAGATAAGGCGATAATATTAAAGATTAAGTAACAACAAATCAAGGTAAGGTCAGAGGCAGGGAGGACAGAAAAAACAAACTAACAAAAAACAACTCCAGTTAGGCTGTAGAAAAAAAAACTAAATCCGCAGGGGTTCAAGGCTAAAAGACCACCCAACCCCTAATGGGCAATCTACCTAATATACGGTAAATGTTCCAAAATTAAACCTCTTAGTTTTCAGGATTCACATGATAGAATTTGATGAAGTTGGTCTCGTGGGCAGCTGAGACACCCGCCTTCATCCAATCATCTCAGGGGGGCTGCATAGTGCCTTGATCAGGTGGTGGCTGTGCAGATCATCACCACAGAAGAACCGGAAAAGACAGCAGAGAATAGTGGGGATTAGTACAAATAGTAGATCCCTGAAGTCTATGATAATTCTGTAACCATATAGTCTATTAGGAATACAACTGAAATGTAGCTACAAAAAAGCCAAATTAAAATAATGTTTTTTTTTTTTTTTTAAATGTTCCACAGTATTTACCAGTATAAATTTGCCAGGGTAAGTAGTCCAGATTTAATGTGCATAACAGCAAAACGCCACCTCACCACTTCTTTTAAGCTTGGCTCTTGTGGTTATAAGCAAACCTCAATTAGAAGAGCTAAGGTTACAACTTGGAGTGTACTGTGTGTATGTATATATATATATATATATATATATATATATATATATATATATATGGTGGAATTAGTTTACTGTCAAATAATGCAAAGAGTACGCGACACGGCGTACACACTCACTACACTCCCTCTTTCAACCATTCTATGATCTGCTTCTCGCAACTGAAAGAGGGCACAGTGGCGGATGTTTGCCGACTTGCTGACCAACCACAAGCGTTACCTGGTAGGTAACCACCCATACAATCAGATTGTGATTCAGACTATGAATGCCATGAATATATATATATATATATATATACTGTATATTGTGGAGCCGACCCGGACACAGACAGGCAGACATGTTGTAATCACCACCACACGTTTATTAATACAACTATTTACAAAAGTTATGGTCACTAAGACCCAGTCCAAAAGTGCACAAACCCCAAAGTCACAGTCCTGGCCACACAAATGCCTTTCTTCGGGCCGCCTCCACACTCTCTTCTGCCTCGTCCTGCTTCCACCCGACTCCAGCCCTGAATGAAGGGAGACGGCCCTTTTTATCCTCTCCCAGACGAGCTCCAGGTGGTTTCCGACACTTCCCTGTTGGCCACGCCCCAGTGTGGCGGAAGTGCCGGCTGTTCTCCTGGCAGCTCTCCGGGCGCCCTTTTAATTCTTCCCCCCAGCACTTCCTGGTGTGGCGGAAGTGCTGAGGTAACAGGTCCCCAAGGCATTGGGGCGCCTCCTGTCGGTGACCACAGGCCCCAACAGGGTAGGGCTTCCATGCCCTCAAACCGTGGCCCCCAAAGCAACCAGGAAGGCGGCCCCCACGTGATCCAGGGTGGGCGCAGACCCACATCCGGTCCCTCACGGCATCCTGGCTGGGTCGTTGCCCCTGGCATCCCTGACTATATTTATATATATATATATATATGGATTTTTTTTAAATACTGTAGATAGATGCATATAAAAGGCTGTCTTATACTGCACCTTTTATACGCATCTGTCATAAATGACTGCTCATATCTATCCATCTTACATAGTGCCATTTAATATCTATCACATCATGTCTCCGGTGGCATGGTGGCGCAGTGGTAATGCTGCTGCTTCACAGTAAAGAGACCTGGGTTCGCTTCCTGGGTTCTCTCTGCGTGGAGTTTGCATTTTCTCCCCTTTTCTGCGTGGGTTTGCTCCCACAGTCCAAAATTATGCAGGTTAGGTGCATTGGGGATCCTAACTTGTGCTTGGTGTATGGGTATGTGTGTGTGTGTGTGCCCTGTGGTGGGCTGGCACCCTGCCTGGGTTTGTTTCCTGCCTTGTGCCCTGTGTTGCCTGGAATTGGCTCCAGCAGACCCCCGTAACCCTGTAGTTAGGATATAGCGGGTTGGATAATTGATGGATGGATGACTGACTGACATCATGTCTCTCATATTCATCTATCTGTATTTCTTATATTTTATCACATATTGCTTTCCTTTGTCCAATGCCTAAAAGTGAAAAGCATGTTAAAATGCAAGAGGTTTAAAAACACAGTAATGTTTCATGGAGCACACGTTTCATGAGTCATTCTTTGCTGCATTACATTTTTGGTCTTTATTTAATATTACAGCTTTCACAGCAGGCTGCATTTGCCCAGTGCATAAAGTTAAAATACAATACAAGATATAAATGTAATAAAATAAAATCACAAATAATAAAAAGGACTCAAGCAGACTTCCTGGCGTCCTCCTTGTTTTGCCGCCCTTATCCTGTTCTTTCCATTCGCTTTTGCACACCTGCTGCACAGGTATGTTAATAAGGGGAGGGGTCAAACGGCTAATCAGGGGGCGGGAATTGCTAAGCACACTTTGTCAGTTTTCAGGGCTGTGGAGTTTATACGCCCCACACAGACAGCACGCACACTCGGGATGCGAATTTTGGTCCTGGAGTTCCGAGCCGCGTCACGCGAACCCGGGCTACATACACAAAGAGCACCGCCCTGTTACGTCTGACTACGACAGGTTCGAGTTCGGTTTTCAGTTGTCTCAAACCGCAGAGCTACCAAATTACAGCTAACGTCTGTCGTGCAAAAAAGTGTGTAGCGGGTGCGCAGCCACGGGATGGTTAAAAGCAAAGCCCCCACCCCCCCGTAACGTAATCTTGAAATGGGCGCATCTTCCACCCCTGACCTCGGTTCGTCGATCATTAAACCGAGCCGCACAAATCTTCAAGGCAGAAGAACATGCTTATCGAGCACCCACTTTGCAGATTCTGGCTTCGGTATTGGTGGCCGTTTCGTGAATTTGTTTCAGTACGAACGTCCTCCTCATTTGCATGCAGTGGTCGACGCCCCCCTGGACACTGAATTAGATTTAGCGGGCTCTTGAAATCGACAGACGGGCGTTAAACAGAAATACAAAATCCAAAGAGTCGGGTCGTGTTGTTGTTCACTCAAAAGGCGCACCTTTGTGCCATCACCTGTTGCGTGCCTTCATCCGTGGTCTGTCACCAGTACCTCTTCTTCTCTCTCAGTCGTCTTGTCTTGTTTTCTGTATTGTTTTATGGCTCATTTCCCGCTCACCCGTGTCCTATCAGATTGCAGTTATTACACCCACGTGCCCTTACTCGTCCATACAGTCGTGTATCACGGCACACAGCCTACAGATCGGAGCTCACGAGAAACCCCTCTGGTTCCACGTGAATACGGACCCCCTCAGAGCCCCACCATGTGCTCACTGAGGGGGCAGGCTGCCTTAACGTGGACAATTTAGCGCCCACGGCGGTTATTCCCACCGTGAGAAACTGCGGTCTGGGGGTCTTCACTTGAAATAAATCAGAGCTGTATAATGAACTGGCGGTGATTGGGAGCTGGGCGGTTTCCGGGAGATGATGGATCACTTGCGGGGGTCGGGGAGGAAACGGCGATTTCCGGGTGACTTGGCAGATCATTCATGAGACTTCCTTGGCCTGTAGGGGTGGTGTATACCGGGGTTTAGAACGAGAATCTAGTGGGCCAATGCCCACCTTCAACCACGCTGTCAACACGTCTGCCTACAAACAGTTCTTGCTCAAAATCCAAACCTGCTTTATAGGCAGACATCTTTACACCTACACTAACTCACTTTTGTATCCACCCGCCCCATCCCGCAGTCTTTCACTCTAACCGCGTCAGTTGCTAAAATCCACGCGCGGTTTTCTCGTCTTGTGCTGCTTTAGCGCCGTGCGGCCAGTGCGTGGCAGCCCATCTCGTCTTTTTAAACAGACTGCCTTAAATCGTGTGAATTATATAAAGTTAACTCGTAGTGACATGGCTTGGACACAGTCCAGCTGACCACATTCACGGCGACAAAATGGTCCAACGTCATATAAAACCGTCTAGGGGCTGCACGGTCACCGCGTTTGAACCCCAGTCGATTCGATTTTTGTTTGGTGCTGTGGAATCCGCACGCTACTGGTGTGCAGGTATCCATCAAATCGAGGGGCGTTATGTGTGTAATGGGGAATACTGAGCAGACTTGATGTCGCTCGTACTCGGCAGCAGCAGGGTTTCTGAATGTGGGTCCCTAAAACAAGCGTCTTAATCGTAGAGGGCGACTGGACGAGTTCGCGGCGGCGTATCCCGTAATAGGCCGTTCGTTATACGTTCAGGGTTGTGCTCTGGACTGTGATCATCTTTAGCGGCTTACATAATGTCACACCACTGACGAAAAAGTTGCGGCCCCTCAGCGTCAGAGCAGATGCAGTACCGTAAATATACAGCAGATGACGCTATTGCTACATGGCTTTAAACGGTCAACGTTATCGTTTCCATATCATGAATGTCTGGTAAAACCTAACATGACTGAGCGATCTCAAAACTGCATCAGTGTTCGGCGGGTAAAGCCTATTACGACAGCAGCGAGCTAAAGGCTGGAGCATCCGCCCTGATCGGGGCGCCAGTCCATCGAAAGGCCCACTCACGTTTATAGAGGGGGCTCATACACGGGGAAAATGTGCAACTTTGATAGACAAGGACGTGGTGTTCGCCTGCCTTGTGCTCACTAACCATCCGACTAGTAAAACGTTAACGTGAAGTTGTGAATTTGTTTTAAATGTGACGACGGCTGAGGAGAGGTAAACGAAGAAACTGCTCCAGTTTCCAGTCTGCCCAAATACTCATAAAATGGATATTACGCCATCAGAGGTATTTCTTCAATCATTCTTCCACAGGAGCTATCATTAGTGCAAGTCAGTACAGCAGATCACTAGATGGAAGTGAATGCCATATTGCAACATGAGGCACGTTCTCCCGGTGCATGTGTGATTGTTATTTTGATCATCTCAAAGGCATGTGTGTTAAGTGGTTTAGTTGTCAGGCCAGATTGGTCAATGTGAGCGTGCACATGCGAATGCCCTTACGTGGACTGGCGACCCGTCCAGGACTAATTCCTGCTTTGTGCTCATTAATGCTAGTATGGACTTCATCACATTATGACCCTGAATCAGATTTAGAGAGCACATAATCTAGATGATTGGTTAGCACCATATATCTCTGTTAGATGGTGGTCAAAACCTGGCCCTCCCCACATGCCCTGTGAGGAGGCAGGGTGGCTGAAAAGTTGAAGCGTTCACCTTTAAGGCCCAAAGTGGCCACCTCTGACCCACTGCGGAGCCCTGCGCAAGGCCCCTAACCGGACAGTCCGCAGATTGTATACAAAGACCCCTAAACAACTTTAGTGCAATAGATCCTACATTAGATGTAGTACTTAAATCGCAAAAGAGGCATGCTATAGATGTCACTATGTAAAATAATTGTAAAATGTTCATGATGGATTTCTGGTTTCTTGCCCCATGCCCAAAAAAAAAAAAAAAAAGCCAGCTAAAGTCAAAGTAAAAAGTATGTGAACCCTTTGAAATTATCTGATTTACTGCATGAATTGGTCATAAAAAGTGATCTGATCTTCATCTAAGTCACAGGTACTGATATACACAATGAGCTTAAGCCAATGACACACAAAAACTTCGACTCTTTCATGTCTTTATTTTACAAAGGCATTCAACGTTCACAGTGGTAATGGAAAAAGTAAGTGAACCTTGGGATCTAATAACTGGTTGACCCTCCTTTGGCAGCAGTGACCTCAACCAGGCGCTTCCTGTAACTGCAGATCAGACCTGCACGTCGTGCGGGGGGAATTTTAGCCCCTTCTTCCCTGCAGAACTGCCCTAACTCTTCCATATTCGTTGGTTGTCTTCTGTGTATGGCTCAATAGGACTGAGATCTGGGCTGCTCCAAAAGGCAGCCATTGTGCTGTGGATTTGCTGTAATGTTTGGGCTCGTTGTCCTGTTGCATCACCCAGCCTCTTCTGAGCTGAAGTTGACGGATAGACACCCTCACATTATCCTGGAGAATTTGTTGATAAACTAGTGAATTAGTTTTCCCCTCAATGATGGCAAGCTGTCCAGGCCCTGATGCAGCAAAGCAGGCCCAAATCCTGATGTTCCCTCCACCATACTTTACTGTACGGATGATGTTTTGATGTTGATATGCGGTGCCCTTTTTATGCCAACTGAAGTTCTGCTTGTTCCTCCCAAATAGTTCAATTTTGGTTTCTTCACTCCACAAAACATTTTTCCAGTACCGTTGTGGAGTGTCCAAGTGCTCTTTTGCAAACCTCAGGCGTTCAGCGATGTTCTTTTTTGATAGCAGTGGCTTCCTTCTTGGTGTACTGCCATGGACTCCTTTCTTGTTCAATGTTTTATGTATAGTTGACTTATCAACAGAGATGTTAGCCAGCTCTAATGACTTCTTCAAGTCATTTGTTGTCACTCTAGGGTTCTTCTTTACCTCATTGCTGACTGCGTTGTGCTGTTGGGGTCATCTTGGCAGGGCACCCACTTCTAGGCAGAGCAGCTACAACACCAAATGGTCTCCATTTATAGACAACTTGCCTAACAGCAGACTGATGAATATCTAAAATCTTTGAGGTGACTTTGTAACCCTTTCCAGCCTTACGTAGATTAACAATTGTCAATCATAGCTCTTCAGACAGCGAGGCATGATTCCCATCTGGATAGTCTTCTTGTTATAAGCTCAAACTCAAACTTTACAGTGTTTTTTATTAATCAAAGTAATTCTATGCCACACCTCTGAACTCGTTTCATTAAATGGACTCCAGGTGTGCTGATTTCTGACTGCAATGAGCTTTTTGAAAAGTCATTTAGTTTTAGGGTTCACTTACCTTTTCCAACCTTCAGTTTCACAGTTTGAATGATTTATTCAATATGGTCAAAGATTCTCTGAAAATCTGTGTCTCTTTAGTTAGTGGAGACTGTGTTTGTTCATTATTGGGACTGACATGAAGATACGACCATGTTTTATATGGGAACTAGACATAAATGTGGAGAATTCCTCGAGGTTCACATACTTTTTACTTTGACTGTATGTGCGAGTTTCCAGGAGTACCGGTGGAGTCAACGTTGGCTCCCTGAAATCCCGAGCAGGATGGCGTCCCGTCCAAGGTTTGTTTCACTCATTTACAAGAGAGTTGACCCGCCATGAACAATAACTTTAGAAAAGGCAGGAATGAGTTCAGTATATGGACGGATAACACCAAGCACAGGCAAAAAAAAAAAAAAAGAAATTTATGGACACGAGTGCATCAGATTTGCTTTGCTCTTACACATTTTATCAAAGGGGATACTTCGTAATGGAACGGATGCAAACAGTGCCTTGTTAGCATTGCTATTTGGGCTTTAGTTATTTGGCTATTTGAATGCTACGGAGGAATATTTTAGACAAAGTCAAATACAAAAATGTATTGTGAACTGTGACAATATATAAATAAAAACAATGATATGAGAGCATAAAAAAAGAGGACGATTTTTTCTAAGTTTTAACACAGGGGTTAATGTATGTCAATTGAGGAGACGATCACAATTTGGGTTAAATCAGCTTTAGCAACTGACTCAAGAGCTACAGTCCTGTCACCCATTTGATCCTTTAATTTTATTTCGCCATGTCGGTCTCATCAATGCTACACTTTGAGGATTATTATTGGCATAATTAATGTTGTTGTTCGTATTATTGTTGGACTGTGTAGGTCTTCAGACCGAAAATAATATGAAAACAATCGGACATTCGCTTTGAATTCGAGTGTTCGTAGGTCTGTATTGTTTAAAAAAAAAAAAAAAAATGTCGCGACGCCCAGTGCCGTTTCTGGCCAACAGATTGCGCTCTGCATGGTGCAGACAGTGCGAGTGCAGCGGAGGCGCACAACATACACATTACTTTGTGGCCTGAAACCCCTGAAGATTTTAATTTTTTTCTCCAGACGTCTGGAGTTTTGTTTTTTTTTTTTTCTGTCCTCCCTGGTCATCGGACCTTACTTTTATTCTATGTTAATTAGTGTTCCCTTATTTTAATTATTTATTTTCTCTTTTTTTTTATCATGTAAAGCACTTTGAACTACATTTTTATAAAATTGTGCTACATAAATAAATGTGTTTCGTTCCGGACATTTTTATTAATAAACAAAATTAAAGATCGGAAACTCTATATGGGACTGCAGTAATTCGCCCTGACCACCAGAGGGCCTGCCGGGTATGCCTGTAAAACTGGCACTTGTCTGGCGAAGAATTACGTCCACAGTACGTACGATTCATTCACCAATCGACACCCAAATTATTTAAAATATAGTATGTAACGAAAACATATTTCAAGATAGGTTTGATTATTTCTGCTCTTATATCGATTTATTGCTACATTAAAATGCGTTTGCATATTTATTAAATTTTGTCCAATGTATTCCACCACGGGGAAACCATAAGGTTCAAACCAGACATCACTTCTTACGGGAAAGAGATGTGCGGGTCTACCGTGCCATGCAGACACTTTTAAGAAGTATCTGGACGTGATATTAAAAAAGCCAGAAGAACCAGTTTCAAATACAAACTAATGAGTTCCTTGTCATGCCATTACAGAACCATGATGTTAAAGAGTGCATTATGCAGGTCAAGAACAAAGTTAACTGCTGCAGGCCCGCTCACTGTCCGCGTCGAGGCTGCGTGTTCTCTCCGTGTGGTGAGGTTTCTGCTCTGCTTTCTCTCTGATCTCTCCGTTTGATTACCTGGTGACTTAAATCACAGCCAACAGGTCGTGTGGCGCTGTCGCGATGACGCTGAACTGTACTCGCCGGGGACGCCAGTTCTATTCCCACGTGCGACTTACGGGTCACTTACTCTGCCTTTGCTCCGACTACAAAAAGTTGTTTAAAGATATGAAACGAACCCTGAACTTGTAAATCAACCTTGATAAAGGATTCGGATACATTGTAAATAATACCTCATCACCACAGGAGTGTGGGTGGCCAGCCCTGGTCCTGGAAGGTCGCAGACTGCAAGCGTTGAGTCTCCAACCATACTCCGTCTGTTTCTCTCTCATCTTGCTGGGTCAGCACATTTCAATGACAGGCCCAGTCTCCAGGGGTGTCCACCGTTTTACAACAGGCCCGCTTTGGTCAGTTTCAGGATATTTTTGGAGGATGCAAAGTGTTTTAATTTAGCGATTATTGGAATTACCAAACAGGAGCAGACAGTCGCCGTCTTACCATAGCGTGCGTTGCCAACACCTTTGTTTATCACCGGATTGGTCCAATTTGATTCTGCACCATTCGTGGCCCCTAATAAGCAAATAAATGCCTTTATATTACACTTTTTATAAAAAAAAAAGACTTTGGTGCCTTGTACCAACTCAATTATGTCTAAACGGAATAAACAATAAAACACATATACACTCATTAATAAACAATAAACCGTTACAATCAAACCATCACTTCAATAAACGTGAATAAAAGAACATCAACCGTGAATTTAACATGTACAAGACTTACGTAAAGCCCCCCCAACGGAAAATAAAACACGCCAGCCTCTCATACATACAAACCAACTAAAACCAAACGTCCTTTCCTCGAGGACAGCTGGCGGCCCGGACTGTCTTTAGCTGTGAGTGATTCAGTTCAAAGTAATTTAAAAGGTTCAGTACCGCACAGGCGTAAATAAATAAATAAGTACGTCCCAAAATCTAACTGTCTGGAAACGGCACCAGAACCAGCACCTGATATCGAGTCCCGCGCCCTCCGGGTTTCTCCATCAGAGAAGGGGCACCACCTGCGGCGTGATTACTCCAATTAACCGATTGCTTTATCAATCACATCATTACACTGTCAATGCGCAACAAACTTTAAACAAAACGCACGCATATTTCAGAACACTGAAGTCATATGAAGCGTTTCGGCAAGAGAAACTTGAGTTATGAGAATCTGTTATTCTGGCTTTATGCATCTAGCGCAACTTTTTTTTTTTTTTTTTAAATATAGGCTGGTCCAGATCTAATTATACAATTTTCATTACGTTTATTACATAAAAAATATCCCGAAAAATCCCGGACCATCGAGAAGTGTGCGAACTGACGACATGAAGAATTGTCTTTGCGCCTAACTAGAATCGTCCCCGCATAAATCAAAGTCATCCAGACGATCTGGATCTGCATAATTAGATCTGGACCACCCTGTAATAATGGAGTTTAGAATGCGCCTTCCCGCATGCCGAAGACTTCCGCGTTTGGCTGCCTGTCGACTCTACACATCTCTGCAGCCAGGAGCCGAATGTCAACTAGGTGGGGCTCATCTCGAATGGCCTTTCAACCTCGGAGTCTCAATCCATGCTACTGTCACGTGTCCTGCGCCCTGTGCTGCCGGGATGCCGCGGACTTGGATTATGCGGGTTCGAGAATGTCGAGTGTTACATTCATCCCGTCCAAACCTAGATTAACGGTGTTGTGTAGAATTAAAGCACCTGAACCCTTTTTTCATTAAACTTAAATTCCATATGCTTATTAAACATTTCAATTTAATAGATATTTTTCTTCAGTCAATCCCACTAAACCTTCTTTCACTACATATGAATGAAAATTATAGACAGTGATGCGAAACATTAAAAGCATAGAACACAAAAGGTTGATTAAGTGCGTAGTGTTTTACCTATTAGTGCAAAAGGTAAACGAGTTCTATTTAGGTTGATCGCATTTGTTATGTATGATATTGGAAACAAAGAAAAAATGCTTTTCCGGATGTAGGGTGGGTATATATATATTGGGTATATATACATATATATATATTGTCTTCCATGCACAGCTCCACAAAACCCATTGTATTTGGGGGAAAAAAATCAATCCACAAAAAGTCTTCAGCTTCCTTTCCATGTACTGTACACAAAGGCGTGGGGTTCCTTAGGAACGCGCCGTCAACAAAAGTAGGCGGTTCATTGTGCAAAGTAGCATACTTTATGCAAATACAGGATCGTTATGTATATAAACTCGAATATTTTCAGTTTACTTAACTGTTAAGAGGGAAAATGGGAATGTCACATTAGGGAGATTAAAAAAAACATGAATACTGAGTAAAATTAGTGAGTAATTAGATTAGATTAGATTAGATTCACTTTATTGTCATTACAGATGTATAAATACAGGGCAACGAAATTCAGTTTAGCATCTAATCAGAAGTGCAAAGAGCAGAAGTACAATAAATATAATATGTGCATATTATGTACAATGATATTTACAGTTAAATGCGATATATACAGTTAAATACGATATGTATAGTTAAGAGCACAGTGAAGATGGGAATAGATATATAGATATATATAGATAGATATACAAATGTTCTAAATGCGGATGGCAAATATACATATTTTACAATATACATTTATGTACCTATACATGTATTTGTATGTACTATAATACTATAAGTACTATATATATATATATATATATATATATATATATATACAGATGTACAACATACAGGTGTGTTATGTATGTGCAGTAATAATATAAGTACTATTATATATATATATATACACAGATGTACAATATACAGATGTGATATGTATGTGCTGTAATACTATGAGTATTGTAATATATACAGATATACAATATATGATGTACAATGTACAGGTGTGCACAGGTATGTACAGATATGTACAAGGAAGGGAGGAGGAGTAGTGTAGAGGATTAAGTGTGTGGATGTGAAGGTTCAACGGGGGACTGAGTTCAGAAGTGTGACCGCTGTGGGGAAGAAGCTGTTCCTAAACCTAATCCCCGAGACAGATTACTCTTCTGTTGAAAGAAAATATTCGGATTGCTTAATTTTAACGCAAACTAACTGTGTTAGTGGGGCGTCTAACAAATTTAATTCAACGTAACTAGAAAAAGTAAAGTAATGCCAGCAAACATATCTATTTAAGTTAAAGTAACTCAAATACATACAACTGAACATCTCCAATAGTCATTTTTGCGTTTGCTAAACCTGGAGGAATTGAGCGCGATCGGGGGGTTGGAGTGAGCCTGGGGTGTTCAGTGTCACTAACTCGCTAAATCGCGCTGCTCCAAACGAATGCGCGCAGAAGATGCAGCGAACCGGTCGGCCCCTCAGTGTTTGACGCACTGAAGTTTCCTTGACGATAAGCGCAGCTCACGGCGCGTTGCCAAAGACTACGCTTGATGGCGTCGCTTGACCAGTCCGAGTGACTGGAAAGAGTTCTTCGCTTTATCTCCACTGACATTTCGCTACAACACACACAAAGCGGCTCTACAACAGTTGCCTACGGGTATATGAACCGGCGGACGAAGTCCTGCTGGGCAATTCATGCGCTCCTTTCATGCGAGTCTCTTTCTTTTTTGGGGTCACACACAATAACGCATATAGAAAAAAAAATCAGCGGGGGAAATTGGGGAGACGCATAAAAATGGGGAACGCAGCTGAATGTTAAGGATGCAGCTTTCTAGCTGGCAGTAATGGATGTTATTATACCTGCTTGCTCAATGCCAACTTATGATGATATGCTGCTTCATTTACTGTATATTGCAAAGTTAATGGTCATTGCAGCTTTGGTTTTAAATGAGCATCAAATTACGTTCTTGTATTAAGCTTGTACATTTAATTATAAATACTACAATCATTCAGAGGCACACTGTATTGAAAAAGACACCACATTTAATTGGTATCACTTTAGATTCGGTGTCCCTAATTAGATAGACAGATACCTTATTAATCCCAAGGGGAAATTTACATAATCTGGCATCAGTATACTGATACCCAAAAAAAAAAAAAAAATTAAATTAAAGAGTAATAAAAATGCATGTAAAAACAGACAATAACTTTGAATAATGTTAGCGTTTAACCCCCCGGGTGGAATTGAAGAGTCGCATAGTGTGGGGGAGGAACGATCTCCTCAGTCTGTCAGTGGAGCTACTCCTCTGCCTGGAGATGACACTGTTCAGTGGATGCAGTGAATTCTCCATGATTGACAGGAGCTTGCTTAGAGCCCGTCGCTCTGCCACGGATGTCAAACTGTCCAGCTTCATTCCTACAATAGAGCCTGCCTTTCTAACACGTTTGTCCAGGCGTGAGGCGTCCTTCATCTTTATGCTGCCTCCCCAGCACACCACCGCGTAGAAAAGGGCACTCGCCACAACCATCTGGTAGAACATCTGCAGCATCTTATTGCAGATGTTGAAGGACGCCAACCTTCTAAGGAAGGTCTAATTACGCTGTACTTACCATGTAATTACCTGTATAATTACAGAAAACTAGGTGTTAATACCTTGTATTTACTGTGTAACACAATGTAATTCTGTGGTTAAGCACTCAATTGTAGTTGTTACTCCACAATTTATATTCATGCATACTTTTTAAAATTGTGAAATAACATTCATCCATCCATTATCCAACCCACTACATCCTAACTACAGGGTCACGGGGGTCTGCTGGAGCCAATCCCAGCCAACACAGGGCACAAGGCAGGAAACAAATCCCGGGCAGGGCGCCAGCCCACATCAGGGCACACACACGCACCAAGCACACACTAGGGAAAATTTAGGATTGCCAATGCTAACAATTAATTAAAATTGCTATCCACAATTTATACACATTTCATTCATACTTTGTATTTAAACAAACTACATACACAGTCCATTAATTCTCATTGGTACAACAGTCCATTGTTAAGTTCTCATCTCCCATTTGTGTATCATAAATAAATTTGCTTGCAGTGCAACATGACTTTATTCTTCTTGTACTTTTGGGCAAAATGTTCACATAATCCTCAAGATTATCTCTGTCACTCCTAAAAATTCTGCTTTCGTAAAGGTGCTTTACTGGGTTGTGTAGCTCCAAAGCTCGACCAAAGAACCATTTCATTCTGGGAAGGGTCCTTCTGCATATGACACTAGGTCTTTGAACAAAGCAGAGATCTTTAATGTGTAGTAGGTTACCTAGAGCAGGATAAGACCGATCAAGAAAACCTGCACTTCACTTGTGTCACTATACAGCAAGAGTCCTTTCAAAACTGGTACTTCACAAATCTGCTACTAGTTATTCATGGCTATTTGTGGAGTCGGTTAGGAATCTGAATAAATAAGGATCATTCTGGAACCTTCATGTGGATGGTTCCAAATAAACCACTTTATCACCTTTATTTTAAAGGTGTCCTCGACTTTGTAGTTATAATACGAGAGAGAAAAGACTGAGTAATTCTTTACCTTACATACAGTCAGGTCCATAAGTATTTGGACAGCGACACAACTTTCATAAATTTGCTTCTGTTCACAACCACAATGGATTTGAACCAAAGCAATCAAGATGTGACTGAATTGTAGACTTTCATCTTTAATTCAACAAGTTTAAAAAAAAATATTGTAGGAGCCATTTAGAAAAGAGAGACATTTTTATACATGGTCCCCCTATTTTAAGGGGCTCAAAAGTATTTGGACAAACTAACAATCATCAGTAAAACGATCATTTTCATGATTTGGTTGAAAATCCTTTACGGTCAATGACTGCCTGAACTCTGAACCCATGGCCTTCTCAAGTGCTGGTTTTCCACTCCAATGATGCTTTTCCAGGCCTTTACTGCAGTGGTCTTCAGGTGCTGCTTGTTCGTTGGACTTTCTACCTTCAGTTTTGTCTTCAGCAGGTGAAATGCATGTCCAGTTGAGTAGAAGTCAGTTGATTAACTTGGCCATTAACGAATATTCCACTTGTTTGTGTTGAAAAGCACTTGGTTTGCTGTCACAGTATGTTTTGGCTCATTGTCCATCTGTACGGTGAAGCGTCATCAGTTTTGAAGCATTTCGCTGAATCTGAGCAGATAGTGTAGCCCCCCGTAAACTTCAGACTTCATCCTGCAACTTCTGTCAGCAGTCGTATCATCAATGAACACCAGTGACTGACTACCATTGGCAGCCATGTATGATCAGGCCATAACACGGCCTCCACCATGTTTCGCAGATGATGTGGTATTCATTGGATCATGAGCAGTTTCTTCTCTTTCCAACATTCTGGTACACATTGATCTTAGTTTCCTTTGTCCAAAGGAAACTGTTCCAGAACTGGACAGGCTTTTAAAAGTGTTTTCTGGCAAAGTCTAATTTGTCCTTCCTATGCCTGAGGTTAACCAGTGGTTTGCACCTTGTGATAAACCCTCGGTCTTTACTTTTGTGAAGCCTTTTGTTGTTTGTAGACTTTGGCAATACCAGGCCTACCTCCTGGGGAGTGTTCTTGGTTTGGCTAAATGTGTGAAGGGGTTCTTCTTCACCAAGGACAGAATTCTGAAATCATCCAGCACAGTTGTCTTCTGTGGTTTTCCAGACCTTCTGGTATTGCCAAGCTCACCAGTGTGTTTCTTCTTTTTAGGAATTTACCAAATGGTTGATTAGACCACTCTTGGTGTTTCAGCCATCTCTCTAAAGGGTTTGTTTGGTCATCCCAGCCCAATGATGGCCTGTTTTTACTTGAATGGACAGCTCTTTGGACCTCATATTGAGAGTTCACAGTGACAGCTTCCAAATGCAAATTCCACAGTTGGAATGAACTCCAGACCTTCTACCTGATTAACAGTTAGTGAAGTAATGAGGGACCTGCTCACCCCGGCTATAGAACAGCTAGTCAGTCAAATGTCCAAATACTTTGGAGCCCCTGGAAATGGGGGGGCTATGTAGAAAAATGTCTGTCATTCTTAAATTGCTCATACGATATTTTTGGTCAATCACATCTTAATTGCTTTATTTCAAATCCATTGTGGTGGTGTACAGAGTCAAACTTATGAAAATTGTCTCACAGTCCAAATACTTACAGAGCTGACTATAAATCTTCAAACACTTCAAAACTAAAAAACTCCCCTAACCAGCTGCAGTGCTAACAGGTAAAGCAAGTGCAGCTTCAAAAGGCTCAAACAGCTCATGAAACTGTCAGATTGAGTAAATTGGGTGTTAAAGCCTGATATCCCCCTTAAGTATTCCCGGCATGTCCTTGTCATCCTTTCTTTCTTCACCTGCCTCTGCAGTCTTCTTAAAATAATAATATAAAAAACAAAACCATCAGGATGTAGACGGACTTTTCTTCTATTTTGTTGTTTGTTTAGCACGGGGTATGCATAACTTAGCCGTGTTAAGCCTCATATTTGCACGCCGCAATTCACTGTAAATACATTGCAATTTAACGTCTTTAATAAACATGCTGATTTTTTATTCTTGATGTCAGCTAACTTTGGAATAAGTGCCAACCTATGGCGTAGCCACGGGCGTGCCAGTGCCACCAACCTCTGTAGCCGGCACACCCAGTTACGATAATTCTATAAGTTCACTGGCAGTTCATTTGTGACCCTGTATAGATACCCACTCATTTTATTAACCGGCTTTTCCGGTGGGATTTGGGGTAGCTCGAGCCGAAACCAGCAGGCATTGAGCACAAGGCAGGAGCACCACCTGGACTGGGCGGCTGCCCATCACAAGGTGAACACACACAGACACAGACATCGGCGGCATAATTTAGCATTGCCAATCCACCTGACCTACGAGTCTTTGAACTGTACGTGGAAACCCAAGCGAGCACGAGGAGAACGTGCAAGTATGTTAATAAGCGCGCATTACTAAGGTGCGTCAAAGTGAAAGTAACGTGACAGCAGTTGCCATTCGAATGACGTCCGGGAATGGCGAGTTTGTGCAATAAGCCCACTGGTTACCATTTCACTGACTTAAAACTGGCCCATATCAAAACCGTTTGTGTCAGTCTTTTTAAGAGGTCACGAATTGTGCTGAACGGATAAACTGCAGAAGACAAAAGAGACCATCCAGCTGGGAGAATCCCGACGCCGAAACCGAGTCAGCTGCTCCCTCAGCCTCTCACCCAACCGCGAGATCTTTACATGGCGTTGCACGTGCTGAACAGGCAGAAGTACACATTCCCACATTTCTGGGAATACACGGGCGTTGGCTTGCTTTAAATTTGAGCAACACTTGACCTTTACATTACCTTTTTTTTTGCATCAAAAGTTAACCAAGTTAGTTTGTAACAACCCTAGATGGACGAAATCTTAATGAGATGAAAACACAGATCTGCAAGAAAAATAAAACGTCGTCACACTAAATGATTCGCTAACAGTTCAGGTCTGCGCGTATTTAAATACCAGACCGGTAATGGAGCGAGATTGTGAGATTGCTTTGTAGTGTTGATAAAAGGATTGAGGATTGAAAAATCAACAGCTGCAAGCTAAAAAATATTAAAGTTAGGAGAAGTGGCTATGTAGTTAAAAAAAAAAAACACTCATTCACATCCTGAACCTGAAAATTCCATTAGATGGATTAGGGTGCTCCTATCCGGGTGCGCCTTGCACAAAGCTTTAGCCGTGAGGCCAGGTCATGGCATCATGTACTGAACAGCCACGTAAAAAGAATCTGAAGTGCCAGCACCGGACTTTGTGCCGCGAACAAGATACGCGGTGGGCTTTGTATTGAATGGTTAGCTCGTATAGCATTCTTGTTTGTGATCATCGCAAACTGTAAACAAGTGTTGATGTGCCCGACAGACCGATTAGCTAGATTGAGTAATTACGCTCTTGCTTAAGGAGAATATTTAAGATGGAGGTTTGTATGCGCACAGTACGCGGGACTCGTTTCATTCTGAGAAAGCTCGGAATAACATTGACATTTACAAAAAGAGAGAGAGAGAGAGAGAGAGGGAGAGAGATCTGGCTGACGTGAAGCTTCTAGACGATTTGACATTTTGGGATAGAGCGATATTTACCAACAGCATTGGGGTGATCGTCTTAAATGACTTTGGACTAAGATGATCACAGATAAGACACTCCGGGACTTGGGAGTGTCTTAAGTGAAGCTGAACTTTTAAGGACTGTCAGCAAGGTTCCACAGAGGGGGCGCTATAGCTCTTATTGAAGAAGGGGTGTTTGGTACAATTGGTTTGTGTTGTGCATGTGTGGGAGTTTGAGGCGACATTTAGTTATGAGTAAAAGGTAAGATGCCTTTAAGGAAGTCTGGGCTCGGGTGTCTATTGGGATATGGGGGTTCTATGCAAGTTAAATTCACGGCTAATATATATTATTTTATTCATGACTGCAATAGTTTATTATTATTATTAATGAGTTATAGGTGAAGTTAATGATTTGTGTGTTTTTACAAATATTTTTAGAAAGAACCCCCCAAAGTGCACGAACTGTTCGATTGAAAACTGAAAACAACAGGTGACAAACAAAGCTGGTGTTGCGAGACCTGTCGGGCAATTCCAGTTACTACAATATTATTCCAGTTTTTTCGTTAAGTTAGTTAAGTGTCCCTCGAGGTATAGATTAACAGGTTTCATGTGCTCACCCGCAGCGTATTTGGCTTGATACAGTAAAATAAATTCAGCTTCTTATTGTTATACAGATGTTGGCGATATATAATTTACGCGTGCTCGCATAAAATTAAAAAAAAAAAAAAGCTGTAAGCGAACTCCGTACCAAGGCGATATTAGTGAAGATATGACAAGACAAGTTACTGACAGATGGCAGCTATTACGACCTTTCACGGCACACGAGCGAAACGTGCAAAAACACGTCTGCTAAACGTCCACACCCGACGAGTCTCTTACCAACAAAGGGCACTGTGGTAAAACACGGCTGCGGCGTTTCATTTGGTTAGCTGGGTATTGTATGACAAGTGCGTCCGAAGCCCCAACTAAATTATTAAGGCATTCGCACGTCAGACTGCTGGAAAGTTTGAAGACGGGCTACTCAAGTTTTATCAAAGGCCGGCCACGCCCCTTACTGCACAGGGCCAATAGAGGCGATCCGCGATGTTCCGCGTTCCCGACGCCTGACTGAACAGAGATAAAAGCGAAGCCACGGTGCCGCGGAGGGGTTTTGGAAGATTTCGTAACGGACACTTGGGTGCTTATCTGGCTCGAGCAAGAATGCCCGGGGATCTAGAAGTGCAAGAAAGCGGCAGTCACTCATCCGTAAGGGGGCACTACCGCTCCCAGAAGCAATGTCAGAAAAGCTCATTCGCGTTCTATCAGGCTGTGCGGGACTTACTCGCCGTATGGATTCTAGAGGACATGCGGAGCATGGAGGTGTTCCACTGGGAGGACGACGGCAGGGCTCTCGCTTTCTCCCCGTCCGAAGCGTTACTCTATGCAGTAGTACATGATCACATGCCGTACGCCCGCTACCTGTTGGCCACATATTCGCTGCGAGCCCTTGACGTACCCAGCCGCAGCTTCTGCTGCTGTCCGGCCTCGGCTGCGCCGCATATCACAGTGGCCGTCCGCTACAATCGCACTGGAATTCTGCGCCTTATTCTACAGACTTTGAAAGGCTACACTGCCGCAGAGAGATCCGCCTACCTGAACCGCAGAGGCTGTTCGCATCTGGACAACGGCCGAACCCCTCTGCACCTGGCCTGTGACTTGGCCCGTCCCGAATGTGTTGCCCTGCTACTTGGACACACCGCCTCTCCATACGTAACGGACTGCAACGGTGACACTCCGCTGGACAGCCTCCTGCGCCAGATGTGCCACAGTGAACCAGACAGACGGCGGCAACGCGCCTGCCTTCGCCACTTGCTGTTATTCATGCCCGAACTTCGCTTCAGTATGCGGAGGCAAATGCGGGAGCAGCCGGATATTTGGACAAACATGCTGGGGGAGCAGACCTTCCTATACTTATCCGGTTTGGCTCCCCCCACGCTCTTCGTCTGCACTATGCAAACGTTGATCAGAACGATCTCTCCTGATAAGTTACCAGATGGACTGGAAGAACTGCCGGTGCCAACATTGCTGAAGCCGCTGGACGTTAGGCTGTGATGCCAGCTGAGAAGTGACTAGACACGGGGGATGGGGTGGGCGAAACTGGACTAAAGACATAATTCTCAGGGACATTACTGGCTGCCCTGTATGAACATCAAGTACCGATTCGGCCAGTGTTTGGTTGCAGGGTAGGGGGATAATAAATGGTGCAGAAATTGCAAGGACGATATAGAAAGCAGAACACTGACACGACTGAAAAAGCAAAATTAGATTAAAATGCACCCGCCATGGTCAAGCATCAAGGCAGGGATTGCAGCAGCAGGACCAGAGAAACTCCTTTGCACTAGTTGCAGGTTGACAGATAACTCATAAGTGTTATCAATGCTGGATGAACAAAGCTACATATTTATTTTTTAATTTTAGCCACTTGATGGCACAAGTGACTGTGAAAATGACATGTACATATTGTATGTAGTGCATACTTATTTAAATCTGAAAAAGATGCCATATTTTTTTTACAATAATGCTTTATGAAATTGGTGAGCTGTGTTTCAAATAAGAGGGTTATACTGCCTTAAATAAAATGAACCATTATATTTTAAAAATTATCAATTCTTTTCTAACAGCTTACTGCTTCAAGTGTTCACATAAATTCCTCTGCTTAATCTTTTTTATGGACATGAGATGCCAGAACCTAACCTGGCAGCATTAAACACAAGGCAAAAAGTAAACCTGAACACGAACAAAATGGCATGTCTTACTAATGAGGACAAGCATATAGGAATGGTGTAAACACATACAGCACTGCCAGTATAAGATTGTGTTCATCCGTTAGCTCTAATGGCCAGTTTCTTGACCCTGGAAATGCAATGATCAGCAATCACCTTAAAGCCGTTGCAGCCAGGAAGGTGTTATTAATAGCAAACAGTTGTAGGCAGTAACATTCATCTTCTTTCAAAGTTTTCAAATCACAATTAACTTGTTAATATAGATTGTTTACTGAGACTACACCTTGGGATACCCGATCTCTCACAAACATGTTACATTAAGTAACAGTCCCCAAAAATGCTGATGGCCACATACCTGCCAAGAAAGAAACTTGTTCAGGATCCGAGTTAATAAGACATGTGGGAATAAACCAGGTAAGGAGTATCAGTTTTTTGGAGAAAGGGGTTCCTTAACTGAGGAGATAATGTCCATCCTGCAACAATTCAAGGTATTTAGTTTCAAGTTCACGAATGGCTTAACCTGTCTGTACATCGTTGATTCTTTGATGTGTTGACTGCCATGGAAACTGACCAAGATCTACATAAAGAAGCAAACATAACAAAGCTACTGTGACAAATGCTTAGAACATATACAAATGTAATAGCTGAACCAGAACTGTTTCACTGAAAGATTAAAAGTCACACAGTATTTAAACTAGAATTTAAATATATAATTTATCCACAGAAAAAAACTGCTGAACTGATGTGCATCATATTGGATGAAGCAAGTCCCAATTTCTGCACGAGTAATCAATCCAACACTGCTGTTGAAATGGACAGGCCTACTTGTTTGTAATTATTAATAACAGTAATGAAAAATGATAGTAAGTAATTGGTAATAATAATTAACAAAAAATACATTATATATAAACAGAATTTGATGTTTATTTCAACTCACAGTCAAGCGACATTGTAAATAACATCACTTACATGTTAAATAATATTAAGCAGTGATTTCAGTTAAACAGTTCACTGAAGTGTCCCCTTTTTTCTTAATTGTGGTTGAATGTGTGCTTTTTGTGAAATACAAGCAACTGAAACATTTACGTAACTTGGGCCAGGAGTGCACCTGAAAGTCGTCTCATCTCTGGGTTTGTAGATTTGCTTTAGATGTGCAATGATAAAAAAAAAACCCAAAAAAAAAAACAATCATTACAAATTAAATATTTAAAAGCAGTCTAATATTGCACAATATATAAAATCTGTCTCATTGCACAGACTCGGTTTCCCTTAATTGTTATTTTGAAGTAATATTAAAGATAGTGTGTGATAATATAATTAACAATCAGTGTTCTTCAAGCGTCATTTTTTGAATTTAAAAAAAAAAAAAAAAAAAATCACATCACCTCTTTCCCTTCTGAAAACCGTAATAAACCATTTCTATGATCCACGTCTCCTTTAATTTACGGTTTTTATCTCCTGAAAATGGTGCATAACAAATACAGCTTAAAAAGCGAGCACCTGCACTGAGTCAACCTTGAACAGCTCAGATTTATTCCAACAGTCCAATCATCCACCCAGTTGTGCACTGCAGGAATCTAATTTTTCCAAAGGTTAACATTACATTTCCAGAAAACACAGACTACAAATCTCAAGCATAAGCTGTACATTCAATTTTACAAATCACTTTTCATTATACTATATACAGTTTAGGTATATTAGTCTTGAACCTGTCCTTGTCAGACGGTCCTTCAGCTTTAGGGAACCAACCTCTTTGCTATCTCCTTATGTACATTCCATATATTTGCTTTAAGTAAATACAATGTTAAGTATTTTATACCATCTTTGATTGGTGAAAGTAATGAATCCATGATAAGAAAAAAAAGATCTTTTTCTATAACATTTTGAACAATATTTGCTCAAGTATTGAACCCTAACATCCCTTGCTATGCAATGCTCTAAAAAACAAAGCAACTTCTGAGAAGCATAAAGTAGGCAGCCCACTCACGAGCTGTAGCAGAATTAACGATAATTTAAAGGAAAAAGGTATTACATTACATTACATATAAAGCACGGGTGTAATAAGAGTGTAAGGGCTGAAGAAAGGCCTGAGTGGGGAACCGCAGCTAAATGTTTAATACAGCTGCAGTGCACAGATATTTATAATTCATATTCTTATACCAAAAAATACTTGCATGTTGAAAACAGAATAGTCCAAAATAAAAAAAATTCTCCTTTCATAACCTGTATACACATGATCATGGTGAATAGTCACATGCAACACTGAGACTTAACAACCGCCCCAAAAAAACAAACAACAAATAATCATCTTGGTAGTTTTGCATGACTGACCTATTAGATCTCTACAGTATTTGGAATGAACAAGGTAATTCATTGGTCTCAAAAATTAAGCTCCCTAGACATTCCTGAATATGCAACTTGAAAAGGAACACAAATTCTACCTTAATAATCCCTCAGTTTAAGATACACAGAGGCCCATAAACAATAATTCATACCACCAAAACAAACCAGGTAGCTGACTGTTAAATACACAAAACAACAGGCCAATCAGCTGATGTTAGTCGAACAGGCAACTGTCAAATTACTTCCCATTCATCCTCAAGGTCTTCAGAGTGGGCTGCCATGACTCCTGCACCAGGTTTTATGCTCGAGTTGTCCTGACGAAAGGTTTTAGTGAGGCGCTGAATCAAACAACCATTCTGACTAACTGCCCAAAGCTCATCCAGGGGTGTCACTGTAAGAGCAAGACAGAAAGATGATCATCAGGCTCCACTGATTCCTTTCAGAAATGAGAAATCATTCTTAAGATACATGCTACTTCTTGCTAGCCGTCATGCAGGCAGTAGCACTTCATGGTTCCTGGAAAATGTGATGTTGAGCAGAACTAAGCTTGGGGCAGAACTGAAATTTTCCTATGACATAATGTTACAAACAGGTTAACATTTGGAACTTAAAACTACCCTATAATACTACAAAAACATCTGTTGTGAGAACCCTAGACTACAGGAGATTAGCATTCATAGAAAACACATGGAACCCAGCATAAAAATAGTTCTGGTATGTGGACAATCATGGAACATATCTCTGTTTGTAGCAGTTAGTTACAGACAGCTTCCTAGCTAAGTGACAAAAATGAAAAAATGTAGTTTGTGAAAAATACTGTACACAGTACATAACTTTTAAATTATGCAACAGTCAATGCTATTCTTGAATTGAAAGCTAATCAGCAAACCAGACATGCAGTGTATATACATGGCACTTTCAGCTTCAAGTGCAAGCATTCAGAAGACAGACTTCGCAGAGCCACATTCACTTTATTTTGAAACCCTCATCAACATTACCATATGTGGGCTGATGTCTTTCCAATGTTTAGAGTTTATCAAAGGGATATACAACCTGACCATTTTTTAAGTTTTTTTTTGTTAGTAGTGAGGAGGAAAATTGACTGTTGAGTTATCATTACCATGCCAAACATGGTAGTAACTAAGAGTGAGCGCAATTATTGGGTACGCAGTGGCTTCACCTCTAACTTGGGATCAAACACTGCTTCATGCTGCAGCTGCGTGTGGGAAGGCTGTAGGTGAAAATAAACAAACCAGCGGAGCTAAAGAATAAAAACATTTTAACACTGGTAGTCAGCTTTGTTCAAGTTCCAATTCCTTGTCATACAGTATGTAACACAGAACAATGAAATGTTGTCTGCAGACAAGATGCCATCAGTGCTTCAGAATAGGCTTGCAGTGTTTCAAGTCTCAGTTTAATCCTGCACTGTTGGCTTTCACAATATAATTTTCATTGTCTTGTAAGATGATACATGCACTTAGAAATAAAAAAGGAAAACATTGTATTTCACTTACACACACACACAGACTAGGATTCAGTTTACAGTGCTTCATTCACTAGCAATACAAAGCTATTATCAATCTCTGCAGGAAGCACTTTAATTATTCAAGCAATGATGACAGTATGTACAGATAAACATTTCGATCATAAACCACAGTGCTGCAGATTAACCCCTGTGGGTGACTGTTTGAATGAACCACAGTAAGACAGACAAATAACACATACAAACTTTTACACTGTGATTTATAGGCTGCATTACTAGGTATTAGGTATTACAAAGTAGATGCAAAATTATTAAAATCTGTAAGTTGGTGAGTGGTATCTGCAGATTTTTACTTTTTTTTTTTTTTTTTAAACATTGTACAGTATATATCTCATAACTGATCTAGGCTAAGAGATTAACAGGACAGTGGATTAATGAATTAAATGACTGCATACTGTTAGATAACTTGCTACCACTAACTAACATTAAATAGGCCAAGTGAGGAGTGCTTTGAATAAATAAGCAATCTGAATGATAACAATATTTTATTGCTAGCAACTTTAAAAGTAGGTAGCACCATTAGATAGGTACCATCCTCAAATCTCAAACACAAGAAGAAATTTAACAAAACGAGGTGAGATCATTCAATCCATCAAGCTCATCTAGGGTTGCTAATAGCTCTGCTGTTCCAATATCACATCCTGGTATTTGATAAAACATGTCAAGGACTTGATTTCCAGCCACCTAGTTCAGATATGGTTTAAGTGACCACAGCAAAAGAACATTTTAAAATTTTCTATTTTGCAAGAAAATACCATCATCAGTATCATCACCTTAGCTACATTTGATACTGTTGATCACGACAGCGACCTGGGAAACATTAGACTAACTGGGTGACATTTTATCTGTATGGTTGCATGCAAACGAGAATCCTGCTCCCTACAGCCTTTCTCCTGTGTTCATAAAGCTTATCTATGTGGATCATTTTTTTATAGTACCATGCTGCTACTGGGTAATTACCTGTAAGTCATGTTCAGCTTTACCTAAAGGTCTCTCCCGGATGCATATCTGACAAGGAAGAGCTGACTACTAGTCTTATAAACATCACAGCCTCTGCAAATCTGCTAAAAACCCAACACAAATTAAACTTATTCCATCTTGTTAAATCACCAGAACAAGTTAAGAAGGTCGGTTCCTTCACAATAAACTAATTCTTACAAAATTATTCCATCTTCCACTGTGACGAGTCTAGAGACATACTTGACAGCTTGATGACTCCCAAATTCCACATCTGTTGCAATGAAAACTTTAATTTTTATCATCTATGAAACATTTCCAGAGCCTAATCCTACCTTTCTAGCTCACATGATGAAGTACATTATCTTGCTTTAATCGCTCCACAGCAGGGCTAATGTAATTTTCATTTAATGGTCTTCCTCCAACAATGTTTCTGTCAGAATAATAACCCACGCATTGTTGTGACTACATTAGCCTTCACTTGGGTTGTTGGCACTGGCTTTCTGTCAAATATGAGATTTTCTTTAGAGCCCTGTTACAGACTTATGTCCCTACACCATATAAACCTGTCAGGCATCAGAGTTCTTTTGAGCTAGTCTACGTACAGTTCAAATATCTCAACATACAATCATTAGAAAAATGTTCATTCAGCTTTGTGGCTCTTCCTCTCTGGAAATTAATTCTTATATTTATTTGTGAAGCTCATTCTGTTACCATATTCAGATCCAGACTAGTGACACGTGTTCTCTTGGACTTTTGAATACTGTCCCTTCATTTACAGATTTTATGGTTCCTGCAAATAAATGTGTTTGTACTGTCACCACTTCATCATACAGTAACGTGCACTGTTCAGCAACTTAAGTACCTTGCTTTACTAGCTTTGAAAGTTCTTCCCTAAATTTTCAATTTACTTTGTTCTATTACTTTTAACCCTTGGTATTTTTGTTTTACACCTGTTGTTGACCTCCACAGCTCAATTAGAATTCCTAACAAATCATAATGAGTCAAAGTAATGGCACTAAGTAAACTAGAATGTACATCTTTAGATATAGAATGGAAATAAAGTAGTCAAAGAAAACACGGGCAGCCATGTATAAAAAAGGAAGCAAGTATCACATTTTTCCATTTAGTAGGTACTGATTTTAACATGACTTACAAATCATGTGTTTAGTGTAATTGTGTCCATATTTTTTTACATTGCACACAAACAGCTGAAGTAAACTGAATCATGAATCATCATTGCAAGCTGGGCTAAAAACATTACCTGATGTTAAAAATGATAAAATATTAAAAAGGGCACAAAAAGTTTGGCTATAACTCACATATAAAATTGGCCACCATTCTAAGTTTTCATACCTGTTAAACAAGTCACACATCCAGGAATTTTCTTCCAGTAATCTCCTGCTGGATTTTTATCTGTAATGCCGTATCTACGAGCAAGGTCTCCATTAGGACAGCATACCCAAACTGTTCTCCTACTCACTGCAAGGTGACTGGCCTGCAGACCTAAATATGACATAAACATGGCCAATATTATGTATAAGTGCTTTGAAATTAAACGGGACAATGCAACCTGAGACGGAACTTTAGTAAAATACTTCCGCAATACACCAAAACAAAAATTCATAAGAAAATTCAATAGTGCATAAAGTAAAATGGAAAAGTAATGACACTTTAAAAGCATATATGATTCATTTTCGGACACAAAAATGTTTTGTAATAGTATGTATGAAAAACATAACACAATGGTAGATATAAGAAACATATGGACAATGCACAAAGCTTCAGATTGTGTTTTGAAGGGTTGCACAATAAAATTGCAAACTTAGAAAACATAAAAAGATATTTTCAAAGCAATATAATATACTATTAATACACTTGTTATATTCTGATCTCAACTCCTTCTATTCCAATTAATCAATCTTAATTATATAGCAGCTAACAGATGATTACAGAAAATGAGAAGTAGGCAGAAAAAAAGCTTTCTATGTAACAGCAGATTTCCTAAAGTTTTGTTAAAAACAATAGAGGTACTTTTTATTTATTCTTTTTCAGTGATTTAATTATTTCTCTAATGCTTTTAGGATCGTAACTCAGCAATATAAATTAACAAAACACATTTTGTTGAAATGAATTGGACCATACTCAAAATTTTGTCATTCAGACTCATTTATGGTCATTTAAATGGCAGGTATAACTGGAAATTAATGGTAAGAACATGTTACGGAAACTGAATGTAGAGAACCTTTTCACCGGTCAGTAAATGGTTATTAAAATAACAAAGCAGAACTTTGCAATGTGTCCTGATTGCTTTTTCTGGGATGATGATTTGAATGAGCATCACAATAATGTAACATCTATTTTAAGAAATAGCTTTAGATATATTGCCAAAGACAGTGAATATGCATGCAAAATACACTAAAAATATACTGTACAGGACATACAGAAGAAAAAGTAACAAAAGGAAACCAAAAGGAAGGCACAGTCACCATATCCACTATGAAGCAGATGTGCTGTTTGCAGCTGGAATATGTGAGAACTTCTGCACATGAAAATCTATACTTGCTCTTCCATAGAGCAAAATCTTTATAAAGTCATACTTGCATAGCATTATTTTCCAGAGCTACATCAATAATGCAGAACTACTTTTATGGAATTAAGAGTTTAGAATTGCAGCTTTAAAAATCAAGGGGCCTGACTGGAGTTCACATTTGGAGTAGTCAAGTTTTCTAAGCATCTATATAGGTTTTTCTCTAGGTACTACAGTTTTCCACCTACACATCCCAAAAATAAGTTAGGATCAGTGTTGAGTATTCCTAACGATTAACATGGACCTTTCTGAGGCTGGTTCTTTCCTTTCAACAAATGCTATCAAGATTGACTCTAGCCCTCACAACACTGAAGTACTGTAAATTAAGCAGGCTTTAGAATAAGCGAATGGATAGACGGAACTACTTTGATGATTACTACCATCTAGTAAGCACTCAAGAGTAATAAAGTAAACGAGAAATTGATTCTACTTTGCTTAGCCTCATACTTTTAATATAACATAACCAATTTGCTAACATTCTGCAATCACGATAATATTCACATCAGATTCATTCAAAATGTTGGGTACTTGCAGTGACTCGCTCCTCACCTACAATCAAAAATTAGTTTGTATGCTAAAAGTTTTGCCACATACCAGATATAACATATCTTTATTTTATGGTTATTAATTTTCATTGCAACCATGTTGGACAAATACTTATTGCAAGACTTAAATGGATGCAGTGCATTTATAAAGCAGTATAAAGTTATTACACGATAGTGTGAAATGGATATTATTTTCAAAACAAATAACAGGCAGTTCTTTAGCTGATACACGGTAATGCTTGGGAAAAAATATTATTTCATGGAAGGGACTTTGGGAGAAACAAACAGAGCATTGTGAAAGAAAGCAGGCATTTACATATTTCAAAACATTGATGCAAATAAGTAATATAATATTTTATAGTTTAATAGTGCATATACTTTATTCCATACATTATACTAGATACAAAAATATAAATTATTAGCAAATCAAATTCATATTATATTGTATTTTTAGAGACTCAACACTTGTTTTAAATATGGACATTGAACATTTTATTCATAACTTTATCTTGAGCAAGGAACTGTTTTCTAATTAAATTACTGATGTTTCAAGCTATATACCACTAGTTCAAATTTACTTGTGACTTTCTACTTAAAGAAACAAATATAACCTTATGTTAGTCTACACTATAACCTGTTAAGGTATAAGCTCAGGGATAAGCAGGTGGGAGAACCTATGGTGTCTTGGATAAAGGACCATCTGTCTGGCAGACTGCAATTTATGAGGCTTAAGGACAGTGTGAACAGGATTGGAGTGACACAAGTGAAAGTCCCTTTCTCTTCAGCCTGTACATCTTGTACTATTAAATACAACAGCACGTCAGGTCCCTTGCAGAAATTCTCCGATGATCCTGCACTAACGGAGTGTACTGACAAGGAGGTTGAGACAGATGGTAGGAGTCAGGTGGTGAATGTTTTTTGGTGCAAAGAGAATTACTTTCAACACAACATTAGGAACTGGTTTTTGACTTTTGCCTTGCTAAAGAGCCTCTATGCCTAAGCACTAACTCTGCAAGGGGATATGGAGGTGGTACAATGCTACAAGTACTTTGCGGTCAACATTAATTACAGACTGGACTGACCTTGTAACATAAAGGACGTATATGGCGGAGCAGATTGTTCCACCACCCCCAAACCTACAACCCAACCCCCATCTTATAAGAATGTTCTACAACTTTATGATGGCCAGTGTGACTTTCTATGCTGTGGTATACTGGGCTGGAAACATCGCCTCAAGAGAGGGCTACTGATTTAACAAGCTAATTAAAAATACAGGCTCAGTTATAGGAAGAACTCTCGACCTCCTGGAGGAAGTAGTGGAGGACAGAATGAAGACAAAACCGAGTACAATTGTGAACAATGCTGCACATCCTCTCTCTGACACACTAGCATTAAGTACTTTCAGCCAATGAATGACTCTGCAGAAATGCGTCTAGAAAGCTGACTGGGGTTCCTTTATAACAGCAGCAATATACCTGCATTAAGCTTCACTCTGACTGTGGCTGCTCCTTTTCCCTTATGCCAAGTCAGAAATGTTCTTTTTAGTTTTCGTTCATTTTAGTCATTCTGGTCTGTATTTGAGAGGGTGTTTGTTGTTTGACGTAATATTACTCATTTTTTTTTTAATTGAGCTTCTATAAAAAGTAATTTCCCCCAGCGACATATAAAGTACTGACTCCTTTATCCAAGGCAACTTTGAGACAAAGTTGGTTACATTTTTGTTTTTGTTGTTGGAGTACAGGCAGGTAAAGTGACTTGCTCATGGTCACACTGTGTCAGAAGCAGTACTTAAACCCACAGCCTCTGGACTTCAAGCTTCAAACCCTAAGTTTGAAAGCCCTAACCACTATCCAACACTGCCTGCCTGCGAGTTCATGAAGCAAAAAGGACACACTACACATTTTATAGCCCTGTTCACACAATTAGCTACCCACCCATCTCACACACCTTACATATTTTGGTTTTGTTTTTTTACCAGCATGTCTGGTTTACTTTGGCTTGTTTTGGAAGAATTATTAAGTAAAAGTATGGTGCTCACCAAGAAAAGATTGCTGAATATAAGAAGTTAATTTGGAAACTATAAAATCAAAAAATGCACAACACTTGGGAGTAAAATTATTTGCAATTGCGCCCATCCTTTAATAGACATTATTGAGCATTAATTGAGGTATATTTGATGCTAACCATATGGACTGAACTCTTTCATGTGCGTTTTTCATAGTAATACAGCTAGTGTATATTAAGCACTTTGGTCACAATTGAGCTACCTCACAGGTATGTTGATGGAACGGTGTATTTTAAGGACTGTCTTTTCAAACTTAGCATTTCTGATTTCGCCTTTCATTTCTCCAAAATTCTGAGCAAATATACATGTGTGCATAATTATACCTTGTGACAGACAAGCATCCTATCCAGGTCTAGTTTTCACCTAGAGCTTCAAACTCCTCACAACCCTGAACTGGATAAAAAGGTTAGAAAATAGAAGAATGAATGGACATTTTGGACTGCTACTGACTACTCTGCCATATTATTATTCACTACCTGAGAGGTTGTACTATTTAACCTACTCCTATTGTAATTTGTAGGGCTGCAAAAGATGAACTTATATAATTAAAAAAAAAACAAAAAACAAAAGATACTGTGGCTCCCCGGTAAACCTGTAAATAACAGTGGACAAAATGAACTTCTGGTATGCCTAGTAAACTTAGTTTTCTGCCTAATATAATGCACACAAAAGCTTTGCATTAATTTTCAATTTCCTTATACTTTAAAGCAATTTTAAAATAGCAGTTTAAATATGAGGTAAAAGAGCTGTAGACAGAGATGAATTTTATCACATGGCAAGGAACCCATCTGGAGGTGCTATAAAAAGCAAGCTTTGTAATCTTAACAGTCGAAGGCAAAACAAGTAAGCAGAGTACTACTTCAAAATGATTATAATAATTACAACACAGCCATTACATTTCACTTGACAAGAAACAAAAGGGGTTGGAATAATGGGTCTGTAATGATTTGTCGACAACTGTTCTCTTCATTCATGCTAACATCCTAATTGCAGCATAGTCATCACAAGTAACAAAAAGAAGGGCACTTGTTTCAAATGCCAGTGACAGCACATGCAACAAAGTATGGGTTTTTCAAATTCAGGTAGAACAAAGAAAAACATGCTGATTCATATTGCTGTTTTTTGCATTGTGTCTATTTTTAATACCTAGTTCAAAGTTTTGCTCCTGTCAAAGAGTGAAGCAACTGGGGCAATGATAGGAAATTTGGGCGCTGACATTCAAATATGTTAGAAGTAGAAAGAAGGCGAGAGGAACTCTTGCTTCCTTTCTTAAAGAACCCGTTATGGCTGAGGTGGGGGTTGGTGTTAAGGGTACAGCACAAATCCTAGATTGCAGGCCTTTGCTTTAAATGAAAGCTTGATTGGCCACATGAAAGAGGGTAATGCTAATGTTGCCCTACAACAGGGCAATGCAAATATTTCCAGTATCTTCATGGTTTTTCCTTGGGTTCTGCAGATCACTGCTCCAACAACCACTAGATATCACAGATATGCATATAAGGATGACTGACTATGCTAACCAGGCCCACTAAAGGTGACTATAGGTAGGTGTGTGTATTCTGCATTCTAATCTGGCATTCTGCTCAGGATTGGTTCCTGGTTAACACCCAATTTTGTTGGGATAGGCTTTGGCCCTTTATTAATCTAAACAGGGTAAATGGATGGATGCAAAAGAATTCTTAAGACAAATAAAGTAGAATTGATTATTTAGAATTAGAAGTCACAGTAATAAACACTACAAATGCTTGAGAAACCATCCCAAATAAATAACACAATCAAAATAGAGTGACGGGGGAAGGTAGAAATGTACAAACGATAAATATATAATAAATAAGAATCTTATCTAAATTTTCATACCTGGAACATGTTCCCAGTTGGTGCCAACGGGCATTTCTTCTGTGATTCCAGTTCGTACATGAACATTTCCACGGTTGTCGATTACCCAGAGCATTTTGTCATTTGGACTAGTGTAAATTTTTATAAGGTGCACGCCAACTGGCTATGGATAAGATTATTCAATTAATTAAAAAAATTTGCTGCCAATATAACATAACAATACACAAAACTCAGACTGGAGGAGAAGTGTTAAACCACTGCCATTAAGCATAGTCTTCAGTGTAATAACAATCCACATCTCCAAAAATGATTAGTAGAGTTTGAAAAGATTCACATGACAAACAATCATTTATCTAGCATTTTCTGTAAAGGTCACAATATAGTTTTTCAGTACAAAACCAATGCACATTAAAGTCATTGTAAATTTGCCACTTGATATAAAAACAATTATGTACAGTAGTTACAAAAGAAATGCATACCTGTTCAGGAGGCTCAATGCAAATCCATGCAGGCAACATCATACTGGGATTAAGTGGCTGTGTTCCCACTCTGAAATATACCATTCCATTGACATCACAGGCCCACACATTTTGACTCCCACATGACAAGCTCACCAGCTTAATTCTCCCTAAAATGCAAGCAAAACACAAAACCTATGAGGACACCTTAAACACACACACAAACATTTCTATTTTTAATTTGTAGTCATTCCTCATTTTTTCCTCTCTTGCGTATGAGTTGGATGCTTGGAAAAATTAGTACCCAGTGCACTGAGTAGAAACTACATCAGTTCAAGAACCGGCCAATGTAAGACGTGATGCAGTCGATCAAATACATCTTACATAAAACTGTGTCAAAGACACCACCAAGATCTGAGAGCACTAGGAAAGTCAGGTTATCTAAGCCTCTATGAACTATTAGATCATTTATAACCTTGAGATATGCTGATTCAGTGCTATGATAGGCTCGAAAGCCAAACAAACACCTTCTATTAGGATTATTTCGGGTGATAAATTTACTTAACTTGGATGTGGGTAATTATTTTGTGAGGTGCTAAAATGGCAAATATAACTCATACAGTAAGCCAAACAAAATTTAGCTATTGTCTATGAACCCAAGAAATCTAACACATGTTTTAATGGTAGACATTAACAACTTAAATAGTTGCTCCAAGAAATGTTTAAAAAAAAAACTTTCTAGTGAAAGCTGTTAAGAGCAATGTTCAAACACCAGTAAAAGAGTAATTTTCAAGTAAAGCAATTTTGTTTCACATTGTTCTAGTTAGGAAAATGAAACTTACTTTTGCAGATGGTACAACAATCAGTACATTTGAAAGATCTGGATTTGTTAGTATGAATATACATTTTGTTTAATGTATATGTTACCAAATAAAGAGGCCATGTCCACAACAAGCTTGCAAAGCCTTGAAAAAAAATCCTGAGTAATGTAACAGTTGGTAGAGCTCAAGCAGAGAAACTTTGGTAAACTTGTTTTTTTAAGTTCAGTATTGCACTAGGGCTCAGTTACTTCCAGTTGCAAGACTTGTGGAATACACATTACCATAAATTCGTATTCTTAGAAAACAGGCACATAAGAAAAAGGCAAAAGCAAGCAGCTAAAAACATACATACTTACCCTCTCTATATGGCTGAATTCCTGACTGTCTCTAATTGAATGGTAAAAGTTTAATTCGTTCACTCATTCATTCATTTTCAACTGCTTATCTGGGAGCGAGTTATTGGGGCAACAGTCTTAGCAGTGAAGCTCATACTTCACTTTCCCCTGGCACACTCACCAAGTTCTGCTGTGGTATTCCAAGGTCTTCCCAGGGCATCTGGCAGATATTTTCCTCCCAGCAAGCCCACAGTGTCCTTCTAGTTGGTTGTCCCCATATCAGATGGCTCCTCTCAATGTGGAGGTTCAGCAGCTCTACTCTGACCCCCTCCCAGATGTCTGCAATTCTGGCCCCATCTCTAAGGCAAAGAAAGCTCATTTTGTCTACTTGTATCCAAGATCTTGTCTTTTCAATATTCTCAAAGCTCATGACCATAGGTGAGGGTAGGGAAATAGATAGACTGGTAAATTAAGAGCTTTGTCTTCTTGGCTCATTCTTCACCATCCCATTCCCTCTCACTCGTAAACAAGACCCCAAGATACTTTAAACTCCTCCACTTGAGGCAGTAGCTCATCTCCCAACCAGAGAGGACAATCCAAACCTAAGGCCATGGTCCTCAGTAGGAAAAGGTGGAGGTATTGATCCTCATCTCTGCTGTATCACACTTGGTTACAAACTGTCCCAATGTGTGCTCGAGTTCACAGCCGATAAAGCTAACAGGACCATGTCATCTGCAAAAAGCAGTGACACAATTTTAAGGCCACTGAAATGAACACCTGCCTTTCATTGGCTGTGCCTTGACATCTGGTCCATGAAAATCACAAACAGGACAGGTGACAAGGCACAGCCCTGGTGAAATTTCCCATCCACCGAGAATAGTGCTGATCATATGCCTTCCCCAAGCCAACAAAACATGTGTGGACTGACTGGGCGTACTCCTATGCCCCTTTCAGGATCTTCATGAGGGTAAAGAGCAGGTCTGCTATACCACAGCCTGGACGTAATTCACATTGCTGCTTCTGGGCAGAGTCTTCTTTACAGGGTTCTTCCTTTCTCCTTTACCACATATGGTAAAAGTTTGCTTTATTTAATTAAATTTTGCATGACACTACATGGCAAGTATGTTTATACCAGCCAACAGCAGCATCATCTTGTTAAGGACATCTCATTAGAGCCGAAATATTAGCCTGCGGGCTACTTGCACCCATGCCACAGGCTGGACCTGGCCCATGGTCCACAGTTTGACTATCATTCAACTTATCTGAATGGACACTGTCTTTTCATTTATTTATACAAGAAATGGAAAGTTAGAAATCTATAATGTCTAAGTTTAAAGGGGCCAGCAGAGGCTTGACTATAGGAAATTTTGAGACCAGGAGCAAATTTTCATGATATAACAAATGGCTGACAATACTCAACCAATGAATGAAAAGGAAGTTCATGACCTGTTTAAAAAAATTAGTAAGTAAAAGATCAAGACCTGTGGTGGGCTGGCGCCCTCCCCGGGGTTTGTTTCCTGCCTTGTGCCCTGTGTTGGCTGGGATTGGCTCCAGCAGACCCCTGTGATCCTGTAGTTAGGATATAGCGGGTTGGATAATGGATGGATGGATGAAGATCAAGACAGCAATCTTAAGATTTTAAGAACAGCATGTTAAAATCACTGTCTGAAAGTCATTACGTGATGGGAGGAGTAATTCTTTGAGGGCGAGTACTTGCTTTAGGTTTTTTTTTTATGGCAGTAAATTTCATCCCCAAAAAAGTTACAAACTCATTGCATTTTTCTATTGGGTATTTCAATGAGATTTGAGGGGTAAGATTAATTAGTCTATCATTAGATAAAAATGGAATTATCTTATGCAAGTGTTTTATGCAAAATGCTTTCAAATGTAATGTTACAAATGTGTTGTTTTTGGCTATCAAAGGAAAAGGTAAAATATAGAACAGTGAGCAAAATACAAAAAATAAAAATTAACTAATGTAAAAGTCATTGCAAAATTAGCTTTTAAGGCCACTTTATTAGATGTTGATAATGGAGGTGATTGAGTTTAAGATACGCAATTTGTAAATGCCAACTTGTGTTAGTAAATAGACTGAATGAGCGTGATGGAGTTAATCAAGGGCTACATTAGCATCTACAAAAGGAAAAAAATAAGCAAAGGTTATTTATTATTCCTACCTGGAAAAAAAGACAAAAAAAAATAATTTTACGGCAGTTAGACATTAAAATTTTGTGTCTCTAATTTTTTTTCTGTGCTCCCAACCCTCCTCTCTCTCTGTATACAGCCAAAATATTATGTATCTATCTTCTTTTTTATTTTTATTTTTTAAACTGTCCTGAAATGCCTCTAGGGTACGGAGTCTGAACTGGCACGATCATAGGTGTAATGTCTGCATTTGCAATAAGAAAGGCGTTGCCCCTTTAGTATCCTAGTAACATTCCCTTTTGTGTGGTTGTGTATTGCACTGTTATCTGTTACCTTTTAAAAATGAATAACAAACAGTACCTTTAAATAAATGAGAAAAAGACAAGCCCAAACATATCAATATTTGTCTTGTAATAAAGTGTCCAAATCTATATCATATCTAAGATTTGATTACTCAAGGACAGAAATATTTAAAACAGAAAGTGAAAGTACATTATTAAAAGTGTTTCACAAGTGAAATATGAATAATATATGAACTTTCAGCTTTAAGCCTGCATAGCTCAAAAGGTGCAGCCTTTCAAATAACATTTCACAATCTGAAAAAGACATAAATGAACATGCTATACAAAAAGATAGATAAAAAAACATAAACCAGCATCAACCAAGCATGTTCATGAACTTACACCATCTCCAAATAAAATTCAAAACTTATTATATATAGTATTGTCCACAGGGCAAATCCATCAAAATAAATTGGTCAATTCTTGTTATCACCTGGAGGTTACTTTCCTCAAAAACCCTGTGGATACAGAAACCGCAGATAGTGAAGCATTGATCTTATAGGAAAACTGGGGTTTGAGTCTGGTGGGACGACATTTTGGGAGACGGAGTGGGATGGATGAGCTGGCCCTCTGCTGTCGTCCCTTAATGCTTGGTAATATTCACCTACGAAAACCTTGCTATGATTTTTACTTCCTTTGTAGTCAAGTTCAATCATCTTCTAGGATTTTCACCAGATGCTGTGAGCAACCACAACTAAGCAAATCTGAGGACCTCACTAAACATCTAATCAGTGGTAGTGATGGGGGGTGGTGTGTACAAATAGTCAGGAACTTAAAGCCCACACTTACTGGGAATTCCATGTTCATAGGAAACAATTGCAAGCACAGGTCCTAATCATGAATGCAGTTAAACAGCTTTCCCACTCCTCTCTGTGCCGAGATGACACATGCTGATCTATCCAGTTCAGCAAGCATGCAGTTCCAGACATTTAAGGGAATGACAGACTGGTTATTGCTCAATCTCACATTTTGCAACTGTGCAATAAGCCCCTCGGATTTTTTTTCTACAGCACAGTTTGACTGTTGTGTCACAAAATGGGCTACACCTTTGTAATAGCACATAAGTGAATCTGTGTGTACTGAATCCACGAATAGTGAACATTTATTGTACAGCTGAAAAGCAACTAGACAGCAAAATGAAATACATAGTAAGAGAAGTAAAACCCTATAAGAGCCAAAAAAGTACAAAATGGATTGATGAGCTATAGGAACAGAACAAGAAGAAAAGCTGATGAACTGCATGGCAAATTCAGTATCACTATGGTACATAAGATTCACCAACCGAATTAGAACAACATCAAGAGTGAAAAAATAAGTTAATAGGTACAAACTGAGCCTTACATTGAGACTTTGGGGGTGTAATGGTTTAGAACATCTGAGAGTAACAGTGACAAAAAGGTTTAAGATTTCTCATTTTATTTATGAAACAAAACCTCAAAATGGGAACACACAACTCTGGAAGAAGATGCTTTTCTGAATTTCATGCCTTAGTGAAGAAAACTCTCCATCATGAGATTAACCTGGTCTGTGAGAATATACAGAACATTTGTGGTGGACCAGCTTATTGCCATGACAGATTCCATAAAGCACAGCTTTCAAGAAGATCTAAAAGTACTTCACTGTGATATCACCATGATCAAAGACCAAAAGAACATCATGAAGAACTTTGGGGCACTGAAGACCATGAGCTGACATTACAATCAGATTCAGACACTGGAATGCCAAGCTGCATCTCTGACTCCTAAATTAAAACATTAATGTTTTTATTATAAAGAAAATGTGGAGAATGGAAACCTGGAACATTTTTTTTAAATAACTGTGGCTATCTAGGTTTCCAAACTCTGTGATTTAGCCCTGGTGACTGAAATATGTCAGAGATTACATACTTTAAACTGTAATTCTTTATTCTTAAAGGCCAAAATAGTGTTTGGACTGTACTCAATTTACTCTACAACTCCATACTAGTTCTCATTCCACCCCAATCAATCTAACCAAATTGTAAAATTTCAAAGATTTTGAAATCATTCTTTGCACTAATTCATATTCACACACAAACCGACTCTTAGATAAATCCCCCATCCATTTTTAACAATGTACCCCAACATTCCCCTTGTTCATGTCAAATTTGTTTCATATTTGACTCTTATCTAATGAAAAGAAAATTATTTTCCTCTCTCCAATTATTCATAATATTGGGTGCATTTCCCAATCCCGGACTTTGATAGTGAGCAAATTCACTGGCCATACTCATCCTAATCTTCTGTCATTCATCTCCTACACAGCTTTTTAGAACTTCAATTATCCTCGTTTGCAAAATGCTGCAATAAACTCTCCTACAAATGGAATGAATTTATTTCTGTTACCTTTAGCGTTTGCAATGTTTGGTTGGCTGGTAAAAGAAGAATATTAGACTTCATAAAAAATGTATTGCTAGTAGTCTGGCTTAGTGCAAATAAAAGAACTCTGAACTACATTCAAGACACACTTATCTTTACAGTGCCACTTAGTTTAGTGGATGCATGATGAATTTTCATTCATTCAAACCAGATTGGAATTAAATTGCTTACTGCACTAAAGGCAATGTTACGATATCCACCAGATATACAGGTGTGGCATTACGTGTCCTGTGCTAAATCCAGAAAATTATTGGCACTTCAGAGATGTTGCTTTTTCACCACTATTTTGGCCTTCAAAACAAAACCATGGTCCCCTCCTACTTTATCTACTATAATTAATATATTTTTTTTTTTAAACAAATGTCTATTGTAATTTTCACCAAATTCCAGCCCCTCTCAATTTTATTCCTTCCTAGAACAGTGTGACCTCTCTTGGCTCTTTAAAGCAGCTTCCTCCTCGTAGGACTTTTCCCTCACATTGACTGAGTTCAAGGAGGCTTTGAACTCTGTGGGCAAGGTTAAATATCTCCAGAGCCAAATGGTCTTCCATTACAATTATTAAACACTTTTTAAAACCAATTATACACCCTATTCTAGCAAAAGTTAAATGCTTCTATTTGCTCTAAAAAAAATGAATTCCTCATTTAAGGTGGGCATGATCAGATATCTTTTAAAAGTTGTCAAGAAGCCCCCTGGATGTTAAAATTACTGCCCCATTTCCCTGATCAACTACAATACTAAGCTGCTATCAATCTGCTACCACAAACCAGTTCACTGAAATTATACCAGTTTCACCCACTGCCTCCTTTATGTTGTTGATGCAGCTGTAACTTTGCCATGTTCTGCTGCTCTTCTTTCATTTGACATGGAGAAGACATTTGACTATATTAACGGGGCTCTTCTTTGGCGGGTGGTAAACTGAATGGGATTTCATGAGGTAATTATTTATGTGTCAATCTTTCCACATTTACAAAAGGTGCCAGAGATAGCTGTTCCCTATACCCCCTTTACCTATTAATTTTTCTGAATCTCAAGCCTCTCACAATAGCCTTCCATAACGTTTCAGTATACAAGATGTCGACAAAAAAAAAAATCTGACTATATGCCAATGTCACTCTGCTTTTATGAGCAATGCCCTATCTGATTTCTCCCACATCTTTATACTATTTATTTCCTATGCGGCACCATCTGACTACAAAATGAAGTGGTTCAAATCTACTCTCTTCCATTTAAATCACATTTGTCAACAGAACTCTCTCCCATTATCAGTTCAACTGGCAAGATCTTTCAGATATAATGGGACTGATGGTGGTACATCAGTGCTGGACATTGCAGTCTTTTAAAACATCTACTGTATAATCTGACATACAAGTATGTAAAGGATTACCTCTTCTCCAACTGCTCTTCCCAGTCTTTCCATTCCAAACTGGAAATTACTAATACAGTTTTTTGTTTTGTTTAAATTATCTCAGTGCTATGTTCTCCATCAATACTACAGTCATATATTGGTTCAGAACCTTACATTCCTGCTTCTTGTCTATCAAGCTCTCAACATTAACCTGTGACTTTCATACTAGATGGGCGAGGGTGTCTTTATTTGACTCAGAATTATTGGGCATACATCCTCTGTCCAATTCGAGGCTTTTCATCCCTGCTAACCCTCCATCTTTACTTACTATTGAATAAGATTTGTCTCCCCAACCCATTTCCTTGCTATTTTTCCCTAAATCCACCTGAAACTGAAGTCACACCACCCTAATCGCGGTCCCTTTAGTTCTTAAGTCTTTGGGATGTGGCAAATAATTTAGGGACACCTGGATTCCTGTCCAGGTTATTGTAGTCATCAAGTATACTGCGCAACAGACTATTAAGATGCAACCTTTTTTTCCATTTTAATTCATTTGCTTTGTTAAAAATTTCTGTTCTTTGTTTATTTTCTTGAACAAGAGTAAATAACAAGGTAGTTAATCTATAACCAGCTAAGTTCACAACATTTTCATTTGTATGCATGTTAATAACTATTTAGCTCCTGTAACAAAATATTTAGAAAAAACAAAAAGGTGCCAAAAGGTTGTATTCCACTCAAGTAAAAAGGATTTAAGTTGATTATCTCAAAGCACTGAAAAGTACACAAGAACAAAATGTCAAATTAAATGTAAAGTTCCATGGACAACAAAACTTAAATTTGAACTAAAAACCTGGTTACAGTGAAAGACTACTCTGTGCTTAAGAAACGGAGAAATCTAGTCATTGGATTGGCTTTGCAATCTCAAAGCTGCAATTCTTTCAATTTAAATATTTACATTCTAAAATGTGAATATATATATATAGAAATGTATTTTGACTCATTTCAATGGATCAAACTGCAAAACATTTTGTAAAAATGTAAAAGCATATGCTAAATGTGGAGTAATGTCTGACTTCAAAACTAGTGGCTTCTCAGTCCATAGTTGAAATCCTGTAGAAAATGCTGCAGTAAATGTTTCAGCTCACCAAAAATCCTTCATTTTTAAGCATTGAAGGACTAGCATTTAGATTGCTCAGCGAAGACTTAAAAGAAAAAAAGAAAACTTATAAACACAAATCAAGGTAGTTCAGCATTACAATGACATTAGCCATTTTACTTAGATACTGGCAGCAAAAGACCTCATTATATTTACAACCAACTCTGGCCTACTTTTTATTTTACTACCCTTGCAGCGGACTGGTTAAAAAAGGCTATACAAGTGCCACTCAAGCCATCCAACTGGAGATAGGCTGTGCAAGGATATTTATAGGAGGGATCGTGCACTCTACAGATGACCTTTAGAAATCAAGCTTAATTCTAAAACTGGCAATGTACAACACATATTGAAAATTCCAAAAGAAATCTTACTACAACAGCCATATAGCAAGTAAGTGGAAACACACTAAAATTTCCAGACATTAGGTATCCTAACAACTACGAATAACTAAAATACAGCTTAAGACTACAAGAACACTACAAAGTCATCACAGAATGTCTGTATAAACTCAGAAACGTTCCAAAACTAATTGGTATCATCAGATTAAGAACTTCTAAGAACCCGTAAAGTAAGACGACCTAGACGTATTTAGGACTGTATTGCAATAGAATAGTGTTCACAGTGTGTATATACAGTGGTGTGAAAAACTATTTGCCCCCTTCCTGATTTCTTATTC